>NMXJ01000007.1:0-677257 GCA_002851705.1 Verticillium albo-atrum
ACCCTAACCCTAACCCTAACCCTAACCCTAACCCTAACCCTAACCCTAACCCTAACCCTAACCCTAACCCTAACCCTAACCCTAACCCTAACCCTAACCCTAACCCTAACCCTAACCCTAACCTTCTCCTTCTCTAACTACGAGTACCCCTTATGAATCCTAGTCACGATTATAAGTAAGCCTCGATCAAAAAGTACGTTTCGTAACCTACTATCTACCGTATTCCTAAGCTATATAGTAAGTACCTCTAGTATGCGAGCCGCTTGCCCGTAGCTAAGATAGATAATAAATAATAAGAGCTAGAGTAGTAGGTCGACTCTCTATCCGTAACGGTATACCTCCTTTATGGCGGGCTCGAGCGACCTGGCGTCGGTATCGGTATTAGCGTCGGCGCGTAGGAAGAACTGTCGACGTATCCCCTCGTCGCGCTAGACCTTTCGGAAAAGCTAGTCCTTACTCGCCCTACTATCTACCTAAAATAGAGTATTAATAGGAGAAATACTAATTATTATATTTATTACGTTATCGCTAATATCGTCCTATAGTATCGCTAGTAGACCGAGCTCATCTAGTATCTACTCTATAAAGCTATGATAGAAGAGTAGCTCCCTAAAGAGTAATATTTCCACCTTACCTATCGCTACCTAGAGTATCCCCTAGATGTCTATAAGATTAATGCGACTACCTTTAAATATAATATCCTCCCGATCCTAGCTAACGGAGCCCCGCGCTACCGTATTATTATAAGCCCCTATACCGAAGTTACGGAGTCGGAAAATAAACTATATTAGTATCGTCTACGTACCTTCGCTACCTATTATAAGAAAGTATCGAGTCATATCAGATACTAAAGTAAAATAGCTCGGGCTATCTTCCTCCGCCTCCTTCTTCGTCATGCCTCGTTTCTCTCGTACCTCGATAGTAGCCGTCTGCTCATCTACGGCCCGCTTGACGACGAATAACCGGGCTATCATCGCAATAGCCGATAGCTTAGGCGTGAAGCTACTGAAATCTTCCTATCCATAGTCCGCCCTAATACTAAGAACTATAAGAAAGCTAACTAGTATACTCTTATACTCCGTTAACTTAGTATAGTAGTCGAGTACTAATAAGAAGAGCTCTATAATATCCTCCTCTAGCGCCACAAGTAGTGCCGTGACAGCCAGAGCCTCTATATCACTATCGGCTTACTTTCATACCTCGCTAACTAAGTCTACGTCGTTCATCATAGCATTAAAAGCTTTCTCTTACCTAATCATAAGACGGAATAGCGGTCGTTCCTCCTCCTTCTCGATCGTCATGACCCGCACGATATACGCTAGTAGTTAGAAATATACATACATATATCTCTTCTCCGTTACCGGCTTCCGGTAAAAGTAGAACGGCCTCGTCCTCTCTATCGCCATTTCCTTCCAGTTTACCTTAAAGAGAGCATTCTAAGACATTACTTTAGGCCTTATATAGATCTTAGCCTTATTCTTTACGCGGTTGAATGCCGTATAGATGAGTATGAGCTCCGTGTCATCGTACCTTATCGGGCTCAGGCTACTACTATCATATTCTAGTAATAGTAGTCCCCGGAGAAAGTCCTTTTTAGTACTAAAGTCCTTAAGATGCATCGCTACCCCGAGCCTATTTAGCTATAGATTTAGTACTAAAAAAGCATCGGGATTATCGATATTTTCTAATACTTTCTCCTAGATATCGCGCGCCTTCCTACTAAATAAAGTAGTAACGTCATCGAAGCGCGCTTCTCTAACTAGTCTACCTATACGTTCCCTTTCTAGGTCACGACCCTTAGCAACCTCGAAGTAGTCGCTTTATAGTCTACTCATAAAGAAGCGCTAGTAGTAGACCCTATCCCTCTACGGCACGCTTTCTTTCAGTAGACTACTCTTCTAATAGCTAGGTCTAAGTTTTTAGTCCTATCCGTAAGCCGTCTTTAAGTACTCATATATCTTCTAAGTCGTAGCTACGACGAATATATAGTCGTCTTAGAACGTATAGCGAAGTCCGCTCTGTTTCGGTAGACTAAGCGCCTATATCGGATCGCCCTCCTCGTCTAGTCTCGGTAGTACTTAGAGTTCTTTATCATTATATATAATATCTAGCTCTTTAGCCTAGGTTAGAATTTTATCGATAGTCCTTTTATTAAGCTAGTGCAGCGACGTCGAATAATACGCACGCAACCTCTTTCATATTAAATAGAAATAATAAGTTCAGTATACTAAGAGCCGGAACTCTTTAAGCACCTCAAAGTACTCTATAGTACTTCTCTTCTTCAAATAATAGAAAGTAGACAGGTCTAAGAAAAGAATATGGCTATAGTAATAGACTCTTTAGCTCCTAGATACTCCTAGACGACGTTATTACCTACGGGCTACTTCCCCTAACTAGATAACTAAATAAGATAGCTTCTACTAGTTAGTTAATTCATTTGGTAGTCGGACTAAAGCTTGAGCTTAGACTAGCCTAGCTAAATATTACGATAAACTTTATTAATATATTTCTCGCGATTAAATATATTTCACGGAAAACTAAAAATATCATTAAAATTAGCTAGAGTAGAATTACTATATACCAGAGTCTCAGACTTCTGAGAGCTCTTGTAGTAGAGAACTCCGAAACGTCCCCTACCTCTAAGAAGAAACGTCCCCTACCCCATGTCTTGCTAGCGTTAAGGAATCTCCTATATAAAATTAAACGTCCCCTACGTAGGGGACGCTAACAATAATAGTTAGGGGGCCTACCCTAGATAAGTATAATCGCCTCGCTAGTAGCCCCGTCTTATCCTACTTATCCGCTCTACTATATATAGTTAGCTATCTCTATTAATATACCTATATATAGTATAACCCGGATATTAGGTATATCGATACCTAGCCTAAGCGTATTTATCGCTATAATTACCTATCCTTCCCTATATCTACCCTATTAGAGCCTACTTACCTATACCTATAGTTACTCCGTTTTACTATCCTAACTATTAACCTTATAATAATATATATTATACCCTAGATATATAGCTATCGCCTCTATACCCTATATAGTATAGTAATAGATAATTATTTTAGCTAGCTATATATAGTCCTTTAGCTTCTAATCTATTATAGCCTAGATAGCCTTAACCTTAGTATTAGTACCCCTCTTAGTCTCTTACTCTAGTACCTATATATAATACTAGACGTTTATATACGTTATATATATTCTTAATATTATTATCTCTATATACTATATATAGAGTAGTATAAAGAATATATCCTTACGTTACGGTAGAAGCGTCGCTATTAGATAGACTATCTATACCCTAATAAGTCCTAGCTAGCTAATCTCCTATAGTTTCGGCTAGAAAGTAGTAGACCCTTCTAGTATTATATAATACTTATCGATAACGATCCTATTAAGCTAGGCCGTTACGCGTAACCCCTCTAGATAGTCCTAGAACCGCTTCGTTATCGCTAACTCTAGCGTTATAAATATAATAGCTACCTAGCCTAGTACGCGGTCGCTCTTCTACTTAGTATATAGGATCCCTAGTATCTAGTACCGTACTAGTATATCCCTAAGAAGCGATATAAGTAGTACTATAATAACTATTACCCTACCTAGATAGCTAGCTACTAGTAGTATAAAGTATAAGCTCTTCCTGCTACTAGTACCTATTACTATAAGTACTAGGCTCTTATTTATTATAATAGTATTAATAGTATAGTACTAAATACTATAGAACTATATACTAGTCCTATAGAGCTACTCGAGCGCCCTCTCTATATCGACCCGCTAGAGTATCCTCTATCTCTATTACTATATAGACTATATAGCTTTATAGTATATCGATAGTATCTTATACTTATAACCTAGCTAGAGAATACTATTAAACCTAATATTAGCTAACTAGAAGCCTATAAGATAGTACTATACTTTACTAATATATCGGAAGTATATATGCTACTTATTTATCTCGAAAGCCCCCTCTATTAATAGACGAGTATAGATAAGACTAGCTACCGCTAACCTATATCTAGCCTATAGATCCTATAGGCTATTATCCCCCCTATTACTATTACTACTATTACCATCATTATTATCTATTTTATTAAGTAGTAAGCCCTTCTTTAATAACCTAGGCCCTTAGAAGTACCGCCTAGCTAGCGCTATAGAAATATATCTCTAGTTACTAATATTAATTATCTTACTATACCCTACTATACTATACTTCTAGAGTATCCTTACTATTCTATCTAGTATCTAGTAGGGCCTAGGACCTAACGACTAGCTACTCTAGGCGATACTAGGCCGCTAGTCTAACGTAGTCTCTACGTCACTATTCTCGCTACTACTCTTATACCTAGTATCATACTCGAATAGGTTAACTAAGATATAGAGACCCTATAACGTTATAGGGAAGCCTTCTATAATACTACTATTTATAAGTAGACTCTCCTAGAACGGTAGAACGAGCTAGACGTAGTAGATAAGTAGCATGCCAACCTCCTATAGGAGAAACTAGTAGATAACCTTCTCCTTCTCTAACTATAAGTACCCCTTATAAATCCTAGTTATGATTATAAGTAAGCCTCGATTGAAAAGTACGTTTCGTAACCTACCGTCTATTATATTCCTAAGCTATATAGTAAGTACCTCTAGTATATAAGCTACTTACCTATAGCTAAGATAGATAATAAATAATAAGAGCTAGAGTAGTAGGTCGACTCTCTATCTATAATAGTATACCTCCTTTATAGTAGGCTCGAGCGACCTAGTATTAGTATTAGTATTAGTATTAGTATATAGGAAGAACTATTAATATATCCCCTCGTCGCGCTAGACCTTTTAGAAAAGCTAGTCCTTACTCGCCCTACTATCTACCTAAAATAGAGTATTAATAGGAGAAATACTAATCATTATATTTATTACGTTATTACTAATATTATCCTATAGTATCGCTAGTAGACTAAGCTTATCTAGTATCTACTCTATAAAGCCATAATAGAAGAGTAGCTCCCTAAAGAGTAATATTTCCGCCTTACCTATTACTACCTAGAGTATCCCCTAGATATCTATAAGATTAATATAACTACCTTTAAATATAATATCCTCCTAATCCTAGCTAACGGAGCCCTATACTACTATATTATTATAAGCCCCTATACTAAAGTTACAGAGTTAGAAAATAAACTATATTAGCGTTATCTATATACCTTCGCTACCTATTATAAGAAAGTATCGAGTTATATTAGATACTAAAGTAAAATAGCTTAGGCTATCTTCCTCTACCTCCTTCTTTATTATACCTCGTTTCTCTTATACCTCGATAGTAGCCGTCTACTCGTCTACGGCCTACTTAACGATAAATAACTAGGCTATTATCATAATAGCTAATAGCTTAGGTATAAAGCTACTAAAATCTTCCTATCTATAGTCCGCCCTAATACTAAGAACTATAAGAAAGCTAACTAGTATACTCTTATATTCTATTAACTTAGTATAGTAGTCGAGTACTAATAAGAAGAGCTCTATAATATCCTCCTCTAGCGCTATAAGTAGTATTATAATAGCTAGAGCCTCTATATTACTATCGGCTTACTTTTATACCTCACTAACTAAGTCTACGTTATTTATTATAATATTAAAAGCTTTCTTTTACCTAATTATAAGACGGAATAGTAGTTATTCCTCCTCCTTCTTAATTATTATAACCTATATAATATATACTAGTAGTTAGAAATATATATATATATATCTCTTTTCTATTACTAGCTTCTAGTAAAAGTAGAATAGCCTTATCCTCTCCGTTACTATTTCCTTCTAGTTTACCTTAAAGAGAGCGTTCTAAGATATTACTTTAGGCCTTATATAGATCTTAGCCTTATTCTTTATATAGTTAAATACTATATAGATAAGTATAAGCTCTATATTATTATACCTCGTTAGGCTTAGGCTACTACTATTATATTCTAGTAATAGTAGTCCCTAGAGAAAGTCCTTTTTAATACTAAAGTCTTTAAGATATATCGCTACCCTAAGCCTATTTAGCTATAGATTTAGTATTAAAAAAGTATTAGGATTATTAATATTTTCTAATACTTTCTCCTAGATATCGCACGCCTTCCTACTAAATAAAGTAGTAACGTTATCGAAGCGCGCTTCTCTAATTAGTCTACCTATATATTCCCTTTCTAGGTTATAACCCTTAGTAACCTCGAAGTAGTTACTTTATAGTCTACTTATAAAGAAGCGCTAGTAATAGACCCTATCCCTCTATAGTATACTTTCTTTCGGTAGACTACTCTTCTAATAGCTAGGTCTAAGTTTTTAGTCCTATCTATAAGCTATCTTTAAATACTCATATATCTTCTAAGTTATAGCTATAATAAATATATAGTCATCTTAGAATATATAGTAAAGTCCGCCCCGTTTTAATAGACTAAGTACCTATATTAGATCGCCTTCCTCGTCTAGTCTTAGTAGTACTTAGAGTTCTTTATTATTATATATAATATCTAGCTCTTTAGCCTAGGTTAGAATTTTATTAATAGTCCTTTTATTAAGCTAGTATAGCGATATCGAATAATATATATATAACCTCTTTTATATTAAATAGAAATAATAAGTTTAGTATACTAAGAGCCGGAACTCTTTAAGTACCTTAAAGTACTCTATAGTACTTCTCTTCTTTAAATAATAGAAAGTAGATAGGTCTAAGAAAAGAATATAGCTATAGTAATAGACTCTTTAGCTCCTAGATACTCCTAGACGACGTTATTACCTATAGGCTATTTCCCCTAACTAGATAACTAAATAAGATAGCTTCTACTAGTTAGTTAATTTATTTAGTAGTCGGACTAAAGCTTAAGCTTAGACTAGCCTAGCTAAATATTATAATAAACTTTATTAATATATTTCTCGTAATTAAATATATTTTATAGAAAACTAAAAATATTATTAAAATTAGCTGGAGTAGAATTACTATATACTAGAGTCTTAGACTTCTAAGAGCTCTTGTGGTAGAGAACTCTGAAACGTCCCCTACCTCTAAGAAGAAACGTCCCCTACCCTATGTCTTGCTAGCGTCAAGGAATCTCCTATATAAAATTAAACGTCCCCTACGTAGGGGACGCTGATAATAACAGTTAGGGGAGGCGATGCAGCCGATACAGTAGAAAATGAAGAACCCGGCGCTAACAACGCTCTTCTTCGTATTGCCTTTGACGTTCAAGGCTATCAGGGAGGCGGCGCCAGATAGCAAGGCCGATGAGCAGGACGCCAGCCATGTCGCTGCGACCATTGCCTAGGCATTGCCGGTGCCATCCACAGGAACGGCTAGCAAAACCGCTGAGCCCGCCAAGGGGACGCAGGCAAGGACGATGCAGGTGTAGATACGCGTGTTGGGAAAGATGCGAGGGACGAGGGCCGAGATCCAGACCGTGGCGAAGTTGATAGCGCCGCCGGGAGTGCCGAGGAGCATAGTACGGAACTTGCTGTATCCAAAGCCGTTGATCACCATGGAGGAGAACTGCGGAATGTCAGTGAGGTTTTCTCAGGGCGAGCTTGGGCATTCATGGCTATAAACCTTGAGAATCGGAGTCGTGAGAGTGATACACAGCGCAAAATAGAAGTACATCCATGTCAGAGGTGACTTCAGAGCCTCCCACATCTGCCCCTTGTTGAAGTCAGACCTATCACGCGTGGCACGGTCGATTGCCAGACGTTGTGTCGCGATCTGTCTCTCGCGCTCGTTGAGGAACCATGCTGTCGTCGTGTCGTGCGGCATCAACCAGAGGAAGACAATACCGCACCCGACGGTCAGGCCACCAAAGATGAGGAAGATCGCGCGCCAGCTCTCGATGGCCATGTTAGCGCCACCGACGGCATACATCAGCAGAGCACCAACAATCTGCGAGATGCCGTTCATAGAGACCCAAGCGGCGACGCGTATCGGATGTTCCCGGCGCTTGTACCAGTTCGAGGTGATGATGATGAAGGCTGGGGAGACGGCAGCCTCCGCGAAGCCGAGAAAGAAGCGAGCGGCGGCAAGACCGTGGAAGTCTTGTGTCCCGCCGATAGCCATCTCGACACAACCCCAGACGATGATTGTACAGCCGATGAAGGTGGTGATTCGTAGTCGAGAGAGGAGGTATGCCGCAGGATATTCGGAACAGAGCTGACCAAAATAGAAGAGGGAGACGACCCAGGAGAACTCTTCGCCGTTCAGGCCGAGATCTTCACGGAGACCGAATACGGCGGCGTAGTTGATAGAACCCTTGTCGAGATCTAGGGTCAAGTGTTTAGATTCAGTTCTTTGGGAAAATAACGGATGAGCTCACATTGGAAGAAGTAGACAAGCGCCATCAAGGGGAGAATAACTCTGTCAAGCTTTCGCACAAGTTTCCTCTCTTCTTCGGGGTCGATTTCCTCGAATGTTGCGTCGTTGACCTGGTTCTTAGGGTCGTTGTCGGACTGTTCCAGCATCTCCGTCGTGGCCTCTGGAGCACCCATCTCTACCTTGTTATCCGTGTTGTGTGTCGCAGTCATGGTCATGATTCTCGTGATTTGCCAGTTAAGAATGAAAGTCAAGTTTGAGTATGGAAGAGCCATATGGGAACAGAGGGCGCACCGAGACATTTTATGGTGCTCCCACTGCACTGAGAAGTTACTCTGCAGCGTGCAACATGGCAGCGGCTCGCAAGGAATAAGCCTACCCGGAGAGGCTGAAAATGGCTCGTGCCATACTGAATCATGCCCTACCCCGTGGGGAACTTCGTGGGGTTGACGTTCGTTGCCTTCACTTCTCTCGGCTTGACCATCCGGCGAGCTTCCCCTCACGTTGGGGGCCTCGCTAGGATGGTTGGTGCAACGCGACCAGGCCTTGAAGATCTGGGGTCGAGAAGCCATACCTACCATACACTGCACTTCCATATGAATCCATGATTCGCTGCCATATACTGGAATGACGATGCTGGGTTAAAGATCCCCGCCTAGCAGCCTGAGTGTTTGAAGCATCGACAAAGACACGAGCCTTTCAAGAGATGTGCTCTACATGCCCGTCTATTTGAACTATGTCGAACGTGATTCATTACGATGTAAGCATCCCTACTTGATGTGTCACCGGAGCTACCAAACATTAGAGCATCTGAGCTCAAGGTTTGAACAAGTAGAGGGCCTCACCCTAGTCCCCCCTTCCCCTTCCCATCACGACATGAAAGATGCCGTTCTCCGGCCGCGCAGTCCTCTTGCAACAAGATTCCACTATTGAGGTAGATGAAAGGGTGCACCTAGGTTCTGATAAGCCCCTCCTCTGGCGTCTCAAATGGATGTCCGTCGGATGTGGCGGCCGAATCCTCCTCGTCAAGCAATGTGGGGATTGTCCGCCAGAACAGATCTTAGCCACTAAATGTCTAGCCTCGGATACGAAATCCGGCGCACTGTACCAATAGTCTTAGGAATCACGTCCTGGTTCTTTTAAGAAGGTGTGACACCGTTGTTTCTTCACTTCTTAATGAATCAGGTTCTTTCGGGTCGCGAGCTACCATCATATGCCGCGTCGATTCTCTTCGCGAGATGCTTGTATACGCTAGCCGCCACGCCAATGCTGCTATGTCACATGATAGATCGTCAATCACGTTAATCATTCTCCGTTATCTCTCTATCGCGGTCGAGATCAAATGCCGAAATGAGTAGGCGCAGGTCCGAATAAAGCAAAGCCAACCCCCACCCCAGAGTGGAGCAGGCCAAGATATCATATTGGCATGATCGACAGGGCATCTTTCCAACGCGGAAGTTGATAGCCAGTGGGCAGTCACAAGAGATTTTGGACTTGGTCCCGGCGGCGACGACTTCAGCTTTAGAGACATGACACTATCGCGATGATCGCGTGAAATAGGCTCGTCATGAAAAAGAAAGATAGGCTTGGAGATAAGGGGACACTTTCGGGAAACACGAACACGCCGATGAGGTTATGTCCAAGGGTATATCTAGACGCTACGCCAGCATCCGTCGGCTGTCTTGGACTTCAAAGACATTTCAAACAACATCTTATTACAGTCTGACGACATTTCCCCTTGAACCTCGCCCCAGTCACTCTTTGAACCTCACCCAATCACTCTCTTTAACATGCAGCTTTCCATCTTCCTCACTGCCGCCCTCTCGTTGGGAACGGTGGTAGCACTTCCATCGGCCCCTGTACCGAGAGCAGAGGAGGGACCAATCAAGTCAGTCCTGGCCACCGTCGAGCATCTCAAGACAGTCGTCCACACTGAGGTCGAGTCAATCTGTACGTCACTCAGCAATGGGTCTCATGTAGCAAGCTCCCTGCTAACCGTTCAGCTTCGACTCTTACTAGCGGCAAGGTGGACGATGTCGTCCCCGCTGTGCAAGCATCCCTCGACACCATCGTCGCCGAGGTCCAGGAAGTCGTCAGCGGCGTCATCCCCCTGGTCGTTGGCACCGTTGGTCCCATCACCAAGGGCGACCTACAGATTGTACTTGATATCGTCGCCGATGTCAAGGATATCGTAGGCGACGTCCAGGCCGAAGTCACCGAGGTTGTTGACGTTCTAGGTGCTGGTAAGCATGGATTCTTCCTTATGTGGATGTATTGTACAATGCTGACTGCCTATTAGATACTGTCGCCCTGGTCGAGGAGCAGCTCAAGGGCGTGCTGGACACACTCACCCCTTTGGTCAACCCTATCCTCACTCTGGCTTATAGTGTCGTGGGTCGTGTTTCCGGAGGCGACGTCGCTGGCCTCGTCAAGGATGTTCTTGCCTTGGCCGACGACCTCAAGGGTACCGTGAATGGGATTCTGGCACCAGTTACTGGACTCCTGGATGGCCTTCTTGGCGGCCTGCTCGGCTAGGTCTTTTTCATCGCATGTATTAGTACTTGGTAGCGATTCATGAGCCCTAGTCATGAGCTGTATTATTCTGCCTAACGGCGCATTGGACACCCTGAGGTTTCATAACTCTCTTAAGGAACTTGAAGCTGGGTGACTCAATGGAAGGACGTGCCAGCTACCTGGTCTGCAATTGCCGTCGAGAATGATGATCGAGACGAAGACAAATCCAGCAGGAGGTGTTGCAGCGAATTCACCCGACATGGCAGCGTGTCCTCGATCCTGGTTCAAACGAAATTCTTCTCTCTAAATCTCTCTAAATTATAGCATCGTTTGCAGATTCTGTGCTTCACACATCTTGGCATACATTCCGCCCCGTGTAAGGAGCTCCGCGTGTGTTCCAGCCTCTACAATCCTTCCGTTATAGAAGACAAAATACGGTCTGCGTTCGTAATAGTTGACAACCGATGAGCAACTGCAATGGTGATCCTAATACCAGTTGAGGCTGCATCCATCAGAGCAGACTGCACGACCCTTTCAGATTCAGTGTCTAGAGCGCTCGTGGCCTCATCTAGAAGAATGACCTTGGGGTTGCGAACGATAGCTCGCACAATTACAATGCGCTATCGTTGACCACCAGAAAGCTGTGCGCCGCCCGTTCCGCAAGGAGTGTTAAGACCCTCGGGAAGCGAGCTGACAAAGTCCCAGGCATTGGCTGCGCGGAGCCCGGCCTCAATGGTAGAATCATCGACAGTCGTCTCTTCATCAGCGTCTTGATCAATACCCATAGACATGTTCTCGCGGATAGTGCCAGGAAACAGCGTGGGCTCTTGCTGCACGAGGGAGACAGCTCGACGGTATAGTCTAGGGTTGATGTCGGCAAGGTTGTTTGTGTCGTCGATGGCGATCTTGCCACTAGTTGGGT
This sequence comes from Verticillium albo-atrum, assembly GCA_002851705.1. Classification (NCBI taxonomy): domain Eukaryota; kingdom Fungi; phylum Ascomycota; class Sordariomycetes; order Glomerellales; family Plectosphaerellaceae; genus Verticillium; species Verticillium albo-atrum. The sequence continues at coordinate 11,760 of NMXJ01000007.1, forward strand.
CGTAGAAGCGTTCCAAGAGAGAAATCATCGTGCTCTTGCCACAGCCGGAAGCTCCCACAAAGGCGAACGAATTGACCAGGGTTAATGTTCAATGACACACCCTTGAGCACATGGTTTTCGGGGGCCAGAGGATAGGCGAACTGCATGTTCTCGAAATCATACGATGTGCAGCCGTTCGCCTGGACGAAAACCCTATTTTGATCCGTTTCCCTGACCGTGGCTTCTAGGCCACATAGCCAGAAGAAATAGTTGGCAGCGGCATTTGCCTTCGTGAAACCTAGACTACGTCAATAACTATCACCTCGTAAGTAACAGTGCGAGACTGAGACGCACTGCTCGCAACGTGAACATAGTTGCACAACCCTGACCAGAGAAATACACAGCCATAAAGGAAACGATGAACTGGTAGAAGTTGATGTCCCCGGCAGCGATAAGCTTTGATCCCCACCTGTGCATCCATCAGTACTTGTAGCCTTGTGCTAGCCAGGTTGTACATACCAGAACCCCAAAGCCAGGACGAAGAACTCGACGAACTAAGTGAAAGCGGAAAATACCATCTTAGATACAAGCGAAAGTCTCGCCTCAGAAATGGCAGTATAGAGCTCATGAGTGTACCGCAGGAGAATGTCGTCCTCAATAGCCAGTGATGACATAGTTCGGATAGCTGTCACACTTTTGGACGCAATGGAAGCGCTCTTCGAGAACTTGGTATCAATGTCGGAATCCATCTTGGTTTCGACTCTGATATAAATGTAGCCCCCAAGAATCATGTGAGGAACTCCGGCGAAGACTCCAACAAGACAAAGTTTCCATGAAACAGTAATGGAGAGAACCGAGCAGGCAATGACTGTGACGATCGATAGCATGATCATGGTAATATTGAAACCCATGAGCTCGAAGAGAGACTGCGCATCAGAGTCGAGTCGGCTCGTCAAGGCACCAATCAGATTGTCTGGCTGATCGAAGAATCGCAAGTCCTGTCGCAAGTACGCAGCAAACATTTGTTTACGAGCGTCGTGACCGTACGCCTACGCTACAGTTAGTCAGTCTCATGTGGATATTCCAACATGGAAAAGAGGCGAAGGCCACACTCACCTGAGCAATGTGGTTGCTGACCCAGCCAATAGCCATGTAAATAAATAAAAGACATATGGCCATGATAAAGAGCATCAGTGCAAAGAAGTTGGCCCGGCTCCGGTCCAGCTGAGGATGGAAACGTCCATCACCTTGCCCAGGAGTAGAGCTTGGCCAGGGTACACACCGGCTATCGCAATTAGTCAACCCGACCCAAGGTTATGCGGCAGGTTTTGACTTACCTCCTGCAATGCTTGTGAACAAGGCAAGGATGTACCACCACTTCAGATCGGGAGTGCCCTTCAGGAGCTTGGTAGCTGTAGACACAATGCCGGATGCTGAAGCGAGTCCATACTCTTCGCGCTTGCCAAGCAAGCTCAACTTCTCTCGTGCACCAGTGTCATGTCGGCCTAGTGAATGGCTCTTCTCAAGAGCTGTTGGTTGGTCCTGATCTTGGTCGGAATTACAGTCAGTTGCCTTCTCGTTAGTAGCAGACAGATCTTGAGCCTTGAAAAGAGCTGCGTAAGCACCGCCACGGGCAATAAGCTCGGCATGTTGACCTTGCTCGATGATTTTGCCTTGTTTCATGAGGACGATATTGTTGGCCGCTTGGATAGTCTTGAGTTTGTGAGCGATGACGACTGTAGTCCGGTCCTTTGACGCCTCATCGAGCGCATTCTGGACAATTGCCTCGGCATGCGGATCTAGGGCGCTGGTAGCTTCGTCGAGCAGAAGGATTTTGGGTTGCGAGATGATACTTCGTGCAATGGCAATGCGTTGCTTTTGGCCGCCTGAGAGCAGACCTCCCCTTTCGCCAATGCGCGTGTCATACCCTTGCGGGAGGTTCTCGATCAATCCATGCGCAAAAGCCGTTTTGGCGGCATTCTTGACTCTCACTAGTCGCTCTTCCCGAGTTTCGTGTTCCCAGGGTGTGCCAACGAGACAATTGAATATGTTCTAAAAAACAGAGCCATTGAATAGAACAGGTTCCTTTTTGGGCTGTTACCATCAAGAGACACGGATGGCCTTGTCAAATTCACGTACCTGCTGAACCAACCTCATATTCGTTCGGAGCCATTGTAGATTGAGCGTTGGCAGAGGTTTGTCGTCCAGAGTAATCACGCCGCCACTGGGGTTATACCACCTTTCTAGCAGTCCAATTATAGTGCTTTTGCCTGAACCACTAGCTCCCTTGAGGCAATGTCAGATGGGTTCGTGGATCGATGTGCTGCTGGGATGCTACTCACGACTAGAGCTGTGACCTTGCCTGCGGGGATGTGTAGGCTAAAGTCGTCTAAAACGGTGATATCTGGTCGAGTCGGGTAGCTGAATGAAAGTCCACGAATGTCAACTGATCCGTCAAAGTGAGTAAATCTGTCACCAGTGGGGTCAAAAGGGTCAATGCTTGACTCGCGATTGATAAGAGAGAACAGTTCGGAGGCGGCTGTCGCTGCTCTCGTGAAAGTCACCATGTTGGGAGCGAGCGAGTTCAGTATGGCCGCTGCAATGACGACGGAAAAGGGAACGCTGAACAGTGAGCAATGCATGAGTATGATATTCAATTCAAAGTGTGTGCGAGGTGTAGCAATGCATCTGCAAGCCCAACCCTCAAGAACGCCTACCTACGCGTTGTCTATCAGGGTCAATAGCCATCTATAGATAAATACTGAGATCTCTGAACTGTATTGTGACTCTTGCAGCCACGAACCCTATAGCCACGAAGCTTACAGCCACGAACCTAATGGTCACAACCTCTTCGGCCTCGTCGCCTTAAATAACAGGAGTCGGCCGTTGTCTTCTGTGAAATAGATTTACGGCATGTATTTTAGCGTCCGTCCGACTACATACGGTTCCGTGGCAGCATGTTAATCATTGAGCAGCAATCAACTTGAGGGCCATCTGGGATAACGACGCCGAACCAATGAGCAATTAGTGCAGCCGAACATGTGAACGTGATGGAAAGTATAGGGAAGTCGATTACGAGAGGTTTAAACAGATTTCACGGCGGGACTCAATCTCTTAGTAATTCTTTTGAGTCGCAGTAGATCCTAGCTCATCTGAAAGTTCCATCCGGTAGACTCAAGTTCCTTGTCTGGCATCATAGCGTTAAATTACGTAGCTAGATCCTTTCGACTTTCAACGGCCTTCGCTGACTTATATGCTCTCTCAACACTTAAGAGAGCTAATCTTATCGTTAAAGTTGGGCGGAATGGTGTATTGTAGGCCGGACCCGGTGAACGCGCCGCCGTTGCAGCTTCCGTCCCTATGATAGCAGACGATATTAGTTGACACGTAACCACATTTGTCCCATGGCTAGTAAACTAGGCAGCGGAGAGGAGGACGGGGATGAGAGCTTACTGGTAGAAGGTGCATGTTCCACCCACGTCATAGGAGCTGATTTTATCGTTGTAGTCACTAGGGACGTTCCCTACGGAAGGCCATGTTAGAGTCGCCATATTGTATGGGTCATCAAGCCGCTTGTATACTGGTTAGATACTTACAGCAAATACCACCATTGATGACAGCACTATAACAGCCACCACCCAAATTCTGATCTTTACAAATTTTGATGTCGACAGCTCCAGCTACAGCCAAAAGGCTGGCGAATGAAATGAAAATCTGAGTGATCTGCATGTCGAGACAACTTGCGAGTGAAGCTTCTTTGGGGTGAATGAGGTGATGTTGAACTGTCGAGAGGAATGTGATAAAGAATCGATAGAGTGGGAATTCGTACCTTTTATATTTGACTGAGATCTACAAGATTCGGCAACGAATAATAATTCTTCTTACAGCTCCACAGATGGGAGATGGTAATGACACGGCAGGCTGACATGCGCATGGGGTATATGCATCTCCATGGACGATACAACCCATTATAGGAAGGTATAATTAGGGTGAGATAATAGGCTGAAAGCTACAGTGCCATACCTGCCATTGGCCTCGGCACCAAAGTAGACCACCTACCAAAGATAAAGCCTTTGCGATACACGCGGTAGAAAGATGTGATCACCAGGGAGCTCCCACTTCGGCTTTGCCTAGTTTCCAGGTGATATTAGCCGGAGTACTACTAACATGTCACTCTGCGACCACATCCTTGGGGATTGCTGTCGCGATAGTAATAGTAGCGCCTTGGCTAGTACGGGTGCCCGACAGAATAGCATATTATTATCATAAACGCTCACGTCATTGCAAAGTCGCAACTGCTTCATCATGGCAAGCTCGATTCGCTGAATTCCGGTACCCTGCACATCGTGAAGCTGAGAACGCGCCGCCTGCGAGGAGGAAGTATTTTTCTGCGGGAGGGGGTAGCGCTAAAGATGCAGCAGGCAAACAACTTGACCCCGCCCATTATCTTCTCATACCCGTTTTGTCACGGGATGCGAGCATTGCATGCCTCAAGCTCGGCAATAATATCGGGTTCATGCTTGTCACGACCATGATATGAGTGAGGGCTGGCATCAAAAGCTAAGAGTAATGTTCGAACAGGGGCTCAGTGCGCTAGCGTAACCAATGTGTAATTCCCTCATTGCCGCTACTACCGGTTTCAGGCATCGTCTTCCCTAGATTTCGTCGGCAAGGCCATTTGCCGCCGGTCTTGTGAACGAAGAGCGGTCAGTATCGCAAGGGTTCAATGGGCTGTTGTCACATCCGTCCTTGTCTGTGCATTCACTACTCGCGAACGCGATAGGGTCAATCTTAGTAGCTACACTTAATCGCGGGCCGAGGATCAAGGCGGCGGCTGTTATGCATCTTACCTGTGGTCGAATGGAAAAGCCGCTGGGTCCATAAAAGTTCCTCTTTGGCTGTACCTCCGAAGCTCCGGAACTTTTGTAAATGTTGATCTATGGCTGTGCCTCTGGCGCCCCGGAGTTGCTACAAAAGTTCCTTGACGGATGTGGGTCTGGAGGTCTGGAGCGTCCACAAAGGTTCCTTTCTAGCCGTGTATCCGGAACTCTAGAGCTTCCACGAATGTTTCTTCACGGTTATGCCCCGGGAGCTTTTGCAAAAGTTCCTCTACATCCGCAATCAAACCAAATTAACCGCCGAAAGCCACAGTAGCATTGCAGATGCAAAGGAAATAATGATGACCCTAAGGAGTTACTCAGTTGAATCTAGCCTCATAGATGGATCCTATAGGAAGTATCAAAATTGCCCCTCATCATTTGACCTAGTTTTCAGCCGTAAACGAGGAGATACGACTCTTAGGGTCTCAAAAAACCTATTAGGTGGTTCAGAATAGACCTACTTTCCTTGGATAGAGGTCAAGGGCTAGAAATATATTGATGGTGGATTACCAAACAACGGATTGTTAGATAGTGCGGACCCTTCTTCTTACCACAATCTTCGCAGATATATATGTCTCCCTCTCAACGCATTCAACACTCATTACCACGCAAGATTTTGGAACGAAGTGTTGGAAGTTTTCGGATCACTTCGCACCACGGCTGCTTCCTGAACCTTTGTGCTGTCACCCCGTTGAGCCCGACTCCGCCGGGTGTGACAAGTCCGACTGGCTTCACCGAGACTTCGGGGTATTTGCATCCAGTAGCGACATCAATAAAATTTTGTTCCGCTCGCCGGGAGTGATGTCTGGAAGTGGAATCTACCCGCTCAGAGGGACGAGGCAAATTTGAGTCAGCTCGATGATGTGTATCAATCCAGTCAAGTACGAACAGAGCGTAGAGCTATATAGGGCTCGGTGGATTTCTGACGCTGTTCGATGAGTGCTCGCCTTTCAATGGCGCGGTGTAACAGCAGTCTGCCAGAGGGCGTGAGGTTACGCGAGCTGATTCGTCGTCTATGCTTGATTAAGTAATATACCAGCAGTGCTATGGCTAACTCAGTAGCCTGTGAGCTGCCTGGCTGGGTATACATGACAGACATTATCGATTTAGAGTGATTCATCGCCTCGCCACATGCGACGGTGAAATGCTTTCATCACACGTCAACAATCTCGTGAGCTTCAGCACATCAGCACGACTCCGTCGACCCTTCAACCAACATGATAAGTGCAAGGCATGTCATTTAGGCGAGGATTCAGCTAAAACCCCGTTGACAGCCTCAGGAGACCATTTATGCATTACTAAAATTGGCACGTCGTGGCGTCTGCAGTGGTCCGTGGCCTGGAGCAGCCGCACTGATCCGTGCCAGGAGCAGCCTGGTTCCATTGACTGCCATTGGTCACACATCGACACCACGTTTGGCGTTTTCAGCCGTCGGACGAAATGCTTTTGTCACGATGGCGCCGAGCCATATCATAGGGCGGCCGCTGACCGCCACAGAATTTGACATTGAAGCTGCGAAACACAGGAGCTGGGTGCGCCCCTGGTTACTCGAATTAAATGGCGCTTCTGCATCCTGTGCGCGCAGGCGTCACCCGTTGTCTTATATGTCGCTGCGATTCCCTCTTCCAGCGTGTTTACCCTTGCCTCTTGATTGTGAGGTCCTACGATTCAGCTAGCAACAACGATGATGCTTCTCGTCGAAACTGTGCTCACGGGCATACTCCTGGTCGCGCCTATGGCCCAGGGGAGAGTCCACGCGAGATCGAAGCCCGAAATGTCCCAACCCACCGATATCTTTCCACCGACTCCCGCTCGAACTACCGATGATGCGACAACTACGACCTTCCGAGACGCAGGGAGGTATCTAGAGCTTGTCAAGCGAGCCGATGTCGTCTCTGTCGACGGCTACACTCACCTCGGATGCTGGCAAGACGGAAGCAACCATATTCTGAGTGTGACGGCTGAGTTTGATAACGGAATGACTCCTGAGCTGTGCCGAAACATGTGTTCACTCGTCGAGTGTCCCATGTTTGGTGTCGAGAATGGCTACCATTGTTACTGCGGCACTTCGATTGAGCCCTTTGCCGTCTCGGCCACGGGTGATGCCTGTACGGCTACGTGCTGGGGCGACGAGGAAAAGATCTGCGGTGGTCCTCAGCGCATGAACGTATACTCAACCAACGATCCCTCGGCCGGTGGCAAGCCTCCAGGTAATCCCGAGCCCTTACCCTTGCTTCTCAACTCTGTGCTGACTGTAATACTTCAGCATCCGCCACAAATACGAACGACGGAACCAAGGCCACGACCACCACAAGCGGGAGCAAGACCACGTCTGAGTCTGACGCCAAGCCTGATTCTGGGTCAGACCCCGATTCCAACCCAGGCAGCAGCAACGGTGGCGATAGTGACGGATCTTCCGGCGATGCAGCTTCATCATCATCGTCGTCGTCTTCTTCCTCGGGTTCTCCGCTCTCTATTGGTGCCATTGTCGGCATTGCTATTGGCGCTGCTGTCCTGGCCGGCATCGTCGCGGCCTTGTTGGTTTTGCTGTTCCGCCGGCGCCGGAGGGACAACGGGCATTCTGTGGCCCCTCAGCCGGCACCACCGGTTACACAGGTTCACTACAACACGCCGCACCCTCCCTCTTCTGAGCCGGTATATCCGGTGCCTGGATATGCAAAGACGGACCCCAATCTCAACACGCCCCCAACCCAGTCAATAGTCACGCCCATAAATACGCCCCCTCCACCTACTGGCACTATTTCACCCACGTCCACAGCAGTTCCTCAGGCAAACTCATACTATGAGATGCAATCCTCGCCGCACGTTGCTCACGAGATGGCGAGCGGGCGATGAAGCAGCTTAAACAAAGACAGGCAGGAGGAGAGGCGAATGTTTTTATTTAACCCGCGCAATGGCCTCCGATGATGCCGATACTCCATGTGGTCAAGGTGCCGGGGGCTCTGGGCAGGACAGAATGACAGGATAAGTAGAAAATTGTATGCAAATCTAACTAAGCCCAACCTTGAATTTCCTCAGTCTTATGATTGGTGACCACTATACTTACACATACTTCATCGTAATGCCCTTTCTGAGACAACATGAGGATCAAAACTTCACAGGCGGAATGGATCTCAGCAGAGTGAAGAATCCACTGCTGTGAGGGCACACCGCGGACCACTGCGGATGACCGGCGCCTGCAGCCGCCTCGGGGCTTAGCTAGGCTGCGGAGGCGTTACGAGGGCTATATAAGAAGCCTCGGGGAGCCTCTTCCTCTGCGGAAGAGGCAGGTTTCAGATGTTCCTTACGCATATACCTACGAGTTGAAAATCTATCTGCTGCGGACCGCACTGTTGGGAGACCTCTTCACTCTGCCGATATCGACGCTTGACAACTGCCCACATGAGATGTTGCAGTTGCGTTACCTCCCAATATCAAAACCGGTAACGACGCCGAATTATTCACGTTGTATCCTAACTGATTTCATCGGAACTTCCCAGTTAGGGTTATAATCAGCGCTTATGGTACGATAACATGCTCATCTAACTTCACAGGTCACAATTCAATGATGACTCTCAGCAGGGAAATCTGGAATTGATTCATCTGGCCGTAAACAGTTGTCGCATTTTATAGGCTGGACCGATGAACCCCAATTGGCTGCGTAATGGGCAGGCGCTCAGGCCGACCCGAACACCTTTTTCCAGGATCCAAAGTTGACAACAGTAGTAGGAAGCTCCGCGAGAGTCTTCTTGCACGAAGCTGTAATACCGAGGCCGCCCTTGTTCGAGTTAAGAAGGCCGGGAGGGATGACCATTTGCAGGTCGCTCTGCGTGCCGTCAATCTTGGAGATGCGGATCGTCTTCTTGGGATCGCTCTTGGGGATCACAGCCTTGATGTAGTCGTCAATGGCCTTATCACCGGCGAACCATAACTTCTTGCCGGCATGCTTCTCGGGAATGCGGGCTTTGTTGACCTTATCGAGGGCAGCCGAATCGGCGGTGATGACACAGTGCCTATTCAATCAGCTTTCCGTAGTCACCAGCTTGGCAATAATACATACCAGTCGGTAGAGCCACCGGGCCAACCGCCCGGCCACAGGCGTGGTGTAAACGCCGGCACCAATTTGAGTGCCAATGCGGTTACCATCGTCAGTGAGAGTACCAGCTTTGTTGTACCTGGCGCCTTGGACCTATGTGGCGTCAATAAGAATCCTTGCGAGGCTTAACTTAGCAGAACTCACAGCGCTGACGGTCCTGTATCCAATGACCACATTCTGGGCACGCTCTTCGAGCTTTGCTTCGATGGGCAGAGCGGCAACCTGGGAGGCAAGGCCGATGGCGAGGATTTTGAAAATGCCAGAGGACAGCATTGTGATAGGACTAGCGAAAGCAACTTTATGAGGAAAGTTCTGTGAGCTGATGGGTAACGAGCGAATGGAAAGGAGTGTCGACTGGTTGGAAACGAGAGTGGGATGGTGATGAGGGAGCCATTCATATCGGAGGCAGCTCTACGCGTTATATACTATTGAAATCGACATGGCGTCTTCAATTGACAACATTCCATGTGCTGAAGGACAGACTTTTGCTCCCACCAAACACCGTGCTCCTTGTCGCCTTGTTCGCTGTCGCCTTGTCCGGCTGCTTCAATATAGTTTAACCGATATCTTGGTCGTGTATATCGTTGTTTCGGCGTTCGGCGAGCCCGTGTCAATATACGCCTTCATGCTCGTAACGCACTGGCAGACGATCAAACAACTCGAATCATGCGATGTCTATATTGCCAAAAGATATGCCCTCTATTTCATGAACTCTATTTCACGAGACAGCTTGTGCGCGAGTAATGATTGCTCTGTCGTGCCCGGATCTTGCCAGGGTTTGTCTAAATCGAGCTCTTTCATCCTCTAGATGTGGGTCCGTCTTCTCCACCTTGGGGGCAGCCGTCAGGGTCCCTGGTCTGGACCTGTGGGGACTCTTTGCCAAGATGGCGTAGTCGGACGAGTAAGGCACGGGCCGTGGTGGGCTCATAAAGGAAACACATCGTGGTACCCGGCCACAGGGCCGACAACTTCTCCAACACAACATCAACGCTTCCACCTTCTTTTTTCTGACCTTCAACGAATCTTCAGTCGCTAAGGCCCTTGCGAGCAACATAGTCGACACGCAATTGGTCATGAACGAGGAGGCATTGACCATCTTGTGCGAACAGTCCTGGAACTGGGACTCGAGAGAGGAAAGCCAAATCAGGTTCCAACGCGACGGCACCGGCGAGGCAAGGCTTTAAATCACGCCACTTCTGTTCTATACTGACATTTCGCAGCTTATCTGCCGTGCAGAGCTCAATGTTTGGATAGCAGCAGAGCTTAGTTGGAAGGTACTTGGGCTCGGTACAGTCGATGTCACAAAGGGCATCAAGGGATGGTGGGGTAGCAACAATAATCAGCCGCAGACGCAGTTGATGCTCGAGATTAACCTCACGAAGAGGAGCCTGCCGAATATCGGAGACGCTCAGATGGATCGCTATCGCATCAACGACTCTTTGCTCAATAACGAAGCATTCGGGCCCAAAAGATATGTAGTGATGCTGGAAGCTGGGACGTTTTTGACGCAATTTGACGAGACAGTGACAAAACGGTCGTCGGAAACGCCCAAGTTTAGGTACCGGATTACTTTTGATAAGTCTCCATACCCTGTCCGAGAGCAGTGGAAGTCGCCGGAGGGCGCGCCAGACGCCATGAAATTCTGGGAGTGGACCAAGTTTTGTCGTGGTCAACTTGAGTAGGACGGTGTTCCAGAGAGAGAAAGAATAGAATCCTTTGAATTTTGACGACGCTTTTGTGAGAGTGTAGCATTGCAGCTCGGTACCTCCAAAGCTCAGCGGTAGTCTGGACAGCTGAAACATGTGATCCGAGAGCATGATGGATGATCGGGTCTGGTTGGTGAAGTGCCGGCTAATGCCGAGACCCCCTCCCGTGCACTGAGGTCTAGGGGCTGTGAGGCTGGGTTATTTTCAACCAGATTGACTTGTGGCTAAATCAAAAGGCATCGGACCGTCCGAAGCATCTAGCTAGAAGATGATTGAGTTTGCGACGATTCATGATAGCTCACTGTAATAGGAAGGTAGCTGCATAATAATAATTCGAACGCGAGGATCATTCAAATCGATTCCCTTCTACCATTCTCGCATGGGATGGTAGCATGTCAGACAAGCCGCTGTTCGGCTACTCAAGAATTTCTCAGCTCAAGATTATCTGATGTACTCAGCCATGGCCCTCGATTGCCTCAAATTCACACCACCCGACTCAAGAGCAGGTCGTCCAAGCCTTCTTCATCGCATAAATGACAAGGTGGGGCTTGAGTATACTATGGAGTAGCAATCAAGTTTCTTCACGGTGCGTCGAGATGACAGTGGGCTCGTTCTCTATTGTGCTGAGTGAGCCATGTTCTCAATCACGAGCTTCAATTGACGCCTTTGCCAATCATCATCATCAATTCATCTCTACACTAAGACGGGATGGATCGTACGATGTTCGTATCCCAATGTTTACCTGGGCTCTCGCCACTCACTGCTATCAATGCGGCCGGAAACTTGCAAATGGAGAGGTTTGTTCAATTAGACATATATTAGTAGATACGTGCCTTGTTCCGTTCTATAAAGCCGTAAGCCTTGTTCGCCGGATTGCCTTCCTGGTCATGATAGACTCCTGCTAGCGTGATAATGCACGCTGAAGCGCTGATAATGACCTAGTTCAGGCACACAATCGTGACCGGGGGCCCCACGGTAATGATCTGAGTGGTGCAGCCGTTCTGCGAGCCTTGAACAACAGCGTTAGGAGCGTTCGCCTGCAGCTGCGCACGCACGACGCCGGCGATGGAAACCACGGTGTGCGAATCGGTAAAGAAGCTGGTGGGATCAGCCTCAATCTGCGCGAGGCGGAATCCAGCGCCGGTGTCGACGCCAGCATCATCCTTGATACCCGTTTCAAAAGGGCCCTGAATGCAACCAGAACTCCTCTTGATGACTTCGGGTCCTGAATCGGCGGGCTCTGGATTCGGAAAAGCGATCCTAGGAGGGCCTGCCTGGCCCTCTGCCGCTTGGTGGATGTGTGTTGCCGTGACAGCGGGAGAATCGTATGGTCCAGTCACACCAACGAGTGTGATGTTCTATTTGAGATTAGCTTGACACTGGAGAAGGATCTCCGAGAACATACGTAACAAATAGTGTCCAACTCGCTATTGATGCCGTAGTGGTAGAAACCCATGGAGCCAGCTTCGCCAGGCGCCGCAGCGCTCTCGGCGTTGACCACTCGCTCCGGTGTCGCGACGAGGTTGTACGTCGAGGTGAATGTAAATGGCCCGAGAGCTCCGTCTTGCGGGGCAACGGCGGCGGCGGCGTGGTGGACAACCGACACAGGTCCCGCGGCAGCGAGTCCGATAAGGGTTGAAATTGTAAAAGACTTCATGTCGCCGATTCGTCTGGTTTTGACAACTGGGATTAGAATGTCTGTGGCGTACTGAAACGAGTGGTTTTTGAAAGCAATCAGCCGGCTGAACTAAGAAGAAAAAAACGAGGGGCAGCCACGTCAACGTGGGAAGATTAAGATGGGATGAGAAGAGGATGAAGACGAATCGTTTAGGAGTGAGCAGACAGGCAGCTTTTGTTGACACGCCGAATGTCAAATCGAGTCAATCGCACGGGCAGAGCCTGCCAAGCCCGGCGAAACGGCATCCGGGTGGCTGACAGGCACCCCGGCTCATGTTTCCGAATGTTTAACTCGCTTAAGCATACGTTGTAGCTTAAAAGCCGCGGTGAAGGGACGATGGAACATCGGATGGGATCTGTCACCCGAACACGGAGGCAAATGTGTCTCAGGACGGCGATCCTTAGGATTTCAGACGACAGGTCCGATTCCCACTCTCGCCCTACACGCGTACGTCCCTCTAGAGCGAAACGGCGATCTCGTCTCATCCGCCTTGGCAGCAAGTATCATTTCAGCAGACATCCCACTTTCTCCGATAAGGGATGATTGCCGCTTGCCATGGCAACTAGCACTTCCCGAGCATCCTCGTAACCCCCGATGCGAAATCGCGTCGTTTGGGGTCAGCTAATGATTAATTTTTTGGCGATGACCGAAACGCGAATGTGCTCCTTCAAGCTGAGTTTGAATTCATACGTTCCTTGGACGGTGAGACGGATCTTAGCCTGGGCCCAGCAATCTGGAACGCCGCTGTGGGGAATCCAATCGAACGTGGACATCCCACATGGCGGCAGAACATTTTTTGACTGCTTGGTAATTTTACTATGGGTCAATTTCAGATGCCTGCCGTCTACATGCACAAATTTTGTGAAATTCCATGATATACGCCGTAAAATGCGCACCCCGTGGCGCAATGGGAGAAGGCTTGGAATGGTAAAATAACTAATTTTGAAGCAAGACAAAGCCGATGCCAGGCAGCTATCTAGCCGTGACGACTCAGGAATATGTGTAATCGACTCAGCACAATTCAAGAAACCCTATTCCATAGTCCTCCTGTCCATTGTCACCCTCGGGAAATGCTTCTGCATACCCAATGAACTCCTGAGTAGGCCCATTGCCCCATAGTGCATCCATGTCTGCGAATCTTCTGTTCCACCGCACCTTGAAAGTATATGCAAAGAATTTGCACTCGAGTCCAAGGCCCGGGAATCTAGTACTACGATCCAGGGGAAGGGGAATTCTTTGCAGTTGCAGGAGTACATCCCAAGAGAATGATCTGGGCAGACCGCCAGAAACACATTCCCGGACGGGGGCCTCAGAGATTTCTCGTCTGTCCAATGCAGTGACGGGGCTTGCAATGAGAAGACTTTTTTCTGTGTCTCCAAGTCGAACAGGCATGGTTACCTCGCAAAGCTGGAAACTACCAAACATTACGACAGATGTTTTGCGTTTGTGTTCCAGCCCTAACGTGGCGAGCCACTCTGTCTGGGGCGAAATAAGATGAGTGCGCACGTCAAAACGTGTCTTTGTTAGCTCGTAGGCAGACCACATCCGCATTAGCTCCCAAATGGAATAGATTTCAGGGTGGCTCATCGGACCAAAAGCCACCTCTTCCTCTGCGTCGCCTTCTTGCTCCTCAGACATTCGAGCTAGATGAGCTGGCCTTTTCCAGTAGGGGATAAAGTTCTGGCGGAAGTTTTCTTTCTTAGCCGCCTCAACAATCCAATCTGACAGGGGCTCGAAAACCTCCGCATCCTTTTGATCGTCGTGCTTGTGATTATAGGCCGCGAACTGCTTAAGGAATCCATGGTTCTCTTGCGAAGATTGCCAGGTGACTCGCTCAGCAAAATAGTCCTCGCTCTGTTTGGAATACCGGAAGAAGGGCTCGTTATATGCGCGAGCAAGTGTCGCACCTGCCAGGAATAACCTGTACGTGGCTCTTCGGAAAGCCTTCTTCCATCTGTTTAGGTCATAGGCGCGCCCAACCTTGTCTTCACTATCCCCACGGACCACCACCTCTGATGACTGTGGATGCACGAGCCCTGACCACCTAGAAACTCCCATCATGTGATCAGAAAAGAAAACCATGTGCTCGAGGCACTTTACGAGATGCTGCATTTTCATGACTTCCGCAAGCTCCGAAGCCGTAGGTTTACGCCAGATGCCACTAAGTTTCGCGATAGGGCCAACATCTGGTGGCAAGTCGCCAGCCTCAAAGGCGGGTGTGACTAAGTTCGTTGCTCGGACCTATGAAAAATCTCGTCAGCTTTACCTGGCATCAAACACTCAAGATAAGGGGCATTGGTGAAGTAATAGGTGACTGTGGCAATCGGGAAAGGGAGTCAACTCACCGCCATCAAGGCCTCGTCGAAGGCAAGTATGTCCCTCTGTGCGACCGCCCAGACGACTGTAGGGGCGGTGTTCTTCCATCGGAAGTACAACAGCTTACAGGTGGAGGCGAGAGCCAAAATATCCGAGAGCTCATCGCAGTAGACAATAATTTGGGCCGTAACCTCGGCCGGAACTGATAGAATGCCTTGCATAGTGGCGTTGATGGAGTAGATGATGTAAGACACGGGTTGGGGAAAGGGAGGAAAACATGCGGGGTCGAACGATTTCAGTCAGCCAGGTGAAGGAAAAGGGCGCAGTATAGATTACGCGTTGTCGAATTAGGCAATCCAAGCGAAGTTTCTGGGCGCTGAAATGCTGACTGGGCAGGCTGAGCACAGCATAACCCGCATCAAACAATCTCATCGTATTCGAAAGCTGGTACCCTGTGAAGTGGTCGCCTGATGCAGCAGCCGCCCAATCCCCATATCTCAAACATTCATAAACAGACTCGGAGATGACCTTCCAGAATTACCGGGCTCAAGCATCTGGCAATTCGTACGCCGGTGTCGACTTTGCCCAGGGAGTATTGGTACAAGCGGGCTGTTAAGGGCATCTTGGTACTGAGGGACCATGTTGCTTTACAACAACATGCCTTGCCCGAGAGTCCTGAAACCTAGGGAATTGAATATTCATGTTCAATTATCACGGTACTGCTTTCCTTCGGCTCGCGTAGCTGGTGGTAGTGGACATAAGGTCGCCATCAGGCGGGGTTTTAACGAATGCCGCCTGATTGGAGCGCTGATTGACTGTCCATCGGATCATGGTTCACGCAAGGCGACATGACGTTACACATGTGCACCTTATTGGCCTGTGGCTTCACCTGATTTGGAACCGAGTTGGCCAAATAATACGGCACTTCTCATCTCTCCCATCTCTGATACTCTCAATTTCGTAGCTGGACGGTTAATTTATCCTTCAGAGTCCCAATACAGTATAAAGATCTTAGCAGCTATCTATAGATAGCCATTGGCCCTGGTGGTCAATGCGTAGGTAGGGTTCTTGAGGGTCCTGCTTGCATATGCATTGCTATAACACGCATATAATTTGATATTCTAGGTGTACTTGTTCCCCTTACTTAGGCAACACTGCACGAACTGCCTCGACCATAGGGATTTGCCATGCATTCAGCACCGTCTTGTTTCTCCAGTCACTCCAGTCATGGTTCAACAACGCCCACCAATCATCATGATCTGGAACCCCTTGCCTCATGTAATAGGATCCTCCGATAGTCCACTGGAGCCATCCAATGGGCCCCTCGATAGCTGCAGCGGTTGAAAGGCGACTGTCGCCAGTAATGAAGTCCTTGAGACACTGTGCGTATACTCCTAGGTAATCGGTACCGTTTTGAGCAAATCCAAACTCCGAAAAGAAAACAGGAGCAATGTTCCGGGCAGTTGTGCCGGCTGAGATGTCGAGGGCGTTAAAGCCACGTTTATACAACTCGGTCTGGAAGAATGTGCAATTGGTCATCCAGTTGTCGTAGGTATGTAGCTCGAACACGATCTTGTCGGCGTATACAAAGTCCGCTAGGTCAAAGACACGCGGATCCGTGTCGCTCAGAGGCAGTTTGGCGGTAATGGGGTTCAACTCGTGGTCGTAGTTAAGGCCCGAGTAGATCACAAGGGCGTCAGGGTCGGCAGCATTGACAATGGCGGCAGCATCAGTCATCTCATCGTACCAACGAGACCAGCCGTAAGTATCATTGGCATCCGTGTTGACGATACGAAGCTCGTTGCGCAAGGAATGTGCTGTGGCAGCAGGCCAATTCTTTTTGGCGTACTTCGTCATGAAGTCGAGGCTTCGTTTCCACTTAGCGACGTCGAAATAAGTGTCGTCGAACCAGCCGTTGCCGTCATCGGGACTGCAACACCAAACCGCCTTGGACACGTGATTGTTGACGATCATGTGCAGTTTAGCTTCTTGAAGCTCAGAAGCCACAGCGTCCCAGACTTCGAGTCGCGTGGTGTCTTCGGTAAATCCTGGGTTGTGCTCCAGAATCTGAGCAACGATAGGACCAGCAAGTTCATCGCCGAGAACACGAGTCATGGTGTCCTTGATGGACACATCCCCACCATTGTCGAGAATGTCGTCGACCATCTCAGTGGCCCAGCCCATGCGGACGGAATTCATGTCAAGAGACTTGATCTTGGCGACGATGTCCGCAATGGATGAGTACTGGAGTCCTTCAGGAATCATGGTTTCACCTTCACCAGGCCAGTTGATACCCGCATAGATGAAGGTGTCCCCGTGGTGGTCGACGATTCTGTTTCCATCGGTACTGAGAGGCCCAAGAGGCCACTTGCACTTTCCTGGCGCTGCAGCTACAGGGGCGGTTGCCAGCGTAGCGAGGAGGGCGGCACAATTAAAACGAGTAGAGCCGAACATGATGTGAGGGCGGCTTGTGATGCTGGAGTGGTTGATCGATGTTGCAAGTATCTCGTCACACTTGCAGTTCCCCGACATTATATAGTTCTACGACGAGTCTGGTCCCGAAGACGTTCGTGATCAGCAGTTGCCATCAGTAGAGAGTATAGCATCTGAGGGACCCGAATCCGGGCCGGACTTTGCTCGCAACGAAGATCTCCAAGACTTCCTGCCACGCCCCCCTCATTCCAAATTGTCTGGGGTCATGTGTTGGGCGCATAGATACTATGGGGTCCTGTACGCTGCTCGCACGCTCCCAGGATGTTGCCAACTGTTTGTGGGGAAAGGCTTGCTAAATTCGGTGCGGGGTTGCTGAGCAAGACTCCATGGACAAGCAACGGGCGTTAGCTCCAACAATGCAAGTGGATGGGACTTTCTCGACTGGGTCCGCTTCGTCTTGAAAAGGAAGCTTTTCCCCGCCTCCGATTTCATGACTCCTCCAGGATGTCATCTCCACACCTGCTCAAGTACGATTTCACTTGCCGACAGCTCCCAATACTTCACATGTCGACTACAGACGCGACTCCCAAGTCTAGGGCATGGTATGTTCCCCTCAGCAGTCGATCCGTCGGCAACTTTTCCGACGGAGGCTCTGCACAGCAATCACCTGCGCTATCTGACCCATGCTGCAGTGACGAGTGCCGTCGACGTCACCGCAGATGTATGGTGCCCGCCCCGAGATTCGTAGCATGCCATTGCTCACTCGTCACTTGGTACACAACCAGGCGACTTAGCCGAACCTCAATGTGGGTTATGCCGAGGAACGGGTGGGATATGCAGCCGGTCTCCCAAACGATTTCGCTTCAAACGGGTAATGCCAGGCACCAAGCTTCCGGAGCCTTCTACCAGTTCACGAAACCCCACAATAAGTAAGAATCCCAATCTCCGACGGATGCTTTCCACCTGCAAAATTCCAGACTTTCTGACATTTGTGGCCACAGACAGATTCGTGAATGAGACAGGCAACGTCAGCCACGAATGCCATGTTGAAGGAAATGGAAGTTCCGGACCGGACCGCGAGGATGCGCAAAGCCCAACGCCGGCCCCGAGTTCCCCGAACGTATCCGAATTATGTTTGCCGAGGGACGGTCAAACGGGGAACGAAGCGCCATGCCAAGTCATGTCCCTGGACCGTCGCTGGACACTGAAAGACTCCACCGAGGTCCTTCTAATGCAGCACTTCACCGAGGAGCTTGCATTCTTTGTATGATTGCCACCCCTGCTGTTGACAGCTGCTTACCTCGCCAGTTTGACTTTTGTGATCAAGAACGACATTTTGCCGTCGTGGTGCCTCACCGAGCGCGAACGTGCCCCCCACTACTGGATGCTATATTTGCCCTGTCTGCGCGTCATCTGAATCGGGTCAAACAAGATTTTGATCCTTTCCTAGCAGACCAGTATTACTCAAGAAGTATTGAGTTTCTAATCCCAGAACTCGGCCGCATTGGGTCAAGCTGTGATGACGACCTTTTAGCTGCCACTGTCGTCCTACGCCTATTGGAAGAGTTCGACGTACCTCTCGCGGGATCAGACACATATCACCACACGGCTGGCACGCGGGCTTTGCTGTCTAGCCAGGCATCACAGGTCCCGTGCGTCACCGGCCTGCACCGCGCCGCGTCATGGGCTGGCCTACGTCAAGAAATCTGGGTATCACTTAGTATGCGCCGACCACCCGCAATGCGAGCATCATTGGGGCTCCTCGACTGCCTTGATACTTTGCAAAATGACTGTGCTTGGGCAAACCGAGCTGTGAGCCATTGCCTTGATGTTCTCTACTTTTGCTTCGGGGCTAGGCCTGGAATGACCGTCACTTTCGAGGCTCTGCTCGCCACTAACGTTAGATGGGACACGGATCGACCACCCACATACGACCCTCTTTGCATGCGCGCACGTGGTGAAGGGCCGTCAGATCACAGCCCTTTCTGGGATGTGCGCTTCCATGGTTCCTGGCACGGTAATTAAATGTCTCTCTGGAAGAGGCTCTCAACTGATACTTCGACAGTAATGGGCTGGCAGTACATCACGTTGGCACGATTCCTTTTGGTGACGCATGATCCCCGTCTCGCCCAGGTAAGCCTGGGCCGACAAGTGGCCTTACAGAAGATGAATGTAGGTTGAGTTTCTCAAGCGGTCGACACGCGCTAACAATGCCCAGGTGGAGGCACGGTCGGCACTCAAGTTGATCTGCAGTATTGCAGAGTCGAATAGTTCGGTCCCAACCGCAGCCATTATTGCATGTATGGCAGTACGAGTAGGAGGCGATCTTTTTGAGGACACACGAGAGCGGCAGGCGGTACTGAACCTACTTGCACGCCTTGAGGCAGATCAGGGCTGGCCAACACGAGACGTCCGCACCAATCTATTGGATATCTGGGGCACCACCATCCCAACTGATGGGTTCAGTGTACTTATCGACCAGCCGTAATTTATGTAGCAGGCCCGTCAAAGCTATTCCGCGGCCCGAGTGGAGTTCAGGATTGACCATTCATGAACTTCCGTCCCAAGTGCGGGGTTTTTTCGCACCAGACCATGGGGCTATTGTTGAGCGATCTCCACGCGGAACGGAGTGTTTTTGCCGTTTGGGGAAATGGGGCTGGAGACTTTCAGGTCTTGGTCTTGGATTACCCCGAGCCTTCCTTGCTAAGTCCCATCAGGTCCACATTACGACCCTCCGCCCTCCCCAGGAGGGAATCCTTAATGGCCCGCGGCCGGAAGACATCTAGAACTCTGCGCTTCACCAGTAACGGACAGTATAATACATCATCGACCATCGCCGCCCTTGTTGACGTGCAACCACCCACGCGGCTACCAAGTAAAGCTCTAATCTATTCTACAACCCCTTACCCCCTCACAACAGCATCATGCCGTCCGCGATTACCAAACGGGAAGCGGCGCTTCACGAACATCAATTCTTCGTTAACGATGGACCTCTTGCTCCTGAGAACATTGGACTTATCAGGGCAACCACTCTCGACACACCAATCGAGGAGATACGACGGCGGTACAAAGAGGACGGCCACCTATTGTTGAAAGGTGTTCTTCCGAGGGAAGATGTACTCAGGGTCAGACAAAGGTACTTCGAACTCCTCGCTCCCACCGGTGTTCTCGCTCCCGGCTCGAAACCTGTCGATGGAATCTTCAACACCACCCAGGATCGGCTCAACTATCCTGGGATCGGGGCAGGAACGCCCAATTCCACCGACGACAAGGGTCGCGTGACAGGCCCTGACCCCGAAGTTGCCGGCAAGTTTGGAGACCTTGCGATGCAGGCACACCACGAAGATTGGTACAAAGAAGATCTGTGTCAGCACCCAGCACTGCTTGACTTTGTTGCCAAAATGACTGGTTGGGGTGACAACACCCTCAGTATTCGCAGAACCATACTGCGTAACAACATGCCCCAAAACAAGGCAATCGGTGTGCATTACGACCAAATCTTCCTCCGTCATGGAGAGGATACCATTATCACAGCTTGGGTTCCCATTGGCGATATCAAGATTGACGGCGGAGGCTTGATCTACCTGGAGAAGGGCCACGAAATTGGCGAGCAGATCGAGAAAGACTTTACCGACAACGCCAAAGCTGCTGGGCTCGACGACGAGCAGACGAAGAGTGCCTACAACCAAAACATGATGGGCGGCGGTCTACTGGCGGAAGGCCCAGTGGGATTTGGTGAGGAGTACAAGCGCCGATGGCTTCTTTCAGAATACGAGGCTGGCGACGTTGTGCTTCATAGCACATATGCCGTATGTTACTGTGTATTTTCTTTTTTGACATGGCTTGCTGATCAGCCCAGATCCATGCTTCAACCATCAACCATGACAAAGACAATGTCATTCGCCTTGGAACCGATCTTCGATACGTGGATTCGAGTCGCCCCTGGGATACTGTAGGTGACGTCCTCGTGACCTCTCCAGAATGCTTCTAGTTTATCGTTTGCTAATTCTCAACCACAGAGGTGGTCCAACATTCTCAAGAATGGGGATGGGTTGTGAGCAGTGTTCACATTGGTTGCTCATGGAGGGCTTCCACAACAGGTTCATGATTTATGCGTGGAACAAGGCAAACATCAGGCTGGAAGGAGAATCCTATCACTTAGTCATTTTTCCAAGCATAAAGCTATGATCAGTTCCAGCAAACCTTTCATCTGTGAATAATATCTTTCGGTGTGAAATGTGTGCCTAGCGAACTTCCCTGTACCACTCACGTTTTACAAAGCCCATGTGAGCACCTTATAAGCCAATGACGCTGATTGGTACTCCGTGAAGTTGGTCTAATCAAGTTGATGACTTCCCGTCGTCTTCTCCTAATCGTGTTGATGGAGGCAGCAACAGACCGAAGCTTGTTTTCCGGGCATGGTTCATGACCAATGGGCATCGATCAGGTTTGACGTCGCGGAAACGATTCAACGCATCACATGCTTCATGTACATGTTCCGACGGAAGGAAATAGCACCCATCAGCAACATCCTCCGAAATCTCCGGGTAATGTGCCGAAATCCGAGATGCCGAGCACGTCCCGCGGTCAAGCCGCTACAAAGCTCTGTTAATTGCTCAGAACCTGAGTCCCAGGCGGGCTAATTTTGCCTTATTAGGAAAAGATACTCCGAAATATTTGACCGCGCACTAGCAAGCATTCCCCGGCAATTATTTCCCCACCCCCGCCTCAGTCAGGAAGAACCGTCCTCCTGGGGTCCCCGCATCGTCGACCTCAGAGTCCAGAAACAGGGAATGGTCATGGGCTAAGTTTCTTCCACGCGACCCCTGCTTCCTAGCAACATGAGGCTACTACAAGTCCGAGCATATGCGTGAGCATGCTGCTTGTCTAGTATCCCACCTTATCGACGTAGTGCCGGGGGTGCGCTCTCCGCAAATAACCCGCACCAAGGTGACGGAAAACGCGACCTCGTACATCGTCCATTTTTGTGACTCGCAGCCACAAACTCGGACCGCAACGTGCCGGACTCACCAGAGTGCACGACGCTATGCCGTTTCACAAGATTATATAATGGACAAGTCCACCTGGCCATGAAGATCTGAGCTTGCGATATCGCATCCTTCTCTCACGTTCAATCTTTCTCGTCCACATCAGCCATTTATTCAACCGTTGAGATGGACCAACCCTCCAAGGACGACAACAAGTCCAGCGAACTTAAAGCTTATGGGCTGAAGTCGCTGGAAGATGTTTCTCGACTCGAATATGCTGGAGATGACGTCGTCCAGAACATTGCGGAGCGTGCAGCCGAAGTCGTGTGCAGTCCTTGGACAAAGTCTATGTTCAGGCTTTATGGCTGTCTTCTGATCACATACTTCTGCGGCTGTCTCAATGGCTACGATGGGTCATTAATGGGTGGCCTCAATGCTATGAAAAGTTACCAGAACTACTTTGGCACGTATGTTATCGATCGCCTTATTGGAAAACCTTTGGAGAACGTAGATCCTGACAAACACTGCCTCTAGTTCTCCAGTCGGCTCACAGACAGGCTTCATCTTTGCCATCTACAACATCGGCTCAATTTGCGCCATTCCCTTTACAGGACCGACGAACGATTTCTTTGGACGACGCTGGGGCATGTTTGCCGGCGCCCTTCTGATCGTTGCCGGAACCTGTATTCAGGCCCCTTCCCATAACCTGAACATGTTCATCGGTGGTCGGTTCATGCTTGGATTTGGCGTTAGCTTTTGCTCTGTCAGTGCGCCTTGCTACGTGAGCGAAATGTCCCACCCAAGATGGCGTGGCATCCACACTGGCCTCTACAACTGCATGTGGTGAGTACAATCTTTTGGGTTTGCTCTATTTTCCTTATACTAAACCTACTTTAGGTGGCTCGGTGCTATTGTCGCCAGTTGGACCATCTTTGGCTGCTCAAAGTGGAACAACCCATATGCATTCCGCATCCCAATTTGGGGGCAGCTCTTTTCTTCAATTATTGTGGGTGTTGGCGTCTTCTTTGTGCCAGAGTCACCAAGATGGCTCATGGCCAACGGCAAAGTTGAACAGGCCAGGAGTGTGCTTGCCAAGTACCATGGAGAAGGTCAAGAGGATCATCCCATGGTCCAGCTCCAGATGGAGGAAATGAAGCATAGCATCAAGCAAGACGCTTCCGACAAGAGATGGTGGGACTATCGGGAGCTCGGCAACACTCGTTCGGCGCGTCGCAGACTCATTTGCGTGCTTGGTATGGCTGCCTTTGGCCAACTTAGCGGCAACTCTATCACAGGGTATTATCTCCCTGTCATGGTCGAGAACGCAGGCATCACGTCAGAGAGCACGCAGCTCATGCTGAACGGCATCAACCCCGTCCTTTGTTTCATCGCCTCTCTCCTCGGCGCTCGATTCAGCGACAAGATTGGTCGCCGGCCTCTGTTGCTCGTTTCAATCTTCATTTGCTCTATCTGCTTCGCAGTCATGACGGGCACTTCGAAGGTTGCCACTTCAGCCAACGGTGATCCCTCGGCAGCGAATGCAACAATTGTGTTTGTCTTCCTTTTCGGCGTCATCTTTTCATTCGGCTGGACTCCTCTTCAGACAATGTACATTGTTGAGACCCTGACTACCACAACACGCGCCAAGGGCACGGCCGTCAGCAACGTTACGTCCGCAGCAGCGAGCGTCATCATCCAGTATACATCCACGCCAGCCTTCAAAAAGATAGGTTACTACTTCTACATCTTCTTCATCTTTTGGGATATATTTGAGGGTATATTCATCTACTTTTTCTTCCCCGAAACCAAGCGACGTACGCTGGAGGAGCTTGACGAGGTCTTCGATGCACCCAACCCTGTCAAGAAGAGTCTGATGAAACCCGATATCACTACTGTCGCCAATACTCTGGGTGCTTCCGGCCGTGTGTAGGGGCTTGGTTGAAAGCTTTCAGCTTCCTTATGCTATTTCTACAGACAGTATGGGGGGCGGAGTATTCCAAACTGCAAGTTAGCATCCTTAGTATTTGAAGCATCCCAAAATCATCACATGTGTTTCAATGGCGTGATGGTCTACATCGATGAAGTGATGTGGCTCATTGGATCATACAATACTCTGTCTTAACATAACGCACAATAAAGGCAGTTACTTGAGAGGCCGGATTAAGAGATGTAGGCATAGGTTCACGTCATTAAATTTAGCGCGCTGTGGTGTATGGGGACGTTCTTCCGGGGTGCTACTCCTATGCCCGTGAGCCCCAGTATCTACAAGCAACAGCAACTCAATGACTCCAATCGCCCCATAGCACCCGCAGGATACCCAAATAGGAGCAGATGTGGTTACATCGCCAAAGGTGGTTATAAATGGCGCGCGGAGGGAGGCAGCTCGTCACATGGCCATGAACAGCCCTACTCCAAGGTCACGACTCTCAACGTCGAGGGCTTGAGGGGTGGATCTGCGGATCAGTGGTTTGGCCTCGATGTCGGATGCTCCAGAAACGAAACCTTGCGAGCTTAAGAATAGGCTATCGCGTGTATGGCATTGAGCCGGAAGCTGGTCATCGAAGAAATGCGAGGTTCTGTCCCTGGGTTCTAACACTGATTGAAGAGCTAGAAAAGTTCACGCAAGTGGCAGCAGGAATGGTGATAGAATTCGAGACGGAAGTCACGGTTTTGAAACCGTACACATGGTCGAGAGAGGACCGAAGATACCTGCAGCAGAGGAAGCGGTCCAGTCTCGATAGGTTGCACACAGAGTGGCAATAGAGATCCCGGAGATTGAATTTTGCCAAACCAGCCGTCTGTCGGAGTTATCATAGTTCCTATGTGAGTTCCTAGGATAAAAACACTAATGAGCAGGTCAGCATACAGAGAAGCCAACAAGTGCGTTACATAGCGGAGTTCAAACTCCATAGCAGCTTGCGGGGTGACCATGCCAATGGAAACCAGTAGCATCTGTGCATTCACCTCGGGGGACTTCACAAACAAGTCAATTCAGGTATTCAACATCTACCTGGTCCACGCGGAAGCCGACTCCGCAGGTAAGTGTCAGCTGGCCTTGATACTCGCCAAAGCCAATTGCTTCAACAGCTACAGCCACCAGGCGGAGGCTAGAGGTTCTAGGTTGCAGCAACATATCGGTAGTCGTGCCAAAGGGTGTACCAAGACCATCCGTGTGGCTATTGTGACGGTCTATCTGGTCCTAAGGCGACTGTTCGATTGGTATAGCGATCAATTATGCATCTCACGGACGGCCATATTTGTTTGTTGGTGGTATCGGAATGTCAAGCCAAACTAAGACTCGACCAAGGGGGCGCCACTAGACGATGATGCGTGGTGCGGTAGTGCCAGTGGTTATATGGCAAGGGGAAATATTTGTTTCATCATCGAAGGCCTCACCCTTCAATATGCCAGATGCTCTGGCGGTCGCTGTCGGTGAAAGAATGAAAGGCGCTCGGTACATTTAGAAGATATCCAGCTCCAATAATCGTGTACCGAACGAGATGGGGCGACGGGCTGCTTGGCTTGTTGTTCACCATGTTTCCAAAGCCTCTTCATGCAGTGCGGTAAAGGGTTGGGAATGATAGGCCTGTCTAACATTTAAGATCCGTGCTCTTCTGAGTACTGCTATTTGTGCGAAACTAGGAACATCCGGAGGGCATAGCTGTGAATGTACAACAAGCTCCCTAGAGCATAGAGCTCATCTTCGATTAGTCCCAGGCAAGATGCCGCCGTAACTCTCTAGCAGGCATCACGGAGCCGGGTTGCCTTCTGTGTTTGCCTCCCGAACCCAACAAGACACATCACAAGATCAGACACAAGACGATGATAGTGGATATGATGGCAATGGCTCCGATGATGCAAATATTTCACTCTGGCTCGATCTCAGCTGAGGTATTTTCGCGACACAGCCCCCTTCCATGCCGAATCACTTTAGTCACCTTTGATACTCTTAGTACTTGAACTATGGTTCGGGCTCAGTTTTTGTGTATTGCAACTATGCTGGGCCGGAAAGATGCGCAAGAATGGCATCCATAAGCTCTTGTCCGCTCAGGGCCTCGCCCGTTGCAGGCGCGGCGGGAGCGGCAGGTGGAGCCGTTGCGGCTGGGTCAGCGGGCGCAGCCGGTGGTGTGGCGGGGGGGGCTGCAGCAGCTGGATCAGGGATGAAGAATGCGAACTCTCCATTGATGTTGGCGACAGTGACGGTCAACTCGTTTTCTTCGCGCTCGAACTCGAGCTCTCCAACGGCAGGACCAATAACGAAAGCGTTGGTCTCAGTGCAAAGTCGGGCGGCCTGGCCCTGACTGATGTCGAGAGTGTCTGTCATTGTTTGTTAGTATTGGTACTTCCTGAGACCGTGGTGATCAAACTTACTGTTTGCCGTCAGGATGTAGTCCACCTTGGAAAGCGTCAAGCCTTCGGTACCCTCTGCTATAGAGATGATCCACGAGACGGGCTCAACGGCGATGAAACCGGGAGGGGGCGCAGCAGGGCTTGTGTTCTCGGTGACAGTCAGGGTACGCCCAACCGCACCCTGGAGCTCAACCTCGAAAACGCCGTTGACCTGTCGTGCTGGTGTCAGCAGTTGTCATGTAGATAACGTCTGATTAACTTACACCAGGGGGATACAGGGTGTCAGTCTTGACTTCGTTGCCTCCAACGGCAATAGGAGTGCCAAATTGAGCCTGCTGCTCTACCTCATTGGCCTTGTTCTCTTCGCCTCCGGCCTCTCCCCCGGCCTCGCCACCCGGAGCAGGCTCAGCAGCACCAGCTCCCTCCCCAGCAGCCTTGTCGCCGGCACCAGCCTCTGCGCCCGCCTCAGCGCCAGCAGCCGGGGCACGTCCCCCACCACGGGAGATCAGCTGAGTCCTGGTAGCAAGTGCATGGCCCCGATCGGTGGGTGCAGGCAGCGCTGCAACACTCGACAGTTGCACCGCGATCAAAGTGACCCAAGAAAGCTTCATGTTGCTCAGCAAAGAAAGGGTGGGGGGATCGCAAGGTTATATGTGGAAGCTGCAGCAATAAGATTGTCGTCAGAAACAAGCGGCCCAGCCGAAAGAATGTAAGGAAGTGAAAGGTAAGATGAGTTCGCTGAAGAGAAAGTGAAGCCGATGATGCGAGGTGATCAGGCTATTCCAACCGACAATCAGTTTGTCTTTATACATGATCACGCCAAGCCATTCAGCGTCAATTGATACTCGGGTAAAACTGCCTGGTAGTAGTGAAACCGTCCCAGCCCCAACTGGCGAGGGCGCAATCGTACGCGATGAGCACAGATCATGGCCCCTCCCCCGCGCCAGGTTTCAGACGACAGCTGGAGAAGGGGTAATTATAGACCTCAAACGACCAAATGATGAGATGGCGCCTCCTGCAGCCCAAATTTTCGAGCGTCGCCCTAAAAATACCGTCCCTTCTCTCATTTTCTCGACAGATGGCAGGCTTCTGTCGCCGTCTGAAGGTACAGCGTGAGTTTCATCCCGCACAATGGCCTGCGGTCAAGCCGAATCGGCGACACCGCCAAGGCGCGAAAGCGAGGGCATTTCAGTGAATGATCACGCGATGCAGTCAACTAACGGAGAGAGTCGCTTGGGTCTGAGGCCAAAAATACTCAACTGTGCCGACATGGTGTTAGCTTGGTAAAACCCTTGATGCAGGCCATTCCCGCCAAAGACGGAATAGTGGCAACCATTTCCATGACCTAGGCGACCACACACATTGTGAGCTACGGTCAAGCCCGAGTTCTTAATACGTTCACCGCTGCTCGACCAAATCTCCCTCAGGAGGTTGCATCGACTCCCCTTCAGTCGAAGCTTGCCACTCCAGCTACAGACGTCAGGCGTCAGAACAAGGTGTGGCACAGAGAGGCATCCCCTGGACCGGGTGACGTGCTCAAATGCTGCCAGCATGTGTACCGGAAGATTGTATGGTCGACACGTGCCTGCATGGTCACGGACGAGATCTGGGGTGGGCGGGCACAGGTACGATTGGCTGACGATTTCTCGAATCTCCTGTGAACTGATTCTGATGTGTGGAGATTCCCTGCAGCCACTAACCAGTGCTGGTCTTCCCATCACGAGCGCTATGTCCTGCGTCCAAGGCGGCACGAACGCTGCCCTCGTGGCGATACCGCCGAGACAGTTAGTTGAATGTGCTGCACCTAGGGCTGACCGAAGAGGTTGATGGAGCGACCAATTCGAGGCGCTATCTACGTTTGGCATGGAAACCGACGATGTGAGGAAAGACAACAGGCTCTAGTCTCTCGCTCAGATAGTAAGGGTGTCGACTGTCACGATGGTCAAAGCATTGAAGCCTGCTGAATCGATGAAGCCCATGATATCTCGGGGGCAGATGTTATGTATAAAGCTGGGGTAACCGAAGCCTACACGTCAGGATAAGAGATGGAAAAGCAGTCCATTATCGCCATGAAATTCTTTGCTCTTCTTATCGCTTTCTTGGCTTCGGCCGCTGCCCTTACTCCAAACGACTTTACACAGGTTCAGCCTGGTGGGCTCGAAGACGTCATTGTAACGGAGGCTAATACTTTGAACGGCACATATAATGGCGAGGCTCAAGCCGCCCGTGGCCCCTTGCCAGGTAACCTCCCTCTGAACCTCGTGAATAACTTTGGTGGCGGCCAACTCAACGCGTACATATCGGGTCTTGATTCAAACGGCGCCGTCGTCTTCCTGGCTGCAGACGGCAGTCTGGTATATCCAACTTCCGGCGGCTCTAGGGTCCCGGTACCGATCAAAGCCAATATTGCCATTCCGCTACCCCCCAAAGGGGGCACACTGCGCATCAGACTGCCGATTGCTCTAAGCTCCGGTCGTGTCTACTTCGCGGAGGGCAAACTAGCCTTCTTCATGGTCTTCACTGGTTCCGGCGACGGACTGGTGCAGCCATCTATCAACAATTTGCAGGACCCCAGCGCGGGACTCAACTGGGGTTTCGTCGAGTTGACGTTGACGCCACAGGGCGTCATCTGGGCCAACATCAGCTTTGTTGACTTTGTCGGCTTAGTGTTTGGCATGCGGCTGGTGAACCGGGATGGCAGCGTGCATGAGGTCCTCGGTTTGCCTGCGGGTGCCGTCAACAGCATTTGCAGTGCGCTTCGCACCCAGGGTAGCGTTGACGGACGACCGTGGGCCGCTCACTGCATCGCGGGCCCTTCTGGTCGTCCGTTGCGCGTCGTGTCGCCCAATAACTATGCCTCGATCGACCCAGCAGGATTCGCCAACTACTGGGCGGCTTATGCCGATAAGGTCTGGCAGCGGTACTCCAGTCAGCCACTGCGGATCAACACGCAAAACGAAAACGGCATCGTCGAATGTCGTGTTCAAGGGCAACTTCTGTTGTGCCAGGGCGACAACCGCGGCTACCCCAAACCCAGCGCTGTCGACATCTGGGGCTGCAACAGCGGGCCTTTTGGCATCCAACCAGGCGACAATGCCATACACTATGCCGTCGTGCCCCGGCTCTGCGCTGCCTTTGTCCGAACCACGTTGCTGTTGGCCGGAGGTGACCTCCAGCCGGGATTGGGCGCGAGCAACTACTACACGCACAACCCAACGTCGCACTACAGCCGCGTCGTACATGAGCAAGAGGTGGATGGGCGGGGCTATGCGTTTCCGTACGACGATGTCAACCCGGATGGCGCACATGATGCTGCGGGCCTCATTGCGTCTGGCAACTTTGATGTGCTTAACTTTTTCGTTGGGGGCATCTAGGCAGTTCCTCCAACATGTGAAAGCATAGCTCTCGGAATGCACATACCAGTTTCGCAGAAGTCAATCATCCGGACTGTGGCCGGCTTCTATTTCTCTCTATGACGCGTCTATGTCTATGTCTATCGCCTGTGGAGGCGCCGTCTCGCGTCTATTTGACCCATCTCATGTTGCCCTTGATATCGGGGTCGTTCTCGACGTAGTGAAGGGAGCCGAAAACGGACCAAAGCTGACCGAGGAAGCTGCGGTCGTCACGAATGTAGAGATCTCCGAGGAGAGGCTTCATAGCCTCCGTAGCCTCGTCGGCCTTGTAAAAGGGAATGCGGCTTTGCACAGTATTAGCTGGGAGGCCATGGTGGTTGTAGAACGACTGATAGACTTACGGGAACAGGTGGTGCACAACGTGCTTCTCAATGATGCCGTGGAAAAGGTGCTTGCCAATGAAGCCAAACTCACGATCGACGGTGGCCAGGGCACCCTTGACGAAGGTCCAGCCCTCCTCGTTGAAATGGGGAACCTCAGGGTGGTTGTGGTGGAGGTAGGTGATGGCCACTGAATAGCTGTTAGTAGAGATTCCTAACACGGCCTTTGGGGGCCCTAAGGGTGGGGAAACATACCAAGCCAGTGGTGGACCCAGAAGTAGGGAACGGCGTAGAGGAAGAGGACGGTCGAGAGATCCAGGGCCTGGGTGGCGTAGTAGAGAGCCGTGAAGGTGATGGCCAGACCGATGTCGGTGATCGCGACGTAGATGGCCTCGCTGGGGCGGAAGACGGCGCTGGTGGGGTCAAAGTGGCTGACGCGGAACCAGGATCCAAGACCAGAGACCTCACGCTGCTTGCTGCCCTTGCCGGAGGTGACGTTCAGGAACAGGTATGCCTGCCAGCCGAACAGCTGGTGGAAAATGAGAGGAATGAGCTGAGCGATGGGGGTATCCTCGAAAAGCTCGTGGAGGTCGAGGCTGGCGAGCCACGAGGGCAGGCGCGAAACGGGAGCCGTGGTGCGAGGAACAAAGGCCATATCCTTGCTCATGTGGCCGGTGAAGCGGTGGTGGCGGTGGTGGGAGAACTTCCAGGAGAAGTAAGGGACCAGAAGGAAGGAGTGAAGGACCCAGCCGACGCAGTCGTTAACCTTGTTGTGGGCGGAGAAGGCGCCGTGGCCGCACTCGTGTCCCAGAATCCATACACCTGTGCAGACAAGGCCCTGGACGAAGCCGTAGGCCATCCAAGCAGCGAAGCGCAGGTAGGGGTTAGGAATGGCGGGGATGAAGGTCAGGGCGGCCCAGACAAGTCCAGCAACCATGGAGAGGTCGCGGAAAACGTAGTAGAAGGAGGTCCATAGCGAAGCCTCGAAGCAGTGAGCGGGGATGGTGTTGCGGATGGTCTGAATGTCGGGGAACACAGGCGCAGGTTTCTTGGAGCTGTCAGCAAGGTGACCAGGGGTTTGGAGGGAGGGAGGGATGTCACCGGGCTTACCTGCGGCTGGAGGACCACGGTCGCAGTGGCCGTGGTCGTGGAGGTGCGCTGGCGGGTAACGGTCGCCATTGTGATGGTTGTGATGAGGCTTCTGTCGATGGGGGATGCGACAGGAGGATTTCGACGGAAGCTTAAGGAGGGGGGGATGGAGGGAAAAGGGAGGAGCGAAAGAAGAGCAAAGTTTCTAGCGGCGGCGCAAAGAAAAAGGCTTTCGCAGGAGACCCTGAGGCAACCCGTGCATGTGCAAGTGTCTGTGCCTTTGCCTGTGCCTGTGCCTGTGCCTGTACCTGTGCCAGCGATGTCGCCCTGTGGGGATTGACGTCTCGTTTCTGTCGCCTTTGCCTCAGCTTGGCGGTCAAGGAAGACACCAAACAACGGTCAGGTACTTAGCCAGACCTGGGTCGACCCATTTTAGCAACGGCGCCCCGGGTGGATCGATCTCTACAAGGGTCCGTCCAGTGTCGAGGCAGAGAAAAGGGGTTTCAGGGTAGCGAGCTTGGACGGCGTTTGACGTGCTTGGTACGCGCGTTGACTCGGAATGGGCATGAGGCGATCGAGACGAGTCGTGGCCAGATCGCTCGGCTGTCCATCGCGTTCGCTTCCTCGATGTAGCTGTCATGGATTGCCGCCACAGCGAAGGGGAAGAAGCAAACTCGACAGGCCGCTAGAAGCCTGCGGGAGAAGCCGGCGTGTGTGTGTGTGCGCTGCGGCGCGAGAGCGAGAGCGATTCGATTGCCGTCCAGGGCCCAGAAACCGAGACTTGAAAGCATGCGAAGTTGTTGAGGAGAGAGGAGTCGAGGTGGATGACCCGCAGACGATCCCACGTCCAAGCCGAAGCAGCCTCGTCGCTTAACCCCCGCGCTAGCCTCATTGGCCCTAGACGTGGCTGGACCATGCCCACCATGGTGAGATTTTCAGGGGTCCTACAACTAAAAGCGGAGCCTCCACGATAAGGGTCTGATGGGTCTTAGGGGCCTTCCACAGGGGGGCGGGTCCCAACCCCAACAATTTCATCCTCTTCTCCTCCCTTTCTCCCTCTTTCTCCCTTTTTTCGCCCATGTATTCCCCTCGTAATCTTGCTTTGGCACAGGGCAGACAGGCGTTCATGTCGGAGCTTGAATCAAGACCTTGTACGCTGTGAATTCGGCCTGTCGCCATTGGTCGGGCTCTTCTCCTCCGGCAGCTCACTGAAACACACTGTGGTTGTCCCGAAAATCTGGGTCTCCTTCACATGCCTGGCCAGTATGCTCTTCTCGACAATACGGGCCGCCACAGACCTGGCCATTGCAGCAGCGGGTGTCGGCACCACACGCCGGGCCAGTCAGGTGATCTCGCCTGCAGGTCCTGCATTCGTGAGGGCGGTGAGGGAGGAGGAGGGTGATCCAATAGGCAGCAAGTTGTGAAGCGATCTACACAGTCCCTTAACCTAAAAGTGCCGCGATTCGAGGATTCCGGTGGGATGGAGGGCCATTTTTCCGTTTGCCCGGGGTGCCAAGATTCAATCATCTCACATGCACTGAGGCTTTATCGGACACCCGATCCTCAGTTCAGAGTCGCATTGCGAACACGGGGGGATGCGATCATCACAAGCCAAAGCCGCGAGTCGTCTCGAGCCAATTGACCATGGCAAGCCAAACAGCGCGTCCATAGGCTGATCGACAGTCGGATGCTCTTTTCAAGCCAAGCCAAGATCTGCGACTGGTTGCAGTGTTTTACCCCCCCTGCTGCCGCCCAAAATCTTCACATGTCAGTCGGGCAAAACCCACCGAATAGGGGCAGAGCACCAATACCGCCGTGTTATTCCGCATCAGATCTCCTGTGGAGGGAACCACGTCTTGTTTACACTCACCTACTATGTACTCGTCCTATGGCCACTTCCGCTTTCCATCTTTAAACACATGGCCATCATGGCCAATCGCGCCTCATCAGCTTGGCTCTGGCCTTCCTGTCGTTTCTGTTTGCGACTCGTGCACGGCGAGCAAAATTGGCGGGTGGGGATGACGTATTGATAGCCTGGCCCCCCGCAAGGCTTGGGAGGCTCTGTTTCGACGGTTTGGGGCATTGTTATTATACTACCCTTGTGGTCGATTTGTAGTTGTTGGTTGTTAGCCTGGTTGTAGATTGAAGCTGTTTAAATGGAGACTCAAGAGAAGAAGAAAAGACAACTCTTGGCTGAGCCTTTTGTAACTTGATTCGCGAGGAGGTTCAGCTCAATGTTTCTACAGAGAGTACCAGTATGGCGTCAAACGGCAAGTCAAAAATGCTGCGAGGTGACTTGAGCTCGAGAGGTTAAGTTGATCGATCCGAGAACGGAGATAGAGAAGCTGGACAGAGGGCACGAAAATCAAGAGAACTGCAGTTTCATCAAAGGCAAGCTATGGTTGATCAGCAAGACACCGTAGTCTAATGATGGATGTGCTGGGCATGACACCGGCTGCCAAGCTCAGTCGTCGTGATGTATTTTATGCGTGCACGACAAAAACCCAGTGACATCAACCACCCTAGAGCATTGCTATCAGGCTACTAGCTGCTCGCAGATTGGTTTCTTCAATCATTCAATTCTGCTGTCTACGAAGAGACCTTGAACTATCCTTCAGCTGTATATTTGAGGTGAGGTCGACCAGACGCTGGACCTCTGATCCGCCTCACGATAAGAAGGTCAGCAACGCAGGTGGCAGACCACGGTTGATGCGTGCTTGACAAAGCCCGGCATAGACATTTCATGTTAGTCAGCTGGACCCTCAGCGGAGTCGGGGCTTTCTCCAGTGGGGGTGTTCTGTAAGCAAGCCCCCAAAACCCAGCCTCACCAGGGATCAACCGCCCGAACAGCCGAAACGTTAATTGCACCTCTCTCACCTCAGCGTCCGACATTTACCTCATTCCCCTTGAACCAGCCAGTACCTCATTTCACGCCCGTCATGCCACCACACATCCTCTTCTACTTCATCCCCGGAAATCCTGGCTACGTCGACTACTACATCGACTACCTGAATGATCTCAAGTCACGCCTTGGGTTCGCCGAGGGCCACATCCACATCCATGGCCGCGACCTAGCCGGCTTCCGTGATGACAGTCACGCCCCATTCACGCGCGAGAATCCACCATGCACTCTCGAGATTCAGATTGAGACCATATTCAGACATGTAGCCTCCCTGCGCCGCACAGACAACTCCCGGCAGACTCCCGGCAAGATGGGCCAGCCATACGATCTGGTCGTCATTGCCGGACACTCCGTTGGCGCCTACATTGGTCTCGAGATCTTCCACCGTCACCGTCAGGACCCCACGGCCGCGCCACACCTTAACCTCCACGCTGGAATTCTTCTCTTCCCGACGGTCACGCACATCGCGCAATCACCAAGTGGTCGCCGGCTTGCGCTACTCGCCTCGTACCCGGCCATCGGCGGAATCGCTCATCTCTTTGCCAAGGCCTTCCTCTTCTTCTGGCCTGCCTGGGTTCTGCGTCTCTTTGTGTCCCTTGTACTCGGACAGTCGCCTGTCGCAACGAAAACCACTGTTGACTTCCTGAAGAGCCGTGACGGCATTTGGCAGGCGCTGCACATGGGTCAAGACGAGATGCGCGTGATCGCCGAGGACAAGTGGGATGACGCATTGTGGGATATGCCATCAGCCGACGGCTCGTCAAAATCCAGCCCTCGGTTCTTCTTTTTCTTTGGCAAGAATGATCATTGGGTTTCGAATCGTTTCCGGGACAATTTTATCCGTTCGCGCGCGAAGCACATCGATAACGGCTGGACGCATGTGGAAATTGACGATACTGGTCTCCCTCACGCCTTCTGCACAACGAGTAGTAACAGCAAAGCTGTCGCTGAGAAGACTGCCGGTTGGCTCCGAGAAGTTTGGGATGCAGGAAATGCCTCGAAAAGGTTCAGTTGAGCTCGCTCATTATGCTTGCATCGTTTAGCGCAAGGTCTCATCACGGGGGTGCAGCAAGGTGTAAGGGCGCGCCCAACTGTCCAGGACACCTTCTTTCACGTTGCTTGCCGATTACGGGAATCGGGAATAGGGTAGGTATTGGCATGAGAACGACCAGTATCACGTCCAGGCGACATAATCCATGATTGGTGACTGTCTCCCGTCAATCGTTACTTCCGTCGATGGTATCCGATGACATGTCTCGAATCTTTTATCAGGCTTTACAGCCTACGCCTCTCACTTGAAGTAGGGCGATGCACAGCGCGCTTCAAAGAGGAAAACTAAACGTTATCCATTTGCGTTTTTTGTAGAGAAGTCTTAGACATGCCAGTTGGTCCACATGGAAACGCTACTGCGACGCCTCGTGGCCTCTTGGTATAATAGAACAGAGGGAGCTGAGAGGGCCCCACGAGGCCTTTTGTGCCCCCTCTTCTTCAGAGGAAGCAGGTTTCATGTGTTCTTTGTACATATATCTACGAACTGTCTATTCACTGCCCGCACAGTGTTGGGAACCCTCTTCACTCAGCCAAGGACGACACCCAGGGCAGTCCGCAAGAGCTCTCTGTTGGGGATTGTGCTACGTAGGTACAAAGGGTTCGTTTGAATACTCGACTGTTAACGTGTTGTTGAACAATACGAAGAGCGAAGAGCTGTGAAGCGAATACACATGATTTGTCCTAGTGGTGAGGACTCCAAGGTGTTGCAATAACATTTGGAAGGGGGCCATCAGTTGGCAGGACTTTCCAGTACGTGTTACCGGCCCGGAAAACGCTTGGAAAAGTACGATTTGTCTTTTTTCCCCAGAACAATCGGTATTGTGCAGTACTTCAACTTGTAGGTGACAGCCATCTTTGGCTTTCCGTCGCGAATAAACCGTTGTTGTTTGCCATTGGACATTTCCGTAAAGGCTTAGGGAAGGGGATATTGAGAACCCTTTTCCACAACTTGCCATGCCTCGGCTGTCAATCAGTGCTGTGCAACGCTGTGGCTTCTAAAATGACAATCACCTTAGAGATCTGCTCAGACAAGGCACGCAAAGCCTGGCTTATCCATGCTCATGAATACAACATCAAGTCGTTAGGTTGTCACCCCGCCAATTGCTCCCAAGTCCGGCCGTACCTTTTCAAGTTGAGCCTAATTATCGTTAACACGTGTTGATGCTGTATGTTGGTTTGTTCGGCATATTGATTAGGCGAGGACCTCGAGGACATTATGTGCAAGCGAGCTTTCGACGAAGGCCGATGCGTGTGCGCTTGTTATACGATGCCACAGAAGAAAATGATTTCTTGGACTTTGAAGTTTCACTCGAGCCAGCGTGCCCACGATACTGTAATTTATCAATTGCTGGAACGAACATGTCAATGCAAGAAGGCACAAACGACAACGTCAAGAATCCACATGCAAGGGCATCACCACCCGAGCTGGTATTCCCCATTTCACAAACATGAGCCAAGATTCTTTGCCCAGGACCTTCGTGGCGATTCATCAACTTGCGCTAAGTTTATGTGAAAAATTAGGGAATTGTCCATTCATAGTGTAGTTTATCTACAACAAGCTATCTGTGACACGAGGATACACAGCTTGCTCTGTGGACGGGCATAAAGTATGAGCTCCCGACTTAGAGGAGCCAAGAGATGAAGGTCTTGTAGAACCAACTGCCGCCGCGCTTCTTGCCCTCGAGCTCGAGACGAGCAGCCTTCTGAGCGAGGAACTCCTCCTCCTCCCGGTCCACGATATCCTTGCCAGTAAAGAAGTCGGCCTCGTGAGGCTTGACGCCCTTGCTCTTGGTGATGATCTTGTGACCGGCAATCATGATGAGATACAAGGGAATGCCCAGGTACGCAGTGATGAACGTCTTGTACTTCTCCTTTCCAAAGTCGCCACCAACGAAAACGTCGAAGTTCTTGGTCAGGGCGATGAGGACGCAGATGAAGAGAGCACCATAGGATCCCCAGATGCCGAAAGGTGCCGTGTAGGGCATGGCATCGTTGGTGAGGTTCTGAGCCTTTCGTGCGCGGGAGAACCAAATGTGCGTCACGAGGAGGGAGATCCAGGTAAGAATACCGAAGATCGTGGTCAGGTTGACGAAGTAGCCGAAGATGAGCTTCGAATCATCGGTAACATTGAGGAATGCCAGGAGCGCGAAGAGCGACGAGAAACCGAGAGCGTAGATAGGCACGCCGCGCTTATCGGTCTTCTTGAAAATGGCGGGAGCGGATCCATCCGAGGCGAGGCCGTAGAGGGTACGCGAGGCAATGTACAGATCCGAGTTCGACGCAGAGAACACAAACAAGCAGATGCAGCCGTTGATGATGTGAGGAAGAACCTTGACGCCAGCGATCTCAGCCGCGACGACAAATGGCGAGGCAGCGGCACCAGTAGAAGCCTTGTTGGCGAAGGCCAGGCGCTCCGAGTCGTAGGGAACGTTCATGCCGACCAGGAGTACGGACAGGCAGTAAAAGAAGAGAATACGGTAGAATGTAAGTCGGACTAAAAGAACGTTAGTTAGCGAACATGAAAGAAGGAATCATTGTACTCACTGGCACGAGGAATGGTCTTGCGGGGGTTCTGGGCCTCAGCAACAGTCACACCGACGAGTTCAGTGCCAAGGTAGGCAAATGTCGCCGTGACCATGGTAGACCACAAACCGAGGAATTTACCGGCGTCACCATCCTTGATGTACGGCTTGAAAGCACTGCGGGGGGTCAGCATTGAATAACGTATAGGGTTCGAGCCGCACATACCCAGGTTCCTTCCAGTAGCGGAAACCCTTCGTGTCTTTGTCGGGTCCACCGCCGAGGGCGAGAATCAAGGAGAAGAGGATAATGCCGACAATGGTGATAACCTTGATTGACGAGAGCCAGAATTCAAACTCGCCAAAGAACTTAATACCGAAGTAGTTGATGCAGATGATGACGACGAGGAAGATGGCGATGAAGACACCAGGATTTACGTCTTCGCGATCAACCCAGTATTGAATGACGAGGGCGGCGGCGGTCAGTTGATTCGGTGTGACGATGATGTATTTGAACCAATAAGTCCAGCCGAGAGCAAAGCCGAGAGAAGGGTCGCAGTAGCGGGAAGCGTAGCCACTGAAGCCGGACGACAGAGGGAGCCAGGTAGCCATCTCGCCGAGGGCAGCCATGACAAGAAAGACGACGAATCCAACAAGGGTGTACGAGATGAAGATGGAGCCGGGGCCGGCCTGGGCGAGAGCCTTTCCGGTACCGATGATGAGACCAGTGCCGATAGCACCACCGATGGCAATCATGGTGATGTGACGAGCCTTGAGGCCCTTGTGAAGCTGCGTCTCAGGGTTGGTCTCCAGGCCACGGATGTGGAGGTCCTCCTTGGGTCCGGAGTACTCGCCAACCAGAGCGGGCTCGTCCGTCTTCTCGACATCGTAATTGCCGTACTCGCGCGACGTCGCGCGTGTGACGTGATGGTCCATGGTGAGGTGCTCTGGGGGGAAGAAAGCAGAGGAGGGAAAGAGCGGGCTAGAGAGGCAGCTGGCACGACAGACCGTTCGGTGATCAGCGAACAGCGAGGGGGGCCCGACTTAAATGATGTCTTGAGCGCACGAGGGGTAGGTCCATACGTGGGCATGATAACGTCGAGTAAGACACCCGGGCAGCACCCAGTTCGGCGGCCCACCAGATAAGGCTAATGCAAGACAGGGGATGGGAGCGGCGTCAGTGGCACAGGTGAGCGGCTTTTGGCACCTTCCCCGCGAGGTTGGGGCACGGTTGGCAAGCCGGGGGTCCCTGTTGCGTAATGGGGAAGGTGGTGCGACGATGAAGGCTTCGTTGGCGCAATGTGTGGTTGCGATTTGGTAACGCTTTGGGGTAGCGGCCATGGGCGCACGCGAGGCGTCGAGGGCGTTCTGGATGATGGAATCGTGGGCGAAGATCTGCAGGCGTTTGGTGAGCAGCCCTCACGCGAGAGGTCTGCACTGCCCTGAGATCTTCATTCAGATGGGGCTCGATCGCTTCGGGGTGGAGGAGTCTGTCGGGGTACTCTCCGATGGTAAAAGCCAGGTCAAGCCAAGACTGGCATGAACGCCCGCAGAGAGGAACACAGACACGATGCTTCGAGAAGGAAGCTTGGCAGGCAATAGCCTGCCACCCTTATCGCGGCGACAGAGGGATAAACTGGCGAGGCAGCGGGGCCGCACTTGACTGACAAGCCGAAGTGAACCGTGCTGGCGCTCGTCGTGAGGTCGAGTCGAGCACGAGCTTTGCGTGGACGCCCTTGGTTGACCAGCGACGCTGCAAGGGTGGGAAACAAACACCAACTGCGCCGTTGAATCGCATGCTGTGGGGGCATCTGTGCCGCCATCATACACAGTCGACATGATTGGGTCAACGATGAACAGGGTGTGGTCGTGGCGGCCGCCGTCTCGTGCAAGACCCGGCCCTCCCGTCAGCCATGCTCCCAATGAGGAGAGGGGCTGGACGCCCGACTTGAAAAGCCGAGGGAGACATGATCCTGGCCCTCGCGGTTCGCCAAGATGCCAAGTCAGCCAAGTCAGCCAAGCAGGGCAGGCGGATAGCCAAGGATGGTGGCCAAGATGGGAGGAAAGCTTGACCGAAAGCTTCGTCTGCACGACTTGTCTGCCTGTCCGATCTGCCCAGCCTGCCCAGTCTGCCCCGTGGCGTGCCTTCGTCGGGCGACAACCCGACTATCTGTTCAGCTGTCCGCCTTTCGTGGAGAATGTCGGGTCGCTGGTACAACGCCAATTCGCCTCGAGGTCTGGATTGAGTTCGCAAGCGGCAGACGGCGAGTCAACGGCTGGTGGCGTTACCTAATGTCCCGAGAACGATGCATCTCCCGGGAGCGCCCCAGGCTCTCCAGGCACCTCGCGCTCGACGAGATTCCCTGATGAAGCTAGATAGTGTTCTGGAACGACTGGGCATTTCGAGAGGGGCAGTTGTGGAGGAACAGATTGTGGCTCCGCCACAATCCGGTGCATGGGTGGGTGGATGCATCTGTAGATTGACCCGGAGTGAGCCCTGTTTTGGGCCAGATGACCTCCGCTGACGCGTGGGCTGACTAGGGGGCGCGGGCTTTTGTCCTTATCATGGGCAGCATGGTGGCATTCCAGTGCGCGTCGGCCCTCTGTTCGCGTCGGCTGGTATCGGTTTGGAGCAGCGACCGTGTAGTAGCGTCCGGCGCGAGACGGGGCTCCGGTCAAGATTTTGTCGGAGACGGCGTGGCTGCTCAGCTGCTGACCTGAGTGTTGGAATGCAGTGCGCCGTAAACGTGCAGTGAAGCTGGCTATTCGGTCATTCCCCGTCGTCGATGGCTTTGATCGCGAGACTTGGACGACAAGACCGCACATCGCGCGCCCAGACGGTGATTTCCAAAACCCCAGGTTTGCCCAGCTCGTGAATCGCCGGCCAAGCACTTGGCAGCTGGAGCGAAAAGCTTGACTCGAGTGTTGGGAAGACAGTCCAGATAGGCGGGGAAGCCTGGAGATCAGAGTCGGGGTTCTCTGCGCCGTGCTGACCACTTGGCGGATCCTGCGGGCATCACGTGGACAATGGCAAAGGTCACGTGCTGTGGTACGGACCCAGCCACTTGTTTCACTAGCCACGATCGGGGTACGCCACGGTCGGTAAACTTCGGATACCCAGACTGGCCCGCCACGGGTCCATTATTGAATGACGATGTCACCGCGTTCGTCGCGTCTCCCTTCGCCTGTTCTTTAACGACGGGCCTTTGAACCATTGATCCACGCCCCAATGCTCAATGCGTCTACATATCAGTAAGATCACCTTAGGTAGGCCAGGGTACCGGATAGCATTGTTAGGAGGGCAAGCCATCCGCCCTTCCGCACCATCGCCGTCAACTCTCAACCTATTCGCCCACAAGTCAAGCTTCGCAGCTTCATCGCGTCGCCTCGTCTCGAACCATCATCTTCACCTTTCCTACTCAACACAAGCTCAGCCATCCGCACTAATGGGGGGGAAAGTGGTCCTCGATGAGGCCCTGACGCCACAGGTACTGAACGAAGTACGGGACTTCTGGTTCTCCCATATCAGCAACGAAGATGCTGTCATCCTGCCTGGCTTCAGTGAAATGAAGCGGTGGTTTATGGGGGGTGATGAACTCGACAATTTCTGCATGTGAGTCAGATGGAGCGAACATGATCCGTCACCGACTGACGCGCCTAGCGAACGTTTCCAGCCAGTGCTTGAGGCAATCAAGCTGTCAGGTGCAAGCCCTGAGGCTATCATCGCGAGTGCCAGTCCATCCGAACCCGAGGACTGGCTCTCGTTAGTGCTCTTATTAGACCAGATTCCTCGCAATTGTTACCGGGGGTCTTCTGCGAGCACTGTCTTCACTACCTTTGATCCACTCGCTCAAGTCATCACCCGTCGGGCTATCGACCTCGGTATCCCAGTATCCAAGGGTTTCAAACACCATGCATGTCACCGCATGTGGTTCTACCTCCCTCTGATGCATTCGGAAGATCTCGCCGCCCACGACCAAGCCGTTGCTGCGTATGAGCGCATGGGTGATGACTTTAGGACGCTGATGTCCTCTTCGTCTGCTACTAGTGCCATCGAGGAGCGCTGTCGCCAGGTGCTACTCAAGGATCGGGAGGCCACCGAGAAAATGCTTTCAACAAACCTTGAGTTTGAGGTGAAGCACCGTGATATTATTGCCCGGTTTGGCCGATATCCTCATCGGAGCGGCCCGCTTGG
This sequence comes from Verticillium albo-atrum, assembly GCA_002851705.1. NCBI lineage: Eukaryota > Fungi > Ascomycota > Sordariomycetes > Glomerellales > Plectosphaerellaceae > Verticillium > Verticillium albo-atrum. Next base: position 53,674 of record NMXJ01000007.1, read on the forward strand.
CCGACCCATGACACAGGAGGAGCAAGAGTACCTCGATCAGGGAGGCGAGACGTTCAGCGCAAAAGCTACAAAGGCATGAGAGCTGCTCTAGCGATTGTGCTGTTGGGAAGGAGAACCGAAATGACAGATGGAGAGGCATCGACCACATTTGATGCTCCGCAACGCCGTGGTTCACATACCAGCTCAGTCTCGCATCCGAGGACATGTAAAATACTTTGGATCTGTTGATAATCCTGATATTTATCCTTGGCAAGCTTTTGCAGTGTAAGCCAGTAGTCGGCGATTAGCTAGAATGTCACCGCGACCCCGCACCGGTTGCGGAGCATCACGCAATCCAGTTCGCGCCAGATATTGGTGTTGGAGGCCAGAACGCCATGATTGCTAATCAAACATCACCAATTGTGAACATGGCGTCATACCGTCATGAGAGTTATAAAAGAGTCAAAACAATGCCCTTCTGGCCTGGCTGTGACTACCACCAGCATATTTATTCACAATGAGCCGCTTTGTTAACAAGATCGCTGGCAAGAAAATCGCCGTGATTGGTGGTTCCTCCGGGTGGGTAGGACGTATTCCTTCTATTTCCCAAGCTGACCTGTAAAGCATCGGATTCGGGGCTGCAGAGATTCTGCTCGATGCCGGAGCTCACGTCGTCGTGATCTCGTCATCTGCAGATCATGTACAAGGTGCCTTGCACCGTCTGGACAGCCCACATGCTTCAGGAGAAGTGGGAGATGTTCGAGATGAAGCTGGATTCACACAGCTTCTGCAATCGCTCGCACCACTCGACCATATTGTCTTTTCGAGCGTTGACAAGATTATCCGCGGCAGCTTAGCGGATGCTAATCTCGACGATGCGAAGCATCTTTTCGGCGTCAAGTTCTGGGGCAGCATCATCACGGGGAAAGGTTCAGTGCTACTTATATGTATCGGAAGAACTCTCACTGACGAAATCAGCTGTCGCTAAGCACGATATCATAAAACCCGGGGGCTCTCTCACGTTGACCTCTGGTCTCGCTGGACTACAGCCTGGTAAGGGCGCGTCCATCGGTGGCGCTCTCAATGGCGGGCTTCTGTCCCTGACGAAGGGTCTCGCAGCTGAGCTGTCTGACAAGAAGATCCGTGTCAACACTGTCGTGCCTGGTCTGGTCAAGACGGAGCTCTGGGACAAGCTGGGCCATAGCAAAGAGAAGCAGCAAGAGATCTTTGAGCAGCGTGGAAAGGAGCTTCCGGTTGGTTTTGTTGCGACGCCGGATCACATTGCCGAAGCTTATCTGTACGCTGTGAGAGCTGATTATGCGAACGGAACACTCGTTGTCATTGATGGTGGAAATCTGGTCTGATGAGTCCTGCGGTACGAATGCCCATTTCCTTTCTACTCCAACTGGCCAAGAGCTTCGCGTCTTGAGGCGGAAGCTGGGTTAAAGAACGGCTTCTCCCCAATGCTTACTACTCTGTTGCCTTGACGCTTGCCGATGTAATCACTGAGTTGTTAGTTCAATCATGCGAGATGTAGTAGGGGCCAGAGACTCACTTGGTTGCCGTATGGAATACGGATCGACTATTTTGTTAGCAGGCGAAGCTCAATCAGACTTGTTGCGACTCACTTGTCCCAGATGGCCAGATCGTTCTTCTGCCACCGGAATCGGACTTGTAGATCGTGATTCTCGGTTATAAGTTGGAGGACTGCAATCGTTAGTCACGTCTTACATCTACAGCCCATTACTGTACTCACAGTACGCTTTCAGAATCTCGCTCTCCCGCTCTGTCACGTCGTTGATCCACCCGGCTTCGACTTGATGAGCGGCGCCGAAGAGACTTTTCCAGCCGGTAACAGGATTCGTTCTAATGACAGGGCTGCACGAGACCGCGGTCAGCTGATGCCTCCTCCCACTTCGAGAATTACTCACTGCTCAGCCTTGAAATCGAGGCCCGTGTTCTTCGGGTTGCCACGCTCCTGGTCGATGAGGTCCTCGCCAAAGGCTTCTTTGACACGCACAAAGTTTGGCTGGTGGTGCGTAGCCGTTAAGCCTTCAGCCAACTTCTGGATCGCAGGCGACAGCCTGTCATACGCCTCATAGCCGGAGGCCCACAGGGTATCGCCGCCAGCATCTTCAGGCGGCTGGATGATCTTTAGGATAGCATAGTCGGAAGGAATATGCTCGAAGGTAATGCTAACAGATCAGTATCGTTATACAGTTGATGACTTTGGAGTGACTCACTCGGCATGCCACCCGTGACTAGCAATCTTCTTAGAATGCGCAGAGAACCGGTCCTTGTAGAACTTCCGGTTCTGCTCTGACGAGATGATTGAGACTTCATCATCGAGCCGTCCGTTTTCATCAACAGCGATGCCGCGCTTGCTGTTCGATAAGGCATGGCGGTGCAGCTTGGACGCCTCCGGCTTCCCGGTGAGTTCACCCAAACGCTGACCGAGGCGCTTTTGGTCGTCAATATTGAGGTCCTGATTGCGAAAGAACACAACACCCCGCTGAGAGACTACAACCCTGGTAAGCAGAGGCAAGAATGATGATCTGTCGCGTTTCATACCTAGAACAGCCAAATCCCGGATCTTATCGTCATCGTCAAGGATCTCGCTGATCTGGAGGGAGGGGAACTCGCGGCCGATAACAGATGTCACGTCAAAGTGCTGAAACCCGTCAAGACTCCCCTGATACTTCAGAGGACCACCGAGAGTGTTGCTGCTTGCAGCTTCGACGTCAACAGATATCTTTTTCACGCGAACATCATCCGAAGTCTGGACATCAATATCCGCCGCGGGAGGAGCCATGGTGTTTTGGAAGAAGTTAAAGCAGTTAATTGTTGTAGGCAGGCAAAGCAATGTCTGACCTCGGCATTTCAACCACACTGCCAACCAGCTTTTTTTTATAGCTGTTCAGCACAGCTTCCTGGCCTTGAAGACGTACCATCAAACGCAATCATATGCGATCTGCAGTCATCTGAGGTGCGTGGATGATGTGCGATCGGTTGTCAGTCGCGTCAATTCAGTCCTCAGCAAGAGATGTACCTGGTTTCGGAGGTTTAAGTCGGCGAACCGATCCCCTGGGAGTTAGACGTGGGGACGAAGGTGTCAATGGTGTGTGAAAGATCCGCCTCCAAAAAGAACAAGGAGGATTGGAGACTACAGCGTGCGGAGAGGCGGATTGACGATCACCGGGAATGATTGTCTCTTCGTGGTGGCTGCGTTTTGTCAATCGCGACATCTTGCGCCATTCAAACATCACCACTCTGACGTGTGGTTCGCTTTCCAATGACTTCAAGCGTGGGATGTTATCTAGCGAATCGTGCATCAGGACCCGATAGCAGTCAGTAACGAGACTCTTACGTTTAAGAAGGACATGACATTCTCAGTCTCCTCAGATACCCAGCGCCTTCGGCACACTGCGTGATGACATTGCCTGCGGAGACTCCGTGGTTGTGTTGAATCTAGGTCAATGTTAGAGCTGCGAGTTGGGGGTGGAAAGGCTGTCGTTTCTGGACAATCCCATATGTATCTGTTAGCAGTAGTACCTGTTCTCAAACTGCTACCGATGGGTATAACCTAAGACTGGTAGTCGCCATGGTGTCTCAGACCTGCATTTCCTGCCGCCGAGAAATTTCTCCTCGCCACCGTGGAGATAGATACATCGACAAAGCATCAACGTAGGCTGCGTGACTCTTTTGTGCATCACGGGCCATGAGAAATCTCCCGACATGTGTTGTCAAAGTAAAATTGGTAGCCAACTTAGGGCCCAAGGCGTGATGATTGTGGGAGCGAAAGAATCAATGGAGTATTATCGACCGGTCTATGGATAACAGTCAGTGTTGATTTTGGCTGACCAGCATGCTCGATAAGGCAGACCAAATATTTATCAGCCAGGAGAGTCAACATACCGATTATTGTAAGTGGCACACAACATAGCTGAGCATGCGAGTAACAAAGAGCTGAACATCGGCTTTTTGAGACGGGAAGAGGCATTGGATCAACCTTGCGGCACCTTGAATTCCACAGGCATTCTAGATGGTGTCAATATTCTTCGTCGTGTCGAATTTGGCTTGCTGGAAACCGATGACAGTGCAATCGAAAAGAAGCCCGGTGTTTCCCGGCCGCGGTTCTCATGGTCAAAAGTCCCTCAAGTCTCGCTTCTATTCCACGTTAGGGAAGCTTTGGCGATGATGGCTGAAGTGATCTTGGCCTCCAGCCTCTGTTTGAACAAAAGTGGCGTCGACTTGGCTTTCTGGGATTCTACAATGACGAATCTGCGACTATTGGTTGGGAGTGCCGGCCATTCCGGGACGAACAAAGCAAGCTGACCAACAGGTCAGCCTCCGAGATGCTCGGAACTCCGAGCGAGCATGTAAACCACTGGGAAGAGGTACGCCCGAGATCCCTTGCAATGTTGTCCAGTCGGTAGCATTGCCTCGTGGTGCATGAGCTACGTATCAGAACCCGATGAACCCGCATTTCCCCGGAGATTCCAGGGGGTGGGCCCGTTTGCCAAGCCGCAATGGCTGACTGAAGACGTTGGTATCATGGTTGGCGTCTTGGGGCGCGCTGCAAGAATGTCAGAGTATTCTGGACTTTGTTCTTAGGGGCCGCATGAACTGGTTCCAACAGAATGCGGGCGCAGGGGCAAGCGAGCTGAGCGGAGGCACAACCCCGGAATCGTCCGAGTTGGGGATGCGGAGTGTCTGCTGGGGACGTCCTGGGGAAGGTCAGAGGCTCAAGCCGCGAAGCGCCAAGACCTGGCTGAGCGCGGTGTCAACCGTAAAAGGTGCTGGCGCTCTCGGTCTCGGAAGCTAGAAGTCGGCACTTGCGAAATGTGGGATCGACAGGCACCGCAATTTGCCGGGCGTGCTTGCTGCCCTGGGCAGCATCAGGTTGAGGCGCCTAACATCGACTACATACGCGAGGTCGATGGGATAAGCGGCCACTTGGCTTCATACTTGACTTGGCGTGGGTTGAAAGCGTGGACGGAACGTGGATGGCGATAAGCTCGAGATGCGCAAGCGAGGTCTAGAGGCGACAACAACGTACCGTCATCCCATCTGGCCTGTTTCGTGAAGCTGTGGCTATTGCTGGTATTCAGTATAGCTGCTTCATTCTGGCCTTTACGCACCCCATGCCAATATGACTGCCAAACCAACATGAGGTGGCAACACCTCGAACGACATTATCCCAATTCGTTCCCGACGCGAAGCAAACGCAGGATCGCGGCGCATATGCTGCTCGTTTGGATGATCCCCACGAAGTAAGAATAATCCCCATGGGGTCGAAACCCTGCTACAGGTGCGCTGGCCGGATCTCAAGCGGTTGATCGCCGGACATGGCCGGCTCGCTGTTCACGGCGATAGCAGGTTCCCAGACCACTCGGCTGTTGCACCATGAACCCCTCCCAAGCCTGGGAGGGTCACGACAGCACGCACGGCCTTACGGTCTAATGCCGGCGTAGGGCACACATCCAGCATGGTCATCGGATTCTTGTCGGCGGTATGGACCAGAAATCCGAGCTGAGATGGGGATGGGGAGGGACGAGGAACATCGGCGGAGCACGAAAGAAAAAAAAATCACACATTCTCCCCCTTGCCTGACCAATCCGGAGTCCGGGGAGGCGTGTACGAACCCATGGCAGGCGGATCACGACTGGGACACGAGTCGAGTCGCGTTCTCGTGATAAACGCTCACCGACCTGCCCGGGGCTAGTTGCTCGGCGGGCGGGACCCTACAGGACTAAAGGACCCAGTGTCCAAGGGATACGCAACGGGGGAAGAGGGGGGGATGGCAAAATAGGACAGATCGTGAGGTGCAAACCGACAACCTGAGGGAGCTTCAGTCCAGCCCCTGCGAGTGTGCGTCGCAGCACGGCGCAGTACAAGGCTCCCGACCGACTGGGCGAGTCGTACGGCTAGTGGCGCTCACCAGACGCCGGCCGGCCGCCTGCTTACGCATGAGCACGTAGCCTGGGAGAAGAATGCCCCAATCCAAGTTCCGGTGGAAGCCAGGCCCCTCGCCGGGTGCTCCCATGAACCGTCCAACTCAAAACACACGAGACGCCGACTTAATCCGTGGGGATAAGCTTAAAAGGCTAATGGGGTGTTCAGTTGCCATGCAAACAAAAAACCGACGGAACTTTGAGTTGATTTACCGTCCCTAAAAGTCCCGCGACGATTGTTGGAGTTCACTGTTGGCTCCCGCTAGCAGCTAGCAGCTAGCAGGTCGCAGTGTGCTGTACAGGCGTCCCCACGGCACAGCGTGATGCACCAACACAGCGCTGCATTGGCACGCGCGGGTGCTTCGATCGCCAAGTTCAGCCAACCCACGGCCTGCGCCAAAACAAGCTCCAGCCATTCAGCCACCGCCCAGCGACGAGATGCATGGCAGGGTGTGCTTCGATTTTCGTTGCCTCCAGGACTCGCCTCACCCTTGATCGGTCTGGACTGGAGTCGATAGCGCCTCAAGAAAATTGAGGCCGTGAGAAAAAAGGCCGCCAACCGGCATGATTTCCACTCGCCCGACAACACGTCCCTGGGAAGAGGCCAGCGTACGGCTGTCGTCGTTCAGGGAGACACGGCGTGGAGGGAGGGTCGCAATCTGCGCAACCTCGTGGGCATACGGATACAACGGATGCATGCCTCTGCAAGCGACCGTGTTGGCCGAACCACGCGCACGACCGAGTCATCCCGACCCTCCATTGCGCTTTCATGGTTGGCCTTGGACGTCTTGGTGTGTCTTGGTGCTGGCCGTCTAGACCTCCATCACGACGATGCCAAGATGTGGTATCGTCGAAGCACGAAGGATGACTGGGATGAGGTGGGTTTTTCGTCTGACGTTCCCCCATCGAAGCGGCTTCCCCTTCCCCCTCACTCTCCACCCTCCCCCCTCCTCGTCCCCTCGCGAATGACGGTCTTCTCTCCGCGTGCCCCAGGCTCCCATGTCTCCAACGGCAATACCTCTCGTCTCATTGACCAGAAACAAAGTGCCGCGGGACCACCCCGACGCTAGAAGACGGAAGGGGGGCGCCCTCTGCGGAGAAGATGACCTCAACCACAGCCGCTAGCCAGCATGGCAAGCCTTTCGGGGGGGCCGGGCGGACAGGGCAAAACAAGCACGACAAGAAGTTGACAAGGCCAGTAGCGCCGGATCCTGTTTAGAGTCCCTGCTTAGCATTGGCCTAGGAGACATTCGGGGCAGATCCCTCGCGGCCCACCCGTTCTGAATACTTCTGGAGCCCGGGGGCGCTCTGGATCCATGGATCCCGGCTCCTTGGCAAGCCTTTTGCGCCGCTCGTTTCGCCCCCACGTATACTTTATAGTGGACTGTGTACACGAGCGCAGCATCCAGCCTCTTGCGCGGGGGGTTTGAGGGTGGGGAATGGGGGGGGGGATATGGCTTCGAGGCAGATGTACGAAACGCCCAGCACCGAAACGTACCCAGGTAGGCAGCGCAACAGGAAGGAAGTAGGGCAGAGCAGCAGGGCCGAGCAAACTGCAGCACGGGCACAAGGCGGAAACCCACGCACGCTTGATTTCTTTCTCTCAGCCTCTGAACGACCTGCAGCTTTGTTCTTTGGGTGTTTTGCGTTCAGCCTCGAGACGCCCGGACGGTGGAGTGGCGAGCAGATGGGTGGCTTGGCGTGCGGAATGAAAGGTATTCCAATATCTCACCAGCAACAGGAGGGGCCGCGAGGCGGCTGGCTGCACATCGTATTGGCACCATCACAGCTATCGAACCATCCGGACGTAAGGATGTATGTGGTAGTAGCGCCCATTTCTTCCCTAGCCTCGAAGTCGAACTGAGGGGGGGGGGNGGGGGGGGGGGGGGGGATCGATGCTTCCTCAGCCGTTCCGTCACTTCCTCAGGAAGGCGCCGCCACCACAACCACCACCAACACCACCTTCCCTCAGGGTTGTTGTCCTTCATAAGCCCTTACTTGATGACAGAGCAAGCCGGGCAGCACCCCGCGGTCGGGCAGTCACAACGCAGATTGACTGGGGCTCCGTCTTTCCCCGCGTCCTGTCCTGCCCTGTCGTGTCGTCGCTTCCGAGTCATTGTCGAGGGCGCCTTCTCAAGGTTGGTTTGATGCTTTGGTGCTTTGATGCCTGGGTACCCAAGGTACCTTATCCTGGCGGCTCCATGGCTCCATTGCTCCATCCACTCACTTCCTGCCTTTCCTTGCCTTACCTTAGCTCACCATCGCAGCCTGGTCAGCTACCTACAGTAGCCCCGGTCAACCCTGTCGGTGCCGTGCACCATGCGCCGTGCGTCGCCGGACGTGCATCCTCTTCTCCTCCGCGCTCTCCCCCCCCCCCCCCCCCCCCCCCCCCCCCCCCCCCCCCCCCCCCCCCCCCCCCCCCCCCCCCCCCCCCCCCCCCCCCCCCCCCCCCCCCCCCCCCCCCCCCCCCCCCCCCCCCCCCCCCCCCCCCCCCCCCCCCCCCCCCCCCCCCCCCCCCCCCCCCCCCCCCCCCCCCCCCCCCCCCCCCCCCCCCCCCCCCCCCCCCCCCCCCCCCCCCCCCCCCCCCCCCCCCCCCCCCCCCCCCCCCCCCCCCCCCCCCCCCCCCCCCCCCCCCCCCCCCCCCCCCCCCCCCCCCCCCCCCCCCCCCCCCCCCCCCCCCCCCCCCCCCCCCCCCCCCCCCCCCCCCCCCCCCCCCCCCCCCCCCCCCCCCCCCCCCCCCCCCCCCCCCCCCCCCCCCCCCCCCCCCCCCCCCCCCCCCCCCCCCCCCCCCCCCCCCCCCCCCCCCCCCCCCCCCCCCCCCCCCCCCCCCCCCCCTTCTTCCCAAAGGCCCAGATCAAATCTCACCCGCATCCCGCTCCACGTTGTCGAAAGCCCGCGCCCAATCCCGACCCCAGCTCTCGGACGCAAACAGCTTCTGGTTGAAGCAGTCCTGTCCGGCCGCGACGGTCGACCCCTGTCGTCCCCGTCACCGTGCTGCGACAAGGCATCCCCAGGGGGGAGGGGGAGGGAGACCCGAGTTGCCCCTCCTCGACCTCCTCCAAATGCCCCTCGACCGGTGATCGTTTCTCCAAGGGACCATAGCGGCAAAACGACCTGGCCTACCCATCGCGACCCATTACAAGAGTGACGGCATCCCCTCGTCTATCTTCCCCTCTCGACCGGTTTCTCCTCCTCATCACCTCGCCTTTCTCCCCTACTTCTCCGCTCCGTCCTCCCCCTCCTCCTCCTCTCCCTACTACACCCCCTACACTACGGCATCGCGACATTGCCACATCATGTCTGCCGTCGACGAGAAGCCTCAGGCGGAGATCGACCGCGTCGAGACGTCGTCCGGCGAGAACAACAAAGGCGGCATCGAGTATGAGCGTGCTCAGCTTCTTGCCAACCTTCCTGACCCCGACGTCGGCAAGTCTGAGGAGGAGCGCCGCGCCATCGTAAGTTGATGCCCCAAAAGCCACCAAACTTGGACGAGGAAACAGGACTGACGCTTCCCGCTTCCCCTCAGGACAAGAAACTTATGTGGAAAGTTGATCGATGGCTCATCCCCTGGCTTTCTCTCCTGTAAGTACCATCACGCGCAATGCGCATGCGTCAGAGCTTCTGTGCGAGCACCCATCTGACCTATCACCTAGCTACCTCCTCTCCTTCCTTGATCGTACCAACATTGGCAATGCTCGTCTCGCCGGCATGGAGCTTGACCTCGGCATGGGTGACGGCGACTATCAGATGTCCTTGACCATCTTCTTCATCAGTTACGCCCTGGCCGAACCCCTTACCAACGCCCTCCTCAAGCGCCTGACGCCGCGCATCTTCTTCACCGGCATCATCCTCAGCTGGGGTATCATCATGACCCTGATGGGCCTCGTCAAGAACTTCCAAGGACTGCTCGCCGCTCGCTTCTTCCTCGGTGTCGCTGAGGCTGGTCTCTTCCCTGGTGTGAACTACTATCTCTCCTGCTGGTACAAGGGCTCCGAGATTGGCGTGCGATCGTCTCTCTTCTTCTCCGCCGCTGCTCTGGCTGGCTCCTTTGGCGGTCTGCTCGCCGCCGGCATTGCGCAGATGGATGGCATCGGCGGCATGCCTGGCTGGGCATGGATCTTCATCATCGAGGGTATCGCAACTGTCTTTGTCGGTGTCTTCTGCTGGTGGATGGTCTTTGACTGGCCCGAGACGGCAAGCTTCCTCACCCCCGATGAGCGCGTCCGTGTCCAGCGCCGCCTCATCATGGATCGCCAAGGTCGCACTGCTGAGGACTTCGACAAGCGCCACATCTACGCTGCCCTCGGCGACTGGAAGACATACGGCTGGATGGTCATCTACATGGGTTGCTTGACCCCTCTCTACGCCTTCTCGCTCTTCCTGCCTACCATTCTCCGCGGCATGGGCTACTCGGGCACCCGCGCCCAGCTTCTTTCCGTCCCCCCCTACGCCGTCGCTGCTTGCTGCACCGTCGCTGTCGGTTTCTTGGCTGATCGGACCCGCTGGCGTGGGTACTGCAACATGGTCACCGTCTCCATTGGCATCATTGGCTTCATCCTGCTCATGGCATCGTCGAACCCGCAGGTCCAGTACGCCGGCACCTTCCTCGGCGCAGCGGGCATCTACCCAACCATCTCCAACACCTTATCGTGGGTCATCAACAACACCGAGGGCTCACTCAAGCGTGCCTTTGTTCTCGGTATGGTCGTCGGCTGGGGCAACCTCAACGGCGTCGTGTCATCCAACATCTATCTCGACCGCGAAAACCCGCGTTTCTGGACTGGCCACAGCGTCGTTTTGGCCTACCAAGTTCTCTTCCTGCTTGGAGGCAGTGTCTTCATGCATGTGGCACTCAGGATATCGAACCGCAACCGCCGTGCTGGCAAGATGGACGCCAAGTGGGCGACTCTCACGGAAGAGCAAAAGTGGATCAGTGGTGATAAGCGGCCCGATTTCATCTACACTCTGTAGAGCTTTCGAGGTGTCTGCTTGGTGAAGACTTGTGGTAGTGGACCACGAGAATGGAACCAGTTTGGAAATCAGGTTGGGTCGACCTTGGACATGAATGGCTTGATTGTCGTCTACTTACCTTAGAAATGAGAAACACAGCGCTCTATTCATGAGAAGAAAACTTACCCGTCCGTTCCAGCAAATGCATCTGATGTAGTGATTGCGAGGTGATGCCCCCATATCTGCAGGTGATGACTAACATGTGGCAGTATACTGGACGTCGGCACGCCCCGAGAGAGCCTCACGCGCATTTCGTCATCAACATGGCGATGGCGTGCGAGCTCTCTGCCACACCAGATTCCTCCACCACAACAACAACCGCCAAACACGTGCCCTGATCGCCATGGTGCCATCAAACGCCATTATCATGGAGTCTCAGATGACAGTAGCGCTTATCAAGCAGTCGGATGCCACGGGCTCCCTTAACCACGACTCCCGCTGTCACGACGCAGGCGCCCGCCCAGAACAACAACTGATACCACGAGCTGCAGATGCCCGAGACATGACAGCTGCATTTTCCCCACGAAAGACGAGCAGACAATCCCCAGCGCTGTCACTCAACAAAGCAGACCAAACCATCAGCAGCCCCCGCGGCAGCTGCAACAACAGCCGACGTCAGCCGCCATCATGACCACCGCCGACCCAGAAGCCCAACCCCTCCTCTCGCCAGCCGCCTCGAGCAGTTCGAGTACGACGCTCGCCGAAGACCCTTTCAGCAAGCCCTCGCGCCGACTCGAAGACGACGTCCTTCCCGAAACGTCTGCTCTCGGCCGCACCCTCTCGTGGCAGAGCGCCTACATTCTTGTTATCTCCCGCGTCATCGGCAGTGGCATCTTCGCGACGCCCGGCTCCATCGTCCGCGCCGTCGGCAGCCCGGGGCTGGCCCTGCTGCTGTGGGTCGTGGGCGCCGCCGTGGCCGCATGCGGACTGGCTGTCTCCCTCGAATTTGGCTCCATGCTGCCGAGGTCCGGCGGCGACAAGGTCTATCTCGAGTTTACATACCGACGCCCGCGCTTCCTCGCGTCAACGCTGGTGGCCGTGTACGCCGTTCTCCTGGGCTTCACAGCCAGCAACTGCATCGTCTTCAGCCAGTACGTGCTGTTCGCGCTGGGCCAGGAGCAGGCGGGCGATCTGCTCCGCAAGGGGCTGGCTGTGGCACTGCTGACGGCCGTCACGGGTGTGCATGCCGTGTTTCCTAAGACGGGTGTCCGACTCCAGAACGTGCTTGGTTGGGTCAAAGTTGGCATCATCATCTTCATGATCCTGTCCGGCTTGTACGTCGTGCTCCTCCGCCCGGAGCAACGCCTGCCATCACAGGGAACGAGTCTGGCCTGGGACACGTTGTGGGACAACTCGAACTGGAACTGGGGCATTATTGCGACCTCACTGTTCAAAGTCTTCTACTCATTTGCAGGGCTCGACAACGCCAACAACGTCCTCAATGAGGTCAAGGATCCTGTGCGGACGCTGCGGTCCGTCACGTTCACGGCTCTGCTCACTGCGTGCGGGCTGTACATGCTCATCAATGTGGCCTATTTCATTGTGGTCCCCGTCGACGAAATTAAGGAGAGTGGCGAGTTGATTGCAGCGCTATTCTTCGAAAGGATCTTTGGACCTGGCGTCGGGCGTGTCGTTTTGCCTTTAGCCGTGGCCTTGTCCGCTGTCGGCAACGTTCTCGTCGTGGCTTTTGCTCAGGCCCGCCTCAAACAGGAGATCGCTCGGCAAGGGTTTCTGCCTTTCTCCGAGATTCTATCGACAACGCGCCCTTTCAACTCACCCATTGGCGGCCTGGCCGTCCACTTTATTCCGTCTCTTCTTGTAATCACGTTGCCACCCTCGCGTGAAGTTTACTCCTTCATTCTCGAAGTCGAGGGCTATCCTGGCCAATTCTTTTCCCTGGCCATCGCGTCGGGTCTTCTGTGGCTGCGATTCAAGCGACCGGACTTGAAGAGGCCGTTTAAGGTCTGGCTACCTGCAGTGGTGTTGAAGATTCTGCTCAGTCTCAGCCTGCTTGCTGCGCCATTCTTCCCGCCACCTAACAGGCGCGAAGGCGAGTTGTTCTACGCTACGTACGCCATTGTCGGCGTGAGCATGTGAGTACGCCCGTTCTGTGACCTTTAGACCAAGCTGACAATCCCCAGCATCACAGCCGCAACGATATACTGGTATGTGTGGACGCGGCTTATTCCAAGGCTGGGGGGATACCGCCTGGAGGAAAAGGCGGATGTGCTGAAGGATGGAACTACGATTACGAAGCTGATACACGTACCTCGGTGAGCCGCAGGCCGGCTTTTGAAACATCATAGAGGGAAGGATAGATAGTATTGGATTCCATGAATGCTAAGCATATCACATTGACACACAAACACACTGGAAAAGCATTCGTGCTCGGGCTGCCGTGAAACTGCTGTAAGACTGCTGAACCGTTTGATCGTTTGACGCGTGTTCTTGATTGACAATCATCCGTGGATCACTCCGGAGCGCCGAGATGCTGAGGTGGCATCCGGCACCAAGACCCCATCCCGTCAGCATCATCATCATCAGACCATTTCTAATCGATTGTCTACTCAGGTGTGTCAACGTCAATCACGCCTTTCTAGATGGTCTGCGACACCTCTCATTGGGTTGCTTATCAATCCCCCGATCAACTGAGGTGAGGTGCGGATGGCGTGCGCGCGGGGTCTGCGGAGGCGATCATCTCATAAGAGGCCGAGGTCTGAGTGTTCATAAGACCAAACTCACGCCCATCAACGACCATCACAAAGACTCGAACGCCACAAGAATTTAACACATTACCACAGGCCTAAACTTCAATCTCACTTGACCCTCATCATGGCCGCCGCTGCCGTCCAGCAAATCTCCACAGGGACCTTCGGCTCTCTCCAGAGCATCGACAACCCCGTCCAAGTTGAGACTGTCAATGCCTCCAAAGTCCCCCACCATGACGTCGAGACGTCTCTCAACTACCACAAGCCCAATGAGGACGGCTCGCCTCCTCATGCTACCTACGTCGATCGTCCTGAGACGTACGACAGGCCCTTCGAGACACACAACGTGACCATCCGCGACATTTCCGGTCACGAAGCCGACTACACTCTTGACGGCAACGGCTTTCAGATCCACCATCACTCGGCGACGGAGCGTGATTTCGCCGACGATGATCAGATCAAGGCTTCGTACTACCCAGAGACTGAACAGCTCCTCAAAGACGCGTAAGTGCTCGCACATGTTTATCCGCTCACTCGTACTCATAATTTAAAGCACTGGCGCTTCGCGCATCTTCATCTTTGACCACACCATTCGTCGCCAGGCCCCGGATGCTGAGTCTAAGGGCCGGACCCTCCGGGGCCCCGTCCAGCGTGTCCACATTGACCAGTCCTACTCGGCTGCTCTTTCTCGCGTGCCGCACCATCTACCCGAAGACGCAGATGCCCTCCTCCGCGGTCGTGTTCAGATCATCAACGTCTGGCGGCCCATCAAGACCGTCCACCGGGACCCACTTGCGGTCGCCGAGGCCAGCTCGGTCCCGGATTCAGACCTTGTCGTTACGGAGCTCATCTACCCCAACAGACGGGGCGAGACATACGCCGTCAAGCACAACACCAGCCACAGGTGGTTCTACAAGAGTGGCTTGACGCCCGATGAGGTGCTGCTGATCAAGTGCTTCGACAGCAAGACCGACGGTCGGGCACGCCGCGTGCCCCACACGGCATTTGTGGATCCTTCCGTGCCGGAGGGTGCTCCGGCGAGGGAGAGCATTGAGGTACGGGCGCTGGTTTTCCACCCGGATGACCAGCAGTAGTGGACAAGGGATGGGGGAGATTGCCTGGAAATGATTCATGATTTTGTACCACCAATCGTTACTTTAGCAGAAATAAGTCTTCGATTCATAACTGTGTTTGCCAGGGAGTCGACACTCACTGATGTGCTGCGTCGATCTCATCGTGTCGCATCTGCTAGACATATCTAATTCTGAAATCAGTTGAAGTATATCGGTCCCAGTCTCCCGCATGATGCCGATCTCCAAACGTCCTGAGCGCACTGATCACGAATCGGTACCGTCCAGGAGGCGCCCAAGAACCATCCGACATTCTACCATTCCAGGGCGACATCCAGCCAACGTGACGGTGGTACGTCCTAGGATACCCTACTACTTGGCCCATTGTAAGGTCACCGAGGTCGTTCTCGTGCTGCTGCGGTGGAGGAACCAAGCAAGACGGCGTGACTAGCTGCAGCTCCATACGGACCTCCGCGCTCCCCATGACGAGCCAAATGTGTTGATCTGGAAGCGCTCCAGGCGGTAAAATAAGCTCGGAGATTTCGAGAGGGTCCCGAGCCCAGCCCGGGTGGTCGTCTGGAACTGGAAGCTGGAGCGTGGCTCCGGCCGGAAGCGTCGGGTTGCGCATGTCATCTGACCGAGATAACGCCATACGACTTGAAGCCATGACTGTAACGTTGCGCATAGCCCCTGCGGCTCCAATGTATGGCACAACAAGGGGTTTCACAGCGGCGTCAGATGTAGTATCATTGAGAATGATCCAGCCAGAGTAGAAGGGCAGAGTAGATGCGTCGACATCCTTGGGAGGAACCACCTTCACCAGAACTTCAACTTTCTCGCCAGGTTGAATCGTAACTATAGGCGGCTCGAAAGACAACTCCGCGTATTGTTTGCTTAGAGGCGGAGTTGAGTGTTTGTAAATGCTGCCGGGCCAGATCGTAGCAGCGGTGAGGGCTGGATTGTGGCTAATGCGGTAAGTTGTAGAAGAATTGCCCTCGTTCCCTACAGTGAAGGACACTTCGGAAACAAGGTTTTCCGTATCGTTGAATGAGATGTGCGAGGTACTTAACCTGGCTTGCGTAAAGATGGCATCGTACGCCTGAACTAATCCTGCCCCCTGTTGTGGCACAGGGCTGAGTCCAGAGCTCCAAACCGGACTGCCGGTCGACCAGTCGACTATTCCGCCAGGTTTGGCTGTTGATGTGAGAATAGCCCGAATCTCACCCGAGTCGCGCGTTTGTCTAGCCTATTGAAGAGGTCAGTCAATGCCGTTTTCCCATTTCCAGGGCGTAGCCACCAACCTCAACAATGAGAGCGACTATACTGGCAAGAAGAGGACATGCCATAGACGTACCCGAGGCAACCCCATAACCACCCAGTGCTAGCGGCATGGTCGAAAGGATCTGGCCCCCTGGCGCACCGATATCGGGCTTGGGCTTCAAGTCGAATGTTGGGCCCCAGCTAGTAAAGCTGCTCACTGAACCACCCGATTGCGTGTTCAGTGTTTCACTCACTTGCCCGGTAGCTGCATCAAAGGAGGGGAGGTGTGTGTTTTGGAAAGACGAAACGGAGATGACCCCATCGCCGGTCGATGGGGCACTAATACCAAATAAACCTTCAGTGCCACCAAACTCGTTGCCGGCGGAAAACGTGCAGGGAACGCCGGCTTCAACGATACGAGACACGAGGAGGGAGAATGGGTTCTGACTCCATCCGCTCGGCCCGCCGACAGATCCTGTGATGATGTCGCTGCCATCCTCGTACGCCTGATTCGTGGCGGCCATTAGTACGTCCATGGTTGTTGTGCTGGAGCACCCAAAAGCACGGTACATGCCAATCTTGACGCCTGGGGCCGCGCCGGTAAAGCCAAGCGGATTCTCCAGTGCAGAAATGATGCCAGCAACATGCGTTCCATGACCATTACATTCTTCGAATGGATCTCCGCTTGGTTTAGGCGGCTGTGATCCATCGTAGTCGTCGCCGGCGAGATCTGCGCCGTACTCAACCAAACATCCTGGTCCAAAGCAACCCCCTAACGCTGGATGAGTGTAGTCGATACCCGTGTCGACAATCCCGATACGAAGGCCTTGGCCCGTGATTCCTTTGGCGTGAATTCGGTCAACTTGTGTCATGACGTGAGGCGAGTAGCCCCCTCCGCCGACCTGCCTGCGCCGGATTTCTGTCAGAGGCTTGCCCTCTGTGGTCCAAGAAAGATTCAGCTGCGGCGTAGAAACGAGTTCAACAGGCCAGATGTTCTTGACTTCTGGCAGAGCTTGTACGCGGCGGACAGCATCAACTTCATCGTCCTCTTGGTCAAGTTCGAGACGAAGAGATGTGCCCCGAAATAGGCTGGAGTCGAGGCGAACGCGCTCTGCCACATTGGCTACGCCTGCTTGGGCTCTAAGGCCTGAGATGAATTTTCCCGTGTCCTTTTTGGATGTTAGATTGATTACAAAAGAGCCAGGGCTTAGATTGAAAGGCACCTGATCATCTGAAAGCTCAACAATGTAGGCTCCAGGAATCAATTGGGCTTCGACGTCAGCTTGTCGAATACCGTCGGACACTTGATCTGTTGCTGCCCAGCTACATCTGGCAACCAACAGCCATGAGAAAAATTGGGCGAATCTCATCGCGATTATAAACAAGTTCTTCGATCAAGATTATTTGATGTGCAAAGTGCTTTTCTCCTGCACCACTTCCACCGAGGGCCATCGCCCTTTATATGTATCTCAGTAGAATCATTGTAACCCTCATTCGCGTTTCCCCTCCCTGCTGTAACATACCGTCCTGCTTTAAGGTCATTTGATCTTCCCCAGTGGAGAACACCTGCACCTACCCAGTACTTGAGGCAAAGAATGGGTTGCATGGTAGGGTGGTAGATAGAGACCATCCTTGCTCACCATGGTCACCTTAAACATCAGACTGGTCGATACCAATGAGTTCCCAGGACGTCTGCTGGCGAGTGGAGAACATTGCGACCGCATACTACGACCAAGGAATCAGAGGACCGCGGGTGAGCGGATTTGAGCACGAAATCGGGGGAGAGCGGAGAGCTTCCTCAATCGGGTGATCGCCAAGATACATCTTCCGCACGCGATGATACCTTGAGACCTGATTCGATTTCGAGCTTTTATCGCTGTTAGATAGGCCGTGAATGCGAATATATGGTGTAGACTTTACTTGACTCTCGTACATGTATTGCATATCAACAGGTAGTTGCTAGCTAGAGCTTTTTCGGTGCTTCGAGTATCACTCCTTTCCTGCAATCAGGGACAGATAACCTCATACCGGCACATCAGATTATCTAACGCTGTGAGCTGCCATTCTATGTTCCTGCTCACATATGAACGAAATTGAAATCGAGAGACTACAAGTGACTGGCCGTCCTCCACGAATCGCGCCATCAGCTTCGAGGGTTGAACCTCTAAAGTCTCTACGAGGATCTCAACAGCGCATCAGTCTCGGATTGGCGCCTCCTTCAAGACCAGTCAGTTACAGAGATTTTGAGCGGCAATTTAGTCACGATGACGATGGTTCGAGCCCCTGCTGCTGAGGAAGCTATCTTACTTTGGATAGAATTGCTTGCTTCATTAGGAAGTTTCAACACATATCTTCGAGATTGTGAATCACCGATCTCGACCCTAACGGCTCCATCTGCAGGACTTGGCAATTCCATGATTATAGCACTCTTGTTACTTCTCAACCCTTCCTTCACTACAATCTAGTCTCCCGACAGGATTCAACCTCACCCCGCCACATCCGATAGCGGAACTGCAGTTTCGGGCGCTTGCCTCGCAGGTTCATTAGTCATTTGGCACCACTTGGCTCTGCAAAGGCGCAGCAACTAACAGTTGCCTGCCAAACTTGTTTCCACTCCGGAACAACTCCCTCAAAGACCGTCTTGCCTTTTCTCAATACCCCAGAGAGAAGGTTTCCCTATACCACGATAAGCCTGAGCCAACCACCTGCCAACCAACACCACCCTACTGGACCCAGCAATGGATGATCAAAAGACAAAGAGCCCAGACAAATCTGGCAGTGGCTCCAATTCCGGTGCTGATGTATTTGTAGATCTTCAATCTACGAAGCCATCTGAGGAAATGGCCTCTGCAGACGTCAAGCACGAGGGAGATGGCGCGGGCAACGTGGTCCTCTCGGGAGAAAGTGCTGACTCCGCCCTCGCGTCTACCCAAAAGCTCAACACTACGCTCAACGTGGCTGCTATCCCTGATTCCGACGATGCCTTTGCTGTGGGCCACGTTCAGCCCTTCACTCAGCAGCATCAGACTGGGACCGACGCTGAGGACAACCTCGTCTACACCACAAGTGCTTTCAACACCACTGGCCCTGTTGAGGTCCCCTTTGAGACCAACTCAAGCAATGTCTTGAGTGCGGCTCTTTCAAATGCAAACGATCAGCCCACTGCTCCTACCAGCGAGTCCCATCTCGGCCCGGCGGGCAATAACAACGTCGTCAGTCCTTCGTCCCACAACTGCCAAGGTAGTGATTCCAGCAACAGTTCGGTCACAAACTCCAACAGGCCTGCCACGCCTGTCCCCGCCGCCCGCAATGCCAACCAGAACGCCCGACCCCCTACGCTGCAGCCCGCCGAGAATAACAACGGCAGCCCTGTTTCAATGAGTTTCAGCATCAAAGACGACAATGGCTACGAGATCCAGTTCTCCACCCACAGCCAGCGCAAACTTCGCTCTGCCCTGAATGTTTACTGCCAGCGCAGCGGGCGCGCCATCGAGACGGTCCGCTTCATCCTCGTCGGCTCGGAGGTAAGGGTCCATCCGCAAAGCACCCCTCAATCGGTATGTCTACATTGTCTCCTTTTCAATTCGGCATGACTAACGGGCATCTCACAGCTCGGGATGGAGGATGGGGATGAGATCCGCGCATACCAAGAATCTATTGGGGGCAGGGGCTACATGTGAAGGCCTAGGAACCAGGCCAACACTAGGTCAAACGGCTATTGCGGGTTGCACTCAAGATACTTCGTAGTTAGCTCACGACGAAAAAGCGTGGGGAGGAGTCCAACCAAGTGGCATAGCCTTAAGTTCGGCTCGCAAAGATCAGACCGTAGGGTTAGCAAACGGCTCGAGAGAGAGCGAACAACACTAGGAAGCACAAGCAGGCACAATTAAGGTTCACTTCTTGGACGACCAGATTGTAGACAGTGTCTAACGATTGTATATATATGGTATCTTGTAGCAACGAATGGCAACATGTCATCCCAGGTGAGCTGCACAACCCGCTCATGCGGCTGGCAGCCCGATTAGACTAGTCCGACATCTGCGCAGCGAGATATGTACCTCCTCCGCGGAACACCCCTTGGTATCAATGAAAGAAGACCACGCTTAGAAGACGCGGTGGAGAGCACGGCGCCACGAGGGCATGGTAGCGAGCCTGGCACGGTGGGCGTTGATCTCCTCCCAGTTGTGCTCACGAAGACCAGCATCGAGGTCGATCTGGTCAATGGTGAGCCAGCCAGTGCGCTTCCAGAGGTAACCGCAGAGCCAGAAGACAAGGACGACGGGGATGGCCAGGCAGGCCATGAAGAAGTCCTCAGCAGTGCCGGGGCCAGACTGGCCGTAGGGCATGATGGCAACGAAGATCTGGGCGACGAGAATGACGGCGCAAAGGGTAAGACCCATGTACGAGCCGTAGACACCACCAGCGGCGTGGAAGGGGATCTGGTCGAGCGAGCGACCCTGCCTGGCCCAGGCGGTACGGAACCGAATGTGGCACTGAATTTGTTAGCTCGTGGACAGGCCGAGGAAAGATAAGGCAATCGAAAACATACCACACAGATAGAGGCCCAGGTGAAGAGAGCGGCGAGGGCAGACAAGGCCAGGAGCCAGTCGAAGACGACAGAGCCGTGGGCACCGAGGACAATGTAGGCAAGACCACCCCAGGCGAGAAGGAAGAGGACGGAGACGAGGGGACGGCCGGACTTGTCAACGTAGGTGAAGATCTTGGGGGCGTAACCGGTGTGGGCAAGGGCGGAGAGGGTACGCGAGCCACCGTAGACGCAAGAGACACCGATGGAGACAACGGACACGCAGATGACAAGGTTCATGAACGAGTCGTAACCCTTAAGGCCGGCATCCTTGGCAGCAAGGACGAAGGGAGAAGTACCCTCAGCGTAGGGGTTCTTGGCGTTGAGGAGACGCTCATCGCGCGAGGAGACGAGAAGACCGACAAGGGTGAGACCGATGATGTAGAAGAGGGTGATACGCCAGAAGACCTGCTTGACGGCACCGGGAAGGGCCTTGGCGGGGTTCTCAGACTCAGCGGCAGCGAGACCGACGAGCTCGGAACCGGCGTAGGAGAAGGCAGCAGTGACGAAGACGGAGCAGAAGCCCTTGAAGCCGTTCTGGAACGCACCGGGGTCGCGCCAGTAGATGTCACCGTGGAACTCGTCGAACTTGTGGCCCTTGGGGCCACCACCGCAGATGAGGACGATGGCAACGACCATGAAAATGAGGATGGCGGCAAGCTTGAAGCAAGAGCTCCAGAACTCCTCCTCAGCGTAACCCAGGGTACCGAAGATGTTGACGACGATGATGATGACCCAGAAGACTGTGATCCAAACAGCATCACTGATTTCCTTGTTCCAGTACTTGACGGTGAAAGAGCAGACGGTAAGTTCGAGAGGCAGGACAATCAACCATTGGAAGACCTAGAGAGCTGTTAGTGGACCTGTTGCGGCGAAGGGAGGTGAGGTTCGGGGACGTACGTAGTTCCAGCCCATGGCGAAACCCCAAGAAGGATCGATGAAGCGAGTAGACAGAGTGTAGAAACCACCAGAGATAGGGTACATGACAGCGAGCTCGCCGAGAGCGTGGATGACGTTGAAGATCATGACACCGGCGATGGAGAAGCAGATGAGGACGGAGCCGGGACCACCCTTGACGAAGGCGCTACCGGAGCCGACGAAGAAACCGGCACCGATGGAACCACCGATGGCAATCATGTGCAAGTGACGGGTCTTCATGGAGCGATCAAGCTCGACGTCGCCAGTACCATAGTCACCTAGAGGCCGGATTAGTCGCGTGTCAGGGCGGGTGGAGGAGGGGCATGAGAGCCGGCGGCCCGGAGGGGGCGGCCGAGGCGGAGGAGGTTGAACATACGGCGAGTGAAAGAGCGGAGGTTGAGACCGTTACGGGTCATGAAGTCCTGCTCACGGAAATCCTTGGGGACGTTGCCGTCGCCGGCGTAGGGGCGGTTGCTCTCGAGCTTCTCGGCATCGAGACCCATTGGGTCATCGACGTTGGCCGGCGCGGTGGCCACGCCGAGGTTCTCCTTTGTCGACATTGTTATGCTCAGTCGGGGTTGAGCAGGGGAAGAGGAAGTGTTGAGGGGTTGAAAGAAGGAATGTACCTCAGGGCCGAAGATGGGAGGACAGAGCTGGGCTGAGGGGGAAAAGAAGAGAGGCCAGAGAGGGGAGGCGGAAGGGCAGTCTTTTATGAAAGTGCAGGCGCAAGCAACCATCCGCTCCTGCTGCGTCCTGGCCTGGGTCCTGGTCCTTGGTGCTGCTTCCTGTTCCCGCTCCTAGTCTGGGTGGACGACGGGGGTGGACGAGAACGCCGGGAAGGAACAGTGCAACAAGAGCAGCAATTGCTGGCTGCGTCCGGTCGCCTTCCATGCATGGAAGGATTCCAGTGTTGCCGTATCAGGGGCGTGGCGTTGATTGGCCCGTTGGAGGCGTACCCCCCCTGCCACCCTTACCCCCCAGCTGCCCACCCCTACAAAGTACACAGCACCAAGAGCACCTTACTCGGTGGGGCCACCAGCCATTGGCGACTGCCCACTTTGCCATCTGGCTGGGCACCCGGCTGCGGGAGGGCAGCTGCGACGTGCGACTTGTGGGCAGGCGAATGGATGCCCCAACATCAACCCTGCATTGGCAGGTGCTCCTTCCCATCACAGCGCCGGCTCGACACTTGGCTCGTCTGCTCATCCCTGTCGTCCAAGCCTCGAAAAGGGTCCGGCCCCAGTTCGATCGATCCACCCGACGACAACGGCAGGCGCAAAGTTGCCAGGTCGCGCCCCACAGGCTGTATGCCCAGGAGCTGCTTTCCCAAAATGGCAGGTGCGAGGACGGTCGAAATTGGCTGGAGCTGCCGCCAAGTGATTAGCTCCCACACGGCCCACCACCAACCAGCGTCTGCTTCCGGTGTCTTGGCTGCGCTGCAGTTGCTCCCTGGTCTGCCTCTCCCTCCTTCCTTCCCCAAATGCACCATGCAACTCCCACAACTGCCTGGCCTGCGCGTCGCCCGGCCGTCTGCCGCGACGCATGCTTGATTGGCCAAGGCAGGCGGGGCATCCTGTCCCCACGCAGATAACGGAGCCGCCTATCGCCTGTGGGACGTCCACTGATTCGCTCGCACCGCTGACGCCAAGGCTGCCTCGAGCACCAGTACGACCCATGGCCCGTGCCCCAATCTCTGGCGGGCCTCAACTCGACACTCGCTTGCGCGCATCGCCATCGGTGCATTACTGGTACCATTCACGGCTGACACCCCTCATGACACCCTCATCACGAACCATGGGGCCTAGGACGGCGTTCCTCATTGTTCGTTTTTCGTGTTCCTCAGCCGATCCTATCCTATCCTTCAACCGCCATGTGGCTTGGTGGCTTGCCCATTTTTCTTGCCCATTCGTGCCACCACAACCGGCATGACCTCAACGGCTGCTGGCATGCATTCCGCATTCCCCAGTGACCGTCGGAGGCCGAAAGAGTGACCTCGGCCCTGCTCATATCACGGGTCGTCTCATCTCATCTCGTTCCCCTTCTCTTTCTCTTTTCGTCCAGCTGCTGCATTCGGGAGGAGGGCACAAGGTCGCCACCCGTGCATCGGCCGTTGGTGGTGCGTTTGCAGCGGCCCAAGCTTGGCTTCCGATGCGGATGGAGGGCCAGGCTGCTGATCCCGACCGCAATGCATCAATGTGTGTGTGCCCGCGTATCGAGACGAGACTGATTGCCGTCGTCTTGGGATGTGATTTGTCTCCTGGGGTCCCTTCCTTCGGCGACCGCGCAGAACCAAGTCCGGCTCCTTCGGGGAAGTCCTTGAGGATCCTGGGATGTTCCCTTGGGCTGTCAGCCCTTCAAACCTTCTCTCGCCTCTATCGCCAGCAGCCTTGTGGCACAGGGCTTCGCCCCCCTGGCGGCCCAAGACTCTCCCCTGTCCCACCTCCGTTGTTCAACGGGCAGAGAGTGGCAGGACGATCTTTGCCAACCGCCCGAGGTGCTCGCCATCAGCGATCACGACATGATGCGATCACGACTTTTTTTTCCCTAGTGCTCCGAGCTTCCTCGAGGCCCCATCCATTCTTCCCCAGACTGCCAGGCAACCAGGTCTACCTTATTCCTCCACACGATCCATTCCTGAACGACTCGGGATCGCGTGGTGCTGGTCTAAAGTGCGGAGTGCGTATTGCGTGGTCATGAAAACTGCTGAAACCGTGCAAGACAGGTCTCGCGATGACCAACCTTACGTACAAGATGACAGGGACCCGAAGGCATCATTGGCCAACCCCAGACCTCGGCCTCTCCCGCACGGTAGTGTGGCGTTGTCGCCTGGAGTCCTTCTTTTATTGTCCGCTTGGCCTAACTACAGTCCTCCAGTCCTTGACTGATCGACTACGTATGCTAATAGTCAGGCAATTGGTGGGCAGGGGAGGAAGCAGCCCAGCCTCGCCGAGCTGACAGTCTAAAGCTTCTTCTGGCACACAACACACACCTTTCGTGTTGTTGGAGTGGAGCACACAGCATGGAGTCTCGGAAAGCGCATGTCGATAAGGTCACAAAGGCATGTGAGATAACAGCAAGCGCGCATCATCAAAGCCTGCGTTGTCGTGCAGGTCGCTTGCCTGGCACACGTCTGGTCAGGAAAGGAGATTGCTCGAGTGCCGCGACGCGCTGGGGACCAGCCAGCCAGCCAGCCAGTCAGCCAGCCAACCGTGCCGTAGAAGCATCCTCCACCACGGGCCCGGCACGGCGGTCGGCGACAGGAATAGCTTCCTGCGCCGGGCGGTGGGTGGTCTCGTCTCGTCTCGACTCGTGCACCAGGCAGGTGCTTCAACTAGGTTTGGCTGCTAGCATCCGTGCATCGCCCTGCCTTGCCTTGCCTTGTCTGACCCTGCCCTGCCCTGCCTTAGGTTACCTCGTCGCGTCCTCGACGGCGCAGGCGCGATTCCGACTCCTGGGACGCTACGGCGCGGCGAGTTTTGTGGGGGGCGTTGGCAGGCGACCGTAGCGACCTCGAGAACAGCAGGTGCATCTTGGCTTCGCCGCAACGTCGAAGGCAAATGAGCCGCGGCGTCTCAGTTGGGACGGTGATGTGAGCAACACGTCCCCCCTCGTCTACCCTTCCATCCCCCAAGGTGCCCCCGATCGTTTCGCTAGCGCAGGTAGATGGATCGCCGGGGGTCTTGCCACGGCCAAGACAACTTGCCTCCTTCCGTTTGCGAAGTGAGACCCCGTAATTGGCGTCTGGACGAGAAACGAGGAGGGGGATCGCGCGATGGCCTGTTCGGGCTCAATCTCCGAAGGGAGGGAGGGGAGTGCTGGCGCGTCGCGCGTCGTGTCTCTATCTTGCGCACTGGGGGGGAGTTACCTTCGGGGGCTTCATGACTACGACTCGTGATACACTACCCACTACTGCTACTTCGATCCTCCATCCTCGACAACTGATACTGATACCAGCGCTGACAGGCTCATTCGCTTCTGTGCCCCTCCTGTGCCCCTCCTATGCCCCCTCCCAAGCGGCGTAGCGAGACGACGAGCCAGCCCTGGGGATAGTGCGATGAGGCCATGCTGCATGGAACAGGTGGGTGTTCGTTGGGGCGGAAGCTGGAGATAAGCTTGATAGGGCCATGGTTGGACGATGGCGTTCCTGACGGTGATGCCGACGTTGATATCGCTGGGAAAGCTTCTTGGCCGTCTATCCCTCACTCTATGTCGCTCGCCTTGCTGCAATCAAGGTGGATCGATAGTGTCAGGCTGGCGTCGCGTGGTGCTGCGCGGCGTGTCGACATTCCCAGTGGGGTGTTTCGACTCGACATTCCAGTATGAACCTGCTGGTGAGGGTGCCTAACATCCAATGCTAACTAGTCAGTCGCCTGACGTGGAAAAAGGTCGTATCGTATCTTGCAAGTACTCTGGCCAAGTCACGCACGGTGTTTACAGCCGGCGCCGCACTCCGCTAATGCTCCTAAGATTGATTAGGATCAGTATCATTCGTTCAACTGATTGAAGACTCCACACTTGCTGGCTTCTCGAAGGCTTCCAACCGTGCGCCGCCCGCAGCGCGCAGATCCACCCGTGGTTTCCCTCTCTTTAGCGGCCGCTGGGCGAATATGTTCTGGGCATTGTTGGCCTCGCGCCGCTCCCTCGCGCCGCATCCTTCCTCCAAGACAGGACAAACACCTCCTATCTTGGGATCGTCTCAACTTTTGCGACGCCACTGACAATGGCTTCCTCTGACTTGGTGCCCTCCATGATCCCGATTGTTCGGCGCTCCTTCCCTAAGCCGGCACCCTCGGACTCGGCTTGCGGCGGCACATGTCATCCGTCTCACCTCACCACACCACACCTCCCACAGACAACACCCACCACCACGACCGTCGATCAACCGACACGGCGCCCGGCGAATCTCATAAGGCCGTCACCACAAGTCGGCGACGGCGACAGCCACGGGTTGGCGCCAAGGCCTGGATCCGGGGCTAGAGAGGCCGCCGCCATTTAACCTTCTTTTTTGGCTCTGGGGCGTGGGCCTGAATCCGTGACTCGCCCCTGTCGGCCCCTGTCAGCCCCTGCCCCTGCTCTGTTCGTAGTGAGCAGTTGCTTCACCCAGGCCCCCCTTTCCCCGCCATTCCCCTCCCCCCAAGCGCTGTCACGTGTCATTTCCTGCTGTCAGCGATTGCTCTAGCTTCGGTCACGGGCTGAACCTCTTGTTGTTCACGCGAGCTGTCGACCGCCGCCCAGCTCTTAGTCTCGGACCACAACCATGGAGCCACGTCGACTTTGTCTCTCTAATACTTGGCGGGCTTGCTGAGCAGAATATTCGTCTTCGAGCAGCTGATCTGGGCTGCTTGCATCAGCTGCGTTTCTTGACTGTTTTCTTTTGCCTCGCCGTCACGTACATGCCTACGACCCAGACTCGTGTAACTCCCTAATCCCGTCTTCGGCTCACCGGCCTCGCGATAGCAACACAGCGCTCACAACTGACTCGCATCACAGGCCGAAGCTTCAGCCAGCTCCGACCGTCATGGCTTTTAGACCCTTCGAGCCCCCCTCCTGGCTTGACGCGGCCCCTCCGAGATGAATCCAATGTGTCAAACACCCTACGATCCATGAACATCGAAACACTTTCAACGGAACATGATGGTCGACCAGACAGAAGATAGCCCCGACATCGGCGCAAACCGGTTGCTACGTCGTGCGATGCCAATATCGACGACACGCATGGGCTTCAGCCGCAACGCGATTACGTGGGAGATGCGAGCTGAGTGGCTACAGCCAGCGACGACGTTCATACTCGAAACCGTTCGTGGGACGGCTCAAAGTCATGTCCACGCCCGTTTGGCGCGCGGCGTGGATTTCTCTTTGGCGCGGCTTGTTGCTACACACCCTATCCAAGCTGTTGTTGCCGGTCGACGGAGTTGAACACCCCAATGCCAGCGAACAGGGGACCTTGTGCAGGTCTCGCACTCGAGCCACCATACCCTGGGAGCTTACGCAGCGCGCGGCATCCTTAGCCGTGCAGCACTCCGCCTTGCGAGACCCGCACACGAAGATCCCTGGCTATCGTGAGGGAAGACATGTCATTGTCAGGCTATTCTGTCGGCTGATGCTGTCGAAATATCAATGATGTTGATTTTCTTTGAGCTAACTTTCGATGCATAGAGCGATCAATTCGCTCAGGGCAGACGCCATCGATTCAGCCCCTTTCTGAATTAACGCCTCGGGACCTCCTCTGGGAAAACCTGTGCAATGTGCGTTGTTGTGATTGAGCATAAATTTAAGGTCGCTCGATCTGTCATCTCTCAGCCGGGGTTTCTGATGACGCGGATGCCTCGCAAGAAGGACACCGTCTATAGTGCGAGAGTCAACCTCCATTCGTTTTTGATCCGATTCAAAACCCCTACGACCCATGGACTCCCGAATCTCCCAGTCCATCCAGCGTCATGGCATGCGCTTCTTATCTCCTCTTTGATTGCCAGCTGCAATAGGTTCTGTGTGAGAGATGTGAGATGTTGGAAGTCAGCATAAAGCCTCAAGGGCTGCCATCTGCTGGCAATTTTCTCCCCCGGGGGGAGCCTGGTATTCAGATCTCTAGTCTCGCGCTACATTACACTGTGTTGTATCGAAGAGGTCGAATGGTGACGATTCAGTAGGCTACGCTATCGCCATGAACATTCAAATCCTGTTGATGCCCATAGATCACATTAGGTAGTGTATAAACAAAATAAGATTAATGTCGATTCACAATGTGGAGTGTTGAAGGTGTTCTGGTGGAGCAAGCAAAGTTTGATACGTCACGAGTGTCCGAGTCCGTTCTAAGTCTGGAGTATCGAGACACTGTCGAAGTTTCATCTTGAGAAGCTCAAGTTAAATATATCACCTTTGTTGTACCCTCGTTGTCTCAACAGAAACATCGTAAAGCTTAAAAGGTCTCAAGGGAATGGCGAGGTGGTGTGTGTAGGTTTATGGACAGGAAACGTATGGCGATAGAGCTTCCGAATCTGAGCATTCATGTAGTCCCGGGTAGATTCTCATAATAATCGATCATCATCCATGCCTGCACAGCAGAGGCTAACGACGATTCTAAGTTTAGCGTTTTTCATTCTTAATAATCACCTCTCGTAAGCCGCCAAATTGAGGCTCTATTCAAAGGGCCGACCCATCTCACGACATTCCGTCTGCTGACCTTCTCACGCCTATCACACCACCGCAAGAAGTCGAAGCATAGTCAAATCGATCGAAACCCTGTGGAAAAGATGATAAACATACCGGTAAGTCTGGTGCTGCGTGTTCTTATTGGCGTGACTTGCGACGGATCTGCATTACGAGCGTCCCTCATGGTCAGTATTAGTTGTTGTATTCGTCGGCATCCTGGCTGACGCGAGAAAGTACATGACAGATTCCCAACCCCAAAATCTTCGTTTCTCAATCAAAGGTATCATCCAGCATCCAGATGGAGGTAAGTCGTATGATTAGAATATTGCGGAGCCGCCACGCTCGGGTTCATCTTCCCTTCTCTTTCCTTCAGATGCCGAATTATTTTCGCCAGACTCTTCCAATAAAATAATTAGTCAAGACACACCGTGCCATCTTGATGTAAACACAACTGTATCCGCCATCAGAAAATCGAAGAGTATGCATTAACATTCTGACTGAATTCTTCCACACACTCGTTACGAAAATAGTCATTCTTAGGTCACATGAGAGATCATGATTTCTGCTACACCCCCCATAAATATCGTGCGTTCGTAGCATCTTGCTCTCACCTGATCACCACCGGTTATCGAACACCTTGCCGTCCACGTAATTGACCATCTCGGTCACCCATCTCAGCTCCTCCCTTCCCGCCCCAAATGCCATGCCCTTACTCATGACTTTGCGGTAATTCTCCCCAGGGTTGACCTTGCCGAGCACATACGGCCTCCGCGTCTCGACGCGGTCCGGCACGGGGATACTGCGCCCAACAATAGCCTCCATTCCCTGCCACGCGAAGGTGACAGCCTCTTTGGCGCCGCCAGGGATGCCGGCGTCGTCGAGCATGAGCATCCTGACGCCTGGCAGTTGCGCCTTCATGTAGTCCGTGATGTTCGGATTGTACGCCCCGCCGCCGCACATGAAGACTTCGTCCACAGCACGGCCGCCAGGTTGGTACCGTCGCCAGTGGTCGACGATAGCCTGCGACGTGATGCGCGTGACCGTTGCCACGACATCGTCTGGTGACAGCCCGAGAGCCTCGGCGTCGCGGATCAGCTCGTCCGCCAGCGTATCGCGGAACACCTCGCGGCCTGTCGTCTTGGGCGGGTCCCATGAAAAATACGGGACTGACTTGAAGAACGCATCCACGAGCGGCTGGTGGACAGTACCGCGCTTGCCCATCTCGCCGTCCCGGTCATACTCCATGGCGCCATCAGTGTAGTGCCTGACGACAGCGTCGATGAGGGCATTTCCTGGGCCGGTGTCAAAGTCAAAGGCATGCTCTGGGCCCTCGGGTGGTATGAAGCACACGTTGGCGATACCGCCAATGTTCTGGCATGCTCGCAACTTGCCGGGGTGGTGCAACAGTAGCGCGTCGAAGAACGCGATCAGGGGGGCGCCCTGGCGACCGGCCGACTGGTCGGAGACGCGAAAGTCGGTAACTGTTGTGACCCCCGTGCGGGCGGCAATGATGGTCCCTTCGGCCATGGTGAGGGCTGACTTGGGAATGCCGGCATCCGGCATGCTGGCGAGCCAGATGGTCTGGCCGTGAGAGCCGATAGCATCGAGGGACTTGATGTCGACGTCATTATCCTCACAGAACTGTTTGGCGGCCGAGGCAAAAACCTCACCGAGGAGGACATTGACCTCGGACAACTCCGAGGCGGAGGTGCGGTCGTGCTTGATGATGTTGAGCACGCGTTTCTTGATTTTAAGGTCCAGGGGTGTTTCGCCGTACTTCAGCAGCGAGAAGTGCATGGGCGACTCGGGCGTCTCTTGGCGAAAGTGACAGAGAGCGCAGTCGATTCCGTCCTGGCGGTTGATTGTCAGCATAGTTCTGCTCCATCTCGCAGGGCAAAAATTAAGGGTCCAGGGGTCTGACAAGGATGTCATATCCGCTTCGTGGACCGCCAAGACAACGTCGCCAGACCCTCGGGAACAGGTCCCAACCAGACGGTCATTGGACGCGGCGTGACGAGATGTGTCGATCGCGAAAGGGGTCAACTCACCATGGAGGTTCCGCTGTTCATGCCCAAGACCGTGAGGTCCAGCGGCTGGCCTGCAGCCCCATTACCATTGCTACTGCCATTGTTGCCGCCAACGCCACCCGAGTGGCCGTTCCCATTTGTCGCTCCAGGCATGATGGATGGCAGCTGTGACGTCGATAGACTATGCGCTGAGGATGCGGGAATCTGCCCTGCCACGCCTCCCCATGCTGAACCACCCAACGTGAAGGGCCCGTCACCTCTATATACTTCGGCTACCGGAGTTCGGACTTCAAGACCTGTCAGATTTCGGACCCCAGTACCCACCTGCAGGTGCCATGAGAAGGCTCTGTGGCCCGTTCAACCCGCATCTGACTGCATATCCGGGACCGATTCTCAGGTTGTTGGCGGCCAAGAGGGCCGCAAGCGGATCACCGCAGCATGACGGAGCCCAACTCTCAGCCGACAACATCCCATCCTTCGGTAAAGAGGCTAAGCGTTTAAACGTCTAAGCGCTCAATGCTGAGGGCGTGAAAAAGGTCAGAAGCCCATCCGGCAACGCGTCTAAGCGGCTAAACGCTCTCGTGACTCGCAAAGTCACCACCCGTCAGAACCGCGACGAGGCAGACCATCGTCCCAAGCAACAGGCACGCGGTGGAGCCAGCATGGAAAAAAGTCTGGAGATGGACGGCGGGGAAGCGTGCGGAGGGTGGAGGGCAAGCGTCTGGACAACATGGCACCGCAGCGATCCGGACGACAAACTCCACCAACCTGCCTCTCTCGGTTCCAGGATCCCGGGTCAGACCACGGTACTGGGAATGAACTGGCCGGCAGCGCACGAAAGGTAAAGTTAAGCCCGGGTAAGGCCAGACGACCGCCGACGCACGCCCACGGGAGACATCTCTAGTAAGGGTTATATATTGGAGCGGCCGGGGACGCAAAAAACCGAACAGTTCTTTGCTAGCGATATCAAAGCTCTCGTTGCCGTATCTTGTTTCGCCAGCTGCAACCGTTTCCCCCTCTACTTCCACGTTGTTTGTCATCTCTCACTTTTCTGCTGGAAGAAAATTCCCACATCACAACCACCCATCGGCATCATGGGCTACACCACATGGTGGAAGCGGCTGTCGCCCAAGCAGCTCAATGTCGCCATCCAAACCTTCTCCGTCATTAGCATCTTCTTCGAGGGCTATGACCAGGGCGTCATGGGCGGTGTCAATGCCTCACCGCGGTACGTCGAGGAGGTCGGCATCGGCCTGCCCGACGGTACCGTCACGGACACACTGCACCAGGGCGGCATCATCTCCGTCTACTATCTCGGCTGTATTGCCGGCTGCTTCGCTGGCGGTTGGCTCGCTGACCGCATTGGTCGTATCAACGGGTTTGTAGAAGTGCACCGTCTTGCCAGGCTCAACATGACTGATATAGCTTTAGTCTTTTCATCGGCTGCATCTTCGCCATGATCGGCGGCGCCCTCCAGGCCGCCACGCAATCCAGCGACTTCATCATCGTCGCCCGCGTCATCACAGGCATCGGCACCGGCGCCCTCACAGGCATCACGCCTGTCATGGTGTCCGAGACGTCAACGGCAAAACATAGAGGCGGCTTCCTCGGCTATGTCTTCATCGCCAACTACCTCGGAATCTCCGTGGCCTACTGGCTCTCCTTTGGCCTCGCCTTTGTCGACGGCGGTTACTCTGATGTGCGATGGCGCTTCCAGCTCGCCTTTCAGTGTTTCCCTGCGCTGCTTCTCTTTCTTGGCATCAAGATGTTGCCTGATACGCCACGCTACCTCGCCTCGGTTGGGCGCTACGATGAGGCCCGGGAGGTCATCGAGCACGTCCGCGGCAACTTTGGGCCTGAGGTCGAGCGTGAATTCATGGAGATCAAGGCAGTCGCTGAGGAGAGCACGAAGAGCTCCCCCGTCGAGTTCCTCAAGATCCTCGTCGGCCGTGGGCCCAAGCCGGGTTTCAATCTCGGTCAGCGTGCTTGGCTCTGCCTGTTCCTCCAGATTATGGCCTCGTGGACTGGCATTACGGCCGTGACAGCCTACTCGCCCGTCCTACTATCGCAAGCCGGCTATACCGAGCTGACACAGAACGGACTGGCAGGCGGCCTCAACACAGTCGGTATCGTCGGCACCATCATTAGCGCCCAGATCGTCGACCGTCTGGGCCGAAGAACGTGTCTCATGGGCGGCGCTTTCGCCCTATTCGCCGTCAATCTGATCGCTGGCTCTCTATACGAGGGCTCACGCGCTAACCCAGAGCAAGCCTCCCGGTTCGCCCCGGCCGCCGTGGCCATGCTATTCCTCTTCAACCTGTCGTACGCCGCGACCTGGGGCACCGTCGCATTTCTGATTCCGACGGAGATCTGGTCCTCCGACCTACGCGCCCAAGGCAATGGTTTTGGCATCACAGGCTGGGCTATCGGCGTTGGCATGACCACGCTGGTGAATCCCATCATGTTTGACGTTATGGAGAATCGGACGTACTTCTTGTTTGCCGGTCTCAACCTCCTATGGATTCCCGTCGTCTTCCTATGTAAGTGACTTCCCCCGACGTTGCCACCATTCGTCCACCCTCTTGCTTACCAGGTACCTGCAGTTTATCCTGAAACTTCCGGTCGTTCCCTCGAATCCATTGACGCCCTCTTTGCGGCCAACAGCCTCTTCAACTGGCACATGGAGCGCAGCTACAAGGAGCACGGCGATGTCTTGTCTGAGCGAGGCCACCAAAATAAGTTGATGGGGGCGCCGCTAGGCGACATCGAACACAAACCGGGGCCTCCTGAATCAATTGAGAAGCTGGATGCATGAAGCCCGAGAGGCTAGGACAGAGACTAGAAGCCTGGGAAGAGTAAAAAAGGTAAACTCAGGCCAGTCAGAGACACAACCTCAGGGGTGGCGCCCCCCCGGAGAAGCGACGGGGGTTGAATGATTGGACGAAGCCCGAGCCACCGGATCAATAGTGTGTTATAATTATAGTGGTGCTGGCTTCGCAGCCTTGTGTAGGATTCACCATTTGCGTCTAATAACTTTTGGTTGGTGAAAATGTGTCGCATGGCATGGAATTGCATTGCATAGCAATTCCTGCGAGTCAATTCCGCAACGTCCTGCCGCCTACCCCCTTCCTTCCCGCCTCTCCCCGGCGGGCATGCGGCCCAAATGGAGCATGTTTGCCGTGATTCCGACTCGGCTCTCGTTTGCGGCCGGGTGCACCCGCAAGCGGCAGCGTGGGGGCGTCGCGCGGCGGCGCCGTGGCTGGTTAGTGCCGAGTTTGAAGGGTAAAGCTCCGAGGTAATGTCGTTCGTCTTATCCGGGGTCCCCAAAGAAGGGAAACTGGCTCTGATACATGTTGAATGACCAGTCCCAATTCTGCAAGAGTTCGTCGGGAATCTGAAATTGAGGGGAAATGCCGTCGATGACTGTGGGATCTTCCGCGCCGCCAGTTGCCATGGGCAGCACATCATCGCACTGGTTCTGCGCAGCGATCATTTGGCGACGAGACACCATGTAGGCGTCGATCCGTTCCACCTGCTCGCGAAGCCGGCGCCCGGCCCCGGCACGTTGGTGATGGAAGGATTCAAGGCTCTCGAGCAGCGTCGCCATGGACAGAAGCAATTCTCGGACGCGCTGGTACGAGCTTTCCGACATGGGGCCTTCCATGACAGATCCTAGAATATTGCCGATGCCACCGATATGGTAGATGAGCGGCGTGCTGATGGCTCGCTGGAAGGCTTTGGGCACCCGGTGGAAGATGGTCAACACCTCGCTGGCGATAGAGCACTTCTGATCGAGGTCGGGATTCTGCTCTAGGGAAAGGAGAGCCATGCGCAGGAGGGCGAGGGTGGCTTGTATGTTGGCAGCCTGGAAGCCGAAGATGTCATGTTCCAGTTTGCCAGTCGCCGCACGGAGATCCTTAAAATCATATGACAGGAGCGAGTACATCGCATTGATCTGGTCGGTGATCCTTTTTGTAGTGGCTGA
The DNA here is from genome assembly GCA_002851705.1 of Verticillium albo-atrum. Classification (NCBI taxonomy): domain Eukaryota; kingdom Fungi; phylum Ascomycota; class Sordariomycetes; order Glomerellales; family Plectosphaerellaceae; genus Verticillium; species Verticillium albo-atrum. The sequence goes on from NMXJ01000007.1 coordinate 88,319, forward strand.
AGTTTCGAGCGCACGATCAACGGCAAAGATATCGAAGCGTGACGAACGGGTCCGCAGCCTGCAGACCGCGTGCTCGAGCATGCGATAAAGGTCGGTCGTAAAGTTCCAGCCAACCATCCACGTCTGACTGCTGTGCGCAACCCCAGGCTCGGGCTGGTCTCCACTGGGATAAGCGACCCGGCTATGCGCCTCATGAAAGTGGACGCAGCCGTCCCAGACGAGAGAGGTGAATATGTCCAGCGTGTAGATCGACCAGTACTTGATGTTGTTAGCATGGCTCTGAAGAGAGATATCCTCACGAGCTACGTACCAGCCGCCGTCGTTCCTCCAAATCGACAGGTGAGAGTCCCGCAGGCCAGGCGGTCTCGTCGTGCCACTGCCATGTCGCCGTCATGGTGAAGTAGTGACCGATGTACATGCGCATGGCACTAATGTTGCCGTTCTGAATGCTCGCGATTGCCAGAAGAGCACAGGCTCGGAGGAAGTCAAAGTCCTGCGTCTGCAGCAGATCGGCCGGCAGGGTGTCCTGGGCGGCGGCAAAAAAAGTCTCCGGCGGCATGACGGTGAGTTCTTGAGAGGCGCTGCCGAGGGAGACTAGGGCTCCGTCCCGCACACGGGCTGAGGCGAGGGCGCAGGCAGCCATGATGGAGCAGAAGAAGCCACGGCTGTGGATCTGCTCATCGGCCGATAGCCTTCGCTCAACATTGGGGCGGTCGAAAAGAGGAAAACTGAGAAGGATATAAGCTGATGGTTGACCACCGACCCAGGGGGGGCATACTCACATGGGGTATACAGTCTCAAAGTAGACGGCCAGCAGTTTTCTCACGAGAGGCGACGATGCATGAGCAAAGGCCTTCCAGGCAGGACTCAATGCGTCAGTTCTTTTGTCTTGCGAGCTGGCCCCGTTCAGGAGAGGAGCAGACGGCTGAGGAGGACCCGGCAGTCGTACAGCTCCGCCGTTGACGTTCCCATTGAGGGTGCCATAGCGGGCAGGCTGAAGGGCAGGCTCAGCATTTGAGCCAGCGGGTGAGGGCGTTGGGGCGTGAGCGAGACACCCAGCTCGATTGGCGGCGGCTGTCTTGCCCCTCTTGAGCGGTCGCGAGGATTCGCATTCAATGTCAAAGTCGGCGCAGTTCTGGCAGCGATCAGGGTCGCTCTGGCTAGCACGGCACTTGATTCTGCGATGATGGCAGTAGTCGCCTAGAACAGGGGGTGTCAGTCACTGTCGACGACGCATCCTCTGCACGGGGGTCGGGGTCCCCGCCCTCGATGGTGGATGGGGATGGGGATGATGCCTTGGAGGGGTCCGTCAGTCACTCACAGGCTTTGGAGACCCGCAGCAGTCGCCGCGGACGCGTCTCGGACATGGTCAGTGTGCTTGGACTGGGGAGAGAAAATCGGAGAGAGCAAGCTCGGATACATCGATGCGGTCGAGCCCACGTCCACCCCGAAGCCGGTAGTGAGGGGTGAGGGGGGAATGTGTGGTGGGGGTGGATGGGGTTGAGGTTGAAGATGGAGATGAAGTGCTTGAGACGACGAGGTTGGGTGAAGTGGGTGAGGAGCTGACGAACTGAGGAGCTTCCCCAGAGCTACCTGAACCTGCCCTGGACTTTGGACTGGACCTGCCCTGGGCCGTGATCCGCTGCGAACCAAAGTGGGGGTCGGTGCCGCAAGGCCACTACCTAAGTATGTAGGTACCTAAGGTATGGCAGGGTGATGTGGGCGGGGTTAGGCACCCACTTAGTCAGCTAAAGAGTCGGGAAGTGTTGATCCGATGATTAAGCGAGCCCCGTTGTGTGTCTCTGAGGGGGGGTGCCTGGCCTGATCTGCCTCCACCACACCTTCCCAGTTGTTACCCCTTTCCCCCCTCAGCACCTGCCTTACGAGTGGATCACCGTGATTGCTTCTTGGCAGGTCCATCAACTGGGCGGCGCTGACCAGGTGTGGTACGCAGTCTACTGACTCATGTTACATCGGGCTATCTAACCAACAGGGGGCCAGATGATCACCACCAGGAAGATCACCCACATGGACCTCAAGAACGCCGAGAGTGAGACAGCATGCGGACTACCGGCTCGAAATGCGTACCAGCGTCTCGTTCCTCACCAGGATCCCCGCCCCCTCATCTTTCATCTGCATCATCTCCGGGTGCCCACCCGAGATGGTCGTGTACAACCCCGGCGCGTCAGGCTCCTCCCCTTCCACCAGCGATCCCCGCTTCCCGAGCTCAGGATCCGCCAGGTTGAACGTTGAGCTGGCATCATCATTCTCCCTACCCCCTCGCAACGTCGTGGGCTCGATGACGCCGTTCTTACGACCGGCGTGCTGCGTCTGACATATGGACCTGAGGAGCGACCCGGGTACGATCATTTTGAAGATGGGTTGCAGCATCGGCAGACAGGCTGGTAGATATTCTTAGTCACTTTCTTATCTGAAGCGATGAGCCCACGGCTGGGAGCTTACCGGAAACTATGGCCAAGTTGACCTCGACAGACGCCCAGATCATGATTCCCGCAATGTTGGCTGGCATCTCGACCGACGCGGGATCAAAGTTGGCCGACTCGACGAGGACAACCACAGATGCGATGCAGACCCTTTCTCGTCAGCGTGCTCACATGTCCAAAACTGTGCCGGGCGACTCACAAGCTGCCAAACATGAACAGGCCGGTGACGGCCACCTTCTGACCAGCGGCTAGCTGCAGCTGCCTGACCTGCAGAACGGGCAGGGCGAGGATCGCAACATCGATCACCAGATGCGCCAGCACCGACCAGAAGAAGAAGTCTGAGTCGTTTATGGGACACACGCCGTCAACGCTCGTGTCCCAGAACGCTTCCACCGGCCAGCAGTGGAAGACGGCGACGAAGGTCTGCCTCTCGTCAGCAAGTTAGCCGTCGACCTGCCATGAGCATCACCCACCCGAGCAACGAGCCATGTGACCGAGCACGCGAACAAGATTTTGATGGGCAGCCGAATGTTTGACGTCTTGAACATGCGCCAGAAGAACGAGAGGATCGAGATCTTGGTCAGCCCTAGCGAGAAGGCGTACAGAAGCTCAACGTTGTAGAGGATGAGTTTCCCGTAGAAGAGTGCCTCATCGGTTGTCAGGTGCGGTACGTGAGCGAGGTCCTGGCCGAGGCCATAAAAGATCCCTTCAGAGGTCAGCGAAAGCGCTCTGTATGGGGCGATAAACTCACAAAGTAAGATGGAAGCCGAGAAGCCAGCGGCAAATACCTGGTCAGGTCAGTACTTGTCTCAACCTCCGTGTCATCAGTACTCACCCAAGCCCCAATGACAAGCCAGTCATCCCACCAAAGAGACACCTTCGTCGTGCGCCGAGCAAAAAGACGTGAGGCTAGCGACACGGTCGCGGACACAAACGTAACGATGACCGCTGCGAAGATCTCTGGCTTCCTGTTAACCATGGTGAAGACAGATCAAGCACCAGGCCCAAGCACAGCTTTGACAGGTCATTGGCAGCTATCAAGCGGAGAAGCAAGCAGAGGGCGCAACTCGAAACGGCAACCGGACACATATAAAGTTACCCATCTGCGCAGAGATCGTGAGCTGTTGCTCTTCTCAATGCTCCTCTCCAGGGTAGTTGCCTGCCATTGTGTCTGGTCCGATGAGGCCGATCGCGCATTGACTGCTGAAGATGAGACGGCGCCGGTCTTAGGTTGCGAACGTCTCCATTCGCCGGTCTCGCGAGACTCAATGACCAAACGCGCTAGGCCCCGACACGTGGAGATTTGTGGGCTTTATCGATGGAGAGTGTTGTCGGTGAATTGCTCACAACGGCACAACTTGGGTTGAGAGACGACAGGCGATGATATGGGCTTGTGGAGAGAATGGACTTGCAGTGGAAGAAGAATAGCTGAGATCGCAACTTCGCCCGATGGCCTTTAAGCACCAGAGCCGTAATTTTTGGTGTTTCAGGATCAACGGTCTGGAAGAACTCATGGTTGTCGAAACGACCGGCCCCAGTTGTGCGAGGGGTACCCCTTACGTGCGGGTTCATCAAATTTATGCATTGCCACCTTCCGCGCATTCACGATGGTAACTGACGTTGGAATCAGAGTCAGCTAAGATGGAAGGAACTGACATGGTAATCATTCGTAGTCGCGTTGTACTCTAAGCTAAGCCGCACGACCACCTTGCCTGACTTGAAGCAACTAAAGAAGGACTTCCCGCAGCTTGCAGGGGAGGCTGGGGTTCACAGTGAGAGTTGTGATGAACGCGTCAATGTAAGGACTGGAAGACGGAAGATCCATCCCTGTTTACAGTCGCACACTTGAATGATGGGACACCTGAGAAAAGTACGACACTACGAAAAATAGCCAGGTGAGGCCACCAAGCTCATCACTGGCGTGAAACGCTACCACTTCACAGTTTCGGGTCGGCAGTATGGGAGCCGAGGACTAGCAGGGTGAATTGCTGGAAAATTCGGAGATGACAGCCGCTGGGAAAGAGTGACGCAAATGAAGAACCGGGTGCCAGGCCGTACTCGTCAGGAGTGCTGCAGCCACATAGACTACAGTCGGTATATAGTACCGTCCTCGTTCTCACTTTCATGACGGAAGGCAACACAAGAGACACAATAACGAGCAGACAACAATACTGGTATTATTTACGGTGTTTCAGTGTAGCAGAAATCACTCCCCATGTCCCCCTTCGCACAACACGCACTGCCCATTAGGTCCACCAATTATTTCGAATACCTAATAGTAAACTACAGCCTTTCAACGACCAGGAGACCACAGCTAGAACAAACATTAAATGTTGTTGAAGGCAACGACACCGGCGCCGAACAGCGCCGCAACACCAACAGCAGCAGTGCGCATAGGCGCGGCCTCCTCGCTGGTGCTAGTGCCTCCGCCGGCGTCGGCGCCAGGGTTGGCGCCCGTGGCGATGGGGGCGGTGGACGAAGGACCTTCGACACCCGAGGTGAAGGGGTTGGCGCCGCCCGAGGCCGTACTGGCGCCGGTGAAGGCGGGCACAGGGGTCGAGGCTGAGGGGTCAGGGGTGGCGGTGGTGTTGTCAGGGTTGAGGACGCTGAGCGATGTTAGTCACGAATATTGCCCAGAGACACGAGATGAGACCTACTTGTTGATGACATGAACGACGCCGTTGCTGATGAGGACGTCCTGGATGACGACCTCGGCAGAGTTGACAAAGACGCTACCGTTCACGACAGAGACGGTCAGCTCGCCACCGCCGAGTGTGTCGAGAGTCGTGTTCTCGATGAGGTCGCTGTACAGGACCTGGCCCTCAACGACGTGGTACTGCAGAATGCTGGCAAGGGCGGACTGGTTGAGGCCGTTGTCACCACCGACGAGGTTGGCAATGGCAGCAAAGGCTGCGTTGTCGGGAGCGAACACAGTCAGGTCGCGAGCCTCGCCGAGGACCTCGCCGACGTCGGCACGCTGGACGGCACCGAGAGCAGCGGTGAGGTTGGCGGCACGAAGGGTGTCACTAATGTTGAAGGGCAAGGTGAGCACGCGATCGATGATGTGGATGGTGCCGCCAGTAAAGTTCAGGTTGGCCTGCTGAACGGTCGAGTTCTCCTTGAGACCCGAGTAGAAAGTGACATTTCCATCGCCCTGAGGCGGGACAACCTCAACACGCTGGCCACCGGTAACGTTGGCGTACGTCTCGTTGGACAGCAGAGTCGGGACGAAGAGAGGGCCATCTGCTTCGGTGATGTTGGAAGCATAGTACGTGCCGTTGAGGATGTGATACTGGAGCACTGCGACAATAAGGCCGGGGTCGGCAGCGACAGCTGCGGCCGCAATTGAATTGTTCAGGAAGGCCGCGATGGCATCGTTGCTGGGGGCGAGGACCGTGATGTTTTCAGCCTCGCTGATGGACTGGACGACATCGTCAGGTAGGGTACTGAGGAGCTCTGTGTCTGTTAGCTCGGTAATACAACAAACAGAGAAGTCTAGGATGTACCATTCAGAGAAGACAGGGTGTCGTTCTGCGACGCCAGGGCCTCGGTGAGGCTAGGGGTGTCGCTCTGGGCGAAGACACCGCTGGCGAGAGCCAGAGGAAGAACGTTCTTAAACAGCATGTTGACTTGCAGTGAGCGAGTGAGTAGTAGGTAGTCAAGAGGAAGAGCTGACAGTGACAAGACACGATTGCCTGCCTGCTACCCGACACGGGGTATGCCCAGCTTTAAGCACTCTGGCGGAGCATGCCCAGTAGCCCAGAGTGCTGGCTGGATCTCCTCGAGAGCCCGCCTGCCCAGGACGAAGAAATGCTGAGGACTAAGGTCCGTCTGGGCATCTTGCCACGCCATCGAGCTCTAACCAACAAGACAGGAATCACGTCGCAGCTAACGAGACAGGGTAGACCCCCCCTTCGGCGGCGGTCCCCATGGCGAAGCAGACGGCGTGGCCGGTTCGGGCGTCAGGTCACTCGCGATTGGGTGCGCTGCTGCTCCTCCGCTGCGCCAAGCCGATCTTGGGTCATGTTTTACCAGGGTAGAGCTCCAGTGATCGGGCGGGGGAGGAGCTTACTTGGAGCTTTGTTGTGGTTTGGCGATGTAAGATCCGCGGGAGCTGTGTTGAGTTATGCTGGAGCTGAGTCTCCACCATCCGGAAGCGGCGGGGCCGGACGGCGGGCTTTTCGGCCTAGAACCGGGTCAATTCGAGAAAAGTTGTTACTTGAATGTTAAAAAAAAGTTGTTGTCGGCAGAGCAAAGCTCGGTGAGCTCAATTGGCTTGATGAAGCAGTTCGGAAAAGCCTGAGATCGGTTCTGCTAACAGCTCCTGATTCTTGCAGCCCGGCATGTCGCTGCTCGTCTCCCATCCTCGAGTTGCGCGGCCTCAACCAGCTGGTCGCACGGCTGATGGTGCAAGTCAAAGTCAATGTCGTCAGTCGCGCCTTAGCGTAGCTTGCACAACCGCACCAGAGCAGCTCGCGATCCAAAGTGCCCAACCGCGCGCCCTTCCCCGCATGCCCGCCTCAACAGGATTGGCCCGCGGCACGACAGCTCACGACGGCTCGAGAGACACCAAGCCCAGCCAAGTTCTCCCTGGCTTGCCTGGCATGCTGCCATTGGCGTGACCAGACCATCCAGGCCGCCCGATCTGCTCTGTTGGTCCAGTCGGTCCAGTCCGCGCCATGCGTAAGCTCGGGATCAGACGCAGGCTCGTGTCTGTTAGTCAAGCGCCGACGAGGCCAGGAAGCCATGGTTTTTGCCCAAGGCCTTCGCCATCGATGAGCCGGCGGCGAAGACCATGGTGTCAGCGATGGTGCCACTGGGAACCTCAGGAGCCAAGGCGGCACCCGCCAAGGAGCGCCAGACGGCATGAAACAAACCGCGACACTGTTCGACTGGGACGGAATGAGGGAAGAAGGAAATGTCGACGCCATGGTACGCGTCATCGATTCTGTGGTTGCGTCCATCACAAGAGAGGTGCTGCATCGACTTGCCGAAGCCTCGTCCCATCCATTCAGACGTCGTGCCGAGCCGCTTGCCATCATGGTGTTTCTGCATTGTTCTGCCAGTCGTGATCCCATGGTACCGATGATCGCCAGTAGCACAGCTTAGAAGCTCGTTTGTCTCGTCGTGATCGTCGTCTTCGTTTGCGTCCTCGCAATAACGTAAGGAGCCAGGCTTCCCAACCTCCCAACTTTCCAGCCCCTCCTCAATGTGTGTGAAGCCCGCCCAAAGGGAATCCTCCACGACACATGATCCTCTAGCTAGATTTAGCCGCTTTTACAGACCATCAAACTCAATGCCCGACCAGCTCCAAAGAAACAAGGGGTATCGGAATTGGCTGTCGAGAACTGAAAACCCCTCCTAGGATCGCCATTCCCGCAAATCGAGCTTGGCCGTGGCCAGCCAGCTAGCCCCAGCATGGAACTCCCCTTTCCCTCGTGGCCAGCCCCAGCGCCTCTGGCCATTCTCTCTTCTGATCTACGCCGTGCAGCTGTAACCGTAAAAAATCTATGTCCAGGGTCGGTGTGTTCAAAGCGCCCCTCCAAAGACGTCGTCACCAGCTACCTTCCTCCGCTTTGTGTCTCTGTCTGCAGCGTTCAGAGATTTGCCAAGTGCGCCGCCATCAAGTGCAGGCTTGACCTTCCGCGCTTCCTTCTCTTTCGCCGCAGCCGTGGCGACCGCCTCCCGCCTTGCCTTCTGCAGGGCGACAAGATCCGCGCGGTCAGGATCCCTGCATTTCTTGAGCTTTTTCACTAGAGGCCGGACCAGCTTCATGCTCTCAGGCTATAAATCGTCAGCGTTAACCCTTCAGTCATGTGTTTGGAGACTCGTACGGTTCCCCAGAAGTCCTGCATCCTCTCAGGCAGTTCCGTCGACAGGAGCTCCTTGCAAGCTCGGATAGTGGCCGCAACCTTGCTCTTGATCTCTAGTGCATCCCCAGATGCCCCTGCGAACATAGTATTGATGATAGTGTCGCCTAGACCCTCGTCCGCGAGTGACAGAGCTGCCAACATGATCTGGCTGGGCGTGTAGTGAAAGTAGGCGTCGGTAACAAGGGAGCTGAACTTGAGGATCTCGCGCGACCGCTGGTGGGCGGCATCAATCCGAGAGGCCTGTTGGTTAGCAGGGGTAGTCGTTGGAGACAAATGAGCGGCTCACCTTGATATCGCTGTGCCGCCTCAATTCCAGGATCGCGCCCTCCAGTCCACGGAAGGGATGTCGCACATCAAAAGCGAATCGAATGCCCTGGCACAACAGGAACTCGCCCGCAAGGATCTCGTCCTCAGTTGTGTTCGGGAACTTGTCCGCCAGCCTGGGATTGTCAGCATCCGTCACAGTGCCGCGCCACCTTGTGGAGGAGGGTGCAAACGCACTTGGATAGTTTCGCAAAGTATCCCTCCGCTTTGCCCCCGAAGAACAAGCACGTCTTCAACAAATCCGTCGGAGGATATGTCATGACGGAATTTGTAATGTAAAACCTCCTCAAGAATACCGCTGCTGTTGCTCGAATTTCGGTAGGTAGATCGCAGAAGATGGCCGCCCGAATCAGTTCGACTGTGAACAACTTCAGCAACAGCGTCTCCTCGGCGGCGGTAAGGAACTCGGGGAGTGGCTCGTCGGGCTTCGTCTCGCGCAGGCGGGCGCTGATCTGCTGGGCGGCGAGCGCGTTGGTCTTCTCGCGGAGGTCGGCCAGCTTGGGCGCTGGAAAAGACCAGAGGCGAAACTGGCTGGAGAGCCGGTAGCGCGCATCTTCGGTTGCCATGTTGGGAAGGGGTTGAGCGAAGACAGTCAAATATCTATTGATGGGCTGGCAAGTCTGCCCTCCCTCATTTGGCTGGTTGCTGAAGGAGTGGTTCGTGAAGTTGTTGAAGCTCCTCCCAGGCTGAGGTGGTCTTGCCTCGCTTTGAGATAAGCCGACGATAAGCAGTGGGTTCTAATCACGTGCGTGTTACGCCGCACCCGCCGTTGTCCATCATGGACATCACCGCCCCAGATTCAGCTTCCTTACGGTATTGAAACAACCCATACTAAGCACTAAAATTGTCATATTCCTTGATTGACAGGCAAGCTGTCGTATCGGAAACTTGAGGCTGGGAAGCTGCCTGCCCACCTCCCTATCAATGCTCAACCCTCGAGAATCTTGCTTGAAACCTGAGAGCTCAAACAGAGAAGCCTCGTCACGCATAAATCACGACATTCGATGAAAACAAATCAATTGCGTCCGAATACGATAGCTAAGGATTCCCTTGCTGCTGCCATGATGGCTTCCAATGCCAACACCGAACGCCATGCTCCCGATCAAAAACAATCCTGGTCAAATCTATCATCCCGAAACACTACAAACTACACGCATAGCACGGGTATCCATGGAGATAACTCCTAATAGCCCACCTCGGAGGCACGCTTAGGAGGGATGGGCGGCGCCGGCTTCTTGCTGCGGCAGGGTGGAGGTGGGGGCGGGGCCTTCTTCATGGCCAAGTTGCTCGTGCTCCGCGTCAGGCTTCCCATGCTGGTGGCCGGGCTGGCGCTGCGCGCCCCCCAGTCGGGGCTGCCGCTCCCGCTAGCAGTGCTCTCGTCGTAGTCGTCGGCAAACACATCCTCGCGCACATATGGCGAGTTGGTGTTGGTGTTGGTGCGGGTGATCGGGCGAGAGCTGCCCCGTAGGGCACTAATGCTGGGCATACTGGGGATGGCGGAGGCGCGACGCTCGCTTGATGGTCCCTGGAAGGTCTGCGAACGAGCGAACGAGGGGCGCGCGGGAGGCTCAGGCGTCGAATTGAAGCGCTGCTCAGAGCGCATGGAACGGAAAGGCATGCGAACAGGCTGCGCCTCAGGCTCAGGCTCTTGCTCCTCGAAGATCTGGTTCCGGGGGGAGTAGTCATTGAAAGACCGTGCCGTGTTCGCGCGGCTGCGAGCAGTCGGTCGGCGCTCCATGGCGCCGATGCGGTCCATGCGGCTGGGCGATGTCTGGCCGGCGCTGGCAACCCAGGCCTGCCTGACACGGCGCAACTCCTCAGCGCAGCGCTCGTGGTATTCGAGCTCGGCGTCGAGGAAGTTGGACAGGTCGCGAACATTGTCGCCTTCGGCCTCCTTGATATCTTGCATGCGACGCATGACGTCTTCGCCACTCTCCTCAAACTTGGCGCGGTTGCTGCGCATCTCTTCCTCGATACGGTAGTCGTCACGCTTGGCTTTGTGCATCTTGCTGATGCTGGCGTCGTAAGCCAGCCGACGCGACTCGTGCTTCTTGCGGGAACCCTGTGGATTCTCTATTAGCGGGAGTTCTCTTCCGTAGCGAGAAGGGTGAGGAACATACCTGGTACTCCTTCATCATGGCGAGGGAGCGCTCAATAGCCTCGAGCCAGTTCTGTGTGACCTCGGTGGCATAGGCCTCCTGGGTTTCAGCAAGGCGCTCGTTGGCACGACCAAGGGCTGGATGAGTTGTCAGTTATAGCTCAATGGATGGGGCCGAACATTCGTACCGATCAATCCGTTGCCAAACTCCGAGTCGGGCTCGAAGTCCTCGCCGTGGGCGACCATCATTCGGCCTACGAAGCCAATTGGCACACCTTTCTCCTTGTCCTCGGAAGCCTCGCCGCGGCGGGAAATCCACTTGACGTAGCCGTTGGTAGACTTTTGGAGCTTCTCCATGCCTGTCTGGAGTCAGTTACGGGGGTTCCAATGACGCGCCTGGTGTTGTCAGGAGAAGCAGGCTTACCTTCATGGCGCAGAGTCATCTCGGTTTCGAGGTTCTTGAACTCGTCCGAGTGGGCGGTCTTTTCGCCGCCAATCTTCTCGCCGGCCCATTGGAAGGCGCGGTCGAATTTCCTGGTGAGACCCATGTTGTATACGGGAATGGTGTTGTGCTCGTGGTTGTTGCGTGGCGGTTGCGTCGTGGTTGAAGGGCAGAATATCTGTCAGTCAGAGTATCTCGTGGGCTGTTCTCCGGTGATGTTGGGCAGTCCAGCTGGCAGTGTTGAAGAGGCGGAAAGGTCAACGGCCAAGAGAAAGGGCGAGCTCCCAGGATAAAAGAGCAAAAGATGTGGCAAGATGGCGTCTGGAACGGTTGGAGGGGTTGGAGTCGACGGACAAGGGGGGGGACCTGAGCGACTGAAAGAGCAAGGCAGCGGGTGGCAGGCCAAGACAGGGAACGAGCGAGGGGATGGTGGAGCGATACCCCGGTTGAAGAACTCGCGAGGGATGGATAGATGGGCGGGTGGATGGATGGTATGGGGTTGGGTGGTCCTTTATCGGTCAATACCTGGCTAGTCGGATGTTGCGTCCACGTCCAGGCTCACAGGTCAGACGAATTGCCGTCCGATCTGTCGGGTCTACTTCTGTCTTTCTTCCGGGCTCTTGTCTGTCCACCCACCCCAACCATTCAACGCTGGTGAGAAGATTTACGTTTCCTTCGGCTCGACCAGACCAGGCCAGGCCAATCCCGGAGTTTGAGGTTGGGGGGTGATGGGGAGGGCCGGAAGGGAGGGTCCAGACGCACGAGGTCCTGCGTGTGGTCCCGCCTTGTTAGCACTTGGCTGGCATGGCGGCGGGAAGGCTTAGCAACCTGTAACAGGCCCGCCTGGGCCAGGGGTGTCTTGGGTGTGTGTGTGGTGTCCCCCACAAAATGGAAGGTCCCTCCGATGGGTGGCCGCCCCTGTGCCCTGTGCCCCTGTGCCCCTTCCCCTGTCCTCGGCCCTGTCCACGCCGTGGCTTCACGCCTCACAGTGTGTCTAGAAGACAAAAAGGGTCCACAGCCTGTTATCGGCCTGCATTAGGGGACAGCCACGCCTTTACAGCAGACAAGGCCACTGGCTGGCGCTCCGTAGTTGCCCCTCGTCCTCCGCAGCCCCTCCACGCCTCACACCCCCCCGCCCCTCATCACGTCTTCCGGTTGCACGGTATCGCGAGCCTGTAGTGCCTGCCGCGCCTGTGGTGCCTGCCCTCTTCTGCTCTGGTCTGCCAGCCTTCCTGCGCTGTTGCCAATGAACCTGCCTTTTGGGGAGTTTGATGGAACGTCGACGGAAGCAAGAAGCAAGCCCTTTTCACTGCGTTTGCAACTACCGCCTCCTCCTTCTCCTCTTCCTCCTCTTCTCTCGAGTGTGCCTCGCCAGTCGACCGGATTCATTGGAGGACCATGTTCCCCTACCATCCCCCAACACCTGCGAAAGAGAGAGAGACGAGGGGATGAAAAATGATCACGCCGAAACGACACCACTGACTCGAGTGGTTGAGCCGATGCCACGGCCACCCCCGTCTGTCATCCGTTCATCTTCCATTCGGCTCCAAAGAGCGCCAAAACGACTCAACAAGCGCCGGTCCATTCTTTCTCTCACGACTGCTGTTCCATCCAGTCGGCTCAGCCTTTGCCTTTGTCTTTGCCTTTGTGCTTGTGCCCTCCTGTCCTGTGGATTTTCGACCCAATCCCTTCTGGCCTCGTATTCTGTTCTTTTTCTGGCACACGGTTTGTTGAGCGGGCGGCACCCGAGTGCCCCAGCGCCAGTGCCAACGCCAGCGGCTGTCCCAGGTCCAACGTCGGGACCGCCCCCTGCCCATCATTCGCCTTCTGCCCCCGCTCCCCTGGACTCTTTGCCCCTCGCGGGATGCAAAGTCGATCTTTCACGGACGCACGGAGGGTCGCCCAGTCTCCAGAGCAGCGGCGGCCGCGGGCAGAACACGCTTGACACACGCAGCCACGTTTAGGTCGAGGCCGACGGAGTTCGAGACCGACCCTTGGCCGCCAGCGCGACTGCAGTCTACCGACTGGTCTACGATGGTCTCTTTGAGTGCATAACAAGTGTCTCCTTCGCGGTGGACTCCGGCCCTGCGACGGCAGAGACTGCGGGGGAGCCATAGACAGAGTAGTGGGCATTGCATCCGATGATCCAATCCAGCCTCTCCACTGACCCGATGCAAGCCAGCGCGGAGGTGCTCCGATCTAGTCGCCATCCTGGAATGATACACGGTGTGAGGTGGTTGACTAGCAAGGGCGCCATTTAATTACCTGCCAAAGCCGTTCGACAGGGCAGGCACAACATAGTCCTGTCCACACAGATGGTGTGCTGCTGGCGATCTCGTCGCCGATCAGACCTCTGACCTGCAGGACATGGTACAGTGGGAGCATTTGCCACGGAGGCTTCCAGGTTCTTTCTGGTGCAGTCCTTGTCTTCCAAGATCCGTGTCAGGTGTTGTAAGGCCGTGGTGATCAAGTGTGTCGTAAGACCCTTTGCCGTGTGATGCGAGCATGGAGTCGAGTGCCTCCATTGTCGTCAAACAAACCTCGATAGTCGGTCTAAACAAAACAAACAGGCATGGCACACGAGCGCAAGGACCATGAACAGCCGCAAGGGGGTTCATGCGTCGTCCTCCGCAAAGGAGGCATCATTCAGGAGGGGGTGGTGTCTGGCTCGCCGGCCCGGAGTTCGGCAGAATGCCTGAATGGGTGGGTGGTCGAGGTGGTTGGCTTGTGCTTGTACTTGTATGGGCGCTCCTTGCTGGGGAAAGACAGAAAGCACTTGCAAGGTAGTGAAGCAGGACCCTGGTGGCTCCGCGTTGGGGCTGACCACAGGTGGCTGGTGATGCTCTTGGCTCCATCTCCTGCTCCCTGAAATCGTCATCTGCAGCTCCCTGCCTTCTACGTATGCCAAGGGGAAGGCCCGCAGCACGCACGGTGCCTTGAGGCTCGTCATGACGGCCATGGGAACGGAAACCGCTCGGGAGACACGCGCCAGGAACGCCTTCGTACTCGTGATATCACACGCGGAAACCACGACCCGAGAGACTCGGAACTTCTTCGTGTCCAGTGTCTGTCTTGCCCCATTCATTGAGGCTGAGCATTCCGCCCTGAAACCCAAAGCACCACGGTACTACCAAGACAGCTGCGGCTCCCCCGGAATCATTGCTACAATCCAACCTTAGGGAAGATGACCAGTCACTGACGCGTCACGGCAATTCGCGGCCACGGTCACCCAAGGCCATGTTTCCATCATCATTCGTCGACCGCTGGTCACGAAGCATCAAGACGCGCCGCGACGAGCAACTCAACGACTTTCCCAATTACCACCTGTCCAATCCCGAGGATCTCACTACGACAAGTACGCCCCACTCCATCACCGTTGGCAGCGGTGTTTCCATCTACAAACAGACCCTCCTGCCAGCGATTCTCGCGGCCCGACACGAGGTCATCCTGGTGACCTGTTTCTGGGCCGAATCAGACACCCTGCGAGCGCTTCACGAGACGCTGAGTGAACTGGCGGCGCGTCGACGAGAGCTCATCGCCTCCAACCCTGACGGCGGCTCCCTACCGCGGCTTCGTATCCGCATCGGCTTCTCCTCGCGTTCGCTCTTCCAGAAGATCTTCCATACCTGGTCCCGCCATGGCCACATCTACCCTGCTTCAGCCTGGGGCAAGTTGGGCTTGCCGGCCAATGATCTCCTGCTGGCGGCGCGAATTGACCTCTCGGTGAAGAGCCTTTTCTTCTTGCCCTTCAGCGTCATGCACCCTAAGTTTGTCATTGTGGACCGCGAGCGTGCCTTCATGCCAAGCTGCAACATCAGTTGGGAGGTTTGGTTTGAGGGGTGTGTCGAGTTCACCGGACCGGCCGTCGAACAGCTGCTCCGGTTCTATGCAAGTGTGTGGGACCGCGACGACCGACGAGCCGCCGACTGGGAGGACAGCCGAGACCAGGCCGGCCGACAACAGTCCGGCACGGCCGTGCTGCAGACCGAGCCGTTTGAAAACAACCCCGAGTCGGCATGCCAGAAGTTGCTGCTCGAACCCACCTCGACGCCCACAATGGTTCTCCCTTCATCTCACCACGTCAACCCCGGCTTCCGCTACATGCCCTTCCTGGGACGCCAAAGCCCCCCTGCAACGCCCCTGAATACCGCTCTCCTCGACCTCTTTGTCACGGCACGCACACAGATCGATATTCTCACACCTAATCTCACTTGCCGCGCTGTTGTCGATGCCCTCCTCGCAGCCCTTGCTCGCGGCGTCAACGTCCGTATTCGCACCAGTCGCAACATGATGTTAATCGAGCAGATCGTCACCGCCTGCACGACAACAGAATGGACCATCCGATCCCTCGTCAAGAACTATACCGCCTTGACCTCGGCTTGGACTTCTCGAGCCTTTGACACGGAAGCTCAACGCCAACGGCCTGGCCGCCTGGAGATCTACTATTACCGCCCAGCCACCACCGCCCCCGATGAGCCTGTCGTCTCTCACCTCAAGATGACGCTCGTGGATCGAGAATACCTAATGCTTGGCTCAGGTAATCTCGACCGCGCAAGCTGGTACACGAGCCAGGAGCTAGGTATTCTTCTGCATGTGCCCGGGTTTGAACATGACATTTGGTCTGGCGTTCTGAACCAGCGTATGGATGTGCGATACAGGCCCGAGTGAGATTGGTGGCGTTGTATTGTAGAGACTGTTTTGTCTAGATACCCCAAGCACTCAAGCACCTGCGTTGAGACCCTTTGGCCCTTGCGCATCCCCTCCGTGATCCAACATGTCCTCAGCGCGCGACGCCCACAGAATTCCCCTCGTCAGCATGCCCATAAACCACTCATCCTCGTACGCCTCGTCAAAATGCCCCAGCGCCGTGTAAAACGTCCTTCCCCCATCAAACTCCCGCGCCCACGCTAGCGGATGGTCCTCTCCCATCTTGCTCCCGTTGAAAGTTGTCGTGTCCCCCCGCAAAATAACCTGCAGTCCGTCCTTGCCCCGTGGGTGCGTCTTGAAGTTATACCACTCGTCCATCCAGTCGTCCCGCCTTCCTGTTTCGTTCCCAAGGATGAAATGCTGCCCCTCCGCCACGACCGTGCCAACCTCGGGCTCAGGATGCATGTCAAAGTGCGCCCCCAACATCTCCCCGTACCACGTGCTGTTTGCCATGCCGTTCGCCGCCCCGTGGACGGCGACGACGCCGCCGCCGCGCCGCACGAAGGCTTGCAGCGCGCCGAGCTGCGGCTCCGTCAGGAATGCGCCCGAGCACTGCAGGAAGACAATGGCCGTGTACGCGGCCACGGAGCAGGCGGTGAAACTGGCCTCTGCGTCCTCGGAATGCGTGACGGTGAAGAGGGCCGAGGTCGTCGCGAGAGCGAGGAGGGCGGTGGTGGCCGGCTCGATGGATTCGTGGCGGAAGCCAGCCGTCTTGGAGAAGAGGAGGATGTTTGGTTTGCGCATTGTGAAGGGCAGTGGTGTTACTTGGAAAGCTTGTTTAGGGGAGGACTGATCCCCCATGGTGCCATACAGCGTTGGGCGGATCTTTTATCTGATGCTTGATTGTCGCCTGTCGCGGTTCAAGTCGCGGTTTTCGACGCCGGCGAAGTGGGTTGAACTGGGGATGATGAAGTGGTCGGGCCGATATGATGTGACAAGAAACGGACTTATTTCTCTCTACGGCTTTGTGCCGAGATGGATGGGTAGAGGATCTGGGAAATCACAGTCATTACTTCGCCTGGTCGTTGCCTTGATGTTGTGATATTGTCGAGCACTGAGGAAGTGAATGTCAACGTGATCGGTCGAGCCGATCAGACACGCATTAAAACAACTCTACGTGTCGTGATAGTAGGATGGTCGCCTTTCATATCAGGTGAAGTTTGAGCACACCTGCGATCGACATACTTCTGCGTTGGTCACTGTTCGTCGTCTCGCATACCCCGCGTGGCTGGCGGGGCGCCGGGGATCGCGGGGTAAGTACCGGCGGCGATCCGAGCTAGGGGCCGATATTCGAATTGCTACCTTGCAAACTACACGGCGGTTCATGAAAGGTTTGCGTCCGGCAACATCCCCAATTGTAGCGCATTGTACCTGAACCACCTGTCAACCAAGCTTATTTCGAAGGGATTCAAGATAAATTTTAGATAGCTTCACATACTACACGTACTACAACAAAAGAGCAAAACACCGCCCAATGCACCAGCCTGTCCACGTGGACTATTTTTCATGTCTCCGGCCTATCACCTTGCCACGCGATCGCTGTTGCTGCCAACAGTGCTTCCAATCGTGCTTGGGCTGGACAGTCCCCTTTCCTCATCTCCGCGCCTCGTCCTCTTCCTAGGGTCCTCCTCGTCGTCGTCGCTCATCAGTCCCTCGAGCTCAAACTCCTCGGCGTCCCGGAGCTGTCGCGTCTCGGCCGCGTGGGTGGTGCCGTTGGGCAGAACAACCTTGCCCTCGGAGGATGACGTGCGCTCGTACAGGCTGATGAGCATGTTGACGAACAGGAACATCAGGAAGGCGAACGAGAAGAGAATTAGGATGTAGGCGACATGGTCCATGGACGATTCGGAGACAAGCAGCATCTGTTCCTCAGTGGCGCCCATGAAGAGGAAGCCAGAAGCGTAGAGGAGCTGAAAATTAGCTTCGTCCATTGCAAATCAAGTCGGGTAGCACTTACAAACGCGGGGATCAGCTGCCAGCTGTTGTACTGCCGCCCATCATCCGCCAGGCCAGGAGAGTCCTTCAATACGAAGGCAATCTCAATAATACGGGTGATACCGACGGCCATCAGTGTCTTGCCGAACATGGAATGAGTAGCCTCGGAGACGTGCAGTTCTTGGGGGTGCGCAGACATGGCCCATCCGGTGATGAAGATGACGAAACCAGGGATGAAGTTGCGCTTCGGGTTGCCGTCGCGGTCCTTGCTAAGCCATACACCTGCCAGACCAGCGCACCACCAAACAATGCCCATGGTCGTGTGCTGCCAGTCGTTCTTGACCCAGGCGGTACCCCAGTGATGCTCGGTGAAAGTGTTGACGCAGCCCCATGCGGCGATAACCACGCTGTCGAAAAACTCTTGCGAGCGTCCTGTCCTGCGCATCCACATCTGGCCGACGAGCAGCAGCATCGTGAGGAGAATGCCGTACGCGATGAATGCCGATCCCATAATGAAATGGGCGGCACACTGACCCACGTGCTCGCCTTGGCAGAAACCAAGCGACGTGATGCCGCCAAACAAGATCTGGACCCAAGAAATCACGGGCATGGCCTTGCCGAGGATGCCGTGGGCGGGGCGGACAACGCGGCGGATACGCCCGTGAATCCCCTTCTCGAGATGAAGTCGCAGGTATACGCCGAGGGTCACTTGGCCGGCGAGGATGAACATGAGGAGATTCGCAAACTTGGCGTGGACGTTATTATGGATGAATTCGCGGCCTCCATGAGCGTGACCCATGAAGTATCCGACGACGGCGATCACGGTGCCAAGTACTTGTGTCGGAACGTGCCAGCGGTTTTTCGTGATCTGTAAAGGTCATCGTCAGCGAGGGAATCTCGAAAGATTGGGAGCAGAGCACGTACGCCCAGCACCATGCCAATGGGGAAGATGACGCCGAAAGCGAGCATCATGATAAAGATGTGCACCCATAGCGTCGTGTCCTGCACGGTCAGCCTTCTTCATCTCAATGCGAATCGAGTTGCTCAATTCCTACAATTGGCTCTTGCGAGACGGACTCGCCCTCTGCAATGTGGCTGACGCCATGGTCGTGTCCCAGCGCCATGGGAAGAAATATGATGATGGAGGCGAGGTGTAGTATGCGACGGGATGGCAGCATTGAAGCTGCAGTTGTGCTGCCCGAGGGCCTTGCTGGCCTCGCCGTGGAGGTCATGGCGGCGTTTCGGGATCGGAGGGGATTGTGCCCGGCCCTGGGTAGTATCGTGTCGCAGGAGCCGCGGCGGCAGTCGATCGATGGGACGGCCTTCGGGAGGAGCCGTGGTGGTGGCAGAGGACGTCGTATCGTGGGCGACGACGATTATGATGACGAGGCAGAGGTTCGAAGGGTTGTATCCTGCTCCTCTATTGAAGAAGTCGAGTTGAGCTGCACAAGGGAGAGCTTCTCTGCCGGAGTCTTCGGCGCGCCTGGCGCTTCTTCCTGCTCGCCTATCGTATCGTGTCGTCAGCTGGCGTGCCAAGGGGGAAGAGGTACGTACCAATACCGGCGTGTCAATTGGCATGCTTGTGGTTGGTCCAACTGCCGTACTTGGTGGGTCTCCAAGATCTTGTCCACCTTGGTAGTCATTTCCCTCCCTGAATTCTCCATGCACAGCCACCTACCCCTTTTATCGAGGCTCGACCACGGCATCAATCCAAAAGTCAATATTCGACCTGGTTTTTCTAAAAGATTATCTGGAAGAGACGCCCCTATATTGTGTTTAGTGCGGCATCGTCTATTGACTCGATTGGCCAGTGTCTAGTGGACATTCGGCCGCTGTTTGGACGCCGTCTGTTTTCCACCAGCAATTCCACTTGTTGTCTTTGTATCGCGTCGCAACTTTGTACGATGGATAACAGCCAAAGCTCGACTGAGGTGTCACAGCGTGAATCCGGCTCCAAATGCGGGGCATTCTAACCATGGCCGAGGACAACGGCGGACCGCAATCGATGAGACTCACAGGGCTGTTGGAGTGAACATACTACAATTTGGTGGTGCGAACCGTTGCCTTGGCGGGCTTGCCCCTCTCCCACCGCTGCTACTCCAATTGAGTTAGCAGCGGTTCACCAAAACGCTCACACCAGAGGTGCGGAAAAATGCTGTTCTTAGCCAAGGACGAACACACTGCCCATCCCAGTAACAGCGTATTCGGTCTACCGTAGCTCTTAATGTGGGTGTTCATATCAGATCAAACATCGCGAGCGGAGCTCAATCTTTCTGCCTCCTCTTATGGGTACTCGCGGCGGCAAGCCTTCTTCCTCGATAAACGAAAAGATCGCTATTACGCCAGCATATCAACAGGTTCCAGCGACGGCTTGGCCTTGCTCAAGGGCTTGGTCGGTCACCATTGTCGATAACATTGGAACCAGGCTTCCTCATGCATTGCCTCTGGTTCCGCAAATGTGTATCCGCAGTTCTGCTTGCAAGACCTCGTCCCGAGGTTCATTGGTGATACTTGCAAAGTCGGGGGGCTCTAGAAGCGTCCACGCTGATGTGTCTCGAACAATTGCAAAAAGAAATGCATGAATTGTTTGCGTCCTTCACCATTTGTTAACCATTGACTGCCCATTGCAGGATTGCGATCATGGCCGACATAGTGGCTATGCCCGCAGAATCAGATTGCCCTATTCAAACGGGAGTCTCGGCCCTCGTTGTTTCTTCCTCTAACTCAGTCTCTCCGGCATCTGTCGTAACCTCAGCCTCAATATAGTCAGCGTTGACCAGCTTTTTGCTGGTAATACCTTGTGACTTGTAGGGAAGCATCCCGTCTCGTGGTCGCGACATCTTTCATGATGGAGAACCTATGAATTGCGTACATCAGCACAGTATGTAGCGACAGGTCAACGAATGAAGTATGTCGACAAAGACCGGCCTCGGCCTGAGACCCATACAGAGCGAACATGAGACCAGTGCGGATTTCAGATCGAATTCAATGGTCATTTCGGGAGACAAGTCGCTGCTCGCTAAATCCGGATTGTGCATGGGCTGTTCTTGTTGACTGCTGAGCTGCCGACGACTACTCAACTTCAGACGGGCTCCCTAGTGAACGGAGGCAGCATAACACGCCATATCGCCGAGGCTCTGTTGCTAGAACGAGGAGATTTCTGTACCATGGCTGTTCGAAACAAATATCAAAATTCACTTTCTTATCATTTGGCTGAATACATTTGGTTTAAATACATTGCTGCTACGAGTATCATCCCATTCAAAAGAAGCTTCACATTCGGCTGAAGAGTAATTTCGCGGCCTTATGCAGCATGTCCAAGCCTAAGGCGTGACTTTGGTTGTCTGAAGTCTCAAGGCTGGCAAAGTGGTCACAAGTGGACATGACCGTTTGCGTACATCGCAAAACACCATGGAATCTGTGCTAGACGCGGCCTTGTGGTGAAAACGCTACCGCCGTTGAAGCCAACCCGGCCGAGTAGCCCGATACGAGTTGGCCCCGTATCGCCCACAGCGCGCAAGCCGCTGTGTAGTGCCACGTCTGGCTCGGAAAGTGCGTGGCTACTTCCCTGTTCGGTAACAGGACCGATGAGTACTTCGATGACGGCATTATCCCGAGTAGCTCTCCGGAATCCGTGGGAGGGCCCGCCTGGGTACGAGGAGGACAAAGGCTATGGGCTAATCTCTCTGGGTATCTTGATCACTCTAACGCCGGAAACATATCTGAGCAAGAGAACGACCAGAACAACGCCATCGAGAGGCATGACACTGAACTCCGCGGAGTCGAGAGCACAGGTCTCCACTTAACCAGAATCGCCACATTGACATTGTACGCTGAGTCTCTCCACAATCCTGACCAGCTTCCCCTACCTTGGCGCCAATGCTAACGTCCATGGCTCGACACCGGATGCGCAGTTGCTATGATCTTCGAACAGAACTTGCGAGATTTCCCACTCAGCCGGCAAAAAGGGAGCCAGACTACCAGCTTCAGCTAACGGCATGGGTAGAGCTGAGCGCCAGGTTCAGGGTCACGTACATACCCGCCACAGCCAATACGCACACTTTGTATCAGACGTCTCCGATACTAGCAGGGATACAACGCGACGAAGGCCCTGAACGGGCATCGTGACTTGGTCTGAGGAACTATTCCGGTGGCCCTTGCAGAGGCTATCTACAAGGATGTCTTCGACCGGTTCATGGACATTTGCCACAGTAAAGCATCTGTCTGCTGGAAGAGCAGATGGGGAAAACGTTGGGGCGACCTAAGTGCCGAGTCAAACACTGGTGCGTTCTGCGCCAGCCTTCATGAGCTGAGTGATCTGGTGGAATGGTCTGGCTCGGAACAGCTGGATTCGCCACCAATCCTCCTCCACACACTCAACGATAAGTCATAGATTTGGGTAAAATGCTGAAAGTTGTCTCTCTCTGCCTCGTCCCGAAGGAAGTGTTGCTGTCGAATCCTCCCTGCTCCGTGGTACCCAGCTCGCGTTGACTTTTCAACAGGCATCTGCGATGTTGTCCTTGGAAGAAGACAGTGTCCCTCAAGAAGCATGGACCGTATGAGTGGACTTCCCAGAAACCAACCCAGATGTGTTCAGAACCGCACCGAGTCAACGTGTTGACTCGAACGTATTTATATTCTCCAGAACTTCTGGCGCGGACCCATACGAACTTTAGGCAGCAGCTTAACGGACTTCGGGGTTGGCTATGCCCGGTACTTGCGGTAACGTGATGGCTAGGCAGCCGTTTAACGGCCAAGGCCTTGTCGCCATGATCAGACAGAACTGGGGGGCCCTTGACATCCCGCCGATTTTGATACAAGCTCACAATTGAAGTGTGAGCTTGGACGAAACCTTGAGACAAAGGGCTGGACCACGAGCATCGCCAAATTGGATTAAGTCGAGTCAAAAATATTATGCTGGAAAACGAGAAGAACAGGATCCGAGGCTTCAGACAATGCTTGACATCAATACGACAGAGATAATCTAATTGAATGGCGATCAAGGTTACAGTCAGAAGCAATCACGACCACTTAAGGCGATTCAAGGTAAGGTACTAAGAAGGTGCATGGGCAAAGTGGATCCTACTACCCGACTACCGGCGCTTCAACCCTCCTTCATGGATACGGACCAGCCACATCCTTGCAGATCTAGGGGCTTCTCTTTCTCCGCATGTCAAAGAACTGACAAGATTTGAATCGAGTACAACAGGTCGATGGCTTGTGGATAGATCATTCCCTTTTCCTTACGGTCCTCTCCTTCTTTCGCCATTTCAAACTGGGGTCTGCCTGCAGCTCGGCTGTAAGCGCGCATTTCCTAATCCGCCCCCCCGGCCCCAGTGCCCCCGCCTCCCTCTTCGCGGTATCTACTCACCAAATCGCCTCATCGTATTCCTCAGGAGGAGTCGGAATTTGGGTCCCGCACTTATTGCGTGCGGTGGCTTGTCAGCCCGCGGCCGTTGTCGCCAAGATGTAAAACACAGGCTATATATCCTTTCTCCCTCATCGAGCAGTCCATCCGGATCCCTTCTTGCTCTTTCCAAAGATGCTGTCATCCTCGTCAAGAGTTCACGATGATTATCCAGACTCGCCGCACATTGGTGCAAGTTCTTTGCATCATAATCCTCTTCCTCTCATTTATTCAGGTTACCTGGATGTACCGCGACTCGCTTCCCTCAATATCCATCCGACACAAGAACCTGATCGAGGCCGACTTGCACTGCTACGGCGACGACAAGTGTTTCCCCGACATTCGGACAACAAATGTATCCGATCTCAATGATAATATCAACATTTGCCAAGAGCAACACCCGGAACACCAAGGAGGCCACAAAGTCCGCGTGGCGACAGTGACAGCCCAGTTTGGCGAGCCACAAGACCATTACAAGCGTGCCCTGCGGAGTCATCTACGACATAGCATGATACACGAGGCAGAAGTCCACATACTTTGCACTAAGATCGTGGACGACTTGTGGAACAAGCCAGCCTTCATCCTTGATCTTCTTCTCTCAGAAATGGAGAAACCCGAGAGCAAACGATTAGAGTGGCTCTTCTGGGTCGACCGAGATACCATCATACTCGATAACTGCCGATCTCCCTCTAGCTTCCTCCCGCCAGCCACGAAGCCTCCTCATAAGACCGGCACACGAAAGCGCGCGAACACGAGACCCGACGTCAATCTCATCGCAACAAAGGACTGGAACGGGCTCAACAATGGGGTGTTTCTGCTACGAGTGAACCGCTGGAGTGTGGATCTGTTCGCGGCCATTTTGGCGCTGAGGTACTTCAGGCCCGGCGTCGTTCTTGATTTCACCGAACAGAGCGCTATGGGGTTGTTGCTGGAGGAATCCCAGTTTCAGGAACAAGTTGCATGGGTGCCCCAGTGGTGGTTCAACGCCTACCCGCGACCTGCCGAGGACTTTGACGAAAGCAAGGTTGGATCGCTAGAGGAGTATCAGGCCAGGAAAGGTGACTTTCTGGTGCATTTTGCAGGACTTGGGAACCGGGACGAGTCCATGCCCCCATGGCTAGATGTCGCAGAGAATGCAACAAGGAAATGGAGTTTGGGACCACCGATCAGGGACGTTGATGACGCGGTAGTGGAATACTGGAGGAGATGGAATTGACATCGCAGATGTAGCCAGCAGTTTGGGGCATTGGGTGTCTCCTCAACAATGACTGCTCTGGTTGGCGAGTTGATGCTGGAAGACTGTTTTGGCTTGTAGGACGCTAACGAGCTTGCGGACAATATCGTTACACTGAGCCTCAGCCTGCGGTTGAATAGTGCATTGTCAGTTAGCGGAACGTACCGTTAGATAGAGAAATCGATTGGATTAAATAAAACAGGCGAGCAAGCTCTACATATGGAAATCAAAATGTATACCCCCAAATATCATTCGTGATGATGGACACCGTTAAATAGCCCTCCTCGCCTCTGGAATTCCTGCATTGCATCTTACTGTGTTCTCACGAATTCCTCTTGCACTGGGAGTTGATGGGACAACTAGACGACCACTGGGTG
Source organism: Verticillium albo-atrum (assembly GCA_002851705.1). Taxonomy (NCBI): domain Eukaryota; kingdom Fungi; phylum Ascomycota; class Sordariomycetes; order Glomerellales; family Plectosphaerellaceae; genus Verticillium; species Verticillium albo-atrum. Next base: position 113,160 of record NMXJ01000007.1, read on the forward strand.
GCAATGGAGCCGGCGGGAACAAGTAGAGGAGTACTGGATAATAGAACGGGATATGTGATTGGGGAATATCGAGGGAGCTGAGAGAAAGTAAAAGTATATTAGAAGAGGCCAACGAAGTCGAGATCACCAAGAGAAAGGTGGTTGGCGGAAAATTAAATAAAAAAGAGATGTTGCATCGCATGCTCGGCGAGCCTTCCAGACGACCAGAGCGCCGTCGGATCAAAAGCACATGCGCTGCCCAATGCAGGGTTCGAACCTGCGATCTTGTGCGAGATCGTGAGACCTGTGAAGCACACGCCTTACCGCTTGGCCAACCGGACGATGTGTGGGCCGAGGTCGGATACGCTATGAGGATGCTTTCGCGATGGAAGACGAGGTGGATACACTCGAACGCATCTTGTGACTCCACTGGTGACTGGCAATCCCGGTATAACATGGCGAATGGGTAAGCAGACATCGTGAAGGCAATGGTGTAGATCATCGGTGGTTCGAGAGTGATTACATTAGTTGGTACACTGCTTCATAGCTCGTCGTGTCGTCATCCACCTCATACTCGATGGGTGGACCGAGGTTGTCATCTCAAGACACTGAGTCTCCTCAACATCCAGGCTGGCACTGGTTAGGCTAATACTGTCGAGTGCTATCCAGAATCTCTTGGGAAAACCAATATGCTCATTCCAAAGGCTTGAGAAACACAACACCCTATTCCAAGTCTACCTTAGCAGGTGCCCTCGTCGCCCAGGCCAATCTCAGTAGCGGCCAGGAGGAACTCCATGAAGCCAGAGCCGGCCTCGAGAGCATTCTGGTGGTACTGCTCCAGGGTGGGGTAGAACGCGCAGCTGGCCTCCTCGTTTCCAAAGCCAAACTCGAGACAGTATCCGTGGAGCTTGTTCAAGTTCGGGTCGATCTGGTGGCGGGCCCAGGCATAGTCGTCCGAGGCACCAGAAGTCGGGTAGAGGTAGGCAGCGGACATGGCCTCGTAGTGACGACCGGTGGCGGCGTCCATGGCGTTGACAGACCGCATGGCAGCAAAAGCCTTGTCAGACCAGTCCTTGCTCGTGATGTACTCGCCGTACACGGCACCGCTTTGCGGGTCATCGGGCATCAGACCGCGCACCTTGTCGTAGGTCGAGTTCAGGAAGTTCTGCTCGGGATGGCGGCTCTGGAGCTCGTCGAGACCACTTGCGTAGAGACTGTGTTGAGATCGTGATTAGCAAAGTGACTCTAGCATTTAATAGATGTAGGCCGGAGACGCCGGCAGCCGCGGGTTTGCTCAATTGAAAGAAACAGACAGAAACTCACAGAACACCAGCATAGGCGTGAACATCCATGTACCAACGGAGGTTCTCATGCTCATCCATGACCCATTTGATCGCCTGGGTCTCGGCCTCAGAGAAGGCAGATGCGCCCTGGTAGGTCTGGCGGCGAGGGTCCTTCGAGGCGACGTTGGGAGCGACAGAGGGGTGGAACTTGTCCATGAAGTCAAACACGACGTCGAAGTTGCGGTTCAGGTCGATGCCGACGGAGGCAGCATTACCGGGAATTGCAGCCGCAGGGTTACGGTTCTTCCTCCAGCAGGTGTTGGTGGTCTGGTCCCACTTCACACCGTCGGGATTGCTCTGTAGAAATTGTGTATTAGGATAAAGAGCGGGATCAAGTCATTCCATTCTATCATGGCTGAGAGCGGGCTTACAAGAGGTGTGAAGACGATACCCGAGGCGAGGGCGCGACGGACATCGCAGTTGGTGTACGTGCGGCCACCGTACTGCAGACCAGTGTTGTGCTTGTTTGCGTACAACAGATCGGCAATGAAGTAGATGATGTTGTCGGAAGAGCCGCGCTCACGGGCGTGGATGGCGCCGTTGAAGTAGGCGTGGTAGCTGGAAGAGCAGTTCTTCTGGCCACCCACCTTGGCACCGACAATCTCGGCGCCGTCGTACGTCTTGACGGGCGCGACAAACGACTCGAGATCGTACTCGTCAACCAGAGCCTGGACGGCGGCGGTGATCTCGTCGACGTTCAGGAGGGTCTCGAGGTTGGTGCCGGGAGCCTGGGTGCCGAGGCCGCGGGGCACGGTGCCGTTCGCGAACCGGTTGCCGGTGCCAATGGCGAGACCATGGTTTGTGGTCTGGCGCCTAACAATGGCCTCGCCGCCTTCAGCGAGTTCCTCGGGGAGAATGCAGGCCTCGGTGAGGAGAGCAAGCGAGGCGATGGCGCCGGCGGTGGTGAAGGTCTTCATGGTGGCAGCGGTTCGGGTAGACAACACTGGTAGACGAGGGACGAATCAACAGATCAGCAGGCCGTGTTCTGTGGCATCGTGGCAGCGAGTCGGCCGTACTTATACGCGACCCAGCGAGAGAGCGACCTAGGTACGCCAAGGGATCATTCCGCCGCTGATCTCTCCGTTTGGCACGCTGTCATCTGCACCAGGCCGTACCGTCGCACGACCAGCGATGGAAGGCAGAAAACAGGCGATGGGGCCAGCTAGGAAGGACTGTGACGTGGGGATCAAGTCTGCCGAGCATGGGTTTGCAGAGCGGCACACAGGGTTTGGCGTTACGGTTACCCATGGCGTTCTGTTTTGGGCAGCTCGATAGCTATGGGGGGAGAGCAAGGCATTAGCGACCCGCGGCCTCCCCTGCTGGGCAGAATGCAGAATGCGCGCATCGTAGAATTGCCTCGGGGGTCTGGGACCATGTCGCGTTCCGGGCACTGCAATCTGCCCCGCACCCGCGTGTCCTGTCCCCTGGGTGCGGGGATCAAGTGCCGCTTCAGGCAGGTCGTTTATCTCCTCCATCTCTGCAGGGGTTGGTGGCGGCCAAGAGTCGATAGCGTCCTTCGGGATGGTCGTCAACGAAGTTCTTCCCTTCCAGCAGGAGAGCTCTGCCTCTCTCTCGTCGGGGTGAGGGGGTGGGATTTGGGCTTCCACGATGAACCGCGACCGAATGGCAGTATCCCTTGTGTTTCCGAGCGCAAGAGAGTTGACCAATGCCTCAGGCGGGACAATTCAAGACGAACGACGACAGTCGACATCGACGGCCCGCCTGACCAGATGAACCTCATTTCCTCTCTTCCAGCCTTTGATAATGGTGTTCTTCAAGGCTTCCATCTTATCGTCCCGCCTCCATGCTAGGATTTCCCAGCCGCCATCATGCGTCCAAGATAAGCCCCCCGGCCTAGTCTAGCAAATCCAATTGGATGGATCATCAGGCACCAGGGGAAATTACACCTATCCGCGGTAGCTTCCATTGGTAGAGGATCCTGTGATACGAGCCTGGCAGTCTTGTCTTTCTCCAACCCAGATGAAGCTAGGCATGCGGCGTAGGATCAAGATCAAGACGACCGTTAGCGTTTTGACTGGAAATCGTAACATGGGCCGCCCGTTCGTCCCGATGGATTGAACGTTCTAGGCCATGAATGCACAGCGGGATCGCGTGATCCTGGAGATCGTGACGAGTGTCCCACAAGGCTGGTTTCGCTTGCCAGTTCCACATGTTGCCGCCTATCCGACCACGAGAGCGGCGCGAAGGCCAAGGCTCGTGCAAATATGCTTGTATTTTAGTCTCCCATGACCATTATTGCATAGGCATAGGCATCCTGCGCTCCTGGTGCATTTGGCGCCATTCAACTACTTAAGTAAGTACGAGTCGATTGGCGGCCCCTGCCTTCGATCCTCGAGATATCTAGACTTTGAGTGCCTCGTCTTCCACTCTGTACTCTCGGAGCACGAAGACAGGGGTTTGTACGCTGCTATCCTGATTCCCGACTCCTTGGCCAGGATTTGGCCTGGCCATCGGCTCGCGTTCTTAGTTCGACCTGCAAGCCCTCCTTCCCAGTCTGCTCGGAGCTTTGCTTTCACTGATGCTGTCTCAAACGGTCTGTAAGGAAGATTGTGACGCAGTAATTCCTGACGGATTGACTCTATGTATCGTAACTGTGACGCTTCATTAGCAAGGATCTCTCCAAAAAGGTGATTTGAAGACGTACCTCATGATGATCGTAGGGCAACCCTCGGGCCCGTACAATCGCTTTCCTCGGCTGGCCTCCTACCCTTCCTCACAGCATATTCACTCCCCATCCAGAATCGCTCAGGCAATGTCATCGACCTCCATGTCCGTCGTTGTCGCAGCGGCCTTCTTGCCCTTCTTGGACTTCTTGGGCTTCTTCGTCTCGACGACGTCTGCCGCAATTCGATTAGCAGAACCCAGCATATACGGCGCACAAGCAAACCCACCCTTCATCTCAACTTCAGCCTCGACCTCGGCCTCCTCCTCATCCTCCTCCTCCTCCTCAGCTTCGTCATCCTCATCGACGTCTCCGGCTTCCTCCCGCCTCTTCGCCGCGTGCGCCAGCGCCTTCTCCATCTTGCGAGCCTTCTTCCGGCTCAGCGCAGCCTGGGGGCCGCTGTTGGGGAGCAGGCCGGGACGAGCACCACGTCGGACATCGCGCTTGGCGACACGGTTTGCGTTGGCGAGGGCGACACGCGCCTGCAGGGTTTTGGCCTTGCGGGCTTTGGCGTGGGCGTGGGGGCGGGAGGTGCCCGCGAGGTTCTTGGCGGAGGGAGCCATTGTGTCTTGAGACGGTCGGAGAGCTTGTTTAAGGATGCTTCGGCCTGGGTGAACGTGTTGATCGATTGGAAAAGACTTTGACGAAGACGCAGGAGGCTCAGGAACGGTCGTTGCGATTGGAAATGGCGGGGAGAAGATTCGGATGGGAAACTTTTTAGTGGAGCGAGCAGATAAGCAGCGGTCTGCCTATCTCTCACCGACTTCACCGAGGATAGCGCCGCCATCGTCCGAAACCAAGGACATTGTTGATTCCGGCCCATCTTAACTCCCTAGACGTGGCGATCTCCCGCCCGCCCTACAGCCGGGTCCCATCACCATCGCGGCAGTGGTCTACAGATGGTTGGGAGGCTCATCCAGGCTGTGCTGCGACAAGCGAATGGTAATGGTCCATAAGTTGAAGAACTATTGGCTAGCTGAGAGCCCTGCAGCTGAACGGGGCAGATTCGCCAGTCACGGGATCTCCTGGCGGAACGAGGCGGCTTCATGAGGGGGTATCAATCCTACAGCTGAGGAAGTATGCTTTTGCGGATCACTCACGCAACATATCGCCGCTGCTTTTCCCATTCACTCAAATTGTCGGAAAACTGTGCCCCATGGAGCTGTCGCGCATCATCGCGAAATCCGATCCCCTCAAACCAGACATTCGCCTTGTCGACGCTGTCAGCAAGTTTGCCGCCGCCCTCGAGTCATCGGAGCTGAAGAAGCACAAGGCTACATTTAAAAACTTGCGCTCCGGCTCGCCCACAGCCCACGATGTCGTTCGGCTTACCGAGGAGATCAATCGCGATGGCCAGCGCCTGCACAAAACGTGGTGGCCGTGTGGCACGCGATTCCTCGCCATCTTCGAGCAGATCCACGTCTTCACCAGGGCTGGTGACATCTTGATCGGCGGTTCTCAGAATATGATTGCCAGTGGCGTTTGGGCTGCTGTCCGCCTGTCTCTGCAGCTTGCGATCGGGCACCTGACTTTCTTCGACAAGGTCTCAGCCTTGTTCATGCGCATCGGTAAGATGGTGACGGCTCAGACCAACCTGGTGCAGCTGTTCCCATCATGCCATGAGCTCCACGGCTTCTTGTGCGAATACCTTATCGTCATCGTCAATCTTTGCCACAAAGTCGTTACTTTCATGAACCAATCTTACACGTCTAAGATATGGTCTTCGCTGACAACGTCGTTCGACCGAGAGTTCACCACCTTTGAGGGGGACCTTCAAGGATGGGCCGCTCTCATCAACAACCAGTGGAAGGTTCTCTTGACACAGTCCCAACAACGCATGGAACGACAGGGTAGCAGCGCCCTCAGCATCACCAAGTCCATCCACCGCAGTTTCTCCAAGAAATCGGCATATGATAATCAGCTTCAGATTATCAGCGCGATACGTCAGCTCTCGCCACACCAGGACGAGTTCACCAATACATGGCGACGCGAACGCAAGAAGGGCTCATGCCGGTGGTTGTTTGAGGAGCCATCGTATGTAGAATGGAGCTCGCGCAAGAGCCTCGTTCCGCCTTTGATCTGGATCTGGGGCCATCTAGGAAGCGGCAAGACGGTGCTCATGGCCAATGTTGTGGCCAATCTGACAGAAACTGCAACTGCAAGTCCCGCATCAGGCTTGTCACAGGGCAGTCCCCGACCATATATCGCCTCCTTCTTCTGCCAATACCACAACAAGAAGTCTCTGCAACCAGATACTATCATCAAAAGTATCCTCTTTCAATTCTTGGCCAACTTGGAGAGCACTGGGAAGCTCAGGAATCCCAGGCAGCTTCAGAGGCTCTCCTGGGATACTAACTCAGCAATCCAGTGCGCCCTAGAGGTCCTACCTCGGCAAGAGCACTACTTTGTCGTGTTAGATGCTATGGATGAGTGCAAGCCGGAGGATTTTGTGGAACTGATCCAGAGCATGCAAAAGCTCCGCCAGGTTCTGACGTTCCATATGTGTTTCTCCACTCGATCGAGAGGCACGGCTCAACATATGCATGTGGTGCAAGCGATGCAAACCCCACCTGTCAATGTCATAGATATTTCCATGACCAATACTGCACGGCTTCAGGAGCTTTCCGACTTCGTATCAGCCGAAATTGAGCGTCGACAGCACATCAGGGATCTTGACCCCCAATTACAATCTCTTGTACAGGAGGCTTTAGTTGCTGGCGCACAGGGTATGTACCTTTGGGTCGTTCTTCAGATCGAGTCTCTGTTCCCTCGTCATGGACAAGTCGTCGTGTCCAACGCAGACATTTCGAACATGTTGGGCACCCTCCCCCAGACGCTATTCTATGCAATCGAGCGTGCTATCTCCAATATTTGGGACAAACGTTATGGTTCCAAGATTTTCCAGATAGTCTCAGCTGCTACTCGACCTCTTACCACTACAGAGCTCGCCGTCGCCTTGAACATCACTCCAGGTGAGATCACTTGGGACTCTTCGACCCTCGCTCAGAATCCCGATGGACTTGTCTATGCCTGCGGTGGTGGTCTTCTCGACATCGACGAAGAGCGGGATACAGTACACTGGATACACCACAGCGCCCTCCACCACTTCATGAGTCCCCCAAGCTCCCCTGGGAGGTCTCTGAAGAGTCCACAATCCGACAGCTATCACTTTGCACCCGATGTAGCACGGGAACTGATGGCTTGCCTATGTGTTACTTATCTTTTTTTCGACTGCCACTCCAAGACGAAAGTTGAGGTGCAAAGCCCAATCACGATACCGGCTACGCACGCAGTTAATGCCATTACAGCACTGGCAACTGCTAAGCATCCCTGGTCATCTTCTTTGTTTAGCCAAATCCTTCCGACAAGACCCTACCCAGAGGTTCAGATGGACTTCCTCCGAGCTCTTCAAGATTTTGCACAACCGAGTCGCGGTTGTGACACTGTCGACACGTTCTCTGAATATGTCAACGCCTTCTGGGTGGATCATTCAGCGCCTATACTCACCCAACCTGGCTCGATTCTACGCCGTTTGTTTCAAACTATGGTCACCAGCAGCGACCAAACAACATTTCGGCCTTGGGCAGTGCAAGGCAATAACTGTAATCATCTTCCACGCAAAGGCACAGATGATCAGTACAGCTCGATCATAGTATTATGGTGCGTGGAACACCAACATGTTGGTTTGACGATGGCATGTCTCCAAGAGAGCGAAGGACTTTACGCAAAGGTCATACATGATCTTACAATCGATTTTTTACGTCCCCTTCATTGGCTACCAGCGTTGGGCGAGTTGAAGCTGGAAGACATGCTAGCAGAGATTATTGGCCGAGGCCAGTATGAAGCAATTGTTTCAAGCCTCAATCTGCTTTTTCTACCACGTGGGATCAATCTTAACCAGGCTGCCACTGGTGGGATCTGCCGAGGCTTCACACCGCTGCATCTGGCTGTCACAAAAAAGCTGCCCCCTTCTATTATCTCTTACCTCATTTATTACGGGGCTGATCCGGACTTCGCTGTCGACAGAGAAAGCAACGAGGAGTACCTTACGACTTTTGATGCCTTGGAAACTGCCAAACCCCCCCTGCTGTTGGCTGTGGAGAAACATTGGCTGGCAGGGGTGGCAGCACTCCTCGGCGAAACTGATGCCGACTTCGAACGACTTAGGTCGTTTAAAGTGGGAAGGGTGACAGTACCCGTCGGCGAAGCTGATGTCGACTTCCAACGACTTTTGCCGTTTGATAAAAAAAGCAGTCCTCGGCCTCGGAATGTCAGCATGCTTGCGAATAGAGCCAAGTCATTGGGAATCCGCTGGCCAGGCCAAAAAACCATGCTAGGGCTGGCAATAGAAGCCCACAACCTCGATCTCTTCAGCCTCCTTCTGAAGCACGGAGCCCCCGCCGACATGTGGTATCGAAGTCAGCTGTTTTCTGCCGGAACGGTCTGCAAGTGGCCGTTGTTCGAGGCTGTGCTAATGGGAGACGTCAGTTGGCTACGAGTCATGCGGGAACACGGTGTCAATGTGACGGAGAAGTTCGATGGAATGTCGGCTCTCGATGCCCTTTACAAGGGACGGAACCCCGAGCGCATGACCCAGAAGGAACTCGAGATTGCAGAGGAGCTGATGAACGCGGGTTGCTTGCGGTCATAAGATACATAGGCATGATTTTATTAGTGACAAACTAATCTTGTAAACCGTCCCTCAACGAACGACAAGTAGTATTAAAGCGAAATCAAAGGTAAATTACGTAATAAAGATATCTATCTCTAATCCTTTAACCCCTATATATAAGGGCAATATCCACCTTAGTCGAATAGATTTAAGCAGCAGCAGCAGGAGCAGCCTTCTCAGGCTCAGAGCTATATACCGAGGTGCCAGCCAGGCCGGCCGGCGTTAGGGTCCTGGCTAGATAGAGTCTCTGTTCCCTCGTCATAGACCAGTCGTCATATCTACCGCAGATATTACGGAAATATTAGGTACCCTCCCTTAGACGTTTTCTATACTATTATATGCGTTATCTCTAATATCTAGGATAAGCGTTACGGCCTAAAGACTTTTCAGATCATCTTAGCGGCTACCTGATATCTTTATACTATAGAGCTTGCCTTTGCCTCGAATATCACGCCAGGTGAAACCGTTTGGAAGACCTCGACCTTTGCTCAAGATCCTAATAGACTTGATAATGCCTAGGGTATTGGTACTCTAAAAATAGACGAAGAGCGGGATACAGTATACTTAGAGTTTTATTGCCTTAGAAGCTGCCAAATCGCCTCTACTGTTGGCTGTTGAGATCAATGGTCGGAAGGCGTTACGGCACTCCTCGGCAAAAACTATGAGGACTTTGAATACTTATGTTTATTGGATAGAGAGTCTCTCTTACATTGGCTCCCCTTGAACTCAAGGTATTGAGAACCCGCTGGCCAGACCACAAAACCATGCTGGGACCCGCGATATAGGCCTATAATCTCGATCTCATCAGCCTTCTCAAGCACGAGGCCCCCGCCGACGTGTGAATAAAATTCAGCAATTTCTTGCCGGAATGGTCCGCAATGACTGTTGCTTAAGGCTGTGTTGAAAGGCGATGTCGGTCGGCTACGAGTTAGGCTGGACAACGGTCAATATGGCGGAGAACTTCGATGGAATGTTGGCTCTCGACGCCCTCTAAAAGGGTTGAACCCTCCTGATATCAGTGGCGAAACCCACTCTTATCGCGGGCACTAGGGACTCAAAATAGGTTGGACTCAAGTCAGCCGGCAGATCGGCCTTTCGGACAAGTAGACTGACCAGGTTGGAGCGGACCCGACGCTCTCCCCGACATCGTGTTTCTTCTTATCCATGGTCAGATTCAACTGTAACACGGAGTGGAGATATTCAATGGTGCAGGGGAGTACCGTACAAATAGAGATCCTGGGATATCTGGTTAGTAACGCAAGCCGCCTCAGACCTCCCCATGTGGCCGCTGCCATCAAGGGTAGCCACGAGCTTTTACACCCTGCACCCTCAGATACGCAGAGACAAGATGAAATGGACTACATGTCTCAAGCGGGGTACCCTGTTGTCAACACTGGGATACCTAAAACCCCAGATTACTTCATCTCCCCCCGCGTTTCCCAGAACCATGACCATATCGAAATACCACTATTGTCGGCCGATATGCGAGAGGGCCGGCCGCGCTGGCAAGGTTGTCATGAGAGAACACATTGATCGGCCGGAACTTGGCGTTATCATCTCTCCCCGTCCCATTCCGGCGGGACCTTCGGGCATCGTCCTGCCGACGCCCATGCAGCCCCTGACTCGCCAGTGGAGCGTCGGCCACTACAAGTTAGCAGCCGAAGTCGAAGCACTCCCCCATCCACTAACCCTTATCTAGCGGGCATCTTCGGGGTGTATCGCCAGGATCGCAGGCAGGAAACAAGTATCGCCCATAGCTGGGGCTTGTTCCGTGGCTAGCTTCGGTGTAGCCTCCGAGAGTCATGGATCGACGGAATGATAGATAGGATGTCTGCCTTCACTCCAGGATAAAGCTTTTACGTAAGATAAGGCAATTGGAGTATAAAGAAGGACTATGTTGGGTAGTATACGACTATAAGAAGGGTTTCCTGAGCCCTCCCAGGCTTATCGCGAGAGCAGCTCATTACTATTGTTAGTATCTTTATTAGCCAGGATGAATTTCCGCTTGAGCTCCCTTGCTTTCTTCCTATTCTGCCTTGGATGCACGGCTGCTGCTCCGGCGCCCTATGATCCCGCATATCAGCTCGTTGCTCGGGACACTCCGTTCAACAGCAGCCTCCCCAATATTACAATATTCGCCACAGGAGGCACCATCGCTGGCTCAGCTGCGTCAAACACGGCTACTACAGGCTACACGGCTGGCGTCCTAGGCGTTGACGTCCTGATCCAGGCGGTGCCGGAGCTCTGGAACATTTCTAATGTTAAGGGCGTTCAGGTTGCCAACGTCGACTCCGGGTCCATTACGCCAGAAATCCTCCTCAACCTGACGTCTCTCATCCAGAAATCCGCGGATGACCCCTATTGCCAAGGTATTGTCGTTACCCACGGCACAGATACCCTCGAGGAGTCGGCCTTCTTCCTCGACCTGACTGTCAAGACGGAGAAGCCGGTGGTCGTTGTGGGTGCTATGCGTCCGGCGACGGCTCTTAGCGCCGATGGGCCTATGAACCTGATAGAGGCCGTCACCCTTGCAGCGAGCCCCAACTCCCTCGGACGGGGCACTATGGTCGTGCTAAACGACCGTATCGGTAGCGCCTTCTACACGACCAAGACGCACTCCAACTCCCTGGACACCTTTAAGGCGGTCGAACAGGGGTATCTTGGCTTCTTCCTCGACGCGGAGCCCATCTTCTACTACCGTCCCGTCCTTCCCATCGGTCGCGTCCACTTTGACGTCTCGGGCGCAACGGAGTTGCCCGAGGTGGATATCTTGTTTGGGCACCAGTTGCTCAACCCGGCGCTGGCGCGTGCGGCCGTTGAGACCGGTGCTAAGGGCCTTGTGCTGGCCGGTATGGGTGCCGGGGGTTGGACGTCTGCTGGCATGGAGGAGATCAAGAACCTTGTCGAGGAGCACGGGACCCAGGTCGTCGTCTCCAGCAGGACGATGGGCGGGTTTGTGCAGACAGAAGGGTCTGGGAATATGTATGGGGGGCAGAACCTGAACCCGCAGAAAGCTCGGATAATGTTGCAGCTAGCCCTTTATGCCGGCTATAGGTCCGAGCAGCTAGCGACTTTATTCAAGTTTGGGCCATGAAACTTAATACTACCTAACTATCTATTTCTCTCTCTAAAGGACCTAGTCTATCGATAGGCAGAGTACATAGGATAGGATAAGGGATGCTCACTTGCGATGATAACTTATCAGCCTTTTTGAGCACTCAGAACATTCCGTTGGCACACCAATGATGCAATCTGCTAAGCCTTGGTTGCATCTGCCATCATCTTAAGAATAAATTAGGTAGACATCACGAGTTAAATGAATAGTAGAGGAGGGTAAGAAACACAAGTACCCTATGCATAACCATGTCTCTCCGCCACCTGGTCTCCCTCTCGAAAGTTATCGGTCATCTCTGGGAACCCAGACAAATCCAGGAAAGAGTCCAGGCCACCGATGGAGTCTATCCACGGATGTATTCCTTCCAAGCTGAAGTTGAGCTCCTGCACATCTTGGTTTCGACTTTCTTCTTCTTCGGGGCCTCGCGAAATGATGTCTAGCTGGCGCTCAATATCGTCGAGCATCTGCCTGTGACCTCTAGATGCCAGATTTCCGGATTCGGCCATGCCAAGCAGCAAGTCTCTTGCCATTGAGTATAGAAAAACGTCTTGCGATTCCTGAATCAGACTACCAGGCCTGATAGCGTTAACCAATCGCGACAGCGAAAATATTTTGATACTGGAGAAGAGGTGCAGTGACTCGTAAAACCCGTACTTCGCTGATGAATGGTCAGAGTCTTGGACTGATCAGCTTCTGGGCTGCGAAAAGAGGCTCACCTAGCCGATTGAGGTTTGAGAGGGTTGTAATGATTCGCAAATTGCATTTCGCGACTTCGAGGCATCTAGAACTGAGATCCAGCAATCCATTAATGGGCGACATGTCGGCCTCCCTCCCGAGCACGATGCTAAGTAGTTTGAAGAACACGGGTCGGATGAGCATAATGTAGCCCTGGTGGTATCTTAAATAGCAAGATGCTAGGGGCCTCATAGAGGGCCGCTCCAGCATTGCTTGTGGCACTCCGTCCTGGAAATCAAACGAAATGTCAGGCGAAAGCTCACGTTTCCACGCTTCGAGCTCGAGCAAGGGGCCTGCAATGACCCTCTCGTAACCGGCAAAGTCGGTTTCGTGCAGTTGGCCAACCGTCTCCAGGATGGAAATCCTGATATTGCACAGTTTTATATGTGCCGTCATGATATTGGAGTCCCAGAAATTTCCCTGTTGAGTCAGGGGAACTTGTGCGTCGGATGGATAGGCGTGCTCTGCTTGTGCGAAGCCAAAGGCTGCCCGCAGGCCCATTTCTGAGGATACCATGGCATCCATTAGGAACGTGGTCCACCACACACGCTTCCGGTGCTCTGAGACAGCGGGAGGCTCTGTCGTTGCTGGGATGTGGAGCATGAGGCTGCTTGCGATCCTAGCCGACATGCCGGCGTACATGTACGCCGTCTTCCGCCTTTCAAGGAGTAACAAAAGAATGACTGAAGTGTGAGTTTTAATCTCAAGCATGCGAAAGAAAAAGGGGCCCTTACGATAAGGTTGAGCGCTTCCACGTGTTCAATCTCTGGCTCTTCAGACGGCATCTTGAAGAGGGATAACGCTTGCTCGAAGAACCGCACGCCGGGAAGATATGAACGTCGCGCATCTTTAATTCGTATGTTGCATAACATTACGTCGTCGGAAGCCTGGGACAGGTCTATCAATGGAGGCTCGTAGCTATTGAATGACTCCCCAAGAGCAAACACAGCCAGGACCTTGGAGAGCCACGTGTGTCTCCTGGAGTTTGCAGAAGCGGGGCATCGGTAGGTTTCCTCGAGCCTAGTATGGAAATCTTGTCGCAAGTACCAATGATACTCGTATCCCATGAAAGTCTCGAATTGCGAGACAAGTTGCGTGGCGTAAAGGAATGGGGGAAGCTGGATGGTGACATTCTGGCCTTCAGAGTATCAGTGCTGTTCGGGTAAGGTTTCCAGCCATGACTTACTGGATGTGTCAAATTTAAGGGAAACGTAGTCATAGTTGGGCACCTCAGCGGACTTATCGGCATGGGAACCGAGCTGAGATGGGGGATGGTTATGAGAACTTGTTTCGGGGCTTGATGTGTCATCTTGGGTGCTGAATCTCTTCAGACCAGATACAAACGACTCAGCGGTAGCATGCTTGAGCGTCAGTGTCGGGGCGCGCTGTTCGCGGTTGTCTGTGCTGGAGCGTGCGGTGTTTTGGTCGTTGCTCGTTGGGAGCCCTCGAATGCCTGAATTGTTACCTGCGTTCGTGGCTGTGGCTGCGACTCCGAACGACGGCACATTGTCAGCCCGAGCAGAGGCGAATGCTTGCAACTGCTGAAGATATGCCTCGGAGACCATGACATTTCGATCTCGGCTTGGGAATGTGCAAACTGTGCCGGCAGTATGACAATTTTGACATGGCACACCTTCTTCATGTTAATGGCTATACATTTACAAGGGGGATTTGGGATACGACATGCCACCGGAGCATTTGACCTTTCGCTTGTGGCATCTTTGGCACGCCGCAGGTCTTCGGTTCTCTCCGGAACTGGAGAGTGCCTGACTCATCCTATCCAACTTGCCGGACTCGTCGCAAAAGCACCCGATTTTTTAACTGCCTTCATAAACGGGCCTCGGATATGTTGTGGGAAGGAATAAGGGTATTGCTCCAGCAATCTGTTGCAACTAGGGGTTGTGATGGGCGCCAAGTTGATGTGGGTTGACGTCGAAAATTTCACTGGGCGCCGGGCATGGTCTATTTCATTCGTGGAGTGCATCCCCGCAGCTAAACCCCAATATCATGCGTCACATTGCCTCCGCCAATCTTGGACTCCACTGTTACAGTGTTGAGATACTGTCCGGGGTGCAAGGTCTCTTCTCTCCTGTGGCGATGGCCCTGCCCAGGATGATTTGACCGAAACGGCGTTACTCCGTCAGGCCTAGCGTGAAGCTTAGATCTATTTCGCGGAAACTTGTTTACATGTGCGACACCCTCATCTGTTTTGCAGACTGTAGGGACTTCTAACCGAAAATGCTCTATCATCTATGGTCGCCGGTGCGGTCGAAGTTCCAAGCGACGCCTATCGCTACCAGGCAGGATAGTATACATGGCGGTGCGGTATGGAGAACCGCAGTGGTCGTGTTGCATACGATTGTCCTAGCATTAGTCGGGAAGTACAGTCAAATGGTCCCGCTCGAGAGGACGCCGAAGATCATGAACACGATTACCCATGTTTTATAGTCAGCGGCGCACAGCCGGATGCCTGACCAGAGGCTGAAAGACTCCTCCGTGTACGCATCTTCTTCACCAAAGGCAATGAAGAGCCAACGCCATGAAGCAAGCCCACGTGCTCTGGTTAATGGCCAGCAACGGGGACATTGGGAGGCGGCGTTTACTTTTCTCACCCGTCTAGGCCGAGGTGATTCCCACCGAGATCAAGCTAGAGAATCCACCTGAGAGAGCGAAACGTAGAACAGCAGAGCGTCCGGAGCGGAAACATCTTGCGCCTGTACCAGACCGTCAGGCACAGTTTATACTCGGGCTTTCATTATGCGGTTAGATATTTAACTTGGGGTCTGAAGCGACAGAGGCTCAGGAAGTATGCAGCGTCGGTGAGGCCCAGGAGGGACCGGTATAGTTACACCATTTCACATCGTGAACCGTTGATAAAAAAGGCCAAGTCTCAAATCACCCATGCCCACGTGGGAGGAGCGAATCTGGGGGTTATCAAGTCTCTAACCCTCCCCACTCCTCTTGCCACCCCCCCCAAAAGAACCGGGGCTCGGTCGCTAAGCGATGTCCATCCGATGTCGGTGTAGATCGTGGAGACACCGGCAGCTAGGCCTTAGCCCCCGATGGCGATGATATCGGCCGCCAGAGAGGGGCAGCCGAAAAGGGGAGAATGTCCTTGACAGCTGCTAAGTCACCATGTCATGCAAGACACCGAAGCCATCATGGAGTATGTGTCGCTCAGAGCACGCCAGGATTCGGTGCACGCGACATCGATCCTGATCCCAGGGTTGCATGCTTAAAATGGCATTATGCGATTTGTGATCCACCTATAAAGTAGATTCCGATTGAAGCGTTACTGCTCCCTACATACGGCCTGTTCGCTGCAATCGCAGACTCCTCGTCGATAACAAAAGTACTGCAAACAATCGGTCTTCCTCCTACTCTGCGTTCATTCGATACCGCCTTGCTAAGACTCAGCTACATATTCAAGTCACCATGACTGTTAGTGGAAATTTCGCGAGTGGTCTCACTCAAGTACCCACGCGCCTCGAGAAGGACAGCCTCGGCCAGCTCGAATTACCCGCCAATGTTCTCTACGGTATCAATACTGCTCGAGCCCTTGACAACTTTCCATTCACGGGACGGTCTCTCGCCTCATGGCCAGACTTTGTCCGCGGCTTTGCCATGGTGGAACAGGCGGCGGCACGCGCAAATGTCGAGATTGGGTGCTTGGCAGTTGAAAAGGGCGACGCCATCTCCACGGCATGTGAAGAGGTCATGGCCGGCAAACACGACAGCCAACTAGTCGTCGACATGCTGGAAGGCTCGGGTGGTACTTCGACGAACATGAATTTCAACGAAGTGATTGCCAACGCGGCCGCCAGGTCCACGGAGCGGCCGGTTGCCGACTACAGCTTCGTTCACCCAAACGACCATGTCAACATGGGCCAGTCTACAAATGACGTGCACCCGACTGCCATGAAGCTGGCCGTTTATCAAGCGATGGAACAGACACCCCTGGCACTCTCCAAATTGGCCGATAGCTTCGGTAAGAAGCGCCAGGAGTATGAGACAGTACTACGACTTGGAAGAACATGCCTGCAAGATGCACAACCCATGACCTACGGGCAACTTTTCGGCGGCTATGAAGCCGTTACAAGGCGTCATGCCAAGCAACTGGATACTCTGCGAGAACAGTTCCTCACGCTTCCTCTGGGAGGAACCGCGATTGGAACCGGGTTCGGCTCGAGGCCTGGCTACAAAGCAGCCGTCTACCGTCACCTTTCCTCAATCCTAGGCGTCGACGTCAAGCCAGCCGGCGACCCATTTGACGGTATGCAAAACATGGACACATGTGCCCGTCTGTCTGCGGAGCTACGAAACGCCGCCTGTTCCCTCTCCAAGATCGCAACAGATTTGATCACCTTATCTTCTGGTCCTGGCGGCGGCATTGGGGAAATCACCCTCCCCGCCGTGCAAGCTGGATCCTCCATCATGCCTGGCAAGGTGAATCCAGTCATTCCGATGGCAATCAACCAGATCGCCTTTGCCATTGCAGGCAATGATGCCAGTATCTCAATGGCCTGCCACCAGGGTATGCTAGAGATCAACCACTTTGAGATGGTGGTGTGCGACCGATTGCTCGACGGCATCCAGCTTCTCACCCGCGGGGCCGAGGGATTCCGTACCCGGTGCGTCGACGGCATAATCGCGAACAAAGACATCTCATACGACCATTTGTTGGCGTCCAGCGCGCTAGCCACTGCACTCGTTCCAGCCCTGGGCTATGCGCAGGTCTCGAGCATTGTCCGCGCATCAGTGACAAAGAAGCGGCCCTTCCTGCAAGTTGCCATGGAGGAGGGCTGTCTTAAGGAACACGAGCTTGTGTCAATTCTTGAGCTTTCGGTGTGTATTGACGATGTTCCAGTGGCCAAGCAGGATGGTAAGGTGATGGAAAACGATGCAGCAGGACCCAAACAGAACGTCGGAGCGGTTGAGGCCTCCGCGGCTCAGTCGCCCGCGGTCACTAAAGCCGCAAATGGGCCGCTTGCAGTCAGTGAAGTAAACGTGGCATTGACAAAATAGAAGTCTGTGTAGTAGTCTATTCATCTTGAATTTGATTGCATTTGTACGTTTAGCCCTGCCACAGGACTCATCTTGAAAGCCCTAAATGCGGATGGAAGTTCTCACTTCCAGGAGGGGTTCTTCCAAGTTCGCGAGTGGTTTAGCCGTATCTGACATGGTCTATCTGTTTGAGATTTGTCGATGTTCCTGGTGCAGAAGAGCCAGCAAACCATTGAAACCTCCGTGCCCGTCCATGACATGGTCATGGTGCCCCAGCGGTGACTGAGGCCAAAGTATCGATGGTACGAGACATTTCTCCATTTACAATCCATTCCAGGAGTTACAATGAACGGTCCCCTGAGTCCGCCGAATCCTCCTGCGGGGCAACTTCGGCAGCTAAGCAGGGCCGACCGAAAGGCCGGTTGGTCCGTCGCATGGGGAAGCTGGGGTGCATCCGTGCATCTCGTCGGCCGGAAATGCAGTAAGACCGACTGTGTGAAGTTCTGGAAGGGAAGTGTAGTGAGTAGGATAAATCAAGCAACACAAAAGATCTTGGCTTATTTAACAGGTGCAAAGAACCTGGCTTGGGAATCCATGACTCCTCGAAATATATCAGTGTCAAAATTGGCGACGACGATCAAGCCACCCAACGAGACATTTGCAGCTGAGTCGATTCGTGAACCGCTGAAATGGCTAACCCGCTCTCGTCCTCCATACGGATGGACTCGCCAAGCAAGATGGAATCCGGAGAACTTTTTGAACCTCGCGGACAAAGCCCGTTGAGAGCAGCGGAGCGCCTTGCTGACCCGGTGAGACCAATTATCCTTCAGATCCTGTTCCGCGATGGTGTGCGCATGGAAGCTGATTAGTGGTCCTCCCCAAATAGGCACCGCTGGCCATGGGCGGCTTCGCGACATCACTCATCACAGTGTGCCTCACAATGATGAATTTTCGAGACGTAACGGTTCAGACTATCAACGTCGGAAACCTCTGCTTCGTGGCGAGCGTCGGGCTCCTTATATCTATCCGCGCAGTGGGAGATGATTCGGGGCAATACCTTTTCTTACACCGTGCTGAGTGCCTACGGTACGGAATCTTCCCACCTCGCCATCTCTAAGAGGCCAACTGACATACATTGAAGGCCTTTTCTATGGCGGCTACGGTATTCTGCTGCTTCCAACTCTTAACATCGCTGGACCATATGGTGGGGCTTCCAAGCCACAGTACAACAACGCATTCGGATTCTACATCCTGAGTGAGCAGCCCAGATCATGTTCATATAATCGACACAATGCTGACTATTCCGGCAGTGTGGGGAGTATTTAACACATTCTTCCTGATCACGTCGACTGCTTAGTAGGACTTCCACGCCGCCTGGTGCTTTTAACGCTCCTGAGGTACAGGTTATTGACAATGCCTTCTAGCAATGTGGTTTACGTTCTGATATTTGTCATGCTGGAGCTGTGCCTTCTGATTGATGGATCGTCTTACTTCATCCTGGCCAACGGCAACGAAAACATGTTTTTGCGCATGCAGCAAGCATCGGGCGCGTTCGGCTTCATTGCTGGTTTGCTTGGGTACTATACATGTGCCCATTACATGTGTGAAGAGGCGCTGCCGTTCCGACTGCCCATGGGACTGCTCAAGAAGCGTGGCAAGAGACATACTCAGTGAGGGGCACCGGCCTAAATGGCCCCTATTAAACCCATTGGTGGTAGCTCATGGACAGTCTCATCTCTGATACAGATAACACAAAGAGTATGATGAAGTCAATGAGCATGCCACTGCCATATGCTTCAGGGAAAAGCACGCGGGACGGCAAAACGGTTCAGGTTCATACTCAGTATAGATTCACTCCTAAGGATAGACACTCTAGGCATTTCGAAACATCTGTGCTGTCAAATGCTTGGTTTCAGGCGAAGACACGCGCCACTTGTGGATTTCCTGCTGTAATTGTGCTGGGAGTTGTTGTCGCCATAGAGGGGTAGGACGAGGAGCCCCGAGCGTTGTTGGTCGTACGAGGTAATGTAGAGGTGACAACAATTTGGACGGTCATGGGTGATGCTGAGGGTATCTGTAGACGAGTCACCGTCAGACTCGAGAATAAACAAATGGAACAGGAAAAAACTGCCTTCTTCCTGAGTCCTCAATGATATCGCTGATATTCGGTCTCTCTGGTGATCTCGTTTATGCCACACCATTGCTCGCCATCTTCCAACGGTGCGAGGGCTAAAGAGCACGGGATATTGGTGAGAGCAGGTTTGGAGTTCTCGCCCGTGTCGATGAGCACACACCGGTGGAATGTCATTTCACAACCGTGCCAGATGACGAATTTCGCATGGTATTTCTTCACTGAAGACTCAGTGCGCGTACGAGCGCGAAGCCCCAAGGCACTGGCCAGGGCGCACCGAGGCGCACTTGAAGGCATCTGAATTGTTCCCCCAGATGGCCGATGCGTATGGTGAGGGCGTAGGGGTTAGTCGCCACCGAACTCCAACACCCATTCTATCCCTGCGTCGGATGCACTATACCAGGCAGCCCCCTTTTCTGTCGACCACACTGTGTCCGTTACAATTGTCACGATTTCCTCGGCTCCGCACTTGGACGTCGACCCATGAAGCTGTTCTCCAAATGGCTGGGTTTCGACAGCGGCCACTAGGTGTTAGCGGCCGACTCCTTGCCACGAGTCAAGGTGCCACCCAGAAGTCCCCGAAGAGTAGGCGCGGAATATGGGCAAATAGCGCTAAGACTCCGGCCACAGGGCCTTTAGCGGCCGGCTTCGTATCTCATGACAATTCCCCCCGCGTTTCCGACCTGCTCCCGACAGTAGCACCCTTCCAAGTTTGTGGACTTGGGGAAACGCGGGATGAGAAAGAGCGGGGGATCAAAGTATCCAAGGGGCCAAGGGAGAGTACCACACCAATTACCCCAGCCGTGCTCTGATCCTCCGGCCGCTACTTGTCACATCGACAGGCACGACCCATTGAGGGCTGTGCCTTGACTCGAGGGTAGATATTCCCCGTGCCTCGACATTATTTAACCTCACCAGGCCCGATAGACAATATCTCTTTATTTCCCCATACTCTTATTCTTTCCATCATCCATTGGGCACTTGGAGCCTCCCTACTGTTAATCATGGACCAGAAGAAGTTCGACGTCAGCGACAGCTTCGCGACTGATTCTCGCATGGACGCGGAGAATGTCAGTATCAAACATGCGGAAGCTCCGGCTACGTATAGAGCCAAGCCAGAGTGCTTACAGCATATGTCCGACGACGAACTCAAGCAGCTTGAAAAGAAGCTTCTTCGCAAGGTCGATGCCCGCCTACTCCCTATGATGATTATCATCTACATCATGAACTATCTGGATAGGTTGGTCGAGTTTCTGACGTCCAAGGCCAGAGCGTTAAACTAACTTAGAGCTCTAGGAACGCTATCGGTGCTGCCAGGCTTGGCGGACTCGAGGAAGATTTAAATTTCGGCCCCAATCAATTCCAGGTAAGTTGTAACAGTTGAGAACCTAATACTAAGCTATCCAGCTGACTCTTCTCGCTTTACTCAGACCTGCGTTTCGATCCTCTTCGTCGGATATATCCTGATGCAAGTCCCGTCCAACATGCTCCTGAACAAGATTGGACGCCCTGCGGCGTACCTATCTGCCTGCATGGTGGTCTGGGTAAGTAGATGCAATACTCCATACCGGGGCGTAAACCGCCACTTGGGTAATCACTAACCGTCGAACTAAATCAGGGTATCCTATGTGCCTGCAGTGGAGCCGCTCAGAGTTTTGTTGGTCTCTTGATCACTCGTTTCCTACTCGGCTTTGTGGAGGCCGCCTTCTACCCAGGTGCTCTGGTAGTGCTCAGTTCCTGGTACGTCCGCAAAGAACTCGGCCTTCGTACTGGTCTCTTCTACAGCGGATCGATGCTCTCTGGTGCCTTTTCCGGCCTCATTGCGGCTGGAATTACCGATGGCATGGATGGTACAGCCGGGTTGCTCGCTTGGCGCTGGGTGTTTATCCTGGAAGGATCTGCAACCGTGGTCATCGCTGCCGCCGCCTATTGGACCCTACCCGACTTTCCTGCGAATACCAAGTGGCTCACCGAAGAAGAGCGCGCTCTAGCCACGTGGAGGATGGAAGAAGATGCTGCAGGCGAAGAGGACTGGACTAGTAGTTCCTCGTCCCAGCCGCTTTTTGACGGGTTTAAGATGCTGCTCAAGGATCCTAAGAACTGGATTCTCGTTGTCGTGGTATACGGCTCCGCTAGCGCAATCGCTATCAACAGCTTCTTCCCTACTATTGTAAAGAGTATGGGTAAAGATCGGATTACCACCCTCTTTCTTACCGCGCCGCCTTACCTGCTGGCCTGTATCGTTTGCGCTGCAGTTGCCTGGAACTCCGGTCGAACTGGAGAGCGGTATTGGCATACAGTCCTCCCGATTGCCTCGGCTCTAGTAGGATTTGTTATATCCTCTGCGACTACTGGAATCGGGCCACGCTATTTTGGAACCATGATCATGCTACCTGGTGTTTATACCGGGTTCAACATGTCTATGGTCTGGACTGCTAATACTATTTTCCGACCGGCATCCAAGAGGGCGGCAGCTCTAGCTTTCAACAACGCTCTCGCAACTATCTGCAGCATCTACGGCTCATATCTCTACCCTAACGATGCCGCACCAAGATTCGTTCTGGCATTTAGCGTTAATGCTGGCATGGCCCTTGTTGCAATTATCGCCGCTACAGTCCTGCACTTTTACCTCAAGAAGGAAAACAAGAAGCTTGACGAGAAGGAGCAGGCAGAGTTGGCTCAGGGTATCAGGACTCCCGGGCAGGGTTTCCGGTACTTGGTCTGAGTCATGGGATTGTAAAAGATTCCAATGCCAATCAGTTGTATCAAGAGGGATGAATAGGTACTCCGGGCCATTAGTTAGACGCTTGTATACCCTGAACCTATGAACTAGACGCTCGAAACCACAAGGTCCCATAGCTAGGCTACGTCTATGCACTCTATGTTAGAACGAGGCGCGCAAGATACCCGTTGGCCCATTTGCGTGTTAACACTATGCTGCTGTTTTGGGGGGGTATCGTTGACGGACTTGTCGGGGTTA
Organism: Verticillium albo-atrum; assembly: GCA_002851705.1. Lineage (NCBI taxonomy): Eukaryota > Fungi > Ascomycota > Sordariomycetes > Glomerellales > Plectosphaerellaceae > Verticillium > Verticillium albo-atrum. The sequence goes on from NMXJ01000007.1 coordinate 135,802, forward strand.
ACTTCGACAGCGAAGTTGAGGTGGGAGGATTTCTTGTTGTCCTTGTCTTTTCTCGAAAAGAGTTGGCCAGACCTCGGGCCATGGGGCTACCGTGGCCCCAGCGTCGCTTTGGGCGGTATGACAGGTAGCAGGTTAGCCGATTGACCTTTCGGGGCGTGTTCTGGAGCCGTTGTTTGCTTCGGATTACAAGGTTTCGATCAGGCTGATGGACGGAACCCTAAGCGCATGACCTTGAAGGAACTCGATATTGCAGATGTAATGATGAACTCGGGATGCGTGCGCTCGCGAGAAGATGGATAAAACAATAATTATGTTGACATCAAACTGGTCTTTTGAACTGTTCCTTAACGAACGACAAGTGGTATCAAAGCGAAATCGAAGGTAAATTACGTGATAAAGATATCCATCTCCAATCCTTCATCCCCTATGCACAAGGGCAATATCCACCTTGCTCAAGTAGACTTAAGCAGCAGCAGCAGGAGCAGCCTTCTCGGGCTCCGAGCTGTGTGCCGAGGTGCCAGCCAGGCCGGCGTTGGGGTCCTGGCCAGACAGGATGTCGGACACGTGGCGAGTGACCTCGACGTAGTCGTAGGCGAACTCGCCGCACTGGACGTCGTCAAGGCCAAGCTCCTCCTCGTCGGCGGTGACGCGGAGGCTGAGGCCGGGGATGAGGTTCATGACGAAGCAGATAAGGCAGGTGAGAACGAAGCACCAGGCGATACCGGCGACAGTGCCGGCGAGCTGGTAGCCGAACTGCGCGTAGTTCTGCTGGATCCAGCCGCCATCGATCTCGGTGGCGCCGTCAAGACCCGCCATATAGTCACTGGGCACAATTAGCAAAGTTCACGAAGAAGGCCGATGGTGTGACTTACGCAGCGAAGATGCCGGTCAGGAGGTTGCCGACAATGCCACCGGCACCATGGACAGCAAACACGTCGAGGGCCTCATCAATGCCAACGAGGAACTTGAGCTTGGTGGCAAAGTTGCAGGCAATGCCGCCGACGATACCAAAGACGGGGACGGACCAGATGGGGACGTAGCCAGCGGCCGGGGTGATGACGACAAGGCCAGAGATGGCGCCAGAGCAGAAGCCAATGGTGGACCACTTCTTCTCGAGACGGTAATCAAGCAGGACCCAGGTCAGGCCCGAGATACAAGCAGCCAGGTTGGTAATGAACAGGACGACGGGCGTGCGAATGTTGGACGCAAGAGTGGAACCACCGTTGAAGCCGAACCAACCAACCCAGAGGAAGACGGTGCCGAGCAGGACATTGGTGACGTTGTGGGGCCTGTAGGGGAGGCCGTGGAGGCGGTCGTAGCCGGAGCGCTTTCCGAGCATGAGGGAGTAGGCAACGGCAGCGACGCCCGAGTTGATGTGGACGGGAGTGCCACCGGCGAAGTCGAGGGAGCCCAGCTCAAGGAGCCAGCCATTGGCGTTCCAGGTCCAGTAGGCAATGGGGTCGTAGACAACAGTGGCCCAGATAAAGACGAAGATCATGGCAGGGAGGATGCGACCACGGTCAGCAATGGCACCGATGGCGATGGCGGGGCTGAACAGTTCGTTAGTTGGATATTGAGGACCAGGCACCTTCAACAAGACTCACGTAATGGCGGCGAAGAGGCCCTGGTAGATGGCGAACATGATCTCGGGGATGGCGCCGACAGGCTGAGCGACGACGTTGCGGAAACCAATGTAATCCATGTTCCCGAGGAAAGCGTTGCCAGTTTGCGAGAACGTCAGGGAGTATCCCCAGAAAAACCATTGTACCGTCGCGACACTATGCGCCAGCATGATCATGAGCATGAGCGAAAGTGCCGACTTTCGTCGGGCGAGACCGGCGTAGAAGAAGCCAACGCCGGGGATCATGAGCAGGACGAGAGCGGACGAAGTGCACATCCAGGCAATATCGCCAGACTAGACAAGAAAAAATGTCAGCTCGTCGCCGGCAGAGCGGATGGGAAGTCCTTGGATGTACTGACCTCATACCAAACGTTCATGTTCGCGACGCCAGCGGAGTAGCCGGCATCCGCCGCGCCCTCGGTGCCATTGTACGGCTCGGTGTAGAGACCAGCAGACATGGCGAGTGGATTCGCGTCGGTGCTTTCCAAGTCGATTCGAAGCCGGTGGGCTTTGTTGGTGATGTCTCCGGGACACTCGTCAAGCAAAGGGAAGGGAGGGCTGTCGACGGACGACTGTAGAGGGATGAGGAGAGGGAAGGGTCAGCAACAGAGCCGGGGGTCGGACAGGCTAAATAACAACGGAGAGAGAGAGCATGTGTGTGATCTCCGCGACCGCGGCATGGTATGGGACACCATACCCGTACCAACAGACAGACCGCAGATAGACAAGATACCCAGATACTGGTGGAGGTACCACGGACAGGAGGACGGCAACCCCTGTCCCGATCAGCAAGGGTCGATATCTGGCCGGCCGGGGTGGTCTGGGCATGGGATGGCGGCTTGGTAGGAGCATGGGGATGATAGCATGGTGCTTTTGCTTGAGTGGATGAGCGGCGAGGAGACAAGCGAAGGAGGGGGTGACTCTTCGGGGGATGATGGCGTCGATGAGGTGGTACTTGGTACCGAGGCGGTTCAGCGCTCGGGTGCCAAGATGTCGGGATGGGGATCGGGGGCGAGCTAGGAACGCCGTGTTTCTGTTTCTGGAGGAGAGCGGGTGATACAGAAGCGGTGATGAGACAGGGCGTTCTTGGTGTGTTGAAGCTTTCGATGGGTGGTGTTCATGTTCATGTGCATGCGCCCTGCCAGTGGTCCCTCGTCCCACGCCATGCCGGGGGAACAAGGCGATGATGGGCCCCTGGAGCCCAAGTGGGGCTGATAAGGGACATGGCCCGAATCGGACAGCATGGGGGGCACGTGCTTGGCGCGTTGTGCTGGTGGGTGCCTGGAGGTGCCTGTGGCTGGTGCACACCGAGCCTCTGTTCAGTTTCCTGCTATGGCACTCCTCTTTCTCCTGATCTGTCCATCCACCACCAACCTCGCATCTGATCAGCGCCCACCTCGAAAGACATCTCGCGCGCCAGTTTCCCCAGATGTGTGCCTCCGGATGACAATCACCCGCTGCGGTCGCCAATCATCTGCCGCCCTACCCTACCCGTCGTCTGGTGGGAGGCCACCGACGCCATGTCAGAACCCTATGTTGGTGACGGCCGACACTGCAGCAGCCCCTGTCTTGACGCAAACGCCCGAATGTCAGTTTCCGGGGGCTTCGGGGTGCCACGACAGCGCCTTGCGACATCTCTTGTCAAGTCGTCAGCTGCGAGACCAGGTGCTTCACCTCTCTAACCTCCAACGACGCCTCAATCAACTGAACTTCGCCGGCTACCCCGGAACCGCTTGCTTCTTGCAGGGTATAATGAATGTGACAGGGTTGCCTCCTGCCGCGAAATGAGAAAAGCAACCACCCGCCTGCACGTCGTTGCCTCCCGTGCAACGTCTTTTCGGTCGGCCAGGTTGCATGTTGGCATCTCCCCCACGGCTTGTGGCTGGTGCCCTCGGTGAGCATCCACACCCTCGGCTGGCTCGCCGGTGGATGCGCCAATGGAAGCGCTCCCATATCTCATGGCATCAAACTGTCAGGACATGGCGCCAGTCCGCTCGAGACGCTCCGCCAATAGATAAGACCGACGTCGATAATTCTAATTCCTAAATCGCCCAGCAATCTTGCTTCGTTCCCGAGCTAGGCCTGACCCTCATCACCAAGGCCAAGCTACCAAGCTTCGCGGGCAGAGACCATCGAGGGACCGGCGCATTGGCGAAACCACGACGCAGGCGGCGGTATCAGGCAATGACGGGTGCAAGATCACAGCCAGCTTACGCACAGCGGCCGAATGAGAGCCCGACCTCAGCGAAGTTCTTACGAGAAATCCTGAGTGGCTCCATTTTCGCTCCTTCTGCTTATCTGCTGCGACAACCGTTGAGCCGGAACCAATGGAGTCGTGGCCCAAGAAAAGAGGCACCAAGGGACATCCATCCATTTTTCCATCTTCCTCCTGTCACCTGCGCCTGCGCCTGCGCCTGCACCTTCGCTTGCAGAAGCCGGCTTGGAAACTTAAGCGAATGAGGGTGCCCAGCCTGGCAGTGGTCTGGTCGCACGCAGGAAGCAGGAGAGAGGCGCATGCCGGGAAACGGCCTGATCCAGCAACTCCAAAAGAGGCACGCATTCTGCCGCCGATGGGTGCTCCGTGCTATCGTCCCGCGCTCCCCTTCTCATGCCGTCACCGTCTGCATCAGGTCACGATGGTATAACAGCCAAGAAACGCGGTATGCGCCGCCATTCTTTAGCCTCGCTCTGGACAGACCATCGATTTCACATCGAAGCTTGAAGTTCAGTTCCCGGGACGTTCCCAGAATGTTCCCAGGTAGAGGGTACGTGAGCTTGGTGGCCAGTCACGTCGTCTGATTGGGTCGTGTCTTATCTCTCGGCAGAGTGGACCTGTCACCTTGGCGTAGCCTTGGCGAGATAAGGGGATCCCTGCCAGGCTTCCCCTGTCATCCACATCATCCTGCTTGACGTCGACCATCCACCTCGCCGACCCATCTGGAGACATCTGGAGACGCGTACCGCTCCCCGGGGTCTCGCATCCCTGCCGCAAGACGAAAGTCGGGAGGATCAGCTCGCAGATCCCCTCTAGAATTCCGACGCTGGCCCTCAGATCAGCACTTCATCGGCCAGCGATATCGACCGTCCTCGATGTGTCCTTGCGCTTGCTAACATCTCCAGCCGCCAAGCGCCCAGCCGCCGTCGCAACTTAACCACCTTCATGGCGTCTATCATTGACCTCAGGTCCGATATCAAGCTGCCGGCAGAGGCGGTGATCCCACTGGGGAATGCCGATGTTAGTATGGGATTCAATTACCAATACAGTCATCTCCTCTGCCGATATCAAGATACTCGACGACGACAAGCCTCTAGCTGCCGGTATCACACCACTCCGATCTCAACAGGGCATCCAAAGATAGGGAAGATGCGCCTCTTGCTGATACGCTTCAACTCGGTACTGCCAAGCCGAAAGCCTCTCAATCACCTTGCGTTCGGGGTCAAATGGACCCCCCCGGGCCAGTAGGGCCTGGAGGTGTCGGCCAGAAACATGCCAGCAACATCCATCAACGCGAAAATGCACCCAACGCAGACAAGTCCATTATGAGGCAGAGATTCGCCTGCGGAGGCACAATGGCTTTTCATCAAGCGTTACCATTGAAGTCAATGGTCGTCAAATATGAGGCTCCACGATCGACACCACATCACCTTCGCCCTGCGTCCCTGCTTCTCAGCGCCCGCAACGTTCATCTGCCGGACTTCGTTGACGCCTCAAAGTCCATAAGCTTCGCTTCCTTCCCCCTTCCAACCAGGTTCCTGTCCCACAGGCCTGCGTCTCTGCGGGCGTTCATCCTCCCATTCCTACCTTGGCGAAGGCTTGAGCTCGCTTTTGCCCTCTGCACTGCAACTCGCAACTCTGGTTCGTAGGGCTCTGCGGGCGCTGTGATGCCCGTCGCCCGTTTTTCTGGATTCGCCATCCTCGCCACCGTTCACGTGTTTGCGGGCGCTGATGGTCAGCCGTGGTATATATGAAAGGCCTGCTGTCCCTGCTATCAAATGTTGGGCGTCTCTTCTGGCGCCCGATAGTTATTTCGATGGCTCATTCATCGAAATGCCTGCTTCACGCAAGGTAGTCAATCAACCTGTTATCGACCGCATCGACATTACCCCTCGCCTACTTTCTCCGCCCTCAAGCTTCATTTCCAAGAATGATCATACCTGAGGTCGTGTTACTTGGGAACCTTCTGTCCAAGTGACAGGTCGTCCTGAGCTGCGGTTTGATTGTTCATCTACTACTTGTATGAGTGGGCCAGCTTCTCATACGAGTAGACCCCTCCTCCTTTTCCTCCGCCCTCGATATGTCTCGTCTGGCTCCAGTCGCCTGTAATGTCTGCCTCGAGCATCTCCCGGATATCTTGAAGTTATCAAGTGATTCGTGAAGCGATCGCCTCCGCAGCTTCCGATCAAGGTTCAGGAAAAGTGCCGTGGGATTTCCCCATGGTCGTTGGTGACGATGGTTGAACTGATTCACTGGCTCACGCGATGAAAAGTATGGGCACTTTGACAAGTCCTTGTCTGTTACTATGGCTTATTCTCATACATCTCATCGCCACTGATCCTGTCGTCCTCAGACCCAGGCTGTGACAACTGCCTGCATGGACACACTGCACTTTTGCCATCCGACTGCTCCATCATCGAGATCATCGACGCCAAGCCCAGCATCGTTTAACAAACCAGACCGCCGTCAATCTGGTACGTTGAGCCCGTGATGAACTTAGCTTCATCCCCCAGCAAAAAGGCTATGAGCGCCGCCACCTCATTTGGCTGGCCTAGTCTCGGCAGGGCCAGAGTGTACGACGTGGGTTTCTCTCCCAAGCGCTGCGCCGCGGTGTTTAACAGAGGCGTCTCGATGGGACCACTGAAGAAAGTCAGCACGGTTATGATATCATGGCAAACCAGGTTCACTCACGGCGCCACCGCGTTGACTCTCACATGCCTCGGCCCTAGCTCCTTCGCCGCCGTCTTTGTCAAGCCAACGACTCCATGCTTGCTCGCCACATAGGCCGCACTGTTCGGCAGGCCGATGAGGCCCGCAACCGACGCGGCATTCACGATCGATCCGCCGTCCTTTAGCACCGGAATCTGCGCGCGCAGCGAGTTCAGCACCCCTTTGACGTTGACGCCCATGACAAAGTCCCAGTCGTCGTCGTCAATATCCGCGATCGACGCGATGTTCTGCTGTTTCCCGATGACACCCGCCAGGTTCGCCGCACCGTCAAGCTGGCCAAAGGTGTCGACAGCCTCCTTAATCCACGCCTCGACGGCGGCCCTGTCCCGCACATCGACTTGCTTTGCGTGGATGTTGCCTGCGCCGTGAGCGGCTGCGAGCTCGGCCTTGACCTCTTCAAGCAATGCAGCGTTGGCGTCAGCGAGAGAGAGGCGGGCGCCGAGCGACGCGAGATGGGTGGCCGTGGCACGACCAATGCCAGACGCTGCGCCCGTGATGACTATGGCTTTGCCTTTGATGGTGGTCATGGTGATGGTTCGACAATGAGACACTAGGTGGGATGGCATGCGATGCTGAAAACCAGCGCTAACGATTGATAGAGCAATGAGATGCGTGGTTCCTGACTGCGCAGTCTTGTCTCGATATTGGGACCTCGTGCTTTTGAGAAGATTGACCACCTCACTCGCATTGGAAAGTCGCGAAATGACATCCGGAGAGGGGCAGAGGTGACTCTGTGGCGGCGGCTAAGCTTGCCCGGGCAAGCCGAATCACTACCCGGCGCTACAACAACACTAGCCGTCTGGATCGCCCTTCGGAAGAGATACAAGTCAATTGCTGAGGTATAGAATGCGTGCTACCACCATTCAAGCTTCAAGAGCTTAGGCCTCGCCATCCTTATCCAAGTAAGACGCCTCGACGAGGAAGGCAACGGTGAAGACAGAATGGCGATGAATCGCGTCAAACATAATCGTCTCGTAGGTCTAGGCGAGTCAGCCTCTTCTACCCAGCTTCGTCTATTGAGTTGACTTACATCTCTCCCACTGTGAATCCAGGGGCTTGACGTCCTGATGACCTCGTCACATACATACGCAGCAGCTGCATCCATTAGTCCAAGTCCCTAACCGCTTCTTCATCACACTTACGGAATCCGTTGCTGAACGCAGGTCCATGGTCGGAGCACGCATACCCGCACACATCCTCAGTCGTCTCGCCCGTATACTCGTCAGCCACCAGGCGCGTGTACGCCGTGAAAGCCGGGTCGACGTAGTCTGTGAAGATGGAGATCTTGCCGCTGGGCGAGTAACCGGCCATGTCCTGGTTGACGAAACCGAGCACCGACTTCTTCTTGGCCTTGTAGTCGGAGAAGATGGCGTTGGAGCCGAGAAGGCCGCCTTCCTCGCCGGCGTAGAAGTGGAACTCGATCGTATTGTGCGGACGATAGCGGGCCTGGGCGAGAATACGCAAGGCCTCGAGGATGACGACGACGCCCGAGCCGTTGTCGTCGGCCCCGGGAGCACGGGCGCCTGGCCCGCCACCGGCTACGGAGTCGAAGTGGGCGCCAACGATGACTTTGGATGCTGTCAGCGGGAATCGCTTGAATCGCATAGAGAGCACTGACTGAGATCTTCCGTCTCGCCCGGGATTTTGACAATTGTCGACGGCTGATTGAACGCTGCATGCACAAACCTAGTCACCTCGATCAAAGGGTTCGGTTGCGACAATTCCTCAGCAAGGTCAAACATCCATTGCGCCGCAATAGTACCGTTGACGGAGCGGTAGTGGCGGTTCCACATGCTGAGAATGATCAGTGCGATGCAATCTCTCTTTTGGCAGAGGGCACTCACTCAGTCATCTCCTTGAGCCAAATCTTAGGGCCATCAGTGGTGACTCGTGGCGTGAGGCAGTTGACACGAGCCTGGTGTGAAACCTCCTTGGGGTAGTCAATTGCACGGGCGTGGACATTGCGTGCACGCAGCTCCGTCGGCGGTGTGCTCAGGATGCCGAGGACCTCCTCGTCTGTAATGTCGGTGATGTCGAAAAAGTTGATGTTTGCTGCCTTCAGATTGTCCTTCTCTTCATCAGTCACCCAGCTTGCAGGTTCCGATTCGGACGTTTTGATGAGACGCAGCGTGGCATCAGTGCTGGCGGCAGGAATGGCGCCGACAAGGGCCACAGAAGCCACGAGCACCGCAGTGAGAGACGTGACTGATCGCATGTTGACGATGATGAGTAAATTTAAATTTGTCGGCTGGCAACGAACTGAGGACGCGGTGAACAGCGCCAGCAGCATGCAATATGGATACTATGCCGCCTTTTGACGTCGTAGCACTCTTGGTGTGACATCAGCCTGGGCACGCTTATCACAGAGGCATGCCGCACGCGGCTCGTGGCAGGCGTGACGAAAATCCCGATACACAGCTGCTGCAGTCCTACTGCCGGCCGGGAAAGAGAATCAAGATACCGTGCTCTTCTAGGCCTCGCAGTGGCGTCTGGTGGCCTGATGCGGCGTCACTCACCGGAGCAGGTGTTATCTTCGTGTGAGGGTCCATGCGATATTGGTCCGGAAGCGCTTGCCAGCTTCCTGTGCTGGCTAGCTCCATGTTCTGTTGGTCACCTACTCGGTGTGAGCTGCAGCTGGTACCTCGTATTCCCCTCATCCATGTTGCAACGGCTTGGCAACCGGTGCAGATGCATGGGATTGGAGGTTACTGAATGGCCGCAGATGTCAAGTCGAATACAGCTTGCTTTCGACAGTGTACCGGCCGTGTTAGTTTTACTTGCTGACCCAACACTGCTCTTCCCAGGATCATTGCTGTGGTCAAAGTACGGCCGCAGCATGAGGTCCCCAATTTTTCACCACACACCCGGTGTTCAAAAGGTACGCGCTGCTGTAGCAGATGTGTCATATCACGCTTATTAACTATGGAGGCTGGAAGAACTATCTCTAGTTCGAACAAAACGCCGTATCGAACTCCCCTGTGTACCCGAGATGTGGCCTATGCGGCAGTCTCGCCCCATCTAGTAGACGTACTCGAAGTTGGGGTTCTCCTTGTCAGTCATGTCCGTGAAGGCCGTCGCATTCAGTTCGTCGGCCACGTAGCTACCGTTGGCTCGCATGGCGGCGCGCTTCTCCTCCTTGCGCTTGTTCTCCCACTTGAATGCGTAGCGGAACACGAAGAATAGACCCAGCTCGATGCAGTTGGCTACCAGGATGGAGCCAATGCCCAACTGGTACTTCGGAGCTTGTTCGGTGAGGTAGAAGAAGGGGCTGACAATGTTGCCAATGCAAGCGCCGAACCAGATCATGCCGGAAACAATCATCTTCTTAGACTGGCCGCCCGTGTTGGAGGTGATGAGAGAGAGGGAGATGACGAAGGACGCCTGGTATGAGCCGGTGAGGTAGCTGAGAGCGATCATGTTAGCTCTTGCATGTACAAAAGGAAGCCTATATGCAGCATCAAAACTTACAAGCAAACAAGACGCCCAGTGTACGCATCCTCTGGTGCAAGCAGGAAGCCGAGGGCTCCTGCAATCGTCGGAATCATGAACAGAGCGCAGACGAGGGTGCGGCTGTTGGCAGGCATGTACTTGTTGGCAAGAGCACCAAGAACAATCCAGACGACGACAAGCGCGCCCTGGGGAATACCCAGCAGAGCGGTCTCCAAGGTGTCAAAACCGAGACCTTTGATGACGAGAGTAGAGAAGTTGGAGATGCCGCCGTTGGGTACATTGGCCACAAATCCGAGCAGGGTGAAGAGCCAAGTCTTGTAGTCACAATATGCCTCCTTAATCTGGCCCCAGTTGATCCGGCGCTGTTCGATACCCGTCTGGTTTCGACGCATACGAGCAATCATGATGAGCTTTTCTTCGCGGTCGAACCCCCAAATCGTGCGGGGAGAGTTGGGTAGCATGAAGCAAAGAACAATAGCCCATGCGGAGCAGAAAGCGCCGACGACGAGGAACTCGTACCGCCAAGATTCGAGAGCTCCCTTGATATTGCCAATGCCGTAGCCTAAACTTGTCAGTTATAGAGCCAAAAATTGTAGAACATGGTAACATACCGATGAGGCCTCCGCCAGCAACACCGATGCCATTCCAGGCATACCACGCGGAGATGCGAGACGGCTGCTCCTCTCGAGTGTAGTACATCGAGGTGATCAACATGAATGCTGGGTCGGCAATGGCCTCGAAGGCTCCAGAGAGAACTCTGAGAGCGAGCAGACCGCCAAAGTTCTGAGCCGCAGCCTGAGCCATGAGGAGAGCGCCCCACATGAAGATATTGAAGGATAGGTAGTAGGCAGGCGGGCAGCGCTGCATGATAAGGTTCGAAGGAATGGCCCAGATCAGCCAACCAAAGTAGAAACTGCTCGAAAGCCAGGAGTATTGGTCGCCCTTTAGGTCGAGGCCTTCTCTCAGACCAAAGATGGCAGCGTACGACCTTTGATTGTTAGCGCTTGTCAATAGCTCCAACTAGATGTGTACACTCACAGTGTGGTCTTGTCTACGTAGTAGAAAAAGTAACATATTCCCAGCAGTGGCAGGATACGCATATCAATCTTACGGAGGACCTTTTTCTCTGCTACCTGGTCGATTGACTCATCGTTAGGGTACCTGGCTAGTGCCTCGAGATACAACTCTGGGTGCGGGTGGTTGACGTCTTCGCCAGCGACATTGGGCTTGCCGAGTTCCTGTTCGACATGCTCAACGTCACTCTTGCGGCGCTCATCGGCAGGTGTTGCCGTGGTGGTTCTACTGTTGGCCATGTCGAGAATTGCTTTCACTTCGTCTCGTGGTTGACGTAGGATGATCTTCTCGCCGGCGATGTCGAAGCCTTTGCTGCGGTTAGTGTTCGCAGGCTGGATGTGTGATAGAGCTGCAGCCTTTCGCTTCATCCAAGATCGACTGAGACCATTACACCTTTATAGAAATGACCATCCCATCGAAAGGTTATCGTCCCCAGTGCCGAGTCAGACTCATTGCGGTGATGGATGGGTGAGTTTGCTAATAGGCGACCATCGGTCGGCTAGTATGTTTGGTCTTGCGGGATCCCGGGGAGAAGTGTCGGGTTAAGCCAGCGGGGCGCGACTTCTGGCGGTCATTGTCGCGATAGGTTGAGCAATTGAATGTTAACACTGCTCATAGTCTGCTATCAGCCATGGGTTTCGGCATTTGATTTCAAGGCTTGAGAATGGTCTTTTCTAGCATACTTCTTTTCTGGCAAGGATTTTGTCATTAGTAGTAGTATAAACGGTTAGGCTTTTGGTCACTTTTACATCATTATCATCTACAGTCAATTATTGAAGATGAGCAGCTGTTATTATTAAATCTGACCTGCTAGTACGGATTCTGGAGACGGCTCTCCAATATCGCGGACTTCCGACCGTCATGTCGACGGCCCCGTCTCCACCTCCATACCCACCTCCGCCTTGGCCCCCGCCTCCCCCAGAGTTGGATGTCCGCGCATACCACGGAGACAACAAGATGGATCCGATCCAAGCTTTATTTGGTTCAGACCCCATTATCAATGGGTCTCTTGTTTTATGAATGGTGGAAGATGGGCTTCCGAAGGACGCAGCGGGGACGATCGTCGGGTGGGTTTCTCTGGTCAGTTTTCCCGCCAGTTGCAGACGTCCCTCGGATCCTGAGGATTCCTGTCAAACACCTTCCTGCGAAGAAGCATGACCAACATGTGGTGATGGTCCCGAGCATGTGGTATAGTGTATTAAGTTCCCGAATGCCGGCATTCATGGCCTGAGGTGCGTTATGACGCGATACCTATGGAGTGAGAAATATCTCCGAGTCGCACCGTTACCCGAGTTCAGTTCACAGAGCGTTTTCTGACAACTGAATTCGCGGTTCAATCACTGGAAGTCGATACCTAGAGATCTCTGATGTCTGGGGAAGACGATTTACACATTACAGGCGCATTGGCGGCATGGAGAGAGCTGAACGCTATTTCGTAACTAATATTTGGGGGGAATCCACCTAATTCGAAAGGTGGCCGCACCGCAAGACGTGGCTGAGCCTTGTATCAATCGCTTCCATTTCCACTGGGTTGATAATGGTCCGATATCTGTAGCAAAGATCGGACTTGCTTTCAATGTAGCCTGCCGGCCCATCAGGCCCCAGTCGTCAGTGCTTCCGACATCGGCAACCAGGGGAAGGAAGTTCTTATGAGGGGACCCAGTTCTGAGGTTGTATAGATAGTTTTAATCATGCTATATAAAGGGTGATTAATGCGGAATACGAGGAATTGGGCTCTCGAAATATTGGCGCGCAGCTGATGGCTTTCAATGGTCTTTGGACGCTGAGGGTCGGGTTTCTGACTGAGGGGTCAAACATTTAGTTCCTTCAAGCCTGAACTCCCATCCTTGTCTCTCTTGTTCCATAAGCCAATATGCCTCTGTGTTTGTTCATCCATGGAATATTTGGTACCTCCTGCCGTTCAGGCGAAATCTCATGCGCAGACACAACTGAATCATCTTGAAACAACCACGCCGTTCATAACATGACGGTAGAGTCAAGAATGCCAAAGCAAAACGCATCCCAGTAGTTGAGCCGGCACTGCGCTTACCCTGGCGACACAGCCATTCTTCTATGGTGCACCTTCGCCTATTCACGCCGCCCCCCCCCCCCCCCCCCCCCCCCCCCCCCCCCCCCCCCCCCCCCCCCCCCCCCCCCCCCCCCCCCCCCCCCCCCCCCCCCCCCCCCCCCCCCCCCCCCCCCCCCCCCCCCCCCCCCCCCCCCCCCCCCCCCCCCCCCCCCCCCCCCCCCCCCCCCCCCCCCCCCCCCCCCCCCCCCCCCCCCCCCCCCCCCCCCCCCCCCCCCCCCCCCCCCCCCCCCCCCCCCCCCCCCCCCCCCCCCCCCCCCCCCCCCCCCCCCCCCCCCCCCCCCCCCCCCCCCCCCCCCCCCCCCCCCCCCCCCCCCCCCCCCCCCCCCCCCCCCCCCCCCCCCCCCCCCCCCCCCCCCCCCCCCCCCCCCCCCCCCCCCCCCCCCCCCCCCCCCCCCCCCCCCCCCCCCCCCCCCCCCCCCCCCCCCCCCCCCCCCCCCCCCCCCCCCCCCCCCCCCCCCCCCCCCCCCCCCCCCCCCCCCCCCCCCCCCCCCCCCCCCCCCCCCCCCCCCCCCCCCCCCCCCCCCCCCCCCCCCCCCCCCCCCCCCCCCCCCCCCCCCCCCCCCCCCCCCCCCCCCCCCCCCCCCCCCCCCACAGTGACATCTCGGTCGCATCGTTCTTAGGCATTGGCGTCTTTGAAGCTTTCATGGTGACTGACTACAGCGATCATCATCACCGCTGAGTTTTCGCGTTGCATTGCTCCAGACTCGTTACAGGGCTACATCGTCCGAGTCGGGCCGCGATTCCTGGACCTCCGGGCCCTAAACGAACGCTCCGTCAAGACTCCTTATGATCCTGTCAAATCTACCTATGTTGCTAATCGCCTGACACCTCTCTAGCCGAGCAAGCAGATCGTATCATTTCAATTGGGCAATGGGTGCCCGAAAGCATGCAAGAGAACGGCGTGAGTGGGCCAGATGGCATCTTGAGTGAACTCCGCCAGTGGTTTGCATCGGTTAAATAAGCACAATGCGAAAGAAAACGCAGCAATCCCGACAGACCCTTGTGTTTGAAGCCCCCGGAAAAAGGTCTTTAGCAAATTGCCTGAAATACCCGTCGGGTCCGAACGAGAATTCTGAACCCGAAAGGTACCAGCCCCAAATCCTCAGGAATAATGCGGTGGTGAATTAGAAGTCTGGGTCGTGTTATACGATTTGCCAAGTGAAAACAAAAACCGAGGTAGCCATAAATTCGACATGTGTCCTGAAATTCGAGACTCAAGAGCTGGCATTCGCATAAAACTTCGTCAGTCAGCAAACCGGACCGCATGTGAATCCGAAGCCCATCAAACATGATACTCTCTTCGGCTCTTCCCCTAGCTCTAGGGGCTGGCATGGTTCTAGCCCAATCCTACGACTACATCATCATTGGTGCCGGGACTGCCGGGTTAGTTGTTGCTAACAGACTTTCCGAAGACCCCTCTGTGAAGGTTGTTGTGGTTGAACCCGGCACTGACGAACGGGATAACCCATCCATCTGGGGAACTGACCAGTACTCGAAGGCGTTCGACACTCGTCTCGACTGGAACTACACCACTACACCTCAGAATCATGCTGGTGGAAGGATCATCACTTTGCACCAGGGCAGGGTATGGGGCGGGACCAGCGCAATCAATGGTAAGGTTCTTGGCAGACCCTAGATCAGACCTACGTACTAAGTCTGGTAGGTATGGCCTACGTTCGAGGCAACCGCGCCGAATTCGATGTCTGGGAAGAGCTTGGCAACCCTGGTTGGAACTGGGACACCCTTCTCCCTTACTACAAAAAGTCCGAAATGTACTTTATCCCCAGGGACGATCAGCTGACTGCGGGTGCGTCCTACGAGCCTCAGCATCACGGCTTCCAAGGGCCTCTTCATGTAGGCTTGGCGCCGGCCTTCACCAACACGTCGGCCTCGCCACTGCTGCAAGCAGCTTGGGAGAGCCTCTCGGTGCCGCGCAATCCAGACTTCAACGGCGGCAGTGTTCGTGGGTTTGCCTACCCCCCCTCGACCCTTGATCCTGAGTTGAACGTCCGATACGATTCATCTCGGGCGTACATCCACCCCGTTGAGAACCGACCCAACTTGACGATCTTGCAAGGCACCGTCAAGCGAATCACCTGGGCACCTCAGCCGCGCAGGCAGAAAACTTGTCAGAATGCAGGATTAGTGGCCAATGGAGTCGAGTTCCTCACTGAGGATGGCCAGGTAAAGACCATCAAAGTTAAGAAAGAGGTTGTTGTTTCGGCGGGTGCAATTCGTACGCCCGGTGTGCTTGAGGGCTCTGGCATTGGTAACCCTCGGTAAGAATCCAGCTTCAGACACCAAGTTTGTATAGACCTAACAGTATCGACCGGCAGAGTTCTCAAAGCTCTCGGCATCGAGACCATGGTTGACCTCCCAGGTGTTGGGGAGAACCTTCTCGAGCAGCCTCACCATACCCTTGCCTACACCGGTAACCTTGAAGAATCCACGAATGCTTTCTACGCCTACGTAACAGCGGAGAACCTATTTGGGGATCAATTGGCAGCTGTTGAGGCCTCGAGTCGCGCAAGAATCCCAGAGTTCGCTCAGGCATCAGTCGATGCCTCTGGAAACGACGCTCTAAACGTCACGGTAATTGAGAGACTTTTCACCATTCAGCACGATCTCATGTTCAAGAAGAACGCCACGATTGCAGAAATTCTTACCATCATCGCCGTCGGTCTTCAGTTCTCTGACTACTGGATCCTGTTCCCCTTTTCTAGGGGCAGCGTCCACCTCTCATCTGCAGACACCATTGACAAGCCACTCTTCGACCCACGCCTCATGCTCGCCGACTTTGATGTGGAGAGTACGGTGGCTGCTGGCAGACTGGCGAAGAAGTTTTGGCAGTCTGAGCCCGTAGCTGCTAGCGTGGGTGGTCAGTTGTTCCCTGATGCTGCGACGCTGCCCGACAATGCCACAGATGAGCAGTGGGAAGCATGGGCACGAAACACCGGTAAGCCGTCCTAAGCCTTTCACCCCCCCTGTAATAACTCTGACCAACTCATTACGTAGCTGGCCCAAACGCTCACCCGATCGGCACTGCCTCTATGATGGCGAGGGAGCTCGGGGGTGTGGTTGACCCTAAGCTGAAGGTCTACGGCACGGCCAACGTCCGCGTCGTCGATGCCTCGGTCATGCCCATCCAAACCAGTGGTCATCTCACTTCGACGATCTATGCCCTGGCCGAGAGGTTGTCTGACATCATCAAGGACGCGGCTTGACGATGTGGATCAACACAAGTATGTAGAGAAGCTCCAGGCTCGTATGAAGGATAATAATGAGGGCTAGATTCTCATCTGTTTTCGTTTCACTCCAAAGAACCAACAACCAAAAACAGCAACAGCAACAATAACATCCTAGCCCTTTAATATTGCCCAGCGACTCCTAATTGTCAGCCTTTGGCGACGCCTGAGCCGCTTTGGGTCTTTCTCTCAAGGAGTCGTGACACAAGCGGGCTCGTCTTCCCACGCATTAATAATCCAATCCAGAACAATACGGCGAGGTCTTCTCTTCTCAAATCAAGTGTCTGTGATCAAGATGATTTGTCGTTATGTTGCCTGTGCCGAGGCCAGTGTCCGCCCAGACTTGAGGGGTAAACCCAATATCAAGCCACCAGACCAAACAGCATCACCGCCCCGCGGCGCACGGAATCAACCCGTCCCTCCGTCTTACATATCACCGCATTGAACCGTACTTCATATCACCCGGGAGGCCAATGACAGCGCGCAACGGCCTGTCAGGTGTCTCGCCTGCACGAAGACGGCACGGCCCCGCCCCGCGTATCACGTCAACTGCCGTCCGCTACCTCGGCATGCGCGGGGCGTCTTCTAATCACGTTGGGAATCAGGGGACACGCTCACAACAGCACATAACCAGGGCGTTTCCAGTTCGCAAGACCGCAGTCAATTACATCAGCTATCGAATCGCTCAAACAATATCATCCGTCAACAATCGTCGCTCACGTTCCCGGCCGTAAACGTTTCGTCCTCCACCTCCACCCATCACAATCGATGGATCAACCAACTAGTACGTGTAGCGGAAACCGCGCTGCGAATCCTCCTGCAATTTGTAAGCATCAATTCAGCACGGTCAAAGACGGTATGGTTGCTTACCTCGTTGTTCTCCAGCTCCACCTCGCCCCGATCAGCCTTTCCGTTCAGCCTCTTGAAGTCGATGCTCAGGATGCCAATGAGGATCAGCGTCAACAGGCAGCAGGCAATGCAGCCATACATGCCGGGGCGGTAGTGCGGGACGTCCTGAGGGCGGAAGAGCAGGCTGCCGGCAATACCGCCGACACCGCCGAAGCTGACGAGAGTGGCGCTGCAGAAGGCGCGCTTCCACTGGCCACGGATGTTGTTGGCCTGGTAGGCCATGACGGCGGGGATGTTCGAGTTGGCGCCAGCGGTGACGAGGAAGACGCCGAAGTAGCGCACATTCGGGTTGGGGTGGAAGCCCATGATGGGCAGGCCGACGAGGCAGAGGATCATGTTCGCGACGATGATGGGCCCGCGGACGCGGAAGCGATCACCGAGCCAGGCCATGCCGAACATGACGCAGCCGGCAAAGGCGTACGGGGGTGCGACCAGGCACTGGGCCTCGCCGACGGTGAAGCCCATGTTGATCTGCAGGATGATGGGGAGGAAGTAGGCAAGGGCGTACGACAGGGTGGTCGTGTTGAAGAAGATGATGGCGTAGGCCCAAATCTTCCAGTCGGCGCCGGCGGCGAAGAAGCGGCGAGCGTTGAAGGGAGGCGTCTTGGCGTCGCCACGGTCGTGGTTCACGCGATCGACGACCCAAGTGAGCTCGCGCTCATCGAGGAACTTCCAGGTCTTGCGCCTCGAGTCTGGGAAGTCCACGAGCAGCCAGTAGCCCAGACCGGCGAGCAGGCAGGTGATGATGCCTTCGATGATGAAGATCCAGCGCCAGCCGGTCAGGCCAGCAAGGCCGTTCATCTGCATCAGGCCGTAGGCGAGGATACCGGCAAAGGCGGAGGCGACGCATCCGAGCAGGTAAAAGACGGAGTACCGCTTACCAACCTCGACTATTCCGACACGTCAGTACATCGGTCTTCACACCAAGAGCGAAAACGGAGGACACCTACATCGAGTGTACCAGGTGCTGAGCAGGTAGACGCAGCTGGGGAAGAAGCCGGCCTCGAGGATTCCGAGAAGGACACGACACGCGGCCAGCTGGCCAAAGTTCTCGGTGAAGCCCATGCCGATCATGACGCTTCCCCACATCAGACAGATGCCGGAAAGATGGACGCGAGGACCGAGCTTGCGGACGATGATGGTCGACGGCGGCTGGAAGAGGATGTAGGGGATGAAGAAGACGAGCGATGCGATGGCCTGTGGTCGTCAAACGGTCAGTCACGACCGTCGCTACATGCAACACACGGCAACAGCAAACATGAAGTCGGGAGCATGACTTACGTATCGGTTTTCAACGACGAGGTTCAGCTCAACGTTCATGCCGGCAATGGCGGCGGCCGACAAGTTGGTTCGATCCATGAGCGACACGCAGTACATCAGGCCGACGATGACAACGAGTCGGCGATCGACGCGCTTGATGATTCTGCGCTGCTCCTCGGGAGTGAAGCCATGATCGGGGGCGGCGCCGGGGCTGGAGACGTCGGTCGAGTCGACGCGGTTGGCCTTGTCGCCGATGTGCTCGGCCTCGAAGTCCTCCTTATCGAGGTCGCGGTCGCGGGTGCTCATGATGGGCAGCGGTACAGTGAAGTAGCGCCAAAAGTGTCTGTCTGTGGTGAGGGGCCTGTTCAGTCTCTGTTGTGTCGGGATTATGTCGTGGAGTTGTGCACCCTGGGACAAAGAAAGAGGTCTTGGGGTCTGCCTTTTTTCACTTCGCACGAGATTCAAGAAAGCTTCCCCTCCAGACCTTTTGTAGATCGCTCGGCCACGACGTACGACGTGTCCCAGACCCATACCATGGCTTCGGGACCCCTCCCATCCCACATCCACATCACATCACACCCGGTCCCCTCCCCTTCCCTTCCCTTCATGGGTCACCCATTACGCAGCGGCCGGCAAGCTCCACGTTCCCCAGCTTTGAAAGGGGGTGACGAGGGCTACGAGGGCTATCTGGGGGCGCCCCTCCAGCCCCTCCGGCCGGGCTGGCGTCCTCGGAAGCGCAGGTCTCACTCGAATCAACATAGGTGCGGGAACCAATCAGAGACAGAACAGCGAGCAAAGATACCGAGGGTGGCGGCCTCACGGCGTTCAATGCGTCTTGGCTCTCGAGCCAACATCCGACATGGGGGGTGGAATATTGACTTGAACAGCGCCCGAAAGGGGGGGCTTGGGGGCAGCCTGTTGACGCAGAATCTGGGGAATGTGGGCTTCCCGAGTCTCCATTTCGTTGCGGCTGCGGGGTAAAGCCATAGCCAGACGAGAACAGAGAGGAGAAATACGGGGAAGCAGGGAGGTGGAGATGGGCGAGATGGGCGAGATGGGGCAACATGGGGCACACGACGACGGAGCTGATGATGCTCATGCTGCTACCCCCGAAGCCACACTTAACAAGGACGACCAACCGGTACTTCGTGCGGCCGCCGCTTGGCACGCCGCCGTCATTGGCCAAGCCTACGGTCGATTGCCCGTTTCGGTCCTAGATGCGAAGTCGATGAGCATCTCGGTCGACTGGTTGCGTGGAGGTTCAGGCCTGTCGCCTCACCCTAGGCCTCGAAGCGGACCCCCGACCACCCCCTCCCCAGGCTCAAGCTCAAGGGGGCGCATAGGGTGCATGGGCGCATGCGAGATGGATCGACATGTGGTCGGCCTCGAATGATGGGCGTTCGTGACGGCCGGTGACACATTGGTGTGTTTGCCATCGGCGGAGCGCCTACCATTCTGAGCATTCCACGCCGGTGAACTCACCTCGAGAGCAGTTTTGGGGGGGAGGGGCGCGTGGAGACGGCAGTCGTTGTTGAGCATGATCACGATGCGGTCAGTTCTGTGGTAAGAGTCATGAGAAGAAGCCCAGACCTTGTCGCTCGTGTGCCTGAGCCTGAAAGAAAGGAGGGCATTTCCAAGCATGGCCCTCGTCGTACTCGTCTTTCTCAAGACAGTTGGGCTGTGCCAAGGTGCTCATTTCGTTTCATCTCGACTTGCATGTGTTCTGCAATCCTTTGGATCCCAGCAAACCATCTTGTCTTCTTCCCAAGCCATTTCCTCTCGATCTCTTCCCTTTCTTCTCCAACACCAAGACCGAGATTCAACGTGCCTCGGCATCTCCTCCCCTTCTTCTGCCTCTCATTGGCCCATCTCCTCCCTTTCACAGCTTCCCCGCATCCTCCATCGCAAGTCGCACACAATTATCAGACCGACCTGGACGCGGTTGACAGGCAATCAACATGGCCCAGGCTAATTCTAACGTCGAAGGGCTGGCTGCATCGAGGAAACCCAAATAACGGACCCTTCAACCATGCCCTATCGCCGCCACATCTGCATGCCGCAACGCCCGGCTGGGTCATCATCAATCTACGTGCCAGCCAATGCCCCCTCGTCCAACAAACGCCCAGATGCACTTACATCCTCCTCGCAAGTTTCGCTCAAAGTGGAAATGCTCACGATAAATAGTCCAGACAGCCGCACTCGAAGCCTCAGGCTGGATGTTTTCCAGCCAAACGCATGCGTTGCTTCGCGTCAAACCATCTCGATGGGCCTTCCTGGGGCTGATTCTAGACTCGCCTCCTCCTGTGAAACAACCGAGGCTCCTTTGCTACTCCCTCACCGAGCGGCCGAGTGGTGTGCATCCCACGGGACATGTCGGGTCCTAGACTGTGATGCCCAGAGTGTAATGATTAGGGGGCTTGGTGATGGCCTCGGTTGTCGTTGATGATCAGTCTCTCTTGCCGTGTTTCTGTTGGGAGGTTGACGTGGCCCCCAGCCGCTGGCTGAATTTGCTCTCTCCCTTCTCGTGTTTGGGCATGTTTAGCAGCATTCTCTTTCTCCTTTTTTTTGTCTCTTTTTGTTCACTCTTGCTATTATTGATGTCCATCAAGGTCTTTGGTGCATCGTGGTCCGTTCTTCTTTGTGTGACAAGGCAACATTGTCTCGTCTAGTCTTCGTTCAAGGCAAGCACACAACTATCAGCGTTCCACAGACTACTACCAAGGGCAGCAACATGTTGCTGGAATGTAAGCATACCTCCAAACAGTTTGCACAAGAATACCATCAGTACAGACATCCTGACAATCCAATCTCCCAAGGTGACCAAGTCGATTTGACCTCCCTTCACGATCATCCACCCATATACCCTACCTCCAACTTCAAACCTTCAACCTCAATACTATGCAGAAACTTGGATGCAGAGCAAACTCCATAACTCATCTTGTTGCCAGAATCACAAGCAACCATCCAGCGGAGACAGACCAGACCAGACCGGACAATTCCAGGGGCCCCCTCGGATAATCCGGAAGACCGGAGAACCCACACTGTCGGACATCGCCTACCTACAACACACTATCCTTGGTCGGGGTTGAGCTTTGAGGCTATGCTCGCTGTCGTGCATGCCGTTGGTTTGATCCACGGCCAGACACTCTCGAAACGGCCAGTCCAGACCGACCCGCCGCATCATCTGGCATATGATCGCGTCAGATGAGGTCCCAAGCCGAAGCACCGACCCACGATGCCGGAGAAATGCTGCTCGCTGCATCCCGGCGCCCGAAAGCTCCGGACCTGCAGCTGGGAGATGCGCATAACAACCAGAAAAGGCCTCTTGACCTCTTGGGACCATCTCTTCAGGCGGTGAGCGGCAGCCTTCCCTCTACCTCTGCAACGAGAGTTGGCGGGAAATACCTCGACAAGACACTTCGAAGTACAACCAACATCCAAGGCCATGGATCACCTCCATATATTTCGATGTACGGGTCAGAAGCTCACAATGAGTTTGATTAGGGCCATAGGCACGAGGATATGGCCTCCGGCCTTTCGTGAAGACGAACCCGGACAGGCAGCAACAAACATCCCAGATCCTTTACGCGGCTCTCACTGACACAGCTTAGCCATCGATCGAATGTGTCTCGGACGTAAAAGGGAGTTACTAACGCATCGTCTACTCAGATCATTCCTACCTAGCTCTGGCATCGGATATCTCTCCATGACGACCTTCAAACCGCCAAGGACGTCCCGCTGACAGCATGTTCTTGCGGAACACGACTGGCGAAGCAGTTGCATCACAATACAAGTACTATCATGGTTTGGATCTGATCTGGGTGTGTGGTCCCCTCCAAAGACCCAGCACTGGACAGGACAGCAAGCGTTTGCCTACACCAGCATCTGGGGCGACCGAGACGGGCCCTCCGTGTGATATCGAAGAAGGCGCACCAAAGGGACCAAAGCCCATCATACACGTCTGCAACGAGTCTCTGAGCGCAAAATATTTCTTCGTAGCAATGGTTTGACACCATGCCTTGACCCGGTCCCAGTCGGACGTTGCCAGTCATTATTACTTGGGATAAGCATGCTGCGTGCGACCTTGCAGGATGTGATGGACAGCCTGTAGACACCAGGACATTTGATCATGTTCAGCCCTCACCTACCTCCTGTTCTACCCAAGGCTTACACCCCCATCACGTTCTGTCGTCAAAGGCATAATGAGATCACCAAGTCATGGCACACGTTGGTCGTTTTATGATCATACTCTATTGAACGAACACCTGGGGATCAGACATGACTAACCCCATGCTAACAAACAGAAAAGCGTTGGAACAACGCCGGCCAGTGACAGGCCGAAAAACAAATGACACGCACCGGGAACCGATTGACCGAGCTAACCAAACCATGGTAGCCATCTAAAGCCGAAAGCAATGCAGAGCTATATTAAACACCTGATGATTGATCGCCATCGGGGAGCCACTGCGGGGGAATCTGTGTACATGTGTGGCAACCCATTTTCCATATCCAAGGCGAGCTTACAGCACGACCATGGCACCACCGGCAACGGCCGCCAGGACGACGTACATGCCGACGGCGTAGTCGCCGAAGGAGATGGCCCTCTCCATGCGGCGGTTGGTCATGCCGAAGCTCTCGTCATCGGCGTTGTCGGTACCACCGTTGGTACCGGTGCCACGAGCGGGGGCGGCGGTGGCGGTGGCGGCAATGGCGTTGACGGAGGACGCGGCGGAGAGCTTGCTGTTGCACGAGGAGGCGGCAGCGGGGGAGGAGATGCGCTCAGCGTTGCCATCAAAGTCACAGGCGGTGCTGGCGCTGTTCTGGGCCTCGAAGTAGGCGTTCATAACGAAACCAAGCTTCTGGGTGGCGTTGCACATGGAGTAGGCGCCGTAGATGCCGATGCTGGCGTTGGTGGAGATGCCGGCGCAGGCCTCGGGGGTACCGCCGCAGATGCTGCCGAAGATCTCGCCGTAGTCCTTCACGCTGACGGAAGACTTGACGTTGCAAGAAAGGCTGTTGAACATGCACTCGCAGAGCTCGCTGTCAGGGGTGGGAGGAAGGGCATCGGCGTTGACCTCCCAGTGCTCGGACAGGTCGGGGCAGACGGCGGGGCTGTTGGTGGGCTCGTAGTCGGCGCTGGCGGTGGAAGAGGCGGTGGCGGCGTTGACGCGCGAAGACAGGACCTTGTAGTTCTTGAGGACCTCGGCCTTGCTGTCACCCTTGAACTTGACGAGACCGTAGTCGTTGTCCTCCTGGTGGTACATGTAGACAATGCCGCCAGAGAAGACGTCGCTCATGTCCTCGGAGTAAAGGGCAGTGGTGTCCTGGAAGAGACGGCCCTCGGCACCATCGGGAACGTTGCAGCCGTACTCAGCAAGGAAGACGGGGACGGAGTAGTTGCTGAAGAACTCGACCTGCTTGTCGTAGCCGGACTTCTGCATGGAAGACTCGCCGCACCAGGAGTAGATGTTGTAACCCCAGAAGTCAATAGCCTCCTCCTCAGGACCACAGTTGAAGTAGTGGGCGGAAGGGCCACGGATATCGGGATCATCGTTGGCGGCGTAGCCGACGCCCATCCAGCGGTAGTCCTGGGTCTTGATGTAGGCCTTGGTGTCGCGAACGGCGGCCTTGACGAAGGCAGAGGCATCGGTGTTGCTGGCGTTGTTGGAGACCTCGTTACCGGCGAAGAAGCCGATGGTGTTGTCGTACTTGGCGAGCTCGTCAATGACGGCAGTGTAGCGCTCCCAGACGTCGACGTCCCAGTGGGGGTCGTCACGGTTGATGGACGTGTTAGGCTCACCCAGATCGGCGACGACGTAGATGCCGGCGTCCTGGAGCAGGGTCATGCACTTGGTGTGGTCCTTCTTGGGGTCGATGGCGTAGACACGGATGGTGTTGGTGCCGGCGGCGGCGAGGATGGGGACATCGCGCTTGCACTTGGCCTCGTCGGCGAGAGGGTCGATGTACTTGCCGTCCTCGTTCTCACCGCCAAGACCGGAGGGGTCCTCCTGGTAGGCGATACCCTTGATAAAGAACTGGGTGCCGTTCTCGTAGAAGAACTTGGAGCCCTAGGGAGAGAGTATTAGGACCGGTACAGGGCAGGATGGGGGTTACCACACGGCAGGGGGAAGCGGCGCACCTTGGTGATGATGGGGTCGAGAGCGGCAACCTTGCTGGCGAGGAGCAGGGCCGAGACGGCCGTGGTGGTGAACTTGCCCATTGTGACGGTTGTTGAGGTTGTCGATGGGATGTTGAGGATTGGAGATGTGGGTGGGAAAAGTGCGGATTATCAAGGTGAAGGCTGTCGAGGGAGACTGGTCTGTTGTTGCTGGAATGCTGCTGGACTGAGACCTTGGATGCTTGGCTTGCGGAGTCGAATGTTCGTCGAAGGCGTTTCGTTTGGAAAATCCTGAAAAAGGGTTGGTTTGCTGGGAGTGACAGACTGGTTCAAAAAAGAGTAAGAGGGGTGCAAATGAGTGTGCGAAGTCACAGTAAAGTGATTAAAAGAATAGCACGAGCGAAGGGCTGCTCGAGACTCTCCAGAAAACGAAGGACGGAGAGATGTCGAAGGGGTTGACGTTGTTGGAGGAGGAAGGGAGGAGAGGAAAGACGCGGCAAGTCCGGAGGGGGCAATTGTGGTTTTGTCGGACGTCTTGGCTCCTGGGTACCTGGCTACTAGCTGCCGCCTCCTTGTTCCTGCCTCGTATCCACCGGGTGGTAGCTCCTGCCTCCTGCCTCTGCCCAGCGTCCAGCGTCCAGTAGTCTCCTGCCCAGCTCTCAGCAGGCACACCTGCCACCGTGGGCAACTGGGCAAGGCACTCACTCGCACTCCCTACAGGGCGCTGGCGAGGCAGGAGCCCGCGGGCTGCGACCAGTCCATTGGACAATGCGGTGGCCAGGCGGCCAGTTAGGGAAGGGGGCGCAGCTCCGGTGTGATGGGACGGTACCCGAAGCTTGTCTGTGTCGCCTGCAAGTTTGGGTGGCACGACAGCTGGGCTGCAGGTACCTGTTCATCTTGCAGGGTCCCATCTTCATCTCGTTTCACCCATGTGAGGAACCGGACCACAGTGCCTAGGTGTGGGTCGCTGGTGTGATGATTCTCAGGGGGCGTTACTGGCTCGGTTTATCTTGCTAACGCGAAGACCCGACTGAAGGTGTGAAATTCCGCGAGTTCTGCTAGTGGCTTATCACACAGTGGCACCCCCCCTTGCTAGGGGCTCCTTCCCACCCCTGATCAGATGGCAGCCACCGATCATCATCTCGCACCGTGGACGATGAGAGGGTCTCCTGCCTTTTAGCGTGTTGGTCTCCTGATTCTGGACCTGGCGTAAAAGATAGGGGCAATCTCCACACCCCTTGGGCGCCTGCACCAGGACCTCCTGCCTCAGGGACTGACGGGCAGTGGCAGGAGTGGTGGTGGTGGTGGTGTCTTGCCTTACCAGCCAGCCACCACCAGTTGCGTGCTGCCGCTGAAGAGCCTGCTGGCCAGTGAGGCACGCTGTTGGCTGATCGCTACAGTCAACCTCGTCCATTCATCGCGCCAACCTCCAGATTCCAACCACGCGCCTGCCATGGCCACCGCATTCCACACCGCTCACGACTAATGAATCCGATCGATGACTACAGCATGGCAGCAACCGCAGCACCCTGGCCCCGACGGCATGACACGGTCGTCACCGGGACATGACATCCCGTCCAGACGAGACAAAGACCAGGCGGGACGATGAACAGATGGCAGAACTCGCTCGACCGATCCAAGCCAAGTCCAAGTCCAAGCCCAAGCCCAAGGCCTTGGACCATCTCGTCTGTTCGTCTGCCCGTATTGCTCTGCTCTTGGGATTTTCTTGGACCACCGCTCGAAATCCCGATCAACACGGTGTGCTCCACCACCAAGCTACAGACGATGACGACGACTTCCCTTCCATCAATTGCCATCATCAACCCCGTCTCAGTCGAGAACAGTCGCTGGGGAAAGCTCTGTCTCCCTTCATCGCCACACTGGACCACATTTCCACCCACCCTTCCGTGGCATCCTTATTCGACCGAGACCTATTAGTCTCTCGCGCGTGGTGCGGTGGCGATCCTGGACCGCTGGATCCCAGATGTACTGTATGCTGGATACGACACGAGCCACCGAGCGAATAAACGAACGAGGGCACCTGAGCCGCCTGAATGTTCGCTCGCGGCGATCTATTGGACGGTAAATGTCCGACGCCGACTGGAACCGCCGTCAGCCATCGACTCCCCTGATCATCTTCATTCCCCTGGCTCCTCCCTCCCTCAGCGGTTCTGTCTCTGTCTGGAGTCTCTGGCCCCCCCTTGGCTCTCACAAGCCCAAGCTCCGATCCGCTATTTCGTTGCACTGCCCCCCGTCCAGGCCCGCTCGTTTCACCCGCCCTGTTGTCGCAGGCGTCCAGCAGATCAGAGATCAGATTCAGGTGTACAGGACCCTGCCACCCTTCGGCGACCGACGACGGGCAAAGGGGGCCCTGAAGTTTGGTGATCCTGCGCGCTACCAGCTTGATCGACACCATCCGATATGTCGAGCGACACGCCTGGCACAGACTCCCTACGTCATTTTTCGCCGGTCGCATTCAAGAGTTGAGATATCTTCAACATCGTCGGCCGTTCCCTGGTTGTTTGTTTGTTTTGTTTCCGTTTATAGCGCATTCGATCTGGCCCATCCTCATCTTGTTGGCCGTTTCATCGAGAACACCTGTCGGGGATTGTTGTCTCCTGCGAGTTTTTTTCTGGAGATGTTTGTTGGCGCTCGCCTTCATCTCCCCCCCAGCTTGAACCATGCTCGTCCCACAACCTCGCATACGCCATCCCAGAACTCAGATGTCTCCCGCCAAACCGTCATCACCGGACCTTCTCGTCGTTGTCGATACTCGTGCGCCTCGTGAGGCTCTACATGTCGTGTCCGGTAGGACTGTGCTGGGTAAGACGCTGTGTAGCCATGGTCGTGGTACGAGTACTGGCCCGTGGCCTGGTGGTTCCGTAACGAGCTCATTTCTCTGGATCTTGTCGCCTTGGCCGCCGATATTAGTTCATCTGCGTAGTCTCCTGTGGCCCTTGACCCGGCGGACCCTTCTTTTATGCTCAACTTGGCAGGCGGGCATTGAGCTCGTCCTGTCCTTCCAGACACTTGGCGTCCTCATCGTTCATTGGACCCCTCTCAGCCACGAGTCCAGGCTGTACACCATCACCAGACCGCTGCGCCCGAGTCCTCGTCCAGGCACCAGCCTGCAACACCGAAACGCCGTCGTGACCATCCCGATCTTCGTTCGGCAGCTCTTTACGCGGATGCACTGCACTATGTCGTCACTCCAGCTTTATTCGTCTGATGATCAGTCCCTCCCTTGCCTTGGCGATCAGGCTCGTGGACGGGCGTTGCGTCGGGATTTAACTCTGAACAGGTGGGGATGCAGAGTGTGATCTCCTGCAGTCACACGGCACAGACGCTTGATTTCCTGACGGATTCCGCCACTTCGCATCATGAGGTTACGTTGGGTGCATCTGGTCTACCACGGTCAGTGACTTGGTGGGCTGCCCGCATAAGGTGGGTAGCCGCACTCGCAGCATGCCGCAGTTCCAATGCATCCGAAGAACCTTTAAACCAACGGGCTACGCCTCGGTCAGCCAATCTAGACGCGACGACTACTGTCGTTGTTGCTCCAAGTGGTTTTCTACGCCTGAGAGAAAGCTCGAGGCAGGGCTGTAGTCAGTCGTCCACGGCCTGGTACCTTTTAGTGAACGGAACGTAACGAATGGATACAGTAGGCTGCACTCACCCAGAACGCCTTGTCCAGTGTGATGAACCTAGCCCATGTGCGTCAACTATCATGACGAGGCGTTTGAAAGTGCGGTCTTACCTTCTACGAGTTTGCAGCAACCCAGTACTTAGAGCACGACGTGAGGCAGCACATAGGTATCTCGCTCAGCCATATCATCCAGTCATATCAATGAATGGACGACTTGCCTCGCTTTCAGATGAGCTGCCGTGCCCGAGAATCAACCAACTTTAAGAGGCTCTGATCGAACAGTTTGTTGGCATTAGAGTGTGATACAGTTGTGTACAAACTCGAGGCGCCAGAGATGCGTATCACGACCCTGCGCTCCGGATGCAGAATACTGGAGATTGGAATCAATACTTCACTTCGACACGTATTTCATGATACATGATAAATTATCAATCTTCATTAATTCAAGTGCCACTGAAGGCAAAGGAACAGACGAGCTGGGACTCTTGAGCGGAATATATCTCCGGTATTGGAATTGCAGGTGAACTGAGAGTTCGAATATCAAGCGTAGATCGCCTGGGAATGAACCAGCTTATCATTAAAACTTTCTTGCGGGGCTTGACGAAAGTCGCTGGATAGGTAAGTTGTCACTTGCCGAGACCGTGAAGTTCAACGTCATCAAGAACACTCTTTGATGTTATGGGAGTGGCGTCGGTCGTCTGCGGCATAGGTGTGTTACCACTGCGCGACAGCATACTGAATTTTGGTTGGGCCATCAGAAGGCAGCACGCATCTCCGATCGTCGCGGTCTCGCCGACGAGGAAATTTGTTGATTAGATCTAATTTATCAGGTTCCGGTTTTGCGAGGAGTCACGAAGTAGAGGCTCTGCGGTCACCCACAGTAAAAACCGTCACTGGGAAATCGACTGATGAAGCTCTCGAGGAACCCATCACAAGAACATGCAATGTCATCGCCTGCAATGTTTGGGGTCTGGATACGCATACCTTTCTCAGGATGACCTACATTGTTGGGTTCGACAACGGGATGACGAAGACATTGTCCTGCCGAGCCGGCTGACGTCGTGGAGTAGCCCACGCGACATTCTTCCGAGTGCTTTGCGAAGGATGTCCCCTACGCTCACCCTGTTGCCTACTAATGTGTATTCTAATGAATTCTCAGTCCTCTGGACCCTAGAGCTGACTTAAGTGCAAGACTAGGAGCTCAATGCTATAGGAAGCAAGCTTCTGCTTCTCAAAGATGGATGTC
Source organism: Verticillium albo-atrum (assembly GCA_002851705.1). Classification (NCBI taxonomy): domain Eukaryota; kingdom Fungi; phylum Ascomycota; class Sordariomycetes; order Glomerellales; family Plectosphaerellaceae; genus Verticillium; species Verticillium albo-atrum. The sequence goes on from NMXJ01000007.1 coordinate 165,405, forward strand.
GGGCATATCGGGTTCGCTATGATGCGCTTATGAAGTCGAAGAGATTCGCACTGAGCTGTGTGGACCAAGAGGACGACGAGCTGACATTAAAGGGTTTGAGACGACGTTTGCATTCAGCGAAAGACAAGAAGTTGTGATGTCTCTGGGAGCCATGTGCCAAACAAAGATGAGTGTCAACCTTCAAAATCGGCGACGAACCCGCCCATGTTGTGTTTTGCCGGGGGACGCATCAACGTTGTCATGGTTCGCATGAAATTAATCGCTCCCAGGCGGCGCGACAACTACGTCGAACGACTCGTAAAATGGACAACAACAGGTGCATAGCTGGTGTTAATTGCTTATAGCCTGGTGCTTGTTCAGCAGGCAAGATAGCGGTGGTGAAGCGAGTTGAAGGTCGGTTGTTACAAACATTGATTCACGAGACTCTAGTAATGCATCGAGCGGAGAAGGAAGGAAGGCGAATGAAGGGGCAGGGAGGCAAAGAATAAATGTCAGGACGCCCTGAGACGACCGGCCGTGAGTTCTTCAGACCAATATCATGAATGTGCTCCGTCATCTTACGGCCCTGATGAGGTTCAACATACTAAACTGTTCGATCCCTGGAGAGAATTGGCTCAGAATTAAGGCAACGACGACAGGTATCGCAAACATCGTCCTCCTCATTTCTTCCTCCCTTTCTTCCTCCATTCTATCGGGCCCCTTCTCACTTACTACGCAACTACTTGTCAAATTTACTGGATCCAGCGATTTCCCTTCATTGTATCCAGGTACCCTCTGCCTGATTTCCATCCAACTTATTTCATGCGTTCGGATATCTCTTTCTTACCATTTAGGTCAAACTTGCCGTGATCTTCACGATACGTGGCATTTTCCTAAAATCAAACCGCCGCGTTTGTTAATAGCAGGCAAGCGAATCCGATACTCCAGTGGCATGGAGCTATGACTACTCATTCTCCTTTATATGACCGCACAGCAAGCCTGACCCAAGTTCGCATGTCGACCGCCGTGAGCTCACGAATACCCTCAGCGCGGCGTATTTAGTCTATAGTGTTACTCCGCCATGTTAAAACACAATAACGAGCACGATACAGTTTCATGGAACCTGTTTGGATGCTTAAACCGCACTAAAGTCAATGACATGTGGCTAAGCAATCACCAGGACATGTGTCTTGCTTTCATAATTATGGAGCAGGCATGATAGTCAGCAAGCAACTCGAAGGCGCGCAAATCGTATTCTTTACTCAAGACAATGTTTCGTACAGAAACGACAGCAATGCAATTTGACATCCTTGAGATGTCCCATAAAGGTCTCAAATCAGCCTTCATCGCCGCCTGTTGCGAGGCCATCCCTTTCAGTCAACGCTTGTCATCCCAGGAACCTTGAGTCCTGCAGACGACAACTCTCAAACAATGCCGCCCCTGCGTCTCAGATGTCATCCTGGTAGGTTCGGCTGGGAGCATCGGTTCGTAATAGTCGGGAAGCATAGGATGAGTGAAGTTCTTCAGTGATGACGGCGTTTCTTGGAAGCTGTCACAAAGACGTCAGATCTCCTCGTCATACAACGTAGGAAAGAGCACTTACGGGTATCGACTCCGTTCATTGTGAGCTCCATGTTCATGCCAGCTCCAGCAATGCTTATGCGCATTGGCGAAGGAGAAGCGACCAACTCAGGCTGGGGCTCGAGATCGGCGACGGTCATAATGGCCGACATGACGCTCGTGGCACGCTTCACGCGCGTCTTCCGGGTAGGCGTGGGAGTGGTAGGGTGAAAAGCACCCTTCATAGGAGTCGATAAGGCGGTAGCCGTGGGATCACGAGGGAGGCCCTCGAGCTTGGCCAAGAACGCCTGCCGGCAGGTGCGGAACATGTCGCTCTCGACGTACTGGCACTTGTGGCTTCCTTTGCTGTGCTCTTTGTAGGGATCGTCTTTGGCCTCCTAGGCCCAGCTGATGATTCCACAACACTCGCACTTGACAGTGTCCGAGTAGGAGGCATTGTCGGACAGGTGGAAGCCTGCACCTACCATATCCTCAGCCGAGGGCACCGCAAGAGCCCACTTGCAGGCACGATGGGCGTCATCCTCGTCGAAGAATGTCTGAAGGCGGCGGTTGAACTCGTCCATGGCGAAAGTCGGTGCGTTCTGTGATCTAGGGGCAAGGTTGGATAGAGTGTCGATGATGGAATCGTGCGTTTAACTTCCGTCGTCAAACGAAGCAGGCGAGGACGGGCTGACGGTGTGTTGAGTCTGGAAGGACAGAGAACTGCGCGTAAGGTAGGTAGCGTACAAAGAGAGACCACGATGTGTGTCGACCCTAGAGGCTGAGGTTGTTGGGGTGACGCACGTCGAGAACTTTCTTGAAGAGCGTCGAGAACAAAAAAAAAATACGTTCTTCCAGGCAGTCTACTACGTTGTTCATAAGAAACAGTTAGCAAAGGCAAAAGGCTCCGTGTCTTTCAGAATTATGTCGCTGCCTGCTCCTCCTTGAGTGCTTGCTGCGAGGACGTAGAAGCGTGATATCTCGTTCGCAGGCCTTTGACGACCGTATTGTCCAGAACTCATGGCTTCTCGCCTCCAGCAACGTGATCATACCCGCACATGCTAGCGTGACCGACCAAAAACGCACGGGAAGATACTCAGAACAAACGGCTTCGCTGTAGTCTTCGAAAGAGCCGAGGAGCGAGGGAGAGAAAGGGGTTGCCATATTCGAGTCGGCCCAAAAACCGGAAATTTCGACAAATGGCCTTGGTGAAACTTTCGTGTCAGAACAATGTCAGGTCAAGGAACCAGCGACTTGCTGGGGTATCTCCCTCTGGCCGTCGATGCCACCACGTCTGTCCAAGATATTGAGTGCCTGTTGGCGGTTGGTGTGATCAGGGGTGGGTTTGAGAACAGTGCTTGAGTCGGGTTGTCTCGGTCGTTTGCCACTCGTCCATAATACGGAAGATATCGGTTCGGGAGGATCGTCTCTGGTGGCTCCAAGAAAACTGCCGTCGAGTGATCGACATGGCGATGTCGGAAGAGGATATTCAGAGCACAACATTAGAGGCGGCTTTGAATCAGCGATGAGCAGCCGCATCGCGACGCCAACGTGCCGTTCTTCCTGAGGCTCTTGGAAGCCTCACATGTGCTGCCTCGGGCCCTGACATAATTCCCCTGACGATCCCGCCTGCGAGACGCCCAAAACGCAGAGCGACGTCAAGAAGCGCGCTTTCGAAATGAACGTCGACGTCGCATGGAGATTAGGTGTACGCTCTCTACCACCTGAAGGATGGCCCCCCAGCGCCACCCATGACACCAAGTGCAGAATAGGCATAACAGGCATCATAGTCCAACATGTGAAAGAGCGCCCCTCGCCGGCCCGCCTTCCTCATCGAGTCGACCATCCGGACGGGCCCCCCTAAACACCACAGTTCGCGAACCAGCTTCCCCAGGGCGCTCAGCCCGCCAAGGGGCAAAAGGGAAATATGGCCCGTCAATAAACCCACTCTTCCACTCTTCCACCTGTGGCATCCTGAACGAAAGTATGCGCGCCGCACCCAATGCGCGCCGATGCAATGTCAGCCCGTGGAGACCCCTTCACGATCCAGTGCGTTCGACGAGGTGTGGCCCCTCCCACCTTCCACCCCCCTCCACCAAAACAAGCTCATGGGACGCCAGCTAGATTCGCGGTCGGAGATGAAGGCTGCGGAGGGCTGGTGACAGGGTCGGATGGTTCGGGTTCTGGACCCAAGGGGCCTCAAGAAAGTCACGGTGAGCCCTACCAGCAGGCAGAAAAAAGACCATGACATTGGGGGCCCATGCCTTTTTCGTGGGGCTGCATTGATGCACCAGCGGATATCGGATCAGATTGTGCAGATTGTTGGCGAAGAACGAAATGAAGGAAGGGCTTTTCCCCCCCCATCTCTGTGGTCATTTACTTCCTGGGGTCACTTTCGCCGTGGGCCGTCATACTGCGGAAGGGGGGGCTTAACCTGAAATGCGCTCACCGGCAGCACGTCGAAAGGTTCGCGCTCAAGACGTAGCGGCACAGCCTTCGCGCCTTACGGTACCAAGGCCCATCTTCACAAGCTGATCGGCGCTGCCATTTGACAGCCGACAGAAGCAAAATCATCTGCTTGTACCAACCCTCACCTCGGCTCGCCCAGACGTCAGCCTAGCATGTCTCACGCCGTCGCCGCCGCCGCCGACGCCGGCTTGTGAATGAGGTGCTTCGTGCGGGGGAGATTGACCCTCACCCGCCCCCAGACTCTCTCCAGCATCCATCGAGAAGAACGCTCCCCTGCCCTGCCCTGCCCTGCCTTCCCTAGCCTTAGGTCTCGAAAGGAGGGGGGGGGATTTGAAAAGAAGGGGGGTGGGGACCGTTGGCGCACTGAACCAGCAGGGGATGACCCCTGGATATGGGCTTCTGCCCGATCTGATGTCCTGCTTCTGGTAGCACCAGGGGTCCAGGCCAATCATCACGGCGGGTGACCAACGGAAATGTCGCCCCAGGCGGCCCAGCTTACTCTGCGCCATCCCTGTCTTCTGTCCTTTTGGCGACGAAGCGGAGTGGGTGTGGTCGTGTGGTCGTGGCGATCGTTAGGATGCGTCCAGTACGAGGACACCATCTCGGCTTCGCGTCGCTGTTGGTCCAGCGTTCCTGCGTCCTTCCTCGCTTTTGTCATGTGCTTTCCAATACTACTGGACAATGGAGAAATAGGAAAGGGGGCACTGTTATGACTCCCGAATGCAGTGCTCGAGGGAGGGGGGGAGGATGAAGTCTATTGAGCCCGTATCTGCAAGAGACGAGACTGATCTTCCCCCCAGGGCCCATACCTAGCGAAGCAGAGACCGCAGGTTACCCGCTGTTATTCAGGCCCATTCCCATGCCCCATCCCCATCCCCATCCCCATCCCCGTAACTTGCCTTGCCAAGGCCCTTCTCGGCCTTTCAACCCCGGATTTTCGCACCCGCTGAGGAGTCGGAGCACAGTCAAAGGGCCTGGCCTGGGGAAGAGTCCACATCCAGAGTACACGGGGACGATAATGGATCATGCGGGAAATGGACAATGGATCACATGGATACAGAGGCAAGGACAATTACAGTGAAGGGAGTCGACAACATGCCATCAGCAATTAAAGCATACAGCAAACCACAGGCAAAGCCGCCACAAAAAGCGTCTAGAATCCTGCGCAAAGTAACAGCCGAAATTACCTCCGTCGAGCCACCGACGTGCCACATCCAAACGGACCATCTTCACATGCCGTGACATGTACCACACCCCGTCTGCTCGTCTGCCCTGCCTTTCCCTGCCCTTCCCTGCTTGCCTCTGCCTTGCTTTGCCGAACCGCCTACTGCAACGGGCAATCCCACGACGTGCCCCGTCAACCTAACAAGCCGCCGCAGACTAACAAGGAATCGGGCCCCTTTACCAATTGCGCTCTCGCACAGGCAAAAGTGGCTTGCTGCACCAGCTTGCCATCCCGGTGACTGGCCCATCCGCTTCTGGCAGTCACGCCCGCGCCGATACATCGCCAGATTGTCACACTGCTGCCCGCCCCAGTGGCCTTGGCCCGCCGTCTTCCCCGGACACGTCTGGGCCTTGGCCACACCCGGGGTACGTCGCGGTCATGTCGCCTCATCCTTGCTGTTCATGCAGGCGAGACCTGGCCAGGAGGTCGCCGCCGCCGTTGGAAGGATGGAGATGGTGCGTCGGGATCCAGGTCCAGGTCCCAGTCCCAGTCCAGCGCCAGCAGCGTCCCATCCACCCACCCACCCATCCAACCATCCATCCAGTCTGTGCCATGCCATGCCAACCTTGCCAACCTCTGTGTTCCTGTGTGTTGCCCCGGGACTTCGCGCCTCCCGTCAGCTCGCCCGCCTCCGGGCGTAACGATGCACCAAGCCCACACCTCCTCCATCGTCCATAAGAAGCCTCATCCCTCAGCTTCTCTTCCGTCCTTCCCTCTTCTCCTCTTCATCCACATTCGCTTGGCATCAAATCGTACACTCGCTCTTGTACCAATAATCCTCATCCCTCGCTAATACCGGTTCAACCCCTTCCAACCACAACAACCCAACCCAACCACCAAAATGAAGTCTGTCTACGCTATCGCTGCCTTCGCCGCCGTTGTGGCCGCCCAGAGCTCCGGCCTGCCCAGCTGCGCCATTCCTTGCATCCGCGAGGCTACCGAGTCTGAGACCGACTGCACCTTCGGTGACTACACCTGCTCGTGCGAGCCCACCAACAACGCCGCCATCCGTGCCGCTGCCACCAGCTGCGTCATCGACGCCTGCGGTGTCGACGTTGCCGTCGGTATGTCTCTCTCCTGCGCTTCCCCTCTTCCAGGAGCATCATGCTAACATTCCTTTCAGGTGAGGTCATCCCCGCCACTGAGGCTCTCTGCGCCAACCCTCCCACCACCCCCGCCGANCCACCGCCGCTGAGGAGGAGCCCACCTCCGCCCCCGAGGAGCCCTCCGCCTCTGCTCCCGCCCCCGAGCCCTCTGCTCCCGCCCCCGAGGAGTCGGCTTACCCCGTCCCCGAGGTCTCCTCCGCCCCCGCCGCCTCCGGCTCGGCTTACCCCGTCCCTGAGGTCTCCTCCACCCCCGTCAAGCCCGAGGAGCCCACCCACGCCGGTAACACCACCGAGCCCACCCCCACCCACGTCGAGGTCGACGGTGCCGCCTCCGTTGGCTTCATGGGTGTCGCCGCCATGGTCGGCCTCGCCGCCCTCGCCCTGTAAGCGTCTCTTCACCATCCGTGAAGTCACGCGCGCAGCGCAACAAGCCCCCTGCGGCAACCTGTACATTCGGAGACGGATGAGGGACAAGAATTGTGTACAATTTTGGTAATGGCATGAGGATCCGTCGTCTTGTCTTCCGGCAGGCGGCGGTCCTTCCAGTGTTGGAGAAAAAAATGGTATTCTTTCGGCTTGTAGTTGATACACAATACACCGACTGGTACATAATGTTAATGCGTCCTGACAACTCACTGTGCCTGTTTCCAGTTTCTTGATGCCGTCTGTCTTTGTGAACCTAATTAGGGTGTGCTTCGACAGCGATCCTCCATGTCCATGCATGTAAATAAGCGCCGAGCTGCCAAGACACACTAAGGTGTATTGGTGTGGTAGGTTGGCCAACCATGCACGCAACTGCAGCTGCGGACAAGAAGGCTGGGTAATGTCGCTTTCATTCGATGGCGGGATGCTCGGAGGGAAGCAGCATGATGCGGCCTTGCATTGTTGCCGTGGGCACCGAGAACAACACCGCCAGGATGCTTCATCATATGCCTCAACTTGATACCCCTTCGGATGTTTGACGCCAAAGACCAATATCCAGTAACATGCTCGAATCATCCGATGGTGTGTCGACGGTTGGCCAATTCACCACTGTCGTGCCGGCCAACAGGTCTCTGGCTGCTTACTTCAAACACATAGAAGCGCCGGGCGGGGTATTGCGCTCATACCGACGGGGTCGTAATACGTGCCGATCTTCATAACCGGGACAGGTCCTTTTGACGCATACCGAGGCTTGAAGCCCATGTGAAGGCGGCACAGCGGCGTGGCTGTGAGGTCGCATTCCCCGGATTATGTGGTACCGGGCATGAATCGCCAACTCAGGGTTGTCGTTGTCGATCTCGGGTATATTCGTTAGAGAGGTGGTGATGCTGGCGGCGGCGGCTTCCGGCCCTGGCCTGGCGTTCTCGATATGCGTGCTGGATTGTCGTTCAGCTGTCATCCGTGTCATCATAACGGCGTTGTGGTCCATCTTGCCCCTCGCCGTCCTGCTGATCCTCTCCAGCCCCGAGCCTCTCCTGCCTCCCACTCTTCAGAGCCTCCCACTTCTTCTCATTTTCCTTTCTGTCTTCTTCTCCTTTCCAAACCCTCCCATGCAGATGTCTCACGCAGACCTGCCTCCCGCCTCCGGGCGCAAAGAGCCAGCAAGCCCAACGAGCCCACTGCCCCTCCTTCATCCCGTTTCTCGCACGCTGCCCGATCGAGTCCTCGATAAACATGCCCCTCCCAATCGCCAGCTGGCTGGGGAATACCCTCTCGAGGTAATGCTTCCTCTCCACGATATGCGGCTTGTCGTGCCAAAAGTACAACGGCGTCAGCGGTACGACCTCCCCCGTTGAAGGTGCAGTGTAGTTCCCAGTCAGCTCGGCCGACAAGTCCCGCAGCACGGGGAAGCGGGCAACATGCATTGACGCTTCGTACTCGACCGTTCGCGGCGACGGGAGGCAGACGTAGCGGATCGGTGCCGTTTCGCTCAGAGTCGAAGCCTGCATGGCGTCCAGGAGAGCCGCGATGGGGATATGCGAGTCGAGGGCCCAGTCGTGCTGGTGAACCCACACGTAGGGCGTCTCTGCCTCGCGCAGGGCTGTCCGCACGCCCAGGCCGAAGCCGAGTCTCTTCTCCGGCTCCATGAAAGTGACGCGACGGGTGTGAGCGCTGTGTATGTTGACGTTTACAAAATGCCCGCTGGAGCGACCGCCAGGGGATCCATATTCGGCCTCGCCATGGCGGGTTTCCCACTCGAGAGGGGCGGCGTCAGGCGTGTAGTGAAGGAATTCGCGGGTGACGAGGTCCTTGACGTTTTCCTTGTAGGCGTCGTATACACGGGCGCCTTCGGGCGTGACCTGGCCCTTCTTCAGCCGCGCCTTTTCGACAACATGATCGTACGTGTCGAAGACGACGATCACCGGACAATCTAGCAGAGCGGTGCAGTGAGCGTGAAACGATGCAATGACGGCCGAGAGGAGGTCTGTCGTGGGAGCCGAGGGCGTGGGCGACGTGGTGATAATGAGAGTCAGAGACCTTTGAAGCGGAGAGACCTGCGGGCTACGCTCTGGCAAGGGCATGGCGCCTCTTAAGGTCGGTGGTTGGTATTGCGATGACGATGGCGGTTGACGTCTCATCAATTGCGTGATTGAAATTTCATGTGGGTGCCTTCCTGACCGAGCCTCACCGAGAACTCCATTTGTATCTTCCTCTGACCGTCGGACCGGGGTTGTCATGCTTCGATTAAACATGCAAGTAAGTGAAGATGCAACCAAGCAATCGAAGAGCAGCAAAAGTCTGGTTTAAGGCAAGTACTGATGTCATTCGCGCATGAAGGCCCAGGAGGCCGACACCATGTTGACCATGCTCGGTCAGTCTCTGCGTCACCCTCGACGTTCAACTTCGACGTCAACACGTCACTTGGCACGGGCTATCTTGCTCAGAATGTTGAAGCGATTAAATGAATCAGAAACGTTCCAGATCAATCCAGCTGCCCCTCAGACACAAAGTGCGATCCTCCCGCACACCGAAACCCTCCCCCTTGCTTGATCCAGTGATAGCCAGCTGGACAGAGACCGAGTGTCTCGAGTCGCTTCTTCGCCTTGGCCTCCTGCTCCCGCCGCTCTTCCTCGGCAATCAACTGTCTCGCAATCCGGTCTCTTTCGCCATCTGCAGCAGACTTCTTCGCCTTGAGCATCATCTGATACTTCTCCTCCCGCTCCTCTTCCGCACGGGCGTCTTTCTGCAACTGCTCCCATACTTCGTCGCTCACGCCAGCGTCCCGAGTTCCTGTTTTCCAGCAGCGTTCCTCTAAGTCGGGGCTCGTCGGTGGGGTAAGCTCATCCTTTCTCTCGGCTTCGTTCTTCGCTTGCTCAGTAGCCATCCTTGGTTGCTGCACCGTCCCGGAATCTGCAAACTGCATGGGGTAGGACTGTAAGGCTGTCGCCAGCGGGTCAAGCGATGCCCGTTGGCCGCGGCTGCCTCGCTCCTGAAGCATCTTCTCAAGCTGCCCACGAACAATACCCTCTGATAATATGATTTGGGCGTCTCCCTGCACCTGAATGTTCTTGAGACCGACATTAAAGACGTCTCTGGCGAGCGTCTCAACGTCTCGTGCACTTGCCCAGCTTGCCTGCTTTGAAAGCTTTCCAAATAGATTCAGAACCTCCTGCTCAAACTTGGCGGTCGGTTGCTCCAGACAACTAAGTTCCAAAGACCCTCTCTTCCCCTCCATCCTTTTCTTCTGTCCCTGTAACTTCCTGGTCAATAGCTCGAAGCAGGCGGTTGGACTGAGGCTGTGGAAGTCGATTGTCTCGGGGAAACGGCTCGTCAAGCCTGGATTGACGTTCAGCAATCGGTTGATATCGTCCTCGTACCCGGCAAGAATAATGATAAGCCTTTGCTTATACTTCTCCTTTGTGACAGCGTCGACGATTTCGTCAAGGGCCTCCTTCGCAAACTTTCCGTCTGCCAGACGATATGCCTCGTCGACCAGAAGCACCCGCCCCAATGCCTTGTCGAGAAGTTGCTGCACCTTAGGGCCCGTCTGCCCGATATACTGACCGATGAGGTCCGTGGCAGAACAGTCAATAACCTCGGCACTGGCCAGGAAGCCCATGTCCATGAATACTTTGCCCATCTTCCTCGCAGTCGACGTTTTTCCCGTCCCTGGAGGACCCCGGAACAGAAAGTTGAACGGGATTTGCTCTTTAGGATCCATGTCGAGTAGTTTCAGCGAGCGGACAGTATCCTGGTAGCCCTGAAGGGTCGCAATGATCTTTTCGCAACCAACAGTTCCCTCAAAGAGCTTCGGGATGTTGGTTTCCGATCGCTCTGCCCGGTCAAAGTCCTTATCAAAGTCCAAGGCCTCGAGGGTTGACAACCGCATTGTCTGACCGAGAGACAGTCGCTTTTGGTGGCAACCTTTCGCATCATTGAGCAGGATATCAATCTCGCCAGCATTTCCGAAATTGGGGCGATTTCGAGCCCTGTCGAGCATCTCGATCGCGACATTCTTGGCCTGGTCTGTAGCCGTGAACCCCTGCTGCTTCAACTTGAGATCCAGAATCTCGCGGAGCTCGTCGTTGACAAAATCCTCGAAAACAAAGGCTGATGCCAGGGGGAAGCGTCTGCTGAGACCAGGATTGACGTTTTGGAACATATCCTCCATCTGGTCCTTGTAGCCTAGTAGTAGAACACATCGGTCGTCGCCCGGCGTACTCTGAACCTCGGCCACAATGGTGTCGACGACAGCAGTCTTGAATGGATCTGAAAATCCGCCTGCTTTGGTGCCACCACTGTAGAGACCATAGGCTTCGTCGATGACAAGGACTTTCCCAGCCGTAGCCGCAAGAATGCCTTTTGTCTGTTGCTCGGACGCGCCGATGACTGCGCCAACAAAGTCAGAGGGGTTCTTGACGATGACTTCTCCGTTAGAAAGTAGCCCAATATCAACCAATATCTGTCCGTAGATCTGTGCTACAGTGGTCTTTCCTGTGCCAGGGCTCCCTAGGAAGACGCGATTAAGTGTGAACTGAATCATTGGCTCCTCATTCAACTCCCGCTGGTAGTTCGTTTGAATGCTGTCCACGAGTGCTCGTACAGAATCCTTGACCGACGTGAGTCCAATGAGGCTTTGAAGTTTGCCCCAAGCTTTCGATTTCCGTAGCGCATTTGCCGGTTCCGGGCCGATCAGATCCGTTTTGGTGAAAAGAAGATCATCCGGCTGTGATCCATTACGTCGTTCGCTTTGGAGACGGTCAGCCTGTCGGCTGCATATTCTGGAGAATATGTTCTCAACGGCCCTGGCGTTGCCAAAGCCTTCCTTGCCGCGACCCATCCCCAGTCGGCGGGCGACAATTCGGCAGAAGAGTCCCCGTAAGCCATTCTCGGCTTTCATGCGCCCACCAAACTTGTTGTTGATCTGACGCTCCAAAATTCTTACCAGCTCGTTGTCATCATAGTCAGCAAACTTCATCTCCAGCGGAAATCGGCTCGGAAATCCAGGATTATGAGCGAAGAAGGTCTCCATCTGTCTTGCGTACCCGGCGAGGACGAAGACGATTGTTCCTGTCAAATTCTCGACCTCAGCAAGCAAGAAGTCGAGCACGGCGAGGCCGCCAGGGCTGTTGCCTGAAGACAGTTGGTACGCTTCGTCGATGAAGACGATACCGCCTCCATTGTTGAGGACCCCGTCAAGAAGCTTTTGACAACCAGACACGCCCATATTGGCCAGCTTGGAGCCTGTGGTCTCTTCGAAGCTGCTACCGGCAATGACCCCCATCGAAGTAAGGAATTTGCCGTACATTCTGGCCACTGTTGTCTTGCCTTCGATTGACGTTAGCAAGAAATTCACAAGTTCGGCTGCGGTAACTTACCAGTTCCGGGATTCCCTAGAAGGGAGCAGCTGAATCTCTCGGACTTCAGAGACACTTGCTGTCTTAATGCAGTGTCGACTTTGTTCTTGATGGAGAGAAACTGCCGCTTAACTTCTTCAAGGCCGATCAGGTCCATCAGTGTGTCCAGGGCCTTGCTATTCGCATGCTCTACCCGCTTCATCTGCTCCCAATTTTTCTTGGCGCTGATGTTGCCAGCCTCGGGTTCAGGCTCGGACTTTTCAGACGCAGGGAAGGACCTAGGTACCGGCAGATGCGTCCCCGCAACCTCCTTGGCCTTCTCTTCGAGCTTTTTCATGGCTTCCTGTCGAGCCCGCGTCTCTTTCAGAGCCCTAAGATCAGCTTGCTTCTGTTTGAGAGTGGATTTCTGTTCTTCTGAAGCTTGCTGGTCTTTGAGCCTTTGGCGCTCGTCTTCAATTTCGTCGTCAATCCGTTGAAGCTCCGTGCGGTATTGCTCCTGGCGAGCGAGGCGTTCCCTCTCTAGTTGAAGGCTTCTCTGGACTTGCCTGCGCAAATCATCTTGCTTCTTCCGTTGTTCTTCGGCTTCTCTTCTGCATTTCTGGCAGCTTGTGAGCTCATTCTCGCATGGTGCCTGAAACTTGTGTTGCTTTTCACAAGTTTTATCCACAAGCTGGAGACAATAAACTTGACTGTGATCTGCCAACCGATGGCATCGTCGATCGCAAGCATGTATACCGCACCTGAGCTTCGCGCCGCACGGTTCCGAGCAGCCCCCATCTGGACACTTAAGTTCGAAGTCCTCCGGCTTGGACAACATGACGATTTTCTCCGGGTGTTGCTCGCAGTGGACCCAAAGACCGTCCTGGAGATAGTTGTTTTTCTTCAGGATGCCAAAGAATGGAGCCCAGACTTGCTTGCCCTGGACATTCTTCATGAAGGTCTCCATATTACCGATCATGATGAGGCAGTTCCGCGACCGTGACACCAGGACATTGAGGCGCTCGGGGGCTTTCATGAAGCCAATCTCGCCCTTTTCATTACTGCGTGTGAGAGATGCAATGACAATATCACTCTCCTCTCCCTGATAGTTGTCTACCTCGCGTTAGCCGAATTTCATTCCCCTCCAACTCAGTGCGAGATAAAGCGCAACAAGAGAAACAGCAAGTTTAACTTACCAATCGTGGACAGCCTAATCTTGCTCTTTCCAAACTTGCCAGCCGCCGCAGTCATCAGTCCGGCCCGAACGAGTTCAGCAGAGTCTATGTCGTTGAGTAAGGGGTCGTTCTCCTTGCCGAGCTCTTCGCGCAGAAGACTCAGCTGGCCGAGGTATGGCGTAAGCACAACCAGCTCTGAAGTCGTGTACCCTTGCTGTCCCATGTACTTGACCAGCTTGAGCACCATCTGCGCCTCGAACAGATTTTGCTTGCTGGCGCGAAAGTCAACATCAGGTCGATCCTTACCATTGGCTCCCATAGCCTCGGGCTGGTCGTGATTTATGAAAATGACCCTCCCCTGAAGTCCCCGGATGGAGGGCCGATTGTTGGTTTTATCTCCGTCAAGGAGATCAGGGTACGTCATCTGCCGCACGAGTTGTGAGATTTCCGGGTGCATGCGATGCTGCCTGCATAGAGTTGTATACGGATGCCCTTGGAGGATTAAGCGTTCGAATATAGAGCGATTGAGATCAAACCCGTCGCCTTTCTCGACAGTGAGAGCGTAGTTATTGATCTTCGGCCTCAGTTGCTTGTGGTCGCCAATTAGGATCAGCTGCTTCGTACAAGGCTGCAAGGCCGCCAGCACGTGAGCTTCGAGGATCTCGCCGGCTTCTTCAACAATGACAATGTCTGGCTTGAAGGCCTCGAGTAAAGGCGTGAACATGGAGGCCGCGGTGGTCGTGCAGCCCACGATCCGTTTTGTCTGTATGAACGCGCGCTTGGCTTCGTCGAACAGCGTTTGGACCTGTTTCTGCGCTTCATCAAACCGATTGGCCAGCGTCTGGAGGCGTTCGACCTTTTCCATGTGCACTTCTTTGCTCCATCTGTCAAATAGAGCTTTCCTCTCCGACAAAGAGAGCAGCCATACTTGGCGATGAGCCTTTGGCACGGTGTTAGGATGTGAAACAGGGCCTGGTGTATCTGTCCTCCACAATTCGAGTAGGTAGTCGGCTGATACTGGATTTCCTTTACTGTCTACCATGACGAATCCATCTTCCTGTTCCGGCATCAAGAAAGCTTCGTAAAAGGGTTGCCACTGATCCGAAAACTCAAGGTACTGGAGAACATCAATCCCAGTGACTGCAACGCGCCCAAGTCTTGCGCTGGCTTGGTCGATTTCTGCTCGTAGATGGCTCATCTCGACCTTGAGATCGTTAATCATGTTGTAGCATGCTTTGCTGCGGACTTGCCTACAGCCTCGGTAAGGCGAGTCGAAACGAATTGACGATGTCGCATCCGTGAATTTGGAACCGAGGCGGACCATCTCTTCTTTCGAAACTCCTGCATTGGTGGAAAGGTCCTCTAGGAACTGGTCCAAAGCATGATTGGTGTATGTGATTACCAACAGACGCGAGTCGGGGTTCTGGAGAAGAAATCTGACAGCGAGCGCGCCAATGAATGATTTCCCCGTGCCTGACCAAGGATTGTTAGAGTTGACTCCACGAAACTTTGAGACTGACGGGAGACGTAGCTTGAAAAAGGAATGATCTTACCAGGAGGGCCTTGAATAATGGAGACTGTGCTCTCGAGAGCGCTTGAGAGGGACATTGTCTGTGAAGCGTCCAAATGCACGGTTCTGTCACCAACCCTGATCTTCTTAGGCTCATCAGAAGAAGTCTTCAGGTGGCTTATGAATTGTGAAAGCTGCGGACTGATGGTGGGTTTTGCTTCCTCAAGTTGGTCATCATCAGAGAGAAGCATCAGGTGCCTTTGAAGAGGAAATACTTTTATGACCTTCAGTCGCTCGAGAACCGGCTGGTATGCGAATACGGGGGTGTCGACAAAAGCGAAACGAACTGCCTCCGGTGTTTGGAGTGCCTCGAGTGCTTTAAGGAGCGTGTTTTCGCCGGCAAACTGCAGTCCAACAGTGTAGTCCGCGAGCCGATCGACATCGCGGAGAATGAAGGCGAAACCAATGATATCAGAGTCTTTACAGAGAACGCCAAATGACTGGTGGCCAACGATCTTCTTGTTGCTTTCCAGTATCTTTTTTCGATTTTCTTGACTCTTCTTGTCCAAAATCTCCAGACCCTTGCCGCACTTCACCAGAAGTGTGGACTGGTGGTCCCGATGCCCGGTTTTTGTTTCAATGCTGACGGGCTCAAGCTGACCAAGAATTTGCGCAGGCCTGAGTCCCTTCTTCTTGCTGATGACAGCACTGATGTCTGCTCTGAGCTCCGCCAGCATATCCTCCCTAAGGAGACGGTACTGGTTGTCAAGATGTACCTTGGGCCGGGCAGCCGGCTCAGCTTGTGCGACGTCGGCCGCATATCTGAGGAAGGGTCTGAGTGTTGATGTGAGCTCATCCGTGGTCGGAAAGACGGAAATCTGTCGAAAATCCACAAAGTCGTTGTCATGCCGGCCCCCGGGCGACTCTCCCGTGGATGCAAGCTCCGGGGATGAAATTAGGTCAATCGCCTTCTTGATCTTGTATCCGAACTCGCGAACTTTGGGGTCCGGGTCTTCGAGAAACCCTCTTTCTTCCATGGCGGGCACTAGCCCCTCGACGATGGTGACAATTTCCTGTCCGGGGAAAGTGACAACTTCCAGCGAGAGCCATGCAAAAGTCTCGGCCTTGTCACCCTGGAGGGTTCCATTGAGCCACAGGTTCAGCAAGGAGTTCCAAGCCGTCGGGGGCTGCAGGATCGCCACGAGCATCTGCCGCAAGAGCTTGCCCTCATAGATCGATTTCATGTCTGGATGGGCGAGGTAGGTCATGAAAGGAAGGACGTGGGTCGTCAAGAAAGCAGTCGAGGGATCGGCTCGAACGCTCAAGCTGACAGCTCGGAGTCCATGCTCGCTGGCCGTCATGGACTCAAGGCAAGACGACGGTGATGACTGGGCTCGAACAGCCTCGAGACACAGTCGAGCGTCGGTCGCGGTTGAGACAATGCGACGCCCAGTCAAGATGTCTCGAAAGGCTTTGGCGAGGCGTTCCGCGCGAACGGAATCAGTGCCCTGTATGGCCATGTCGCTGGTGAGTCGATGTGCTACTGGTATAATGTCTGCTTCGTTTAAAATGTTAGTCAAGACAGTAATAGTGGTAGCAGATGAATTGACGTACAGGCTGGCTTCGAATAAAGCTTGGAGAATTGATGTAATGCAAGTTGTCTCCGTCCAATATCATAGGTGATAATTTTCGAAGTCGTCGCGTCCGGACTTTTCAACGTGATGTACAGCCAGAAAGAGTCTCCGACAATGGCCAAATATCAGGATCAAAGGCCCCTAAGTTCCAAATGGAAAAAAGAAGAACAGGATTCGGGGGAACCGAAGCCATAGACAAGACAGGAAGATATAAAAAAAAGCCTTCGGCCTATCGTGGCAGACCGGCCATCGCGTCAGACCAGCCGTTGGTTATCGACTGGCTGGGCAGTGATCGGGTTGCGGCCACCTCGGTCGGCCTTTTGGGTAAGTTGCACCAACAGCGGCGAAATGTGGTAGGCCTCCCACATGAAGGTCGCTCTAACTGGTCGCAAGGCGCATTGCGGGCGAGGGCCTCCCGACGGTGGGTGACAGCCTGACGAGTACACGTCCGATGATTGCGATTTCCGCCCGTCTCTTGATGTGCTGGCAAACAAATAGAGATTAAAGGTCGATGTCTCATGTGCTGCTAGAAAGTGAAGCCACCAGATACAACTCTCTGCTTATGCCCAGATTCCACCTTCTCTCTCGAACTTATCTCCAGCTTCGCACGCCCGTACTAACAAAGAGCAAGTAGCTATCACAATGTCAGCATACAACAGAGGTTACTCCCAGCAGTACCGGGGCCGGGGAGCCCACCGTGGCCGCTATGGCAAGCGCGGCCGTTCTTCCATGTCGACCACTGCATCGCCCAACCCTCCCCCGCCGTTCGGACCTGAGATCGCTTCGATCTCGGCCAAGGACTTAACCAAGGATGTCGCCGTTACCACTGGAGAAGCTCGCGTGACCAACTTCAAGCTGGTAGCATCATACAACTGGCTCGACAAGAGAGATCCGACTATCATCGTGCCCGGCATGCCTCCCCGATGGACGCCGCTGTCCAAGCCTTCTCAGCTTGACGAAGACTCGGGCATCTTTTATCGCGACCGCAACGCGAGTCGCTTCCCCTCGCACCCCATGCAGCCTGCCATAGAATCCATCCTGCTCACCCAGACCTCCATCAACGGCGTCTCGCCTACGCCCATTGACGTAGTTGCCTGTGTAAGCACTCTGAACAACCTCCTGCGCTTCGCCAGCGGCGACGACACTGGCTTCCGCATGCTCGTCCAAGTTGTGGGCTCGACAGTCCACTTGATCCGTCGAGAAAACTCGCCCAAAGAGATCATCGAAGACGTCTTCGGGTACGGCCATACCTTTCCCGAGAGGTACACCACTTGGGACCCCGAGGCTCGAGGCTCAGCATCGCATCAGCGAATCCTCAACTACCAATTCGCTGGGCTGCAATTTCTCGTGCGCTACGAAGGCGACGGGTATCTCCCCGACCTCGTGGACGAGCCCAGAATCGTGAACAAGGGATCAGCCAAGGCGGCGCCGAAGTCAGCCCAGCCTTCACTCGAAGACCTGGCTGCTAACCTCGCCTCAACCTCTGTCTCCCCCGCTGACCCTACGAGCACCGCTCTCAAGATCATCCTCGCCGGGTCCCAAATTCCCCAAAAGGCGCTCTTCGATCTCAAGACCCGCTCCATCAAAGCCTTCGAGGTGGACCACCTCGCCAAGGAGTCCCCTCGCCTCTACCTCTCTCAGACCCCCAACTTCGTCCTTGCCCATCACACACGTGGGACATTCGACACCATCATCACCCGCGACGTCCGATCGCCCATCCGCGATTGGGAGTGCGCCTCCGCCGAGTCGCTGTCCCGCCTCGCGAAGCTGCTGCGCCGCATCCTCGTGCTCGCGCGGGCCAGGCCGGACGGTAGGATGGAAATCACCCGCGGCGAGGGCGACGCGGTGCTGCGTGCGCGGGAGCAGACGCCCGGACTGCCTGGCGTGCTGTCCGCCGGGTGCGAGGCGCGATGGAAGGCGTGGCTGGGCGGCGGTAGAGGCGGTGTTGAGCCCAAGGATGATGTGGGTGATGAGGACGATGATGAGGGGGTTGCCCTCGGGTGGGCTGAAAGCGATGATGACTTCACCGCGTGCACAGAAGCTTGTGACTATTGCGGACGGTGCACCTATTGATGCGAGGATACTGGCTGATATGGTAATGATGAGATGAGTGGAGGAGGGACGGACGTGGATGGGCGGAGGAGATTGTGGAGGAAGTGCGATGTGTGGAGTAGCATAATCCATGTTCTCGATAAGGTCCCTGCCAATTTGGTGAAACCAACATTTCCACACCATCCACGAACCTTAGCCAAGGACACTCCATCAAGCATCGGAGGATTTCACGCACACAGAAGACACAGAAGACGAGTGTGATGAAAACAGACGTGGTTATTGCTGCTACCTGCGTACCACCAGCCGTGTGGCACCCACATGTTAAGAAGCCATATGCCCTCGGCCAGCCGTAAAAGACCCAATCCACACCAAGTCGCGCTCGCCTGCCTCGGAAGACACTCTGATACCTGCTCAGCCGAGGCAGCGCAGGAAATAAGAACAAAGTTCCTTCCAGGCATTGCCCACCCGATACCGGTCCCAAGTGATCCAAAGAGGGTCAAAGAGGACCCGGTCAAGGGTTGAGCAGGCCTGGCATGACATGCCCGATAACGCCGTAGCAGTACGTGCTGCTCCAAGTGTAGCCGCGCTCTTCGCTCGCGCGGATTCATGTGTCCCCTTGTGCCTTGCTGCCGCGTTATGCTCATCTACCACAAACACCAGTCTCCGTAAACCTTCCGTTGCCGCGTAACCCGGGTATCTCTATTTGTCAAGTCGGCCCCTCAATGGGGGTTCCGATCGCACAAGTCGCCGTAAAGATTAAGCATTTCGCATGAAATCGTACACTGTGTCACCCTCCCTCGTGTCCGACGAACCGTCATGGGTGGCGTTCAGGGAGCTTGCCCATCATGGGCGCCGCTGCCGCCGCCCAGGTCTGGCTGGCCCGTCATTGAGGCGGTACTTGCGCCCAGCGGAGAAGCCTGTCGGCTTGTTGCGCTGCCCTGGCCGGCGTTGGTGCCTTGGGGCGAGACCATGGTGGCCGGTAGGGACGAGGAGGCCGAGCTAGGACCAGCTGACTCATATCCAGAAACAGCCGTGGGCTGCTGTGGCCTCGAGGAGGATAGTGAGGAGGATAACGCCCGCAACCGCACGAAATTCTGGTACGCAACCATGTTTGCTTGGATCTGCGGCGGGACTTGATAATTGGGCGGCGGAGTCGGCATGTTGGTCGCCGGTACCGGATGGTTCGGGGGAGCGGGAGGCACGCCGGCAGTGACGTTGCCGTTGACAAGGTGCTGGGCGTTCATGGCCGGCGGCTGCTGGTCCGTTGCCATCTCGTTACCGTCAGGGTCCAGGGCCTCCTCTTCTTCGGTACCTTCGCGTTCCTGTTCGTCGATTTCGCCATACGGGCCTTCGATGCCCAGGAGGGTAGACGCACCACCGACGTTGGGTCTGGTCTGTGAACTCGCCAAGGGTAGTTCTGCCATTCTGGAAATACCGTGGCCGCGCGGGTATCGAGTCGGCCACTCGCGGAGTGACGCGTACTCGTCATCCGTGTTGACGTAGTCGCGGAGGCGGGACACGCCGGCCCCAGAAAAGACGCAGAAGACGCCGCGCTGGTGGTCAGTGAATTCTGAGGGCAGTGTTAGCAAACGAAGGCGAGGACGCGCGGTCAGCGCACAGCGGAGAGGGACATACCGGGTGGCGGAGGTCGACAGAACTTGCTGAACTCCTCTCTCAAGAAGGCAGTGACGCCCGTCAGACTAAGGTGGGTGAGTCGAGGGCAGTAGTTGAGAAGCTTGATGATGCTCTGTGGTGTGTCAGCATAATTCTACGTCAGCCCAGCGCACAATCTTACTTTGAGGGTCAGGTTGGTGCAGTAGCTGAGGTGAACACGCTCCAGACTGGACGCGTAATACTCCTCACCAATGACAGCACCGTAGGCGTCGCGGCGGGCTCGGGGCCGGTGGTTGGCTCGGGCAAGCGCGAATACAGACTCGTCTGTGATACTACTGCACTTGACGAGTCCGATGCGCTTGAGCTTGGGCAGCTGGGCGAGTCGGACAACCGATTCGTCGGTCAAAAGCGTGCAGCATCCAAGATCGATGTATCGTATCCTGTTGCAGTGCGCCACGAGGGCCTTGACGGCCTCGTCTGTGATGTGGCTGCAATGGCCAAGATGCAGGTAATGCAAGTTCTTACTCAGCTTTGCAATGGCATGAACAGCCACGTCTGTAATGTTGCGGCACTTGGCCAAGACCAGGTTGCGGAGGCGAGGGGCGGCATCGATGATCTTGCTAACGGCGGCGTCGGTGAGGCGAGCGCAGGAGGTGAGATCAAGGATGCGCAAGTGCTCGTAGGTCTTACCCAGGGGGAGGTTGAGGAAGGCCTGGTCGTCGATCAGGTCGCAGCCGGCTAGGCGCAGCTCGCGAAGGGACTGGCCCTTGGCAAGCAGAGCGGTAATGGGCTCGTTTTGGATCTGGTTGCACTGGTGGAGATCGATCTCAAGGATGTTAGGGCAATTCTCGGCGAACGCCTGGATTGCAACATCCTGGAGCTGCGCGCACTCGTTGAGCTTGAGCTGTAGAGCGAAAAGGTTAGCAAATGCTACGGCGGCGGTGAAGAAATGGAGGCATCTTACCCTCTTGATGTATTTGCAGCTCTCAGCCAAGACGATCATGCTCTCGTTTGTGATTTGACGGCAGCCAGAGATGTTCAGGCCCTGTAGCCTTTTGCAGTACTCGGCGATGGTTCGGATGGAGGCGTCCGTGATGTGCTCATCGCCCGAAACATCCAGGGCCAGCAAGGCTGTGGCATTCTCAACGAGAGGAACGAGCCCCAGGTCGGTCAGGTTGCGGCAGTTCGTCAATGTGAGGCGCTCAATACGGGTGCAGACGGACAGCGGGATGACGCTGCCATCGTTGATCTTGTCAGCAAGGCCGCTGGCGGCGAGGTTGAGTCGCTTGATAAAGTCGCGATAGGCGAAGTAGGGGTTCTTCAGTTGTAGCGTCTGACAGATGGACGAGTGGTTCTTCCAGTTTGTGCAGGCAGGGCGGTGCCAGAGCAGGTCGACGGCGTTCTTAGCCCAGCGCTTGCTGACGAGCATGCAGTGAAATAGGTCGGATGTGGTGTTCAGCTTGGCAAAGACGCTGATGATGATCTCGTTGGGCAGCAGGGCTACGCCGGTGAGGCAATCGTCGTCCACATCGCTGACCTGCATGTCTTCAATATTGGGTACGCCAAGGGACGAAACCGAGTCGTTGCCGCCGTGGAAAAAGTCGGACTCTTCATTATCGGCCGGGGCAGGCGAGTTTGTCGAGGAGGAGGATCGGGAATCTTCTGGGTGGAGGGGCGCACCACCGCCGCCCGATGACTGGGCGGCTATGACATCGAGGGATGGAGCCGACGGCCGCATGATGGGCAGAACGGGTGACCGCAATGAAAAAATATTGCCAGACCAGGCAGGCGGTTCGTCGCTTGGTGGGAAGGATGTGTCGACAGGGACGGTGCGCGATAAAGAGGTCGAGGTAGGATCGGGACTGTCGGTGATCAGACAGGGAAGGCGCGGCGTGAGAGTGAGGGGAATCGAGAATTCGGTGTTTGTGTCGACGGAAGCTGCAGAATGGGAGCGACGCGTACGGAACTGGAATTTGTTGCAGTGAATCGTTACTGGTTGGTTCGGTTCTAGAGCCTCCTCAACTCTCGGTTCGGCGAAGGGCAGAGTCGTGATGGGAGGGATCGTGGGTTGGGTTGGATGGTGTTGCTAGGAAGAGGGACGACAGGCGAAACCAGGCGGAGACAGTGGATTTACCCCCGGGGCGATACACGTGGGGCTCTTTTCAGCCTCGCGTCCACTAACTGGAGGTACGTACCCAGCCCTTTGTTGATCGCCTCCGGAGCTGCTGGCTGGAACGCAGTGAATCACAATCAGCGCCGTTCTTTAGTGCGCATGGATTCGGCCTGGCCAGCGGAAATGGCTTTAAGTCTCAAGTCAGATGGCTTTTCCCTGTTGTGCCCTCGTGTTGGAAGTCCAGAAAAAAATTGACCGAATGACACGGTCGTCGGGCATTCCACGTATGTGTATTCACTCCTATCAAGGGGTGGAAAGTATGAGACGCCCAGCAGTCAGTCCGTTTGGTCAGCAGAAAAGACAGTGGCACCGGCCATGCCGAGACAGGAAGTGCGCTTGGCGGCTCGTTGTCAGATCGAGCAGCTCAGTCACGTTGTGGGCGCAACTAGTCAAAGCAGGAGACGGAGGAAAAGCTAGTCATGTTAGCTTTGGAAGGGAGGCGGATGCAAGGGCCATGTCCAAGCGACTACGAGCTGCGAACTGCACGAAGAAGGGAGTGTCGACCTCGCCGTTTATTTGGATTGTAAACAGGCAATGAATAGATCAAAGATGTATCTAGGCTGTCATTAATCGGTTGGACCACTGGGCTCCCCGACAAGTGACAACAGGTGAAGACCTGATGTCTCAAGTCGGTCATGCTCGGATCCCAGCTTGTCACCTGCTTACACATCACGAGGTTTTGAGACGGGATGGCGGTTACAGATCCTCACGTTCACCCAGGCGGTGAGCTTGACTTCCACTTGTTGAGGCATATGCATGCAGCAAATGGCGGCGACGACATCTGATGGGCCCATGTGCTGAAAAGAAATGTCGCCCATCATGCCTGCGTGCCCAGGGCAGCGGCCCAAATGGGTCATGATGTCGGGTCGACATCGCAGTGTTGAGGGGCCCTCTCCACGGTCATGTCGACGCGATTACGAAGCCTGGCAACGTTGTCTCAGCAGTATTGGTGGTGCTGCCCGCCGGCAACACAACGCACGATCTCCTGCAGAATGCTAGGCAGATCGCCATCGAAATCAATGTGGCCCAACAGCCCGGCAGCCACAGCCCAACCCTTAGCACCGACGACTTGCATGCAGCGCCGTGGAAGCCGGGACGAACCGCCACGAGCAAGCCACAGGAGGGGTTAATCACCATCGTCTTCGACCTTCAGGGGTCTCGACCACGCCTCCAGCCGGGAGCTGCACCGGGGTGTTGGGCTCGCTCCACTTCGGAATGTCCGTATGAGATGGTCCGTTTCCGTTACAGCGGCGCTAAAAAACGTTCCACCTATCCTCATTCCGTAACAAACGTGCTATTAATATCCAGGTCAGGACGACACCAACCGACATTGCCGTTTCCCGACTTCTGGGTAGGTCGTACATGCGTCGGGAGGGACGATTTTATACGTTGCCACGGATTGATTCCAACAGTCTCGTGCAGTGGATCGATCTCGTAATCAGTGAAGTGAACCAAGTCCGGGAAGAAAAGTGTCTCCTGAGCGTGTTGACGATTGCTACGCAACGAACTGTTTATCTATGTTGTCAACACCAAAATTGCCTGTTTTCCCCACAGACATTTACCAAAGTCGGGACAGCATGGCCCTTCGGATCATCTCTCCTCCCACAAGCATCGCTCATTTACTAGACTTTCGTGATGTGTATCATTGGCTGGACGACCAGCGAATGGAAGAAATGGAAAATCACTATGGTAGTTTCGTTGTCCCTCGAGCCAAAGACAACTGTAGGATTGATACAGGTTGAAAGAACGGTGCCATGCCCTTGATTGCCAGCAGCTTTGGCTTTTTGTTTCGGCAGTGCAATAGCTGTTGAGGCCCGGGGCAGAAGTCACAGGTAAGAAGCGATCAAGCACATATCCAATAGCAAGCTCTGAGCACTTCAATACCCGGGTAACCAATGCCACATTCTCTCCATTCTTATTTAACGAAGGAACACGAAGAGGAAGTTCGTCTTCCCGGGTAATTCTCCACGGCCATCAGGACGAGTTCGATTTTAAATAGGCATTGCAGCTTGGCAGTGCCCTCGCCTGCACATGAACAGTTCTTCGGGATGCCCAGGATACTCGAATACCTCTCGCAAACCAGGGCATGGTATTGAGCTCGCTCCGTCCACCACAATCCATACTTCACAGCATGTGCACCCCTCCCATCCAACATCATCTGTAACATACCTTTTGAATTTTCCATGGACAGTCTGCCCAAGGGGGGTGCATTGTAGTGATCGGCAATATTTTTGAGTAGCACCTGGTCTGTGGCCGACCTTCGCCGCGACGACAAGCGTGAACCTGGCTTCAAGATTCCTGTAAAGTCCCGTCATGCGACTTCTGGTCAGGTTTGCAATGATTCGCATAAATAACACAATCAATTCCCTAGCGGAAGAATTGATGTCGGTGCACCCAAATTCTCTTCATAATCTAGAATGGTCAGTTCAACGAAGGCATGCAGCTCAGGCTAACAACACATCTACCATCTTGGACCGCGTTCGGTTAATTTGACAGACCTTTCCTTATTCTAGTACACGCTGCCTTGAAAAGTGATCTCGTCAGTGACTAGTTCGAGTCACCACCTGCCACCTAGTCCAAGGTAAGATAATATCTCTCTACCCATGCTCGGACTTGAATGTCCTAATCACGCAACTTTCGAAAGGCCACCGGCGGAGAGGGTGAAAGATGGTGCTCTTTGCCACTCTCGAACGTGGGCGTGACGTCGCAAATTTATATTTGGCCGAGCTTTGCAAACCCAGGGCAAGGCTTTAGCCAACATATATGGATTTGAGACCCTACGTGCTGGGCAAGCTCTGTGCTCCATGCACCTGACGTTTTATCGATAGAGAGGGACGTTTGCATATTATTAACATGCCCTGATCCTGCTTGAGATGAATGAGCGGGGTTTTCCGGCGAATATTTGTATTGCAAGCTATTCAATTCGGAACCAGACGGAGAACAATACGCTGCCGAGGCACTTTAGCTGAAGTCGTGGTCAGCGTTTTCAACAATGAGACCGAGGACATGGTAGTTGAGAAGCCGCAAATCAAATACGAAATACCTCTTTCCTTTCAATGAATATTTTATAGCAAGTAATCTACTTCCTGAGGTAGGCTACTGTGACCTCACTAGAAATATGATGGTCATTAATGAAATGTAAGCTGTCTTTGGCAGCATCGACCGTTTCAGGTCACGTGGTCCAAGACGTCATTTGACAAGCCCCCCGGTCCGGTCGACGATGCAAGGATAATCGAACCACTGCAAGAGCTTGCCCAGGAACTCCAGCTTTCGACTCGCCATCATTCTCTCAGCCCAGCCCGGAACGGAATTTCGAGCTCGGCAATCAATCCAACCCGGCGGGCCCCCTTGACGTCTTTACTCCGATGCGGCTCGGATCTTAAAGTCTGATCTTTGTATCTACCTCTCGCCGTCATCATCAACCCATACCAAACATTGCTCTGCATACGAATAAAAGCCGATACCCCTCGATCCAGCTCGCCACCATGTTACGCACCACTCCCCTCCGCGCCCTCCCGCGGGCTGCCGTTCGCACGACCACTCGTCAAACTCCCCGCCGAACATTCCTTCGCGCTCGCGACGCCTCTCGCCCTCTCGAACGCCTCGACATTGGCCGCCTCTCCCGCGCCCGCAATGACTACGACCGCGACCGTACCTATTTCCTAGCAGCTGGCGCCCTGGCCGGCGTGATTGGCATCGTCTTTACAGCCAGCAAGCTCTGGAAGGCCATCCAGGCCGAGAACAACAAGAAGCGCAAGGCGGCCGGCGAGCCCGCGGCCGGCGTCACCCACCTCGATGCTCCTTCCGTCCCGACCGAGACCTTCACCACCGATGGTGGCGTCAAGCGCAAGATCGTGGTTCACGGCGAGGACGGCTGGGAGATTGTGCCCACTGGCAACAGCACTGTCCCCGACTTCCCGCGCCTCCTCGAGCTGCCCGCCTCGAGTGACGCCGCCGAGGCGGCCAAGTCCATCGCCACAACGATCCAGGACAACGCCGGCGTCGAGTACACGCTTGTCGGCCTCGGCCTGCGCACCGTCAGCTTCCTCTCTATCGGAGTCTACATCATCGGCTTCTACGTTGCGACATCTGATGTCGCCAAGCTACAGCACCACCTTGTCAAGAAGGTGAACCCCATCGCCTCAACGCTCATCCCCTCGGAGCGCGAGACCCTGCGCCAATCCCTCCTCGACCCGGCCGAGAGCGAGGCGACATGGACGGCCCTCCTGCAGGACCTCCAGTGCCGCAGCGCATTCCGCATCGTGCCGGTCCGCGACACGGACTTCCACCACCTCCGCGACGCTTTCGTGCGCGCCATCCAGACACGGTCGAACCCCAAGCCGCAGGAGTTCGGTGACGAGCAATTCGGCGAGTCGGTCCGCGCGCTCAAGGGTATGTTCAACCGCGGCAAGCTGCCGAAGAAGCAGGAGCTGCTGTTGCGGCGAGACGAAAAGGGCGCGCTGGACGTGCTGTACGATGACGGCAAGGGCAGGCAGTCCGTGGGGCGTGTGGAGGACGAGCGCGTTTCGAGGCTGCTTTGGATGAACTACCTGGCGGGCAAGAAGGTCGCTTCGGAAGAGGCAAGGAAAAACATCATCGAGGGCGTCATGGAGTTTGTCGAGCGGCCGGTAGGAACTGTCGCGGCGCAAGTGTTGTAAGATCAGACGAAAAAGAGGGCTTGGGAAAAGCGCAAAGCAATGCCAATGTACAACATGGTCATCACGGCGATAGGCCCACATGGGGATATCATAACTCTATTCACACATGCCGAGCGCTCGCTACCATGCCGTGCTACTATCTAGACTGCTCGCGACGCTTTGGTACAGCTAAAGCTTCGACCTTGTCCCCATCAGCACCAACCCAGAGCCAGAGGTCCGGCAGAAGGTTCTTACGCCCTGATCGCGTTGGCGGACTCGATAAGCTTCCTGAGCTGGCCGTTCTTGGAGAGGGACTGCAGATCCGAGTTGCCGCCAATGTGCTTCTTGGAAATGTAGTTGTTGGGAACGCTGCGCTGGCCGGAGATCTCCTCGAGGGCGTCCTGCAGAGCAGAGCCGTCGTCTGCAGATGGGTTAGTATGGTGCATTGCCGCGCAGAGGCGAGGGACCGGGAGAACATACCGCGGTTATCGAGCTCGATGGTCAGGTACTCGGCACCGAGGTCGTTGAGGGTCTTCTTGGTGGCGTTGCAGTGGGGGCAGTAGGACTTGGAGAAGACGACGACGGCGTTGTCGTCGATGTACTTCTGGACGGTTTCCTTGGCTTGCGACATGTTGATGGTGGGTGCGGCGGAGAAGAAGCGGCGGATGAAGGACATTTAGTTGGAGGGGGAGGGGTTGTGTAGTGGGCGGTCTAGGTATAACGGTTTATATACGGCACAGGTACTGCGCTGGGTGGAGGGGTCGGCGAGGTGGTGACGGTGTCGGAGGGGAGCTGCAGGGGATTTGTCAGGGCCTTGCCTCAGGTACGTTGACGAGTGGATGGCGCAATCGGGGGGTTCTCGAAGGCGCGATCGGGATGGTAGCACGAACGGGCCCGGCGGATGCGGATAGCAGTTCTAGTACCGAGGCAGCACTTACCTGTAGTCTACTTTGCGCGTGTTCAATGGGGGTGTAGGTCACGAAGAATGGGTTATGATGGATGCTAGTGCCGGGATCAGGAGGCGTCGGCTCTTGGTCTTGGGATCCTATTTTTCGAGATGCCGGCTCGGATCAACGATGATGATGTAATGGACACAGGATTGCTAGACCCTGGGCGAGACCCCAATGCGATGGGACCAAAGCCCAGCGCCCCCAGCGACAGCGCGTGGGTCGCTAAAGCCACTGTAATGGCGGGGTTCCAGCGGGGATCAATGCTGCTGGGCAACAGCAAGCAGGGACCGAGGCCACCTCATCTCATCCACCACCGCCACAGTCACAGGGTGCATCGTGATGTTGGTGAACATTGGCAAAGGGACGGCATCGAGGGGATTATTTCAAACTCGCGTCATGATTTCAAATAGATTCCTCCGTGGCTCGGCTCCTGCGGCAGTGGAATCCACTGCGTTGCTCTGGGCAGTCGGTCGATGGTCAGTCAGATCTCTAATCTGACGACCCCTGGCACCAGCCGGTGAGGCGAGCCGGCCGAGTCGTTGCAGTGGCTGCACTGCCATTGGCATTTCTCGATCGTTCCAGAAGCCACCTACCTCTTTGGCCAGGAAGGAAGCCAAGGGTCCTTGCACTTTCCCGTCAGCGACTCGAAACGAAACGAAACGCCGTGCTCTCGCCAACCGTAAAATTTCGTGAACACCGAACCTTGACCATTGAACTTCCAACATCGTCACACCCGTACCACATTGCGCTTCATCCTTTCCCATTCCTCATCTACGTCACGCCCGAGTCGCATCGACCTGCCATCAACCGCTGCCAGCCCGCCCAGTCGTTCGTCGAGTCAAGCTACTCTCGAATGCCCTCGTGATAGGTCGTCCCAAGGTACGTCGCGAACGGCGTCCTCCCCGCCTGACCAATAATCAAGTCCAACACCCTACGATCTGTCATTCGTCACCGACCCACGGTCGCCTCCGTCGACTGCAGCGGCTCCATCCTCCATCAGCCCATCCCTCATGCACCCCTCCTGACGCCGTCAGCCTGTCTCCAAACCTGGATAAGCGAAGAGCTGACAGCGCATCCTGCTCCAGACACTCCCGACAGCCTCACGCTTCTTCCCCTCAGGCCCCCCCAACACGGGCTCTCGCCGTCGCCGTAGACGCTACGCTCCCCACCGGTCCTACCCTTAACCCTGCCACTACGGTCGCCGATCCCGTCACTGCGAGGCAAACCAGGCCGCTCGCTCATCGTCACTTGGTTCCAGGCGCCGGTACAAGCCATTGTCAGGAGGGGCGAAAAACCAAGAAAGGAAATCGGAACGCCTGTCTTGTCCAGTTCTGTCCGCCGCAACCCCACGACGACGACGACGCCTTCTTCCGGCTTCACTTACGCACTCGAATCGGCTCGCTTCGCCTCGCTGCGTTGTTCGCCAACCCAACCCATACACCCTCACCACCCCTCCTAGTCTGCAGCGTCCTTAGCTTAAGGACCGCACCATCCCGCCAAGGTGGCTTCCGACTTACCACTTCTCGCATCGTCCGGTGCCCTGTCCAGCATCACCGCCCTCTTACCGACCTCGTTGCAGGTCTATCTTGACAAGTCCCTCTCCCGCCTGGCCGACGCCATCGCCGACTCGTCCGGCTTCATCGCTGAGAAACTAGGTGTCGACCCTCACCTTGTACTCTACACCACCATCGGCTGCATCCTGCTGGCCGTTCCCTTGAGCATGTCGAGATACGGCTGGTCCACGAGTCGGGACTCGCTGTCACCCTATGGCTCTTCGCTGGGCGGCGTGCCCAATATCACCGACGACGACTTCAGCTACATCACCTCCGAAGACCTCCACGACACCTCTGGCAGTTCTCGATACCAGCCTCGCACCCACAATGCCGTCCCGCCCGCACCCGAAGACGACATCCTCCTAATCAAGAACAAGGGCGTCACCTACCCCGTCCACTTCCCCGCCTACACAATCGGTGACGGGAAGCTCCGCGTCCGCGATATTCGTGACCGTATCGCCCTCGAGCTGGACCTTTCTGACCGCCGCGCCCGCCGCGCAAAGATCCTATACAAGGGCCGCCAGCTGAAAGAGCCGGCCGCCCCGGTCCGAGAATATGGCGTGAAGAACAACAGTGAAGTCATGGTGGTGCTGCCCGATGTCGTGCCCGGCGAGGAGAGCAGCTCGACCTCCGACGAAGAGATGGTGGTCGTCGCGGACGACCGAGGAAGTGCGGCGGGTACGGGCGACGACAAGAAGCGCCGCAAGAAGAAGTCCAAGAAGTCTAAGAAGCCAAAGACAGAGGGAAGCCCGCGCGACAGCGCCTCGACCTTCTCGCTCCCCGGACGCGACTCGGACACGCCGTCGTCGCCACGTCCCAGTCCCGCAACCGGCGCGATTGCGACCTTGAACGAGCTCGACAGCCACTTCATGACGACCTTGTACCCATTATGCCAACAGTTCATGACTGATACGCCGACGGACCCCAAGAAACTGGAGGATGAGCACCGCAAAATCAGCGAGACGGTCATGATGCAGGTGATCCTTAAGCTTGACGCTGTGGAGACGAATGGCGACCTGGAAGCTCGGACGCGCAGGAAAGAGCTCGTCCAGAAGGTGCAAGATGTGCTGAAGGATCTGGACACCAAGTTGAAGAAGTGATCTCATTGAGAGACGCAGTGGCTGCGGCCCACCTCAGCTGAAAACATGAGAGAGAGAGGCGCGTTTGTTCACTTCCATGATTTCCTAGACTTGAGTTCGACGGCATATTAAGCGCAACGGCACGGCGCAACTTGCATCTACACGACTTAGAGAGAGTTTGGCGCGGCGCTTTCAGCGTGAAGTTTCGTTTGTACATGATTGTATCGCGAGTATGCGATGAGATGGGCGGCAAGCTCGAAGGCTCGTCAACAGATGGACATTGTGAATCGGTATTTACCTTAATCAATTGTACCTGGTCTGTAAAAGATCACATCCCTTCTCTTCAGCCCATGAACATTTGCAGGCCGTCGCAGGCTCATGAACGCTGTGATCGATCTGCCGCCATGATGTATGGACGGCTCTACGGAGAGCGGTTCTGTCCAAACACCACAATCGCGGTATCGGGTATCGGACGCTCATCGCGCCAGGCGTCGTGAGGTTGGCTGATCCCGAGGTCGGTCTGCGAGTGCTGGGCGATGACGTGGTGTGGCAGGCTCTGCCAGGCGTGGGCACTCATCGGGGGCTCCGAGGAGGTGCCACCAGCTGGTGGACCCGGCCACCGAATTATGGTCTCACGTGATGAATTTGCTAGGTCTCAACAGCCCTAAGGTGAAGGCAGGCAGGAACAGTGCCTCGCTTGCCGCAAACCCCAAGCAGGGCTCCACAATCACCGCCCTCTCCGTGGTCGATGGAATATTTCGACTCGCCGCCTTGATCGCGAACTTCCTGTCCCCAGCAACGACCGCTACTAACACCAGCTCAACAGCACAAATCTCCACGCGGCATCATCGCCCCAGAGGTTTGTTTCCGAGCTGAACGTTCAACCTTCTTCGTCTCTACTTTCTCAGCGGTGACGGACGGGAACGATGTCGTCTTTCGAGTCTGTGGTGAGTCTGCACCGCCATCCGTTCCATTCCATTCGGCAATCCGTCAATTCGTGGGCGACGCACGCGGGCACAGGACAGGGCAGGAACACAAGAGGAGGAAGAGAAGACACATGCGATACATCGTCTGCTACGTTCTGCCATGCCTGCGCCGCGCTGCGCAGCACTGCGCTGTCGTTGAGAGCGCTCGATCGGAAATCACACACCCCTCGGACACTTGGCTGACCCAACTTCACAGGTCGTCATTGACGGCAAGGGCCACCTCCTCGGTCGCCTGGCCTCTATCGTTGCCAAGCAACTCCTCAACGGCCAGAAGATCGTCGTCGTCCGCGCCGAGGCCCTCAACATCTCCGGCGAATTCTTCCGCGCTAAGCGTACGTCCACACACACATCCGAATCAACAGGCACCCCAGTCAAGCACCAAAACGAGAAACCCGGCAGCAAGACTCGGGGGAGCCAGCTACGACGAGAGAACAGAACGCTGACAGCCATGCAGTCAAGTACCACGCCTACCTGCGCAAGATGACCCGATACAACCCCACCCGCGGTGGTGAGTTCACCCGCCCGTGCCGAAACCACAAAAGTCAACATCCGCTGACCAGCCCCCAACAGGTCCCTTCCACTTCCGCGCCCCCTCCAGGGTCTTCTTCAAGGCCGTCCGTGGCATGATTCCCCACAAGACTGCCCGCGGTGCCGCCGCTCTCGAGCGCCTCAAGGTCTTCGAGGGTGTCCCCCCCCCTTACGACAAGCAGAAGAAGATGGTTGTTCCCCAGGCCCTGCGTGTCCTGCGGCTGCAACCCGGCCGCAAGTACTGCACTGTCGGCCGTCTCAGCCACGAGGTCGGCTGGAAGTACCAGGATGTTGTTGCGAGGTGGGTTTCCTCCCCGGTTGCCTTTGCTGCGAGGGATTTCATGCTGACACTCCATTTTAGACTCGAGGAGCGCCGCAAGGCCAAGGGCGCCGCCTACTACGAGCGCAAGAAGGTCGCCCAGCGCCAGCTCGCCGACTCGAAGAAGAGCGCCAAGGTGGACGACAAGACGACGAAGGCCCTCGAGGCCTTTGGCTACTAAACATACCCAAAACGGTGGCCTTACCCCGCGCGGCTGTTTTTCCTCCCCCTCGGTCGGCATGACAGGGACTCGACAGCTTCCTCGGGACTCTCGCGTGTTTTCCTCGGTTTCGTTCTCTGCACGTTTTTCCTCCGACATTAGATTGGCGTGGCGGTTCGATTAGGGAAATGCCCTCCACAAGCTGATGGTAGGGCTGGTCTGGTGGTCTCATTGGGAGGGGAAGACGGGGCGGCCGGCCTGAGTGGTGCCTTGTTGTCACTCCCGGAACCCCGTCGGTCGTCCTCAATACAGAACCAAAACCAAATCAAAGAACAACGATGAATAACGAGAAGAGACCGCTCCGAGGCATTGACGATGAGAGTGAGAAGAAGCGAAATTTCGGCCGGGCTGGCGGTGATGCTTGGGAAAAAG
This sequence comes from Verticillium albo-atrum, assembly GCA_002851705.1. Lineage (NCBI taxonomy): Eukaryota > Fungi > Ascomycota > Sordariomycetes > Glomerellales > Plectosphaerellaceae > Verticillium > Verticillium albo-atrum. The sequence goes on from NMXJ01000007.1 coordinate 198,305, forward strand.
GGGAAAGGGAAAATCAACAACCAGTCCTTCGGGGCTGTGGATGGCGTTGTTTGTCTTTCCGGATTGCATTGCATGGCATTAGAAGTAATGGACGACTTCTCGATAGCCCGGCCGCCGCATGCACCCGTGACGTGAGTCTGAATCAGGGAAGCCATCGTGACATGTCCCATTTGAATGAAACAGATATTATGATAGTTGCACGCCTATTGCCTTTGTCTACATTCCACGTCTCGTCAATCATTGCGCTTCAACCACTTGAGCAGCGCCTTGTGGAACTTCTCGGGGTTCTCAATGTGCGGCGAGTGTCCCATCTCTTCGAACCCGATATAGTCCGCCCCGGGAATCCTGCTCGCGACCTCCTTGCCCAGCACATTGTACTTCCCCAGCGTTTCCTGGACCTCCTTCGGCGCCGACGCTTTTCCGATGGCCGTCGTGTCCTTCTCGCCAATGAGTAGCACAGACTTCGTCTTCACCTGCTCAAAGTCTCCGGCCACGGGCTGTGTGAACACCATGTCCACAACCCTCGCCTGGCACCAGACGAAGGCGTCCCTCTGGCTGCCCCAATAGATGGCAGCCAGCATGGTCACCCAGACATCATACGCGGGCTTCCACACGCCGAGGTAGTAGACGGCCTGCTGGTAGGCGCGGATGGTCGTGTAGGCCTGGGTGCGCTCCTGCAGGACCGTTGTGTCGATGGCCGGGTACGGCACGCCCTTGGCGATGTAGTCCTCGAGCCCGATGGGGTTGACGAGAACGAGACGGCTGACTACGGCCGGGTGCTGCAGAGCGAAGCGCGTGGCGAGCATGCCGCCGAGGGAGTGGCCAACGACGGTGACATTAGAGGTGATGTCGAGGGCGGCGAGCAGGTCGCGCGTGTTGAGGGCCAGCTGGCTGAAGGAGAACTGGTAGCCAGTGGGCTTTGAGGACTTGCAGAAGCCAATTTGGTCAGGGGCAATGACGCGGTAGCCGGCGCGGGAGAGGGTTTTGATGGTGAGCTCCCAAGTCGCGCCGCAGAAGTTCTTGCCGTGGAGGAGGACCGCGACGGGGGCCGGGTCATGGCGGGGCTTGCGCGGGGCGACGTCCAGGAAGGCCATCTCTAGGGGCGTGGCCTGTGACGTGAAGGAGAAAAGGCTGATGGGGTAGGGATAGGTGAAGTTGGAGCCGTTGAGATCGACGGGGAGGTCAGAGGGGGTGGTGACAGTGCCATTGAGGGCGGCCGCGAGCGTCGCGAAGGCGGCGATGGCCGTAGTGGCGGCGGCGTGAAGCTTCATGGCAGGCAACTTTGGGTATGTTGTCTGAGACGTCAGCTATGTTTTTCACTTTCTGAGGACGACGATACTTACCCTCTGTGTTGTTCGGTAGAGACAGGAGTGGAAGAAGAGCTTAGCGGCGATGGTGTTGACCCTCAACTTGCTCGACTTAAATCGCAAGGGAAGAAAGCTTCACCTGGCACTTTTCCAAATCAAGGAGGCGATAATGAATGAATGCTACCTCACTTGAGCAAAAGTTCCTGTGGCCATCTAATTGATTGATGGAAAATGTCAGGGATAAAATGGCAAATATCCCCCTGCATCTGTCGCTAGAACCGGACTGACGCTTTCGTACGGCGCAGTCGTTCGGGTCCGGCGCGGTGCCCCGTGGTCGAGGCCGTAGAGGACACGGTCAATTCCGCCTTGCTTCTCGCGGTCACGGACACCCGGACTATCAAATGGTTCATATCATTGCTTCTGCTGAGTAGAGCACGGAATTGGAGTTGGTGCGACGCCGAGGGGAATCAAGGGTGGGAGGGATGCCTCGGCGCGTGCTCACCACATGATGAGAATAAACCCCATGCCGACCAGGTCCCTCCCCCGTCCCCCGCTGAGCGAACCAAGGGAGACGCATTCGCATGCTTTTGATCGAGAGAACGTGATGTCCACGAGAATCATCGGCCTTCTGGGCCACAATCGGGCAGCGATCAGGCCCATACAGGCTCCGACGTCACGCCCACATTCCTGTCTTGTGAGCGTCACGACATCCAAACACTCGGAACCTAAATGTAAGACACTGGTGGGATATCTCGCTTTCCTGTCCAACCATCGTTGGTGTTCCATACTGGGTGACTCGAATTGTTGCTTTTTCGATTGTGCAAAGCTGACTGGACGGTTGGTGTTGGTTGAATTTCACCAACTGCCATTTTCATCTTTGTTCAGCTTCACATGTTGAGCTAAAAAGCCACACACGGCCAAGATGCTCTGGGGGAAATGATCTTGGGTGACGTGTGGTCAGTCTATTGAACGCCGGCCTCCAGGTAGCTTCAGCATGTCTTATTCCTGCCAAAAGCAAAGTTGTACGGCTCACGTCCAGTCTAGAGCGGCGTTGGCGCCCTCCGCACAGTGAGACGGTATCTCATATCGTCTGTTGGTATTTCTGTCCACCACACATTCCCACCACACGACATACTGGTCCACGGTACCACAACATTAACCTTAACGATAATTCACTGCCCCCTGAGCCCTCACCAAGCCTTGTTCGCATTCCTCCCGACGACGCCACAAGCGAACGCACGGGACGGCCAGCTAGCTCACTGACCGCCTCAATCGTACACATCAACTACCTGCCGTCTGCCTCCCTGCAGCTGAGGAATGTCTCAAAGACAACCAGCCACAGGTCTCTCGACGCCCCGTCTTTCCTCCTGATTCTTCACACCAACTGCCGGCCAGTAAGCTCTCGCTCGCGCTCTCCGATCCAGCGGCTTTCTGACCTGATTTGTGATGTGACAGCTGTCTTATGTTTCGTAGAAGCAATGAAGTCTTGGTTCTTCACACCACCCCGGAGAGTGCTGGTCAACCAACACTGCGTTTTGATTCGTCTGCTGCGTCTGCACGCTGTCTGCTGCACGCCGTCTGCTGCACAATGGTGCAGGATCGAAGGGAGAAGTGACGAGGTATCGAATAACGTTCGTTATCACATCTGAATTGCTTCTTCACCGGAGCAGACCGATCGAGGCTCGTCAGCCACTACAGCTGGATCCTGAGATGAACCTTCCTCTGCACCCTCCTTTGCCCAGACCCCGTCCACAATGAATCCCGTCTCTCCTTTTCGCCAACCGCAACTGAGACAACCGCCAACGCTGGGCGACCATTCCGTCAACCCCCCTCCTAAGCCACCCTGCCCTGCCCGGCTCGAATGCCCAGCGCACCTTGATCGACATGCATTCCGCAAGGTCCGCCGCCTCGGGCCCGGCGCCCGTCATCTGGGGGACTTGTGAGGGGCATATATCCAACAGCCTGTCGCCGCCCCTCTCAGGCCGCGGAGCTTCGTCATGTGTGACGCTTGATTCTGATACTTCTCCACATCGACAGCGCCGAGACGGCTGTCGTGAGCGTCTGCCTGCCTTATTCTTGCTTGAGTGCCAAACGTCAGAATGGGTGCCCCCGGCAACATCCCCGGTGCGAGCAATGCCCTGATGGTGCAGGTGCCGTGTATGGTCTTCTTCGTGCTGACGCCCATCTTCTTCACGGTGCGGGTGTGGTCGAGGGTCAAGCTGCGATCCGGGTTTGGATGGGATGACTGGACCATTTTGGCCTCTTTTGTGAGTCTGCCTTTCTGGTGAGGCGGTATACAGAGCTAATAGCCGTAGGGTTGCTGCATGGCTGTCTCAATACTTATGATGGCTTCTGTCCACTACGGCTTCGGCCAGCACATCTTCAACATTGAGAAGAATAACCGCATCATGGCGATGAAGGTGAGCACTCAGACATTACACAGAATGAAATCAGCGGGCGTATGTTGACCGGACTCTGCAGCTCTTCTATGTGGCCCAAATCTTCTACAAGCTCACCATCAACCTCACGAAATCCTCCATCCTCCTCCTCTACCTCCGCCTCTTCTCTCTCCACCGCAGGTTCCGACTCACCTGTCTCGGCTTGCTCAGCGTCATCCTCCTCTACGCGATGGCCACGACGGCCTCCTCCATCTTCCAGTGCACCCCAGTCCCGCGCGCCTGGGACCGCACCATCCCCGGCTCCTGCATCTCGCTCACGTACAACTGGTACGCCAACGCCGTCTTCTCCATTGCTACGGACGTCGCCATCATTCTGCTGCCGCAACGTGTCATATGGAAAAGCCAGTTACCCGTAGGTCACAAGCGCGCGCTTATGGGCGTCTTCGGCCTCGGCGTCTTCGTCACCGTGACGAGCATCCTGCGAATGACGACGCTGAACTTTTCCACCCGAAGTCCCGATCCCACATGTGAGTCTTCCTACGCCTATGCTGCCCTCGTCTCGTGATATATCAAGGCAATACTGACTTCGTTCCAGACGATATCGCCTCAACGCTCTGGACCATGATCGAAATCCACGTCGCCATCATTTGCGCCTGCCTTCCCATGTGCCGTCTGCCCCTCGCCTACATCTTCCCGTCCGTCCTGGGCTCCACGGCCAAGACATCACCCTCCAACGCCACGAGCGCCTCGGAGCCCCAAGCTCCCGACGTACCTCTCGAGCCGATGCCGATGCCTTCAGCGGCAGGACGCCAGCGGGACGACATCGAGAAGGGTGGGGGCGTGGGACCTACACATGTGCGTGCCGTGCGTGGCGCCAGCGAGGAGTACATCCTGAGGCCGCTGACCGGGCAGGCCCGAGCGCCAGGTGAGGTGGAAGAAGACACGGCGGAGGAGGATTCCAGGAAGTACGGGCGGCCGGAGAGCGGGATCCGCAAGACCATGTGGTTTGAAATGCGGTATGACCACGAACCAGGGACCCCACCAGGGCAGGCCATGTAAGGGAGGGAGGCGCGAGAGGTGTAGACGCAGGAGTGGGAAGACTTGTATCCAGCCTTGGTACGGACATAAAACTAAAGATACCTCAGACAGCTGTCACCAGCACTTTTTCATTTTGCAAGAAGTCGCTCCCTGTGCATCACGTCCAGTCAGGCTTTCCAGAATGGCGTCCTTCGGAATATGCAGTGTGACTGATCTCAGTTTTCCATAAAAACGGCCGCCCTGGGGTTCATGCATCGAAAAATCATGATGCAGCAAGAGCTGGACTCTGTTCCGTCTGAAGAGACTGCTGGGCTTATCAGATTTGAGCTCTTGTTACAGCATACCTCCTCGGTGTAAGGTGCCGCACAGTCTGTGAAAGTGACAAATTTGCCGGAACGCGATGACGTTTCTTTGCAATTGTTTTCGCTCTGCATCAAGGAAATTTAGTCAGGACGTCCGGCCCATCTCGACGCGCGCCATTGCAGTCGCATGGAAGGAGACGACGGCCGCCATGATGTTGTTGCGAAGGTCACGGCACCTCTAATCAAGGTACCGCATTATTATGTTTCGACCACCGGCGCGGTTGACGGTGTGGGAAGGGTGGAGTATCCGCACATCGAGACATGATCACGTGATCTTTTGACCGAGAGAAGATCACGTGCATTCGACATAGATGTTGGTGTCGATCGACGTCGACGCCGTAACAACTTCCTGGACGAGGAACAGGAAGAAACCATTGAAAGCGGTAGCTCCATAAAACCTGGAGTTATGATTGAGGTTTAGAGCTTGACACCCTGGCCTACGTATTGAAAAAAGTCACATCTCGAACACATCCCACCAGAGGGAACTGCCGAAAGAAACCTCATGCTCATTGAACCTTAGCATACGATATTGTTTGTAAAATCAGATGCAAACTTGCCGCTTGATGATGACAGTCACTAGTGTGCCGATTTCTAAATTCAAGGCTGAAGAGCAAGCTGACTCGGAGGTTAATGGAGCTCGAGGCCGATGCCGATGGTCTCCATTTCCCATGCAATGATAGCACTGTGCTTGACCACCGGCAGCAAGGTGTCGTATCACTACTGGCTCATATCTCCTGGCTACATATGAACATGGAACACCCATGGTTGTGAAATCATGACCGTTGGTCCCTAGAATGGCAAGCGCGAAAATGGAAACTTCGTCGTCGCTACGGAGGAAGTCGCGATGGGCGCCTCTGGTTAGCCATTGTAGTGACGCATTGAGCTTCTTCTAGGCAGGAACTGCCTGATATTGTCTTTGCATAGAGGTTGCCAATTGAAAGTGCTCAATTCTCCATCTTTAATCCCGTATTCTTCTCGTCGCTAACACAGACTCAGAACTGAATCGGCGCTCACTGGATATAGTCTTGGAAACTCCAACTTCCTCGTCTCGTTCACAATACGGTTTTACGCATTTCACAACAAAACACGCCCTGAAGTTGAAATCACCAGACTGTTTATTCAACAAAGATTCTTACTGTTGCAGCTCCTCATCTGATCAGCCCTCATCCGTTTGACACCTCCGTCGCCAGCTTCACATGTCCGTCCTGCTCTCATCTATCCCGCCTTCATTCTTTCCTTCCTGTATTGACACACTCAGCTTCCTTGCCCACCCGTTCTTTACTACCATGACTGTCACCACCCTATTCGATCACTTCGACAATCCTACCGAGGACACCGAGCACTATCACGCCATGAACTACTGTGGTGTCTGGCGCCGCCTGCTCAAGGGCAGCGAGGACAAGAACTTCAAGACTCTGCCCTACGAAGATCGTCTCATTACCGATACAAGAACCTTTCGCAAGAACTACCACAGCACCAGGAACTCCGTGAGTCGTGTCATGGAGCAGAAGTCCTCTGCCGCATCTCGCCTGAAGAGGCATGCTTCAGCCGCCACCGTCCCTCAGACCGACCTCACCAGGAAGCTTCTCGCTGGGCCAACAATCACTACCGGATTTGACTGGGCTGATGACATGGAGGAGGCAGTCCAGATGCGAGAAAACAATATCGACGGTTGGGAGGATAGGTTCGCCCGCGGCATGGAAGTTGACAGTACCAAGGAAGGCACTACCCTAGAGCCTGTCCCAGACCAGAAGAAGAGCTGGGGCTCTCGTTGGAGCATGATCAAGAGCAATGAGGTTATTGAAGAAGATGATGAGCATGAGACGACTGATTTGGTCCAAATTTCGGCGGGCAACGACTTTGACACCAACTCTAGCACTCCCGACGATGCTTCCTATCACAATTTCGATCGCAAGGACGACAACGACTCTGCTGGGATTGAGGAACAAAACGTTTACGACCAGCACAAGGATGAAGATGAGGAAGAAACAGAAAGCGACGAGGACGACACATCCGATGAGGATACCACGGAGGTCTTGAACAGTGAAGAGGCCTGCAGCAGCAGCACCACCATCGAGACGCATAACTGTGGAACCTTCAAGGGAATCGACTGCTCTGGTGTCCCTCTGGATGCTGACGGCCAGCTTACACTTCACTATGATGGAGCCTCAGCTCGCAGCCCCTTCAACCCCGCCCAGCCTGCCGAGCAGGGTTCGATCACCGAGCTTGCCGGTAAGAGACATCGCGTGCCGTCTCTTTCCCGTTCCGTCACTGACACACCTCAAGCCAACAACAGACTCAACGCCCCCAAGTTCGTTCAGGCTTTACTCGAGGCAGCCCGCTCTGAGCTCGAGAGCACTCCCGAGTTCAAGAGGCGCTTCCGTTACCCCCTGGCAGAGAAGCGCTGGGTCCGACTTGCACAGATTAACCACACCGATAAACGGGAGAATGCACAGGAGAAGGCTCAAACGGCCAGGCGCATCAAGGGCATGACTCCAAATCGCGTCATGCCGGGTACGCCCCTCAGCCAGGTCATGCTCATGGAGGACTGGATGGCCGAAGACCAGGCCGGCTCTGGCGCCGCTTAGCTGTCGGAAAGGGAGCGGAAGATCTTGGCTGACTTTGAGAGAAGGGGGGAATGTTGGTAGGGTGCGAAGGACGATAGTGGGATTTCCAAAGTCACTCATTTGTTGTATAAATAACGAAGCGTCAGGATGATGCACCGAATAGGATGATCGAAACCCCAAGTACATCCGGAGAACAGCAATACCCATTATAGGCCATCCGATCCCAGAGGTTCCAGACTACATCGTCCTTTCTTCCATCCCTATCGTGACACGATCCACGAACTGATGTCTCAACCCAGCTGGCAGGTCCGTACCTCTGCCAGCTGGCGCGTCGTTCCGAGGATCCATGCCGCCACGCTGCCCCTGTTGCGCATAATGCTGCTGTGTCAGGGCACCGGGATATTTGGCCCTGGCTTTGTATCAATGGGAGAAAGAGAAACGTGGCTACGTGTGATAACAAGCGGACATTCTCGGGTGCTCCATCTGGAGGTGCTCGGTGGGTGGTGTTTGGGGGAGACGGGCACCATGCTGTGGGACGCGGGAAAGACATTGATTTGGACGCCCGTGGCCTCAATTGAGTACAAGAAATTGAACTCAACACCCATGTTTGCCTAGCAGGCGCTTCTTGTTGTCTGCTGGTAGTCGACTGTGATGTCAGATGCTCCTAAGAACGTAGATACCAGCCAGCTACCGAATTCTCCAAGCCGAATCCTCGATCTTAGCATTGGAAACCCCCGGTATGATCACATGAATGAACCTGGGACCATATCTGTCTTTACTATGTAGTCTAGTCATACTCTAGAAATCAACCATCACAAGTGTCCCTTGCGAACACTCCTGGCGTCACACAGTCCGGCCCTTACCAAGCCGACCCTAGCCAACGGCCACAGCATTGGGTTCTCGAACATTGGACGGGTGTGTGCGGGAAGGGGGGAACACAGATACTTGCATGATTCGCTTGTAGGTGCCTAAATCAGAGGGGTGAGACGAGGGGCGGCGCTTGGCGGGGATACCTGTGCTACTCGACAAAAGTGGTTATCGTCGTGAACTCCACGTCAACGGGGAATCGAGATGAGAAGTGTGGATGACCATGACATGCAAACCTTTTTTCGACAAGTCTCTCGCGGATCTAACCTCGTACTCGGATGTATCCAAGGTGAGTTGACGAAAACTGGAAGAATCAAGCCTATCCACCGGTTATTTAGCGACCCTACATCTGCCGTCGAGGCCAATGCCGTGTACAGGGAAGGTGCCCCGGAGAGTACAACAGCGGCAAGAACACCCAATGCCAAGATAAAAGAGTAGGACAGAAAACAGAAAGCATGAGGAGTGAGGAACGGGAAGGGGCTACAGAAGTTGCCATAACAAGTGAAGCCTCGGCTCCTTGTCGTAACAATCTCGCCGAGCCTCTACCGACTTCACCCCCAGAGCAAAATTGCTCATTCTCTGGATTTGATATCCTTTGATCTACTTTCCGAAGTGACTGAGCGATTTTAAATTGATTCTTTTATTCATTGCCTTCGAGTCGACGCTTCGTGCTTCATCAGCATTGTCACAAACATTCCCAGTACGCATCATACTACCACACGACGAGTTGCCGCTCATCAACATCCACTTTCAGTCTATCAACCCGGCTATCGGCCATGTCGGCCAAAGCCAATGCTTTTGCGGGTGCTTCAGTCGCTAGCGAAGGCGGCACCGGCAGCGGTAGCGATGCCGCCGCCGCTTCCTCGCCTACGACCGATGGCGAGAAGAACATTGAGTCCCACGCAGAACATTCCCAAGCTTGCTACGTCGACCAAGCTCCCTCCGGAGTCTTTTCCGGCGACGACTCGGCCGTTGTCACTGCCGAAACGGTACGCAAGTCACTCGTTCGAAAATACGATCGGCGGTTGATGCCCGCTTGCTTCACCGCTTTCTTGTTCTTCTTCCTCGACAAAGCCAATATCGCGCTCGCTCGCATCAATGGCCTCGAGCTACAACTCCGCCTCACAACGAACCAGTTCAACATTGCTCTGATGCTCTTCTTCGTCTTCAATGTTGTCTTCAACATCCCCGGCAACCTCGCTCTGCGTCGAGTCGGCGGCGGCAACTGGCTGCCCCTGCTGATCGTCTCTTGGGGCATCGTTACCACTTTCACCGGCTTCGTGACCACTTTCACCGGCCTCTGCGTTACGCGTGCCTTACTTGGCCTGACGGAGAGTAGCTTCATGGGCGGTGCCCTTATCTACCTGGGCTTCTTCTACACCCAAGACGAGCTCATCTCGAGGGTTGGCATTTTGTACTCGACCGCTCCTCTGGCCGGCTCTCTTGGCGGCCTGCTTGCTAGTGGTCTTGGCCGTATCCGGTTCGAAGGCCACAAAGGCTGGCCCTGGATCTTCTTCGTCGAGGGTGCCCTGACTGTTCTCCTCGGTGCCTGGGCTTATATCGTCCTGCCGAACACACACCGTGAGATCAATCTTTCTGATCTGGAGCGTGTTCTTGCGTTTCACCGCATGAACGGCCAGGACCTTCAGGACTACCCCGGCAACGGCGTCTCCCACGATGTGGAACTCCTCGTCACCAACAACCCGGAGGAGAAGCCCGCCAAAGACCACCTTCACCTCAAAACTGTCAAGCGCGCCATTTTTAACTTCATGACCATCGTCATGAGCATCGGCGCCTTCTTCTCCATAGAGGCCATCTACTCCTATGCTCTCTTCCTCCCCACCATCGTCTTCGCCATGGGCCTCAAGACCCTCGAGGCCACCCTCATGACAGTGCCTCCCAACTTCGCTGGCTTTCTCTTCACGCTCAGTATTTGTTTTTGGAGCCGCCACAATCGCCGTACCGCCCTGCCACTGAATGTGTGCTCCATCCTCGGTATCCTCGGCTACACCTTGCTGCTTGTTGGAGGGCAAGTCGGCCCTGGTCCTGTGGGCATTTCCTTACCTGTCCAATACACCGGCACCTTCTTTGTCGCCATGTCGGTATACGCGCTACCCCCGCTGGCCCTGACATGGATGACCATCAACGCAAGGCCGCACTACGTTCGTGCGATAGCGTTGGGTTTCGTTCTGACAATAGGTAATCTCGCCGCTTTCCTGGCTTCTTTTACCTACATAAAGACTGAGGCTCCCGTGTATGTTATGCCTTGATCTCCCAGAACCACAGTTCATCGAGCTAACGTCAATAGCTACATCAAAGGCCACGCCATCAACCTCGGGTGCTTGATGGGCCTACTGGCCATTGGTATCATCACCCCATTCTGGATGATCTACGAGAACAAGAAGCGCGACCGTGGCGAGCGTGACTACCGGCTCAATGAGGCGCGGTATGCGGCCACGGGCCAGACGAAGGAGCAGTACGAGCTGCAGCTTGGGTGGCTGCACCCTGGCTTCCGGTACAAGATGTGAGGAGCGATCAGATTCGCACATCACCTACAATAAGAAATTCAAGAGTCATCCTTTCTGTAAATTAGTTCGCTTGGTCCAGCCCGACGCTTCGTCGACTACCGAAGGTTCACATGCTTGCAACTTCCACGCCAGCCTTGCAGCAGCTACGCATGCCGCCACAGGCAGTATCCAGTGTCCTGTCGCCAACCTGTAGTGCCATGTAGCATCAGACTGAATGCCGCTTGTGACTAGCTAGTCAAAATGTTCCCGATCGAGAGTTGATAACAAGCTAGCTTGAGGCGCGTCGTTCTGCACGTTCGCAAACCAACTCGATCTGGACTGTGCTCTCCCGCGGTATTGCTGGCATCCACCACACGTGCTTCTACGCAATGCGGACACCAATTTCCCTCCTTCTGAGAGGGATGCATCGCAAAGCTTTCGAGATGGAAACTCGTCGGTATATTTTGGGGCAGCGCCTGCTGCCGGGAATCCCCGTTACGCCGTACAATGCTATGATACACCAATCGACAAAGAGCAAGACGCTAGAATCTGCACACGGGGGTAATCAGTACGCAAGTCATTGTTGACTTGGGGAGGACGAGCAAGACTCACCGTATCTCGTAGGACCCCGCCCTCGTCATGTAGCGCACCCACTTGACGCTCGAGTAGTTGCTCTTCTCAAAGACCTTCAGATAGCGGACGAGCAGGCCGCTACTCGTGAACATGAGCAGGCTGAAGTTCAGGCTCAGGGGCGGACGGCTCCAGGCGCGCTGGTTGGTCATGCTCGTCAGGGAGGCCTCGGCGCTGAGGACAAACTCGCTCTGGCCGGCGAAGCGGCCGATCTTCCAGATGATGACGTTGTCGGAGGGCTCGTAGCGGGCCTTGCCCTGGGTGCAGCGCTCAGTGATCTTGGCCGTGTTGAGCGGGGTGGGGATGCGGACGACGACGTTGGTGGCGAAGAGCTTGGAGCCAAAGTTGGCCTTGACGCTGATGCTGTATTCGACCTTTGTGCGGCCGACCTCATTGACGATAGCGTGGACCTTGAAGGGCAGGTTGACGTTCTCGGTGGCGCGGTAGCGCATGAGCTCGAACTCGCCGTCCGGGGGCACGAAGGAGATGATGCGGTCGCTGTCGAACTTGCCGAGCTTGACGCACTGGTGGAACTGGCAGTCCTCGAGCGTGACGCTGCCGGCGGCGGCCTTGGTGGCCTTGGAGCCCATGCGGTTGCCCGAGGGCAGGCTGAGGAGGCCGTCGTTGTCGAGGAGCAGGCGGTCGTTGAGGCCGAACTTGCACTCGGGCGTGCCGGAGAGGTAGGCGCGCATGACGATCTGGCCCGTGACGTCGGCGCGCAGGACGGCGCCCGTGGCCGACATGAGGAGGTTGACGTCCTCGATGACGTCGACAAAGGCCTCGTTCTTGCGGTACTTGACGTCCGCCTTGCGCCACGAGAGCGCGCCAGTCGCCTGCATCGTGATCTTGGCCGAGTCCTCCGCCGCGCGCTCCGACTTGACGCCCTCGGTCGTGATGTACATCTTGAGCGTGTCTGTCTCGGTGTTCTGGGGGTAGCCGAAGTCGATGATTTCTGGGAGGGGGTGTGGCCGTCAGTCACCATGCTCCCACTTCTTTTGTTCTTTCTTCAAAACAGCGGTGGGAGGGCATCTTACCGTCCAGCAGCTCGTAGACGAGCACAAAGTTGTTCTTGACAGCTTCCTCGTCAAACTTGCCAAAGTAACCCCGGCCGAGGGCGATCAGGCGGTACAGGAACTCAAAGACCAGCGCAGCATTGGCGTTGCTCTTGGTGACGGCCACCAGGTAGATGTTCTCGTGCTTGACATGGCTGAAGGTGGTGCTGCCGAGGGTCAGGATCGGGGAGCGGACCTGGGCGTTGGAGATGACCTGGATGCGGAAGACGTCGGCGAGGCGCGGGCGGCAGTCGTTGCGGAAGGCGCGGAAGATGAGGTTCTCGCCTTTCTGGTTGAAGACGAGGATGCCGGAGAGCATCTTGTCGGAGGTGGGTGGGGTGGCCTCTGGGGAGTCGTCTTGTCGTCTTGTCGTCCGTCGTACGGTGTCGTGATTACGGAGCGACGGTGAGGTGGTTCAGCGCATCGCCATACCTGAGATAGGTCCCCTGGCTGGCGGCGGGGAACACTCGGTCAGGGGGGAAATTCTGCCGCGACCGTTGGAAAATAAGGGAGCAAGCGGTGAAGAGAGCTTCTGGTCCGATGTTTTGCCATGGCCCGTGGGTGGGGTTGGATTGATCTGGCCTGTGCACGTGACCTGACACAAACGCACAGGCCACCTCTTGTCTTGTGGGGCCAGATGTGGATTTGGGCTGGGAATCTGAGAAGGAGGAGGTCGAGGGAAGCGAGCTCCTCCCAATATCATCACCCTTGGACATCTTGACCCGGACGCCTGACATCTGACATGCGGTTAGAACCAAGAGCATCGTCTTCATCTCCGGCCGTCGCTGAGTCGGGACGAATAGCCGTCTGTCTCGTCGTCTGCTGACTGATGACGCAGATCTTCCTGTCGGACCAGCCACGCGGCGACTTTAATGCTGCATCGGACACGGAGGCTCCCAATGCACGACTCCAGGAGGGGCTAAGTCGCCTCATCTCCCTCGGCTGTCGATGGCACCATGGCGACATTTGCGTCAGGCGGCCTTCGACGTGAACCAAGCGCAGCCTGGTGTTTTTGCCATTACAAGTGGCGGCTTCGATACATCAGCAGACCGACCAGTCTTCAGTCTCGCCTCACGGTTCAACTCCAGCTCCAGCTGTTCCGGGTCTTGTCGATCACGGTTCACCAAGCCTTTGCGGCACGCCGTCGATCGAAGCTTGTCGATACTGCCAATATCTCTTGTTCGTTTCCCTCGTCTCTTGTGGAGGGCCCTGCTTAGTGGGCTTGTCTTCGTTTGATTGAAGGGGGCCCTTACTCTACTGCCGTGTTTCCTCCCCACGCCTGCGGATTCCAATATCAGCTTCAACTGGCCTGTACCCTTTGATGGTGCCTGGAAGTCTTCATTATCCGAGATCCAACCGTGCGCCACTGATCGGCTGAGCCGGTACTGAGTGAGCCAATATCTGTTGTCGGGGGCACGGCACCTCCAGGCGAGACCCCTTCATGCCGTCGCCAAATCACTTCGGACGATGCTTCCGAGGGCATCAACGCCCCTGGCTTCCTCCACGACGCAGACAACGCGAGCCTAAAGCCTCATCTAAGATGCCCCTGGGTCCTGACCCCTCACGACACCCAAAATATCACCCCTGACACCTTCACCTTACCCCACATCCAAAGCACCGCGGGGGACCACGACACCCTTCCCAATCTGGAAATCGGAGGAGCCGTGCCTCCGAGGTATACTAAGCTCCGGCCTAGCCTGCTCGGCGCTTGGCTGTTCCTTGGTTGGCCGGTGTCACTCAACGCCATCGCTGATATTAGGTCCCGACCATGAGAGAGAAAGCGCGCTCCGCCTCATGCTTGGCCACATGGGCAATTCGCCCCTGGATCTCCTCATGCCTATGACTTTGGCCGTAGCTCTGGCTCTGGCTCTGGCTCTGGTCCCGGCCTTGTCTATACCTGTGACCTTGCCTTGCTTGTGTCCGGCACGCACGCCGCCACGCCCGTGGAACGCAGCGGCTCGGATGCCGCTCCCTGGCCCCATGGATCATATGCCGTTCTCGGCTCTTCGGATCCCCTCCGCTTGTCTCGATGGAGCGAAGAACCCCAGAGTACGGCTATTGTCCGTTTCTGCGATCGTGGGGAACGTCTCTTGCCATGCCCAGGCCAATATGTGATCTTTCCCGTGATTCCGCCTGACCAGAGGCTTGGCGTGAGCTAACATGAACGCTCACCAGCCGATAAAAGACGCGAAGACCTCACTCGTCTTCTCGGGATTTCTTTCTCGTCTTCAGCCCTTCATTCTCTTCACGAACCATACGACCCAATCTTACAATGGCTGGACGTTTCTTCCTCACCGCCGCTCTCCTGAGCACCGCGGCTCTCGCCGCCCCTCTCGATGAGCGACAGAACTGCGCTGCGCAGTGGTAAGTGTGGTCTCCTGGCGCCCTTGGAAACCAGCACAGCTAACAAACTTTCAGGGGCCAGTGCGGTGGAAATGGCTGGACCGGCCCTACGTGCTGCGTTGCCGGCACCACATGCCAGGCTCAGCACCAGTGGTACAGCCAGTGTCTGGCTGGCGCCGCGCCCCCTCCCGCTGCCACCACCACCACCACTCGTCCCGCGACGACCGTGGCCCCCCCTCCCGGCACCACCGCGGCTCCTCCCCCGGCTGTCACCACTACGACTCGTCCCACCACGACTGTCGCCCCTCCTCCCGGTACTACCGTGGCCCCCCCTCCCGGCACTACCGCCGCTCCCCCTCCCGGCGGCGCTACCTGGTCCGGCAACCCCTTCGCCGGCGTCAACCAGTGGGCCAACGCCTACTACCGCTCCGAGATCGTCTCCCTCGCCGTCCCCAGCCTGAGCGGTCCCCTGGCCACCGCTGCCGCCAAGGTTGCTGATGTTCCTACCTTCCAGTGGATGTAAGTTGCTGCGGTTCGCGCTCCCTGTTCGACTGCTGACATGAACCAGGGACACGACCGCCAAGGTCCCCCTGATCGACGGTGCTCTCGCCGATATCCGCCGTGCCAACGCTGCCGGTGGCAACTATGCCGGTATCTTCGTCGTCTACAACCTGCCCGACCGTGACTGTGCTGCCGCTGCCTCCAACGGTGAGCTGTCGATCGCCAACGGCGGTGTTGCCAAGTACAAGGCCTACATCGACTCCATCCGCGCCGTCCTCCAGAAGTACAACGACATCCGCACCCTCCTCGTCATTGGTATGTTTTCCGCCAGCAGCTACGGAAAATACGGTTCGGAAGCTAATCATTGAACAGAGCCCGACTCGCTCGCCAACATGGTGACCAACATGGGCGTTGCCAAGTGCGCTGGCGCTGCCGCCGCCTACAAGGAGTGCACCAAGTACGCCGTCCAGAACCTTGATCTTCCCCACGTAGCCCAGTACCTCGATGCTGGCCACGCCGGCTGGCTCGGCTGGCCCGCCAACATTGGGCCTGCTGCCACCATCTTCACCGACATCTACAAGGACACTGGCAAGCCCAAGTCCCTCCGTGGCCTCGCCATCAACGTTTCCAACTACAACGCCTGGAACGCCACCTCCGCGCCCCCTTACACCAGCCGTATGTGTTACCCCTGATGTTGCTGCGGCCACTGCTTCCGGCAACTGTGCTGCTTGCTGGCCTCTTGTGCTAATATTTCACACAGCCAACCCCAACTACGACGAGAAGCACTACGTTGAGGCCTTCGCTCCCCTCCTGCGCCAGAACGGCTGGGACGCCAAGTTCATCGTCGACCAGGGCCGCTCTGGCAAGCAGCCTACCGGCCAGCTTGAGTGGGGCCACTGGTGCAACGCCCTCGGCACCGGCTTCGGCCAGCGCCCTACCTCCAACACGGGTCACTCGGACGTTGACGCCTTTGTCTGGATCAAGCCCGGTGGCGAGTGCGACGGTACCAGCGACACCAGCGCCGTCCGCTACGACCACTTCTGCGGCAGTGCCTCGTCCCTGAAGCCGTGAGTGCCCCCAGCCCCTTTCTTTGCTTGCCATTGCTAACACGATGCAGTGCCCCTGAGGCCGGCCAGTGGTTCCAGGCCTACTTCGAGCAGCTCCTGCGCAACGCCAACCCCCCTTTCTAAGCGACGGGTGAGCTTGCGATGGTGGATCTGCTTGACAGACGAAAAAGTCTTGGGTCGTCCTTCGTCCTTTGATGGGTGGCTGGCTGGATAGACTGAACATGACAGCATGCGTGCTGGAACTTCTTGTACATATTTGGAAGCGTCCGACACGATTTACGTATATATTCGGAAGAACATACATCGAGATTGCTTATCATATATGACTCTTGACGTGAACCGGCATGAGTGAAGTATCTGTCTGTAGGAAGCCTTCAAGGAGTGCAGTGCTGCTGCTAGGGCCTTTTGCTAAAGGCCCACCCACATGGTGCTGGAGCTGGGACTGACACTGTAAGAACTCACCATGACCGGCGTTCGGAAGTGTTGGGTACAGCATGAGTGACAGTTGCTCGAGGCCGTGGTTACCGATTCTTTCGTTTAGGGCATGCATTCACATGTGGGAATTACCAATCAAGCGAGCTCATCACAGCAAGGCAGCAATAGTGAGCCTAATCGTGTGTTGGCATTATCAGAGTCCTCCTAGGCAAGGACTGCGACCAGTGGTCCGAGGGCGACGGATAGTAATGAGCGACTGTCCCCTATCATGAGCGGCGCAAGGCGGAAGAGCGCGGCGTGCTTGCTTAGGCCTTGATGGCGGCAATCTCGATCGGCAGACGGCGGAAGCCGCCGCAGCAGGCGATGTCCTTCTGCAGATCGACCATGCGCTTCTGGTCGCCGGTGGGGTCGCTCGACTCGCCCTCGAGCGGCCAGGTGAGGTACTCGTTGGTGTAGTTGGGGACGAAGGACTCGGCCAGGACGCCGAGGCGCTTGCCGTACTTGGTGACCTTGTCCCAGTCGCGGCGGACGTTCTTCAGATCCTGAGAGAAGTAGGCGAAGCTGCGCTCGAAGATCTTGCGGTTGAGATCGGTCCCCATGACGGGCTTGAAGTCAACGTACTCGGCCCAGGCGACCTCAGGCGACGCGAGGACAAAGTCCGTCGCGCGCTTGACGGCGCGCAGGAAGCCGCGCACGCGATCGGGGTTGGCGGCGACGAAGGACTCGTTGCCGATGTAGAGGATGGAGCAGAAGCAGCAGCAGCCTAGCTCGGCGAGCTCGTCGATGCGCAGCATCTGCACGTCCGACTTGGGGCGGCCCTGCGCGGCGAGCCACTCCTCGAGCTCGACCATCTGCACGTTCTCCAGGCCGATACCCGCGTCGATCTCGCCACGGATGATGGCCTTGGAGACGTTCATGCCGCACCGCACCGCCGTGTAGTCCTCGGGCGACATGCCGTAGTGCGACGTCAGCTCGTCGATCTGGATCTTGCCGAACTCGCCGACGTAGCCGATGCGCTTGCCCTTGAGCGAGCGGAAGTCGGTCGTGATGCCTGAGTCCTTGAGGTAGACGACGCCCGTGAAGGGCTCATCGAGGAGGCTGCCGATGGAGACGACGGGGAAGTCGCGGGCCTTGGCCTAGGATGCTGTCAGCCTTTTATGTCCGAGGGAGAAAGAAGAGGAGGAGATGATGATAAGGGCATGGGAAATCACGTACGGCTAGAGTGTGGATCATGGCCTTGAAGCCGAGGTCGACCTTGCCGGTGCCGATGATCTCGGTGACGTCCTACAGGTGTCAGCAGGTCTGGTGCACCACGCCGCACAGAAGGCAGCCCAGCGAGACACAGCACTCACGCTGGGGTCGTTGGGCTCGAGGATGGCGACCTTGATGCCCTCGTCCTTGAAGTAGCCCTTGGCCTGGGCCAGGTACAGAGGCGCATGGTAGGGGGTGGCGTGCCTTTTTGAGAACACACACACGGTCAATTGAAAGCCCACAACATCACGCGGACCGAACCTCTTACCAGTTGGCGAGGAAGGTGATCTTATCAGTCGACATGTTGGAAGATCGGGCGTGACGCTGCGGGGGTTAGTCCACCACCGTCAGGCAAGGGCACGGGGAAGGGGGAGTCTAAAGAAGCATGTCCTTTCGCTGGTATTATCCAGATCAAGTTCGCCGGTATTTCTCAGATCGGCTACCTGTCGTGTCTGGTCTCGGGGTGACGGAATGGGCCGTCAGCCGCGAGGGAGCAGAGCACGGCGAGGCAGCTGAACACCCGGATGCGTTCTTAGCCAACTTTACCTCGATCTGGAGATGGTTCCATGATGAAAGATTTCATGATTTCTTTTTGACGTAGTGTCACCGTACCAAGTACGTTGGGTCGATTGGGTTGATAGGGTGGTTGGGATGGATCAAAGCTGAATCAAGTGATAGATGATGATGAAGAGCTTCGAGCAAGAGCTTCAGATAATCAAGGGGGAGTCACCTCAATGATATAGCTCCAGAAGAGGGGTCGAAGGTTTGAGGGGTATTGCTCAGCCAGCTTCCGCTAAGAAACTAATGCAGCTGGGCCTCAGGCGACCCTATCTCGTGGGAGAGATCTGCTTGTCTGTCCCAACAGAAACATCGCGAAGACGCGGTTCAACGCGGCCCGAGGGGAAATCCCGCATGCTCCGGGATCGGTACTGACTCCGGTTGGCCTTCATCGGCGTGGGGGCCTCTGCGAGAACATCAGATCAGGCCACGGCGGGGTCTGCTTGGCCTTGCTATTCCCGTTAGGCACAGGCTAAAGTGGTTCTTCGGCTCCGTCTTAGGTCATTGGTATGGAGCGCAGTACTTGGAGACCAAGATTCCATGAGCATCGGCTTTGCTTTCAAGTCATCAAACATGGGGGTATCATTGAACTATCGCTAGAGAAAGGCGTATAACTAGACCTGAATCAAATGGCAGCATGCCAGATCATCACCAACAGGGCCAAGCCTGCCATGGACCCAAGCTTCCGGGCAACATTACTACCGCTTTCATCATCACCATCGTCATCATCCTCGTCGTCGTCTGGATCCGTCGGGGGTCCCTGAGGGGGCAGTCGTTCAGGCTGCTCCGGATCACCACCCACAGGCGCCTGGATCCACGACTTGGGCACCTGCGTGAGGAAGTCATACCAGTAACGCCCCATCTCTCTGTACCCATCATTGTTTGGATGGACGCAGTCCTTACGCAGGAGATCCTCCGAGATGGTCGTAAAGTCCACCGCAAGCACCTGGTGACCCTTTTCGGTGCGCTCCTTGACAACGCCGGGGATCAGAGACTGGTACACCTTTTCCCGGTCATGCCTCTCTTCGTCGCACGAGTTGAGGATGATGGCGACGAGGATGACAGCGTCAGGGCAAGCCTCGACCATCTGGTCGATCAGTTTGCCGAGTCGGCTTGCGGCAGCGACGGGGTCTCTTCCCTCGGTAGCCCGATAGATGCTCATGTCGTTGGTGCCGGCATGCAGTAGGATGACGTTGGGGCGCTGCTCAAGCGAAGGCCCGACGTGGTCGGACATGTACTTGATCGTTCTCCCGCTCCAGGCGGCCTAACGCTGTTAACTACACGATTCACCAGGCTGTTGTGGTTGGGAAGAAACGTACAAAGTAGCCGTCTGGGAGGAGGCCTCTCTGTTCATCCCCAGCAAAGAAAATGTCATTTTCTGTTTACGGGTTAGTCAATTGACTCCCTCACACAACACGGCAGATGGCTTGGGCTTCAGGTTGAAACGTACCAGACAATTGCGCCTTCAAGTATCCCCTGTAACCATTCCAATCGCTGCTCCCGTCGCCCACGGTGATCGAGTCGCCGACGCAAAGGATTCGCAGTTCCGTGTCGGCCTTGATCACCTCGCCGGTCGGAGCTGAAGAGTATTGTAATGGCCGAGAATTGGACAGGTTCGTCTGCATCCTGTAGTCGGTACTGGCCAGCGTCAGACTCAGCACGGATGCCACGGCGATCACGCGTGGCGTCCACATGGCAGATGCGGGCAGTGTCTGAAGTGGCGGCGGCGGCGGCGGGAAAGTCGTTAATTTAGAGGAGAGACTCAGCGAGCCGAGCGATGGGTGGCTTGGAGTAGATGAGGCTATATCGAGGACATTGTCGTTTTCTCGCAGCTTTGCTTCAGGGTCACAATCAACAGCTCAGCTTCTTCTCTCTGCCCAAAGACTCACGGGCGACACCTACTTCTTAACCATCCAGAGGCCACCCGCCTAGGTGCTAACGATGCACTTAGGCGGCGCGGTCACGGACCCCTGTGGAAACTTTTTGGCGCGAAGCATCTTGGCGGACTGATACTAGGGGTGAAGCGTAGCTCGGCTCTCAAGGGTCCAGCATAAGCGTCAGGTATCTCGCGTTCGCAGTCAGCTCCAGGCGAGGCTAGGCCGCCAGGGTGAGCAAATACAGGCCCTGAGCTGGCTTTAGTCACGACAATCCGGCGCTGTGTGATAGGGCTGACAGTGCCAGCATCTTCGTACGGAGCTGCTCCAGGCACCTGGAGATCGCCACTTCGGGGAGGTGTCTAGTGCATGGAATTGGGGCTGAGCTTTAGAGCGCCCAGGGCCGTACGGAGCAAAAAGCTCTCGCTTCTTGGCGAGCCCGCATCCGGATGCCGAACAGCACCGGACCGCAGCAGGACGGTAGAGACGGCATCAATCTCATGATGTGTGGTCTCATTAGTGATCATACCGTCAACCAACCTCCAAAAGTGACGGAGCCAGCGGGAAGCCCGGGAGGGATACGAACGTCGATCATCCCTGGGTCTGTCCTAGGTCTCGCTTGGAGGTTGTCCCGCAGAGCTGGACCATGCCGCAATGCGCAAGGAGAAGCGCGTGCGATCTCGAAGAGTCTGCGCTTCGCTCCATCCGGTTGGTCCGCAGCCATTCATGTCTCCATCATTCAGCACTCGGGCCCTCAGCATTGGCATTGGAGACCAGGGGTGAATCCTCTTGGCCTCAATTTCCGCCCATCCGACCACGATGCCTTCTAGGAGCTTTGGCATTCCAGTAAAAATAGACACCAGGGTTTCTCTCCATGTGATCCATGGGAAATCCTTCCTTCTCCTCAGCCTCGGACGTAGGACAATTCACAGCGATGCGAATCTGCTGCTCGATTATGAGGAGCTTCAAACGGGCTACAAGACATTGTTCATCGATCACAGTACGACGTACGACCGTCAAGCGATTAATGCATACCCATGTTATGTTTGTGGCTCATTTGTGCCTGGAATGCTCACTGAGAAACCCCCCAATCAAATAGAAATATCAACACACGTTCGAGCATCTCCGGATGCTAGAACCTTCCAAAGTGAGTGAGTGACTAACGAAACCCCTGCCCAGTATGGTATGTTCCAGATGAAAAAGCGTTCAACACGCTTGCACCTTGTGCTTCTTCGCCCCATGTCCCTTTGGAGGAGACCCGGAGCTCTTGTGCTTCCGCTGGCTGCTCGCTGGCATTCCCCCGAATCCCCGGTCGAGGGCATAGTGCGACGAGACAAGGCTGCTCGCGCTCGTCGATGACGCTACCGAGTACAGCGATTTGGCCGTCACCTGCGAAGCCGACTCCTCGGACCCAGCCCCGAGCTCTTCTTCGGTCACGGGCGGGAATCCACTGAGGATCGAAAACGCCGAGCCCCGTCGGTGTGACGGTCGCGGCGCCGGGTGGATGCCGAACTTGCGGCTTGCCGTGCCCTTGCGGAGCTCGGGGAATGTCATCTCGGGCGACACCGAGCGGCTAACAGCTGAGGGGCGTGTCAGTCGTTCGCTCGTAATGAAACGTTGGCTACCAGCTTGTTAGGGCGTTGGGGGTGGCTCACTAGATCTACTGCATCGGTCGCAGCACCCGTGAGCGCAAGGCTCTTGTCGATGTGTCACATGCACAGCACCGATAGGGTCGTCCGTCGGCTTCCAAACAATGTTGGTGCACCAGCCCAGTTTGTTAGAACTCTGCTGGCACTGGCAGCATGACCAACTCCCACCCATGGCTTTGTATTGACAGTTTTGCAGCGGGCAGTCTAGATTCGATGGCTGTGCTGACGCGTAGCTCAAGTGTGAGCAGGGAGTCTCGATGCCTGTGTCAAGGTCGATGAGGGCTGCTGGGCAATAGTGCCAGTTGATCGAGGTGTGTGAACAAGGGTGATAGCGAGGGTGCCCGTGACACATCTTGGGCGTTTTAGGGGTTGTTGCTAGGATCGAGGCAAGGCAGAGTCGCTGCCCGGCAGGCAGACGGATGATGAGGCTGGGCGCTGTAACGTGATGCTTCGACTGTGAAATGGTGGACATAACACAGTCAACAAGAAAGCCAGAGGTTGAAAGACCTGCAGATCACCTCTGGATCGTCTCTGGACTTCCGATCTGCTCTCTGGCCCATCTTATATGGGCAGTGCATTTTGACAAATCTTCTTTCCTCCCTTCCAGGGTCACGCGCATTTCCCGTCCAGCGATGCGGCCTCTGATCACTATTCCATCGACGGTCATCACGCATCGTGGATCAAACCCAATCCCCGACCGAACCAGCAGCCCCTCTCAAGCCTCACACCTTCTCCCAACGAAATCTCGCCAACCATCTCCGACATGATTGAGGGGGCCATCTTCCCTGCCTCCAGTCCCAACCCCTTCTGCAGAACCTCCTTGCTGCGCCGACCCTTGGCGAAACCCAACCCAGTCCTTTCCTCCGTCCCACAAAGCCTTATCACATCCCATGCCCGAATCCCAGCAGACTATTCAGGAGCCCAATGTCTCGGATCCCGATATTGAACCCGTAGGCGTAGGAGGGCCAGTTTGCGAGCCAGATCGAGGGCCACAGTGCCCCAATACAGGACCTCAGGATCTGGAACCCCCTCTTTCCAAGACCTGCGAGCAAACCTGCACTGGAGCAATAACTTGTGCGACGCAAACACGGCTACAATGGCTGAAGCTGAAGTGGCAATATGCAAGCCGAGTCATCTTAGCCAAGGGTCTGGTGGCTGGCCCCAGCTTGCGTCACCTCGATATATTGGTCCGACAGGCTGGTTCGCGGAGCCAGTGTGTACTGTTGCACAAGGGTGAGTCCCTTGCTGTGCCCTCCAGCTCATCGGATCCAGCAGCTGGCGTTCTGAGGCTCGAAAGCCCAGCATCTCTTTCGGACAGGGGGCTTCACCTTCCTCGCCCTCCACAGGGACGTGGATCGCTCGCGGCCCAATAGCGACGGATGTCTGACATGAACTTTCTGTAAGCCATGAGTTGGACACATGCCCATGCCTGTGCTTGATAGAAGCGCCTGGATCTTGGAATCAGATGCCGTGCGAGCTCGCTTCTCCACAGTGAGATGAGGCAAGGCAAGACATCGGTGGGTGGCGCTTCGTGTTATGCAGCCTACCATGCTATGTAAGCAGGCTGGCTGCCGCCGTGTCGTCTCAGCTTCGTTCTCTTATAGGTCTCCAAGTTGCCAAGCTGATGAACAGGGTCGTGTGATGCTCTACGTGGCTTAAAGACGGGTGTGAGTGGCGGCTTTTAGATCCGGGCCGATACAGTCGGCGCTTTACAACGTATGTCGTATTGATGAGGGCAGCATCCGATCTTCGGAATTGCACAGAGACATGGCTTAATCTCATGCAGGTGTGCAGGATCGCTAATGGCTTGTCACTGTGCTGCGTGAACTAAGATGGCTTTGTGATGGGCAGCAAAATTTACAATCAGTGACACTGTCGCTTCATTCATGCTGACTGAGGGTTGCACTTTGGAATTTCGGTCACTGCATGCATGTAGCTTAGACTCTCCTGCAGCACAGGTTTAAACGCCAGAATTGCTGTCAGGTTGTGAATGATGTGGCCCATCATACCGAACACAGAGCAGTCGCCGTTACCAGCAACATCCATTCCATCAGTCTGGTTTGTACGCACGTCACGGTTGATTGCAAAGATCTATGCCTTTGGATGGTCTCCAGAACCTGTTAAAATGTCGTCACGCAGTTCACCGAGTCCCAAGAACATGAGAAAAAGTATGGATTAACCCAAATGATACCTTCTAACTAGTCCTCCTAGCTAGTCCTTGCCAGCAACCCATTGCCTAATAGTCCAGGGGTGCAGCGGTACAGGTCACACAGCAGATGTGCTCGCAACGATACTCATTCCCATCACTGATCATGATACAGCTGCACCTTCCTCCAATGTTCCATCCCTTACCACACCAACAACAGTTCCAGCATCTGTTGCATGACTCATAGGGGCAAGTCGGCAGCGGGCAAGGAGGAATGGCGTGCGAGTCGAAGCCCGGGGGTGGTGGATAGGGGACGTTCTGATAGGTCACGTTTTTGCAGGTCTTCCGCCCGGTTGCCGAGTCCTTCTTCGGGGCCGAAGGACAGTGATGGATCTGGGTGCGAACGTGCTCGCAGGGCAGCTTGTATGTTGTCTGGTTGCACATGTTGCGGGTCTGGTGTAGATCGCGCCTCAGGGAATTTCGTTTTACGTTGCGTAATTGGCGGGCCGTAGATTGCTGAGATATGGTGTTTTGTATGTAGAACAGGTAGAACAGTTTTGCGGGAACTTGTTAGGCACAAAGGCCGTTGGTATCTCAAGGACTGAAAAGTAGGTTTTAAGGTTATTTGGACGTTCAGATGTGCTAGGATTCGATAAGATTGAACGAAGATGATAAAGAATCAATCTGCAAAATGTTGCTGAGAATATCTGAACAAGTTGGATTATATACTAGATAGAGTCAGGCCACTTTGCCTACCTCGTGAGGCACAGCGGACTCTTTCAAGCTGTCTCTGTTGAAAGAAAACGCCATGTTCATCGTGATCCGGTTTCCGTCCGCGGCCAGCGACCACGCTCCATACGCCGTCTCGCTTCTTCGACTCGTTTGGCTGAGTCCGAAATCTCTCGGCCATTTTGAAAGCCAATACGTAACAAGTGAATCCTCAAACCCATAAGCTTATCAGCCAAAAGCAAATAGACCGCGGCTCTATTGGGAGACAACGTGGCCGCCAAGGACGCAGTCTCATAGCAAGATGATCGGAAAACCTCCAAGCCAAAAGGAAAGCTGGATGATCACGGATCATGATGAAGACATCGTGATAAGGCAGACAAGTGCTTGCCATGGTCTGAAACAAGAGAACCCAATCACCAGACCTTATTCGTCCAGGAAACGATGGTGCACGGAGGAAATCCAAGGTCAGGAGCCGTTCCTGCAGTAGTCTCGTGACAAGTCGTGCAAATGCCGCTGCCTGATGGTGATGAGGCTTCAGTGGCGTTCGTGATCGGCGACCATGATGCCTTGTCTAGCAGCGTGTGTCGTACCTCACGAGGCCTCGGGGTCTGTGTGTAACCGCCTTTCAGCTCGAGGTCCTGATTTCCTCATGAAGTCTTCTTTTCGCTATGAATCTGTGCTGAGGTTGGCTGAACCACGATTACTAACAAACATATGGGCAACACCCGAGCCCCTGAGCCCCTGAATTCCTCAGCTCTGTGAGCCTCAACTCCGGCGAAAGATGAATCAACAGGGATGAACCGCCAGTTCGCCCCAATCTCAGGCCTATCTCTGGATTCCGGGGTTCAATTTCGTCAGCGGCTGCCTTACGCCTCCGAAGCCTTGCCAAATTACTCGCCGAGTGTACCCGCCGAGCGCTTCAGCCGCTGATCAGCTGATCATCCGACCTGCACCTCAAGAAACCTCTTTATTAGCAGTCTTGCGTACAACCCTCGCATACCCGATGATAGCAGAACGTATCTGGGCTTTTCTTCATCTTGTGACCACACCATCGGAGAGAGTTGCCGCCTCTCCGGCATTGGCAGCATGTCCAGCGCCCGCCCAGGTCCTGCAACCGACAGGTGCCTGAGCTGCAATCCGGGGACACAAGGCATCCGGCAGTGGCGCAAGGATTGATGTAGTCAACAGACTGAGCCTGATCGTAGAACGAGCGTTCACAAGGAACGCCGTTTTGGCCCTCCGGTTCCCTCCTGGCGTCAGGGCAAAATTCGTAATGGACCACGTAATCGATGGCTCGACTACAGGGAGAAACATGATGATGGTGAAGATAGTAATAGATGCACATCTTGACGGCTCTGAGTCGACGGTGGAGCTTTAAACTTCGAATAGAATGATGTAAGTAAACGGCAAGCCTGCGATGTCGTGCAATCTCTGTTGCAGCCAGCCGCCCTCTCGTGACTTTGGGATTGTCGACTTGACTCGGAAACGACCTCCACAGAAGCAGCCCCGTATACAAGGCAACCCCACGTTCACGAAATGAACCCGAGGCGTGGTCTGAGGCCAAGCTGCAGTCTCAAGTTTTGATGACAGAATGTGGGGGCTGAAAAGAATATCTTGAACAAAATGGCCTGACAGGCTTTGAAAATGATCATGCAGCTTCTTGGAAGGGTTGCTACTTTAAACTGTGCCGTAGCTTGGCAGTGGTCGGCTGCAGCAGAAGGCGATGCTCTGTTTCGCTTTTTGCAGGTATGCTGCTCAAGTTGACGAGTCTTTTGGGACCGGCCTTCGTCAAAACGGCGCAAACACTCTGCCTTATATCCTACAATCACGAAAAGCTTCACTCAGCCTGTGTTCCCTTTGATATGCATCAGGCAAAGGGTGACCTGTGCAGCATGAGATTCACCGACGAGGCCACATCAAACTCCTGGATGGCCCATGCTCCGATCGAGGCAAATACTCTTCCGCCGAAGATCACCAAGGACTGGTACCATCAATACAAAGCATACCTCCCTTCTTGAACTATCGCTGATCACGCCTCGGTAATGCCCCTAAAGAGGTCTTGGCTTCAATAATTGGCCGCCATTGTCAAACTACACAAGGTGCCCATGCTGCCCACCATTACCAAAGCGTGGCATGGCACGTGGCGTACGCATGCTTGTCGCTTGATACGCACGTTGACACGCCGCAGTCCGTCCGTCCTCCAGTCATGACCTCCCATACAAGACACAGGCACACAGAGCCAAGACATCTGGGAACACGCTGCCCCGTCTTCCTCGGTAGCATATGAAAGGACCTCCTTATAGAGCTGGTTCTTGAGCATGTGAGTGATACTTTGGGAGAGAAATACCCTGGGAAACACCGAGGTTAAAGTCTTCACAGGTGTAATGGAAAGTCCTGTTGCATTTTCGAGACGTGAGGCGGCTGTCCCGCTCAGCCGATGCATAGGTTCTATGGTGGTTCTGGAAGGTGACATTTGCGTAATGTTACACCACACCATCTCCGGACCTGACACCTCTCTACGCTGCCCCCTCATCACAGGAGGAGAAGTGCTGTGCAAGGAGATCAGGTTGATCGAAGTATCCTCCATGAGACTGACCAATAGACCGGTCAAGGAAGAAGAAAGAAGCTCCGGTCAACTTGTGGGTTCGATTGGCCACTCACCAAACATTTGTTTGGGCTAAAGAACATGGGTCGGCTGCTATCTGAAGTGCTTTGAGTCGATCCAGATCTCGGAGAAGCCGACTCCGTGTTGTGATGCGTTCCACAAAGACTTGGGGAAGCAGTATTGAGATCGACTCGCTGTCAGTCTCTGTTATTCCAAGGCACCTCAAGAACAATTAGTGGTAAAGCACCGCCTCAGGGGACACTTCATACCATATGGACAACCCAATTTGGGTACATTGCCGATTCCCTTCACCAACAACTCTTGTGATTTTCTGATACGGAGAACAAGGTATGTCACAGGAGGTCGACTTCTTGATCAACTCGATTGGCCGAAACAATACTGCGAGAACTAGCTCTACAGACACAGTGAGCTTGGCATGGGACATCATGAGACTGCCACAACGTGATATCCCCATAGCACCCCGGCTGCTGGGCCATTCCTTGCAAAGGCAAAGCAAAAGCTTCATTGGCTTTCTCGTTGGGTCAAGACCAGATCCGGTCTCGTACCCCCATGACCAGGCATGACGCATCGAAAGCACCAACTAACACGAAACCTGCGGGTTCTAGGGAGATCGCTGGGTAGCATCTGATCTCTCCGTCTCGGAACGTACTTCTCAAGCAATATTCAGTAGGCTGGCCTATCGGAACAAGTCTCTTCGTTCATTTCTTCTTTGCGCAATTCGTTCCAATATTCTTATTATGGCTGGGTTGATAGATCGTACGATCACCACATCTCTAGCCGAAGAGACTCGGATGCACCGTCCAGCTGACTTCGAACACTCGAACTCATCCTAGAAAAGCCACCAACCGGCTCCGGTGTGGCTTCGATTCGTACCACCAGATTCCAGGGTACGACCATCGGGCTGAGACACAAGGATGAAGATGCACCCCCCGCCGCGAGAAGACTCTCGATAGGGTCATCAAACCCCCCCGAACTGACATGTGTGATGAGCACTGTAGAGTTCTCCGAGCACGGTATGCGGGAGGATCTGGTTGCCATGTCAGCGTGTCAACTCTCAGGCACGCGCATATAATATCGCCGCCAGGACTTGAAATCTGCTCCCGGGAGCCCACCACTTGAGGCTGTGGAACCGCGCCGTTTCGAGTGCGATCACGGGGAAGAGTAAGACAAGGCCTCTAATCAATGTGAAGTTAATAAAGAAGGGAGTCTCTGCCGTCGGATCCAGGTGTAGCTACAAGTTTCCTTTAGTGTTCCAAAGCAGCTACTCGGATCGTGTTTTCTTTGATTTCTTCAACAGCGTTGTTGCCGATTGTAAAAACTATGTGTCTGGGCGACCTGGCATTTGGTGTAGGCTCAGAGCAGCTATGTTTAACTCAGGAGCCACATGCTCATCAGTGTCGTCGGTATTTGCAGGAAAAGTCGGTAAGAACGTGCTAGTGAGAATGGGAAGTAACCATACTTTTATCACGCATCATCGATTCGATCCACGCCAACAAGAAGGCGTCTGACATTAATGAGCTTCATGTGAAGGTTAGCTCTCAACGAGACGGCGCAAACTGAATTGTGGACGTCAGCCAGGCACTATTGCCCGCACTTGGCAGCAACAGATACTACGCTTTCGACGTTGTAAGTAGGGATATGGAGGATCAGATACTGGATGCAATAAATACGACACTGCAAGAAGCGTGTTTACCGTCATGCAGAATTCCATCGCAGGGACGAGCTTTTCCCAGCGCAGCCGCATTTAAACGCCTTGCCTGGGCAGTCTTTCCAGATCAGCGACTAAAGGTTTCAGCCTCCTAGGGTGTGTTCATTTGATTGCAGGATCGCCGAAGTGCGGGCTTGGTCCTGATGAAACAAACAGGGGGCCCCAAGTCCCTGAATCCGCCTCGTCAGCTTGACCATATCCGCGATTTTCTCCGCCAGAAAGCCTGCACGTGGAAGAATCGGGAGAAAAGAGAAACAAAGATCCATCAGAATCGCTGTAACGAGCTGCCAGTTCTACAATGCCAATGCTGTGACTCCGACTAGGTTACCCAATTGGTCTAAATCCCGGCCGAAAAGAGGACCGGAGCATTCGTGTTGATTGCTGTGTGGGGAGAGCATCAAGCTCTTCCCGGCGGCTGCTGTCACAAATTCGGAGAGTCGCCGGGATTATGCTGAGAAAGAACGCCGTCCGCCGTTGGACACACTGATGATGACCGCAGTGAGCTGAACGCCCAGCAACGGACCTCGGACTTCGGACACTGATGAGGACCTCTCGAAATGCCAAGCTTCGTAAAGAGAGACCTTAAGAAGGGTCGTGACCTGTTCGCAGTGATTCCACGATGCCTGGATTACTCGTCCCCGTCCTCCCTCTTTCGTTTGTTATTGCCCCTAACTTTACGTTCTTTTCAAGACATTGTCATTCGTTTCCTGAAACCACCGTGTGGTCTTCATCCTTTCGTTTTATCTTCTCGCTCGCCTCATTCTCGTTTTCACGATGCTTACCAACGCGATCATCGCCACCGCCGGTCTCTCTGGCTTGGCCCATGCCTTCACTAACACCGAAGTCAAGCAGTTCATGCGCAAAAACATTGATCCAATCGTACTTCCTGGTCAATATACTAGCCACATGCATTCTTTCTTCGGAAGCGATTCCGTCAACGTCAACATGAGCTCCACTGCCGACCTCCAGCAGGGCTGTTCTACGGCCGTGAACCCTAACGACCTGTCTGTATACTGTAAGACACCGTGGCGAAACTCCGAGAACAGGCACCTCTAACACCAATAGGGATTCCGACCCTCTACCACGTCGAGGGCAACAAGCGCACCCCCATCGAGCCCGTGTCTTTCTTCGCCTACTACGGTTTCGACCAGGACACCCCAGACGTCCGCATCCCGGATGACTACTCCGTCCTAGCCGGCAATCCTGACGCCACCTCCGTAGACGACCTCATCAAGGGCACGGATGTGACTTGGCTCTGCCAGAGCCAAGACTTTGACGCCGGCGGCAAAGCACACTCTGACTTCCCCCAGAAGACCTGCAGCACGTCTCTCCAGGCTGTTCTATGGTTCCCCGACTGCATCAACCCCGAAGACAACTCGCAGACCGCCTACTCCAAAGCCAATAGCGGTGCTTGTCCCACAGGTATGGTGTCTTTCCCCCAACTTCGCTTCTCTATCCGCTACGACACCCGTAAGGCCATTCCCTCGGGCTGGGAGGGCGCGCCGCCCATCGAGCTTGCCTGCGGCGGCAGCCAGTGCTTCCATGGCGACTTCGTCAATGGCTGGCTGGCCGAAGCAGGCGAGAACATGCTCGGGGCGATCAAGAACACGCGCAAGTGGCAGCCTGTGGATGGTCCCAACGGTAAGGCCAAAGCCGGCTCTATCTGTGACCGGAAGGCCGGCGACGTCGACCCGGAGAATGGTACCGACGACTACACCGAGAGCCTGCGCATGATGGAGGGTGGCGCTACGCCCGTTGAGGCCACACCAGCCGACGAGCCAGAGGAGTCCATTGGGGAGGTTGTGGAGGAAGCCGAGCTGCCTGTTGAGGCCCCCGAGCCCTCTCCCCAGCCGGTGACCACGACACTCATCTCCGTTCCCAGCCCCACTGAGGCCATTGCTGAAGCCCCGGAGACCACCCCGACTCCGGAACTTGAGCCCACACCGCAGCCCTCAGCGCCCAGCACCTGCAAGGCCAAGCGCGGCCGCAAGCACAAGCGGAGCATCGGCTCGAAATTCCAGCGTCGTAGCGCCAGACTGTGAGTGTCGAAAGCCAGCGTTGGGAGCCTCTGAAAGCCAAGCATCCACACGAACAGGAAAGCAAGGTCCAGGGCCTGACAAGTGAGTAGCGAGTAAGAGAGAAACATGTGCTGGATCACATGAGATTGATCGACGAGATGAAGTCATGGCAGATATGTCATGCTTATAGATGCAAGACTGCCGACGAATGACGTGTTTATTTTCCAAATCTTCTTGTACATCTTCACTTGAATAGGTACATATGACAACGGAAGCCAGCTTTTCCCATCCGAACCCGGCACACAGACCCGGAATTTCAAGAGTTACCCTCGAGTGAAGTAGAAATACTACAGATGCGTGAGGTGAACAGTATCCTGAGGGCAGTAGACAAGGCAACGTTCCGCGCCCACATCGAGGTCCACGCCTTCACGTGGAGGCCAGCCAAGCAAATCACAAGGGGGGCCCTTGTTCCCCAACCCACGTTTCAATCCAATTCAATTCGTGTCCATCGGAATGCAACAAAAGCCCCTCGTCAAGAGCCGACGTGACATGTCTCCCGCCATAGTGAGAACATTGGCCATATCACCGTCACATCGCGGCCCCCGCTTCGTCGGATGGCGACGCTCGTATGGTGCGCAAAACACTTCATCCCTGGTGTCGCCAGCTGAACAAGCAGATCGCTTAAAAAAGGTGTTGGCCCATTGGACCGTCTGTGCAAACGAGACGTCAGTAATCCGTGACAGGTCTGGGCACAGCGGCAAGGCCACCCCCCCTTCCCTGCGTCGACATGCACATCATCGACGGGTAGTATGCCCGTGGTCATCTGAATCCCCCAACACGCCATAAAAAGGAAGCAGGAATTTGGAATGACAGGGATCGGACCGACTTGAGAGAAAGGATACGGTGGAGTCCCCTGTTCGAGTGCCAGATCAGCTTGACGGAGCATTTCGAGCTGGGGTTCCTGATTCCTGGTCCGACGAGGGCCGAGCAAAAGTTATGTGCCGGCCTTGGCTAAGCAGAACGTTTACTCGCCTTGACTGACTCATCTGCGGTTTGAGTACCTTGGCCAACAAGGTTAAGTATTGGGGGGAAAGTAACGTGTCCCGTCATAATGAGGGCTGCCTCCGAGGGTTACCTCGAGGTCACGCCAGACCAGGTGGACTGGCTCACCGTTCTATGGGGATATGGTCCCAACCCTTCCTTGCTATGCTATTCCTTCTACGTGCGGATATTGGCTCCGCAGCCAGCCGTCAGGCATCTCAGCTCAGCCCTCGACCACCACCACAGTTTTACGATACTTACTCGCTGGGCAACACACTTGAGTAAGAACCAATGAATTAAGGTGTCCCCTTCCATAAGACGGCCTTGATGGCAAGGAGGGGTTTCCTAGACGTGGCAGGTCGACACTGGCTAGGCCGCTGATCATAGAGCGGCGCTTAGTGATGAATTTGGTGGGAGAAGTCGCTGCCGAGCGCGGCAGCAGTATTTTCACAAGCCTGCTGTTGTGGCTTTCTCAACGGAAACATGCAAGCGAACGAAGCACACCATCAGGATTTGCGATGCAGAAAGTGCAACTCTACAGAGATGACAGACTCGTGATAGCCTCACCACATCGCTTAGAGGCCGTATGATGTAACGGCATGAGTCGGATTACTGCATTGTGCTTCACGACGATCAGACAGTAATTGGGCGGACCCCGCAGGCCTATATTCCCCGTATCCGAGCGCCCGTCAGACCCCTTTGGAAGCGTGGCATCATGCCGTCATGACTTGCGGGATTGAGGGATACAAGCCATCAGCTCATCATCAAGCGGAGGGTGTCATCACAAGGTGGGTTCATACCAGCTATAACAGCAACGAGATATATCGATATCGCCAGGATTGACACCCGGCCTGCTCACCGGCGAAGAGCTAATACTTTTGCCCGTCCATTCGCTTCATGCCACCACACGCGCTCATGCCTGTCATTACCGAGTCCTATCTGACCGAACCATGCACGAGTGCGCCTCTGTTGGTGCTAATTATTGACATACGTGCGCGCCAAGGTCTAGTCTCGCGCGCTCCACCAAGAAGGGCCATTTCGACCGGGTTGAGTTACAACCCGACGGCGGTCCGTCGCTGACACAGCATGATGGTCGATAGAATGTGACCATTATGTCAGCCGTCAGGGTTGAAAGGGTGGTTAGCCAAGTGGTTAGCCAAGCCCGGAATAGCCGTGCGTACGGCGCAGCATCAAAATCGGTCAACCGGCGAACATCATTAGATGGAGGGCGCCCGTAGGCCCCAGGAGCAGGACCTCCTGAGAAGTGTGTTAAGATGGCCAACAAACGTTGTCAGCCGCACCCCCACCATCCCATGGGGTCGCACTACCTGAGTGTGGACCAGCCAAAGGGATCATTGCTAGAGAGCAGCAGTCCATGAGGTGAAGCGGAGGAGACCTGTAGCTCGGCAGTGATAGTCTCGAGGAAACCAATCATGATGCCAACCAGAATTTTGTTGAGACGGGATACTTGCTTTCCAGGCCTCACAGGTGGCCGCTCCCTCCGTGGTGCCCATAGAACGGCCACCGCCCTCAGGCCTAAGTGTCCGGAGTGTAATGGAGAACTTGACGATCAGATATCATAGTGGATGGAGCGCGCCCCATACACGATCACGTCAACCGAACCCCGCCTTCTTCTCGCATACGTCAAGTATGCAAGGCGAGAGCTCGCCTGCAGGAGCTGTATGCGACTAGTTCGGAGAGTCTTTGACAGCCCACATCCGCAATGACCTACCAGAAGGCCCCTCAATCGATACGTAGGGGTCGTATTCAGCAACCTGTGGAGGCCTCGTAGAGTTAACCAAGGATCCCTCAGGTGTCGATCTGATTTGATTCGTTCTTCACGCTGTCGGATAAGAGTTCCCTTGCAACACCAGACCTGAAATACCTGCTGTAGTGTTTCTCTGGATTTTGTACGACCCCGCATGTGGCTTCATCTGGTCTGTCAAATGCTGGTTGTGACAAGTGTTTTGGGTACCTGAACAGAAGAACCGACCTGGCGAAACAAACAATGGTCAGACAGAGGGAGCGAAAGACGCACGAGGCAGCATGTGATGAGAAATCCGGTACGATTGTTGCTTATCCCAGTCCGTAAATACGTGTGCTGCTGCTTTCTCCGACTCCAAATGCAATCTTCTGTTTGGACGGAGTCCAATGCAAGCCTCCCCTTCGCGAGGGCCATTGCAACCCCCTCCCCTAACATACCGAAGCACATGCGCGTAAATATTCCGCAATCGTCAATCTGTTGCTGCTGCTTCCCCATTTGGAAGTCGATCGTGTAAATGAAAGTGCTGAAAGCAAGGAACTGATGAGAAAAGGAAAGACTTCCGCTCACTCCTCATCACTGTCTTCCAACACAAAGGCAGCTGATCCTGCCGTGTACTTCAGAGCCGGGTATACATCCATAGGCTCCACAGGAAAGTGTCGGTCAACAGGGTCGTCTCCATAGGCTGCATGCCAAGGGATGGACATGCTCTCCGGGACAGACCAGCCCAGCTTGGAATTGCGCAGCCACAGCCGAACGAGATGTCGAGTCTGGCTAGGCCCGTTGTCAACGTAGGCATCTCGACTATGCAAAAGTGCCCAATTGTTGATGAAGATGATATCCCCAGGTTGAGCTTCGATGCGGAGGCGGTGTTTGTGAGATGTCGTCCTCAATGCCTCGAGGGCAAGTCTCTGTTCTGGGGTGAGGTCGGGAACGGTATCCGAGCCAGGGTGTGAGGACTGGGGTCCCAGACGTGCTGGGTCCACACTGACCATCATACGTCCGCGATGAAGCTTTAACAGAGGGGCAAAGATGTATCGGCAAGGAGACGGAGGCCACCCAGGATCCAGAAGCGACCTGACGACACAGGTCGTACGAGCCTGCCTCTTGGATATCTGGATCGGCCAATTCGGTTCGAGTAGTGTCTGAAGAGCCTTCGGATTCTGAACGAGTAGCTCATTGTACACCGAAGATGCCGAAGAAACGTATGTGTTACCACCTTGAGCAGCACAGCCACGGATCTGCAAAGCCAGAATGTCGGTTCCCATGTCTGTGTGAAAAGGTAGGGAAGCATTGGAGTGAATGCCGTGTCGTTCATTGCGGGGAACTTTCCATCCTTTGGACTCGGTGATGTGGGATAGCATATGTCCTTGCTTGTTCTGAAGCCCTCTGCTGTCGCCGATATACGATGAAATGCCGAGGAAGACAAGGAGGCTGTGCTCAACCGAGTATTGAGACTTTGGGGTCACGCCGCGCAGAACGCAAAAGCCAGGGCCGTTGTGTATGGTTTGTGCGCAAAGCTGAAGCTTGTTCGCGACATTGCCAGGCAAGGGGAAGTTCGCGCAGTCAACTTCATCAGGGTCGACACCCATGCCTTGCGTGATCAAGTGGTTAGCGTTATGTAGCTCCAAGATCCGAGCTGGCATGCTTACCAAGGAGCAAGTGCAAGGCTTTGTCGATGTGAGGCATGTCTTGCTCCAGGTCCACCGTGTAAGTTGAAGGGTCAGAGAAGCCGCCATGGTCCCATGCCAAAGGGCCCACGATAGACTTGGGTCTGGCATCCAAAGGGAGACTACTCGGAGATTCTGCCATCCCAGCGGCCACGTTTCTTTCCATGATGTTTGGTAACGGATATATGAGCCTGAAGGCGAAGTGAGTTTGTGGAAAGAATATTCGGCACAATAGACTATGCGAAGAGTTATGTCGGGCAGAACTGTCGAAATGGATGTCGAGACCCCTCTCTTTAAAGAAGGGAGCACATGGTCATCAGTGCCCAAAGGGGTGGGAAGGCCTTCCAATCGTCGATTCTGCTGTGGATTGCCGCGCGCCATGGCGTACTATGGCCTGCTAAAGGGAGGGAGGGTTGTATCGAGCTTGTCGGGCACAGGCGAATCGACGAGGAGGAGGGGTCACTGGACTGATTGTGGTGTAGTGGCATAGGCCGCGGGAGTGGGCATCGAGTTCCGGCGGGAGATGGCAAAGAAGCCCCGGAAGAGACCCCGGTCCATGCCTGGGGCGAACATCATCGGAGCTTGGCCTGAGAGGGGAGGACGTGTTGCGTGGGCAGAGCGGAAAGGTCTGGCCCTATGGGTAGCTTGTCGTCGAGATCGTGGGTATATGTGACGGAACGGCGGAATATGGGTCTAAGGACGGGGGTGCCGTGGTAATGAGGTATTCTGAGCCTTGCACAAGTGACGCGCTGCAAGGGACCTTGACCGAAGACCAGGGGTTCCCGCTCGGTTCAGTCCGTTGTCAGTTGGTTGTGGATCCCCGTGCTTGGGTGACCGGACTGGCCGGGATATGGGGTTGCGAAGAGGGGATCGTGGTCCGACAAGAGGTGTTTGTCGCCAGACAAGGACGACGGCGAGATGACGACGACGTGACCAGAATACGGTTTCGGCTGTGGCTGACGACCGGGGGTAGTGGTCAGGAGGAGGAGCTTGACCTTCTTGCTTGACTGTCTAGCAGGCCGGCATCATCGATCGTGATCCGTAGATCGTTGTCGAGACATCGTACTTGTAGGGAGAGCGACTCGCAGGCCTTCCGGATATAGCAGGGACTTTAGACTCATACATGCCGTGTCATGCTTGCCCGGCTCATGGATGCAGAAGCGGAATGTTTTCTCGGGGGGACTTGGGGTTCACGGGCCTTCGGAGCGTAGCCGATGTCGAGGATCGCCGTCGCGTGCTAAGTTGAGACACTTGTCAGTTCTCGCACGACCGTCGTCACAACGCCTTGCAAGACAGACAGGGCCGTGCTTATCAACCCCCACGGGGATTCAGAAGCTCGGCCTGCAACATGAGCAGGAATGCGATGTTCATGCTCCGAAGACTGATTCAGTCCAGATTCTCGATACTTTGATCCTGCAGCTTGAGCACCTCCAACGACAGGGATTTACGAGAGTGGCCACATCAACTTGAAGAAGGTTTTCCTCGGTTTCGTGTGTACCAGGGTCGGGTTCATAGCCGATTGGAACCGGGAGCTCCTCTCGGTGAGCAGCGGAGAGGGATTCGCGATGGTTAAAGTTTCAATGGTAGATGTTGGGCCTGTCAGGTACCCATAGGCCCCTGCATTGACAAGCTTGGCAACCGAGGCTGGGTCAGCGGCAGTTCAGCAGACTCAGTCAGTTATGTTTGTCCAGATAGTTTGGTGTCTGGAGAAATGAATGATCCGCTGCTCTCCGAGATTAGATCCGCAATCGACTGGCCTCTGTTCATTGCCGATGAGAGCCTATGTGCAACTCGACCTTCCCACCGGTGTTCATCAAACCCGTCGTTTTGCCACTCTCGCCGTCAGCCCAACTCGACATCGCAGTGAACTTTGATGCCCAACTGCGCCCAGCTGGCGATACCGGACAGGAGGTGACATGGCCGCGCACGTGATCTTGATTCCTCACGTGCCAGCATGGGTACTGGGGGAGTCCAACCCCAAAATACTGTCATTTTCCTTGGTGGTGAGAATACGCCGCAATGTGACAGAGAGGCTGGGCAAGCAAACAAACCTGAGAGGACAGGTGTGGCTGTCTTGCTGGCCCTCCCTCACCTCATCTCCCCGCTTGGCGAGGCAGCTATCGAGCGCACAACCACACTCGCCATTTCGCTGCCAGCGTTCTGCCAGCTTCCTAGACTAGCTGCCATTTCTCTTCGGTCGCCTGTCCGCGCGGTGTGCTGGAATCCTTCGGATCAAGGCGACAGACTGGAGTGGGACAGGTGGTGCGACAAGCCGTCCCCCAAAGCGCACAACATTGTCGAGCTCGCCACTCAAATTGCTCAGTTGAGGAGGACGGCGGCAGCCTGCGGAGGACGAGCAGCACAGGTACTGAATGCGTCTCTGCGGCGGGGGTTGAGTGAGAAAAGAGGCAACTGGCCAGGTTGCCTCCCTGGCCCGCGCCCGACCGCCACCCTCAGCCCTCATCCCCTCTTTCCTGGGCTGCTGGCTCAAGTAGCGTACAGTTCCAGGGAGCTCGAGGGTGTCAGCAAGGCAATTCCGTTCATCACCGCGCCTCGCACCTTCGACAATCTCGTCGCTACCCGACCTGCGTACCATCAGTTGATCTCTGGAGCGGATCGAGTCGAGCCTTCGCACGCGACCTATTGCCAGCTTGCCCACCTTCAGCGCGTCCCTCGTATTCAGCTGGCCAATTGCCTAGGTGACCACTCATCACCGGTCAAGACAAGGCCGTCAATCAACGTGATCTGTGCGACACACCGACGGAGGCTGCAATGCCATTCACGGCGGACGCGAGCGAGAGTTGGTCAAGCATGCCATCCAGCGGCTCGCCTGGCAAGGGGAGGAGGGGAGAGGGGAAGAGGCCTTCAAAGGCGTCGCCCGCAACGGCGGTGAGTAGTTCGCTCTCAGTCGCGTTCCGTCCCGACCAGTCTCCCTCAGAGCACCACGGAGCACGCGAGCGTTGCGAGTGCATCGCCGCCTGTCTTGAACTGTAGAATCACGCCGTCTGTCTCTGCGCGGCCGATCTGGCTCCGTCGATCGGACGGTAGGCAGATGGATGGGCGCATCGACCATGGACCCTAGAGGGTCGGCTGGCCGGGAGGCGCGTTGGTGAACACGTATTGACGAAGCGTGCGTGGCAGGCGCCAATTACGAAGAAGCAGCGATATGACGGTCAGGCGGCAGCCGATGCGAGCGGGCAGACTCCAAGCCAACAGCAGATCGAGGGAGGTGGGTTTCAAGAGACGCCCAGCCACCATGCTCAGCAGCGTTCGACCGGTGAGATGAGCGACGGCGATGCGACCGTAGAGATGCAACCACAGCAGGGGTGGCCTCCCTTGGGGTTAGACGACCAGCAACGGAGGTTGCATCCCGAAAATTCAAGCAGCACAGCGACTGGATTCCCGGACGAAAATGGCCATAGGGACGAAATCGGATTCGACATTGATACGCATTCAGGTATCGTCGGGCTTGGGGCTGGCGAGACGTTGGCGTTTGCAACTCCTCCGCCGTTGTTGTTGTCGTCGTCATCGTCGTCGTCGTCATCATCATTGGCGTCTTTTCCCATTGCGCAGTATGGCAATCCATGGACCTTCGCGACACCGGACGACGCACCCGAAATATGCTCAACGATGGAACCGGGATTAGAACTGGCAACCACAACCACGCATCTGCCTCTTGAGGATCCGGCATGTGCATCTGGATCTGAGTTGCTGCCCGCATCACCATTAGCATATGTGCCACACCAGCACCCATACCCATACCCATACCCATATTCATCCCCATACCCACACCCACACCCACAACCGCAACCGCGGGACGTTGCACCTTCTCTTTCCTTCTTCCCATTAGCCGGCGGGGACAGGAGTGATGGCTCATATACGGACTACGGCAGCAGGCACGACTCATTCACCGCGCACACTGTACACACCTCCCTTCCGCACACTCCCGTTCACGTCCACACCCACGATACGCAGCAGGTGCAGGTGCCACAGCCATCGCAGGAACTTCAACAGCAAGAGCAACTGTCGTGCTACCAGCAGGAGCAGCCGCAGTACGACCAACAAGATCAGTTGCACTACTACCAGCAACAGCAAGCGTATTACTACCAGCCGGAGCAACCGCAATACCAGCCGCAAGATCAACTGCAAGACCATCTGCAGCCTGAAGTCCAACAGTACGTCGCTGCTGAGAACACTGAGAACACTGAGTACACCGAGAACACTGCGCGCTGGGCCCAGAGTGGTGCAGCTGCTGCTGCCGCACCTGCTCCCGAGGATGTGGTACCCCACGCCCTTACGTCCCAATCCCGCCGCCCCGTCAGCGCCTCCCCTGTTGGCCGGCGTCCCCGGACTCACCGGTCTCCTTCCGAGTGGGGCAGTGTGAGCAACACTGCCTGTGACTTGGTGCCCGTCTCTAGCACGGCGTATGACTACACGACTGGTTCGACCCAGGCGTCCCTGACGTCCCTGACGTCCACTGCATTGGCCCCCGCCGACCCTTGCGTGACCGGACGGCAGCCGCAACCTGTCTCTGGCTCTGGCTCTGGCTCTGGCTGGCAGCCTACGCCTGTACATGGGCACGGGAACGAGGCAGGAGCAGTCGTTGTCTACAGCCCCGTCCACCCAGGTACCGTCGAGGAAATCCCCATTGCCATCACGCACGATGGTGGTGGCCCGAGCCCGCTCCATCTGGACATGCCTCTGGGGCCAATGCCCTCCGCACCCTCGCGCCCTCCCATCTTGTTGGCCCTGTCGGCTGTTCCCCAGACCCTCCAACACCAACAACTTTTGCCCCGACATCACCAACTGCTTGCCTCCGCCGTTCCCTCCGGTCCCGGCCTTTCGTCTACGCCCGCAGCACGGGAACTGGCAGTCGTAACGACAGGGTCGGGTCATACCGCCCACACAAACACCCACACCCATCCGCAGTCCGCCCCGCCCTCTGTGACGCTGGAGATCAGCGGTGAGCAGCCTTGGTACGCTTCGGGCTTCCTACAAAACCGACCCGTCGACTTCAGGATCCTCTACGAACCCCGCGCCCCCTCGCCACTCATTCGTTTCCTTTTCCGACAACAGACCGACAGCTATCGCTTTTGTCTCACAGAGGCAGCGCGAGGCACGATGATCGTGCTGACCATCGACGGCATCCCCGTGAAGGTTTGTCGCCCTGCGCAGATCAACAATCCGCAGACGGCACAGCTCACCTGGAACGACACGTCCCCACTGCCTGATGACCCTCCCCACCGTGTGACGACCCATCTCGTGCCGTTTGGCCCCGTCAGGCCACCACTGGACGCTGCCCGGGTCGATGGCTTTTCTGGCGGGACGCTCGTAGCCAACCCAGAACGTGCTATTGCTGGGGATCCTGTAGCAGCTCTTGCTGAAGGCGGACAGACACACGAGGACACGAACTTGGATCACCCAAAGCAGGAGCTCAACAGCATCGAGTCGACGATGCCCCCCCAGCCCAGGATAAAAAAGAAGAAGGGACCCTTCAATGAGGTACAACGGAGGGAAACAGCAGAGGTCCGTGGAACAGGCGCCTGTATGCGATGCCGTACTCAGCGCAGCAGGGTGAGTATTCAACAATATCCACGCCTGGCCCCTGATGGGAGACTGACCCTTTATGATAGTGCCTAGCAAATAGCGCGAACCCTACTGGCCAATGCGTCACTTGCTATCGCGTCAACGAAAGTTCAGGCAAAACAATCCGGCCTGTTATCTGCGTGCGCGACAAGCTGACAGACATCGTCTTGTACCGGCCTGCCGGGACCTTGTCCTCGAAGTACACCACGCGCTGGAAAACGAAGAAGCTGTGTGATGTGGGTGACTGGGTTAGCGACCCGGTCTACATCGACATGATGCAGAGTGTCTGCCCCGAAGGCAAACCCATTCGGCTCCTGGTGCGTAAGTTCAAGCCTATGTCCGAAGATCGCATCAACCGCGAGTGGCACACCACAACAGGAGCAAAGATGCACGACCTTGCTCC
Organism: Verticillium albo-atrum; assembly: GCA_002851705.1. Taxonomy (NCBI): domain Eukaryota; kingdom Fungi; phylum Ascomycota; class Sordariomycetes; order Glomerellales; family Plectosphaerellaceae; genus Verticillium; species Verticillium albo-atrum. The sequence continues at coordinate 240,401 of NMXJ01000007.1, forward strand.
TTACGCTCTTGCCAACGTCAAAGCCACCATCGCCTCCTTCGACCAATACATCTCCGACCACGCCGAGGATGCCTGGCAGCGGTACGTGCCTGGAGAACCAACTGATGACCTCATCGCGCGGCACTATCAAGCGGCTATGTCGCACTCAAATTCATTGGTGCGTGGACCCATGGTATAATTGATGCCTGACCCTTTTCTTCGCCTCCGAAAAAGAATTAACACATGTCAGGAGAAATCCTCTGATGAGCGGACGCTTCTGAAAAACGTCTTCAAACTCTGGTTCGCCACCCGTACGTCCTGTCTTGAACCTCATGTTGCGCCGTCTTGCATTCTATGCTCAGCAACTAACTTGGAGGCAGAACTCACCCTGGGGTCATCTTGGATCTCCGGCAAAGAAAACCTAGGCATCATACCGGAGTCGGATCCGAGTTACCCACAGCCCCACAAAGTTCCAACGCCTAAGATGATCATTGCTCAGTTTGACCACCTGAACCCCCTCAACGTCCTCGGGAAACATCGCAAGAATGTGCTGAGAAGTCTCGAGGGATTTCTAGACAGACCAAAAGTAGCCAACTTCTTCACGGTATACAGCACAGTCTATGTGCTGCTTCACATAGTGTCCCTCACCTGCCAAGACCGCCGCAGCTACGCAGAGCGCCACAAACAACCCCTCCGCTACGACCTTCCCATGTTCATTGAGCAGCTGCATAGGGGAGCTATTGTGCTGCTGTATAAGTGGTATTATTATAAGGGACTGAGCAAGAAGACGGGTGACGACAAGGGACTGGCCTGGGAGGAAATCGTGAATGCCGGCAATGTGACTGACGACCAGCGATCGCTCCTTCTTGACATGGAGAAGCGTGTAGCGCAAATGCAGGGTAATGTGATATGGGCTCGATGACTTGGGAAGATGAAGGCTGACATGAAACAGGGAAAATTGCTGCCAACGACTTTGATAATCCTTACTTCTGGACTAGTCAGATGCTCGACAAATCGTGGAAAGCTGGCGAAGTCTACTGCGCGCCATACTTTTAACGCAGCTCTGCCTTGGCAGACGAGCCTCCAGCCAGAAGAGCAAGCAGAATGATGGTAGTGATTACAGGAAGTAGGCCTGGTTTGCGCATTCCATGACTTCCCAAAACATGCTTTCTCGTATACGACGCTTAACTTCTTCTCTTTTTCCGAGGGTTTCCTTTCCATTATCGATACCATCATCAGTGCCCGACTTGATAGAGTCACAAACTACCTAGAATCAACCTTCTTTTATGACGGACAAAAGTGTTGATGGTCGAATCTGAATGACTTGTGTCGGGTGGAACATGGTTTTCGACCAACAAACCAGCCAGCATGAACAAGCCATTTAAGGCGAGATGACTCAAATGCCATAACCTTCGGAGCCGAGTCAAGTCCATGTGGATTAGTGTAGAGGATAGGATAGCGAAAGCGAGATCCGAAGCACTCCAGTCACCGTTGCATCGTGGACAAGAAGCAAGCAAGCGCAAGATGAACGGCAGCACGAAGCTCCAGGCGTGGCTCCAAGCGTGGCCCCAAGGGTTGCTCCCCACAATCTTTCTCATTATCAGCTAGGTAGCGGCGGGGTTCCACCAGAGGTCTGTCTGTTTGTCTGTCTGTCTGTCTGTCTGTCTGTCTGTCTGTCTGTCTGTCAGGTGTGGCATGGCACGGTAAGAGCGCGTTCACCAAGCACTGGCACAACCGTGCTGCACTAGTGCCGTGAAAATGGCCTGACATCGACATGGCCAGCTCACGACGAGCTCAACGGTGGCAGCACCACCCGACGCGCCATTGATCCCGCCGCTCGTTCTCGCTTGACCGCGCGCTACGTCGCTTTTCTCACCACAGCACCGCATGGCCACACAGCGGGCGCGCTCGTTCACCTGGTCAGCCCGCCTATCACGTACCCTACCCTACCGGACACATGCGGAGAGCGGCATCGCCACGTGCGCAGCATGCAGCGGCCTGGCCAGGGGCGGGGCTAGCCGGTCCCGGAGAGGGGCAAGGAAGCAAGTGAGTGTTCTCCTTCCCCCGCCAGGAAGGGGGAGAGGGGGGTTCCTTCAATGAGAGGTTGATCGACCTATCTGCGCTGCTTGCTTCCTCGTTGGTATTTCTTAGTGCCGAGTAGGCGTGTTTCGTTTGCGTCACCTTGCGGACGGGGGATGCACGTTTTCGCCCATGTCAAACGGTGATCGCTCAGACACGGGCGGACAGGACACAGACTGGGGGCGGGCGGGAAGGGGGACGGAGGACGGAGGACGAGGGTGGACGAGGGGGTTAGTAGGTGGGGCAAAGGCGAGAGTTGGCTCGCGTGGGAAAGTTGGGAAGGGGTGGTAAGGTTCACAGTCAGCTGCCGATCGGTCGGGGGGCTACGCTCGAAGCATCGCGGCGCGACACGTGCGGGAGGGCGACGGCGTTGTTTCTCTCTTTGTCCGTTCGTGCGGCGCCCGGGGTGGGAGCGAGGTGAGGTGAGGTGTGATGGGAGGGGGAGTAAGGGAGGGGCTCCTTTTTTTAAGGGGGTAGATTGCGTGTCTTTGGCAGGGCTGGGGTGTTGACTTGGGCTGAAACGGATCGGCCCTGATGAAATGAAGGCGTAGGGAAATTTTTCTTTCATTCTTTCGTTGCGTCTCGGTGGGTTTTTACTTTTTCTTTGAGCTTTGTCTCGACGGGGGAGACGGGAGGTGAGAAGAAGAAGATATGGTCATACCAAGTAAGATAGGATGGAACCTCGCTTCGTGTTGGGTGGCCAGAGTGTTGGGTCGTGACACGAGGCGATCGGCATTGGTGCTCCTCCTTCAGTGCACCATGGCTCGTGGCTCTCAGCAGCTTGGCGCCGGTGCTGCTCTGGACCTTGAGCGCACGCGGATGGAAAACAAGGGGCCTCGGCTAGACCGACATTGGCAATTGATGCCTCACTATCGCGCACGAATCGACGCAACTGTCATTGATGGATATAGATAGATAGATGGCTGATGCGTTGGTGAAGAATGATGCACGCAGTGCAGGCGGCTGATGACGGCGGCCGCCTCCAAACTGACAGTCCCGTCCTGTTCCGTCCCAGGTTTCCGCTGCTCTAACAGAGGCACACCAAGTGCCGGGCGGCTTCGTGATAGAGGCTACCTCGGTGCATGGCGCGGGTTGGGGGAGGGCCGGTGCTAACGGGGGCACCCACAGCAGGCTGCAGGCTGCCAGGGCGGGCTTAGGGGCCGGGCTAGGGGGGTGAAGGGATCCAGTGGGCTTGGGCCTTCAGCGCTGGGATTGGCCTGGGCCCGCGGTGCCTACGAGCCCTGTCCTGGGGCTTAGTGGCTTAGGGGCTTATGGGCTTAGGGGGGGCGGTCCACTCAGGGGAAGGCAGGCAGGTGCAGCCCGGAGTGAGTACAGTACGGTGGTCATGTTGACCGGGGGCAAGTCCGCCTGGACGTTTGAGATGGAAGATCCCAGGTCCCTCCTTCTCCCTTTCGTCCACATCCACTGCTCACCTTGCTGCCCGTGAACCCAAGCGCGCCCCGTCCTCCCTCCTTCATAACCAACTCGACCGGCCGCCAATCGCCCCCCTCGCTCCCCCCATCTACGACCGACACAAGCAGCAATCCATCCGACCGGTAGTCGAAACACGCGCTCTCTGAACAGACCGACTCAACCTGACCTGACCTGACGACAAGACGCCATCTCCGACAAGGCCCCCTCCTCTCCGAACCTCACTACCACCCACCCACCCCCCGTCTCTCGGTCTCCGCTCTCCGCCAACTCCCAGTTGGACGACGATCGCTTCCGACCTACCCAGGCCACTCCTTCGTCATACTCCCCAAACATGCCTGCCTCCCTGGAATCCGCCCGGCCCATCATGGCGCCCTCGGTATGTAATCTTGATGTCCTCCCTGTTGCTGCTGCTGCTGCTGTTGCTGCCTGTCGCCGACATTCTCCCCGTCACCACACACATCACCCTCGGATCACTTCACTGCCGACACCTCCATTTCTTCTGCGCAACTACCACGTTCTCGTTCCGTCTCTAATCGAACCCAGGCCCGCACCTCCGTCCGCTACAGCACCTACAGCATGGCCCCCACCGTCCTGACCACCGACTCGGCCCACGCCGAGCTGCGCGACATCGAGTCCGGCCTCGACCGCATGGAGAACAAGGCCCTGACCTCTCAGCGTGTTGAGCTGTCCGAAGAGAAGAGCGCCAACCTCAGCAAGCTCGCCCTTGGCGCCAAGCTTGAGCGCGCCCTCGACCGGCGCATGAGCAGCCAGGACGCCGTCATGCGGAGGCCGGCGCCCGCCAAGCTGAGCGAGAAGCAGGCCATCTAGGGCCGGAGTGAGAGGCCTGTCCTTTCGTTCCTCTCGCTTGAAGAAGGGAAAGGGCCGAGGCAGAAAACACAACAAATGATACCTTGAATACGTGGAGCGTTATCGCGATGGATTGGAAACACGCTCGCCGCTCGGAGGAAGACGCCCGAGCACACCACGAAACAAAAACAAGGAGAGGACTGTACCGCCACGACGGAAGGCGGTCATGTCGATCCTGCGAAAGTGTACTACCTGTCAGGGCAGGTGGCCAGTCAGTCCTCCGGCAGACGGTCGCCACTTGGCGCAGGGGGAAACGAGCGACACCACGAGGGGGTAATTGTACAGCGACACAGACAGAGAGAGACCGAGCATAGATGTGGCGGTACTTGAAGCCCGGACTGCCGGGCATCAATATACTGGCGGACAGACGGGACGAAGCCGGACAGGAGGGAAATCATTAGGGTGGTCATGGGCATCATTTCGGACTCGTCATACCATCGAGTTGAGCAGCTGGCCGCGGGGTCTTGATTTTAAACTTTTTTTCCGCTGCAGCATCCATAAGCCCCCTGTTGCACTGCATTCATTGTGACCAGCCTCCCACTGCCGTAACATCGATATCATGCATGATGAATTACAGCAGAGGTCTCTCATCTGCTGCCTAAAGGTATCCCGTGCTCGTCGCGTAACTGATCCCAGTCTTGTAACAATAAAAACAAATCACTCCGGCTCTCCAAACCTTTCCTGACTGTCGAACAAATGAGCATTGTCGTTCTACCCAGCTCAACGCTTCTTGTTCTTCATCTTGCCACCGCCACCGCCTCGTTTGCGTCCCTTGTCAGGCTTCTTCCTGCCACCCGGGAGCACCTCCACAGAGAGCCACTTCCTCGCCTCGGCAGCATCGAGCACCTACGCCTTGCTTCCCTTGGCGATGCGACCCTCGATCTCCCTCAGCAGGGCGACAAGCTCGCCCTCCTCGCCCTCCATGCCGAGGCCGCGCCTGACCCACTCCCGGGCCTCCTCGAGCCGGCCCATCTCCTGAAGGCAGCGGCCGCGGCGCCACCAGGCCTTGGCGTTGCCGACCTTTCTCGCCTCGACGCTCGCTTCGGCGTCGACACTGCCCTCGGCCCACTGCGTCAGCGCCATGTGCGCCTGGGCGCGGTTGGCGTAGAGCCCCGCGATCTCCTCGCGCACGAGCTGGTTGGGCTCCCACAGCGGCCGCTGCAGGGCCATCTGGATGCCGAGCGTGTAGAACTTGATGGCTTCGGGGAAGCGGCCCTTGCGGAACTCGGCGTTGCCGCTGTCGCGGAGCTTGGCGACGCCCGCGCTGCGCTTGGGGTTGACGGGGACCGGCGGCGGGGGGATGCCGTGCGGCGTCTCGAGGCCGAGGAGCGAGCGGTGGAGCGTGTTGAGGGCCTCGAGCTCTGTCGTCAGCGCGCGGTTCGAGCTCGCGGCCGAGATGGCTTTGGACGCCGGGTCGATCTGGAGGGGGAGGGCGTCGAAGTGGGTGAGGGCCGACATGGTGGCCGTGGGTGGGGGCTCTTTCTTTGTACGTGTGATGTGTTGTCTTCGTCGGTAGGGTGTTGGAGGAAAATTGCAAGCGGCTTTGGCGGAGGAGATGGATACGCTGGGTGTTTGGAGGGGAGGTGTTGGAAGCTGTAGGGGATGTGTCGGGTTGGATTCGAGGCGCGTGGAGTTGAGGGTCCCGGTTCACGATGGCCTGTTGGGTCACTCGATGCCGTCGATAGAGGACACTTTTCGGAAAGAGCTCCTTATCGCAGGCGGGAAGCTCCATCACGTGGCGATAAGATTGTCTTGCCCAATGTGGGGTCTGAGCACGCCCGAACCCCTATGCCCCAATCCCCAGGGGGCTATTCCAGGCCTGTGGCACTGCATTCCACCCTAACTTTATACCGAGACAGGCATTGACACCTGCACACCTCAGACAGTCCCGAGCTTTCCCACCCAGTTCTGAGCAACATGTTATCAGATACGTCCAGTTATGCTGGAAGGCGCGCGTGTTTTAGTATTGATCTCGAAAAGAGCTTGACAAGTTCCCCCAGACGTCCTCGGAATTCAGAAAAGTTCGCACTCCCCGGTCGTTCTACTCATCATCGTAGTCCTCCCCTCCCTCGTTTCTCTGTCCTCGCTCACCCTTCTGTGGAAGCCCTTCATCTGAATCGTCAACATCTTCCTCGAACGGCTCCTCCTGGCGACTGCTGTAGAAATCGCGTTCCTTGTAATACCCGTCTTCCAAGTCCTCTTCCTCATCATAGGGCTCGTCAAAGGCAGCCTGTCGTTCTCCTCTCCCCGGCCTGACTTCTTCTGGATAACTCCGGCTACTTGAAGCACTGTATTGGTCCTGAGCTCTCCTTTGGCTGCCCATATGCCTCGTGCCTGTGTTGGAGCCGCCCCTTCGAGTCGGCGGAGGATTCCTAGCAGACGGGCCCTGGATATTGCTTCGCTCTCTGCCTTGAACCCTCGTGTTGCCGAAACTACCGGGACTTAGATTTGAAGGATCTGCCGCCCGCCGTGTCTGGCGTTGGCCTCCCGTGGCTCTTCGCTCTTGCCCAGGGGCTGGCACCACAGGCGCCCCGAATGTACTGTATCCCCTCTTTCTCGGCGCCAGGTCATGGTTGCGCATCTCATCTGCGCGAACAGCATCCAATCTTGCCTGGTCCGCGTCCGTCATGGCTCTTGTATGATCCATGTAGTTCCCGAACCGTTCAATTGCCTCGGCCACCTTGTCGAACTGCACCTCGTCCAGTACTGGACAAGCCACTTGTCCCGAGTCGAGGTTGACCTCTCCCATGGAATCCTTCCGGATATGGTAGTGTGCAAGCGAGGAGGCAATCTGGAAGGCATTGCGGATCTGCCGGCCATTCCAGCGCAAATGGGGCGTTTCTTCCTGCTCATCAAAATATCGCTGAGCGTAATCCACGATACTCTTGGCCTTGATGAGGAGCCTGGGTCTCTCCACGTCGGTGCCTTTGTGCCGCTCCTGTTTCTCATCTTCCATAGCTCTCAATTTCTTGATATTGACTCGGAAGATCTCCACTGTCTGAATCCTTGAAAGTGGCTCATAATACAGACTGATGTGGATTCGGGATTTGAAGGCTTCGTCGAGGATGCCAACTCTGTTCGTCGTCAAGAACAGGATTCCGCTGTAGTACTCGAGGACCCGGAGAAACACTGCATGTTAAATTAGCCGGTAAGTTGACAAACTTCAATCTTGTTTGGAACCTACCGGAAACCAGAGCATTTCTCTTCAGATTGAAGGAGTCTCGTCTCGCGAGGAATATATCCGCTTCGTCCATTAACAAGACACAGTCCCAGAGATGAGCTAGTCGGAAGACTTCGTTCAGCTTCGAATCCACCGCCTCGGGTGTGAGGCCCAAGTCTCCGCAGGTAATCGTGAACAGCGGCTTCTTGTTAGCTTGGGCTACGGCCTCGGCCGTTGCTGTTTTTCCTACCCCCGGAACACCGTGAAGTAGAATGAAGAGACCTGAACCTTTGCCTCGCACAAGGTCCTGATTCATGGAACCGAGGATGGGCTGTTGTCGTTGAACCCTGCGCTTCTCGAAATGATCGGCCACAAGGGACTGTACAATGAGCTTGTGGTTGGAGTCGATCCTCAAGTCTTCAAAGATGGTTGATTGAGGAGGAACCACACTCAAGGATATCGTGTCGACCATGGCAAAACGTCGCTGCCGTAGCACGTACACAAAGAACCGCCTTGGTAGCAGTAGATTGTTGGTTTCCTCGTCGATTCCATCAAGGGTCTTGACGACTCCGTTTCCAAATGTCTTGAGGAACGTATTGGATTCCGTCCAGCTTCTCTTGATGAGCTCTTCGGTACCGTCGTCCCTCTGCGTGCACTCTTCGATGGTGAACCAAGGCTCATCCCGCTTACCTGGTGTGCTCGTGCTTGGCCAATGCATGATGTGCATAGCATCAACGCCCTGACGCCAATCATCTCCAGCCTCGGTCAAAATAGGTGCTTCGAACGCCGGTTTCCATGAGGGTTGCCGTCTCAATGCCTCGCCAAAGTCAATAATGACGTCGCTCTCTATGTGGTCTGGCGTCTCTTCTTCTTTGTCGTCTGTGCCGAGTGGGCTGCCGGTGAGTGTCCAACCCTCGCAAGAGACGTGCTTGAGTTTTACAAAGTCCCTGAACCTTTTCCCCTGAGAGTCCAACTCAGCCCGGAGTTTGTCGACATTATTTGCAAAACGTAAAGGGAACACTGCGAGTTCCCGGATATCCTTCTGGCCGGTATAGACTTCAATGACGATTCTCTCCTTGACTGGCCCATAAGACTCGCCGTTATGGTCCAGGTAATAACACCACAATACCATAGTACGATCCTTGGCCCTGAAGTCGTCTGGTTCCGTGTCATCAACGACAGAGACACCCTTGAAATAGATAATGAAAGATGTTTGGTACCTCCTCCGGCTGGTTTCGGTATTGTTCGCCCTGTTAACATCTCGGGCGGCGGTACCAACTGGACTGTAGACGATGTCGCCAAGCTTGAACAAGTACCACAGATCATCGAAGCGAACCAGATGTCGATTGGTCCCAGCGAACATGTTTTCCAAAGGTAAAACTCTCTGCTCCATGAAGTTGACGTAGCAGCGCATGTGTGCCAGTGCGACCTTGCCGCTCACCACATCAGCATTGTCGGCTTCTGCTTCATGATCCGCGTCATAAGTCCCGTCGTTCCATCTGACGCCTTGACTGCTACGCCTGGATGGAAGGTCCGAATTGAAACTGATGTGCCGAGTACCATGACCAGCGTCGCCCAACGACCTCTGTTTGGGCTGTTTGGGGCGGTCTTCTTTTGCGGCCACGCTTGCCCTGCGTTCGCCATGTGAGTGAAGTGGCCTCGTGCCATCATCCATGTCGTCGTCCTTGAGCTCTACCTCGGCACCAGAAGGCTCCTCATCTGCAACTCTTTTTTCAATGCCTTCCAAAGCCTTCTTCATCTGTGGATGATAATGTATCAAAGCCTTAAAGGGCCTAAAAAAAACCCTCGGCTGCTCAGTGCTCCAGTTGGGAGCTTTCATCGCTTCCTGCAGATGATGCAGAATGATGGGTGAATGTATGCGGATGCGCTGAATCCATGTCTCTGCTACTGTGCTTTTGGATTTGCGCTCCTGGCGCTTCCATCTCTTGCGACCCGTCCTGTTCCGCTGTGTCTTAACCTTGGTGAATTCATCAGGTGTGTTTTCCGAACCTGTCAGAAGCTCGATGACATGATACGTAGCTTCCTCGCCCCATCGGTTCTTGAAGTCCTCGAAGTCGAACTCCCCGACCGAGACCACAAGAGGGCGCTGTAGAATTCGGGCTTTCTGTTCTGCAGCCTCCTTCTCTTCCGCAGGCGCATCTTCTTCCTCTGTTGGTGCCTCCGTTCGCGAACTGGGCTCGGGTTTCGTCATCTCTGAGACTGTGACTTCTTTGTGCTCATCCTCGGCAATTTGCTGCTGGGACCCTTGTCCGGTTGATGTCGAGGTGGTGCTTAGCGTGGCTGCGACAGCACTCGGCCCAGAGGCATCCGCTGAGGTACCGACTAGCTCATCGTGGTCGTTGGTTTGTGCGGCAGTGCGTTCGACTTCTCTGGGATCAATAGTTGCGGCTGGGTCCGTTGGCAGGTGGTCGGAGACGAAAGCAGAACTGATTTGCTAGATCAAAGTGGTTAGAACAACAAGAGATTTGATACCTAGAGGGCCGTTGCAGAACTTACTGGGTCGGCCATTGTTGCCCGACCTACTTGAAGCAGGGGCTACTGAGGCTGTCGATGAGCCGGATCTTAGTAGGCACGAAGAGGGAACAGCTAAGAATGAGGGCGATGCCGGTTGGTGAGTTCTGAATACAAAACAATCTTCATCACCGAAGACTACGCGTCCTATGGCTTCCCTCCAATTTATTGGCCCATGGCACAGATACCTATATTGTGCTCCCCTCCTTGCGAGCGACGTGTCGAAGCGGGGTAAATCTGACAGCCAGGATGTACACCTTGGTAGCCGCCAGGAGCTGAAGTATTGTTGTGACACGCTTACGGGGAGCCTTGCTGACGTGTCGCTAAATGTGACACAGCCTGCAGCGATAGTTGCATAAAGGGCTGCACTGCAGGGCAAAAGCTGCCAATGACTGACTTGGTCAGGAAGGTGTCCGCGCCAACGGTTTTCCAAATACCTCACCATAAACTTTGACGTAGACAAGAGCTGATCAAGGCTGTGGATGGCGCTGTCGGACCAGATTCGCGTTGGGTACTCTTCTCGCTTGTCTCGAGAGCCGTTCGGGTTGACGTCCATGGCAAAACTCACATGCGTCAATACTATTGCTTACGTTGCCTCAAGTCGCTTTTAGCTCCAGCCGCCTCTCGGAATATCCAGTACCATTACTAGTCATCACCAGAACATACGCCATGGACCACCAGATATCACTTTTTCAGCCAAAGTTGGATCATATGTCGGAAAGCTTGTTCCTGAACGAACAAGGGCCTGAGATCGATAATGTGTTTGGAGGTCTCACTGTACGTGAGGATGGTACTCTCAAAATCCCTGACCATTACAAGTACTGAGCCCCGATCGTTTATTCAAACCTGGGAACGCTGACAGTCTTTCAGAAAGCTTCAGCCAATGCTGGAGGCGTACATACGGCAGGACGATAGATATGACTTGGGTACTAATCCTACAAAACGGACCAAAAGGGAATGGGAAGCTTTGTTCGACGATGTCGCCTCGGCAGAGGCGAAAGCAAGCGAATCAGATGGTGGGCCTTTTGACATCTTCGATAGAATGATGGTCAAAGTGGGCCAGCGTGCAGATCAAATCGACCCTTGGATTAACCTGATTCCAGATGAGCTGGGCTTGTGCGTTGTCAAGTCGGCTTTTGCTATCCTGCTAGAGGTCCGTACAGCGTTCAAGGACAGGCAGAGACCGTACTGAGATGCGCTAACACTTCAAGCTAACAGAGGGCAAGATCATACTCCGACAAAAGGCAGGCCATTTTCGATGGCTTCCTTTCAGTTCGGGACATTATTGGGGAAGCTAGTTCCAAAGGAATACACTTCCAGGCCGAGCCAAGCGTGTATCGACAGGCAGGAGACCTGTACGAAGTCATAGTTGACGCCATCCATGAACTTTTGGCAATGGCAAAACCCCAAAAACGACACAAATGTATGTTCTCAGAAAGCCCAAACTGCACTATCCAGAGATTCTCACCACTCATGTCCAAGGGCTTTCTAAAACGAGGAAAGATGACCAGACCTGGGATCCGCAGACTGTGTTGAAAGGAGTCAATGATAGTGCAAAGGCTCTATCGCTAGCAGTCGACAACTGTCGGGATGCCATCATCAAGGATACTGGAAAAGACGCTAAGCTTATACTTGGAGAGGTCCAGTTCATTGGTTGGAAAGCCGCTGAGATCAGACACACGGTCTCCAAAGTCCACTCAGGCCAACAAGCGCAACTTCACATGCTCATGAGAGTTCAGCAAACCCAACAAGCTCTACTCGAACTCGCGCAAGCCAGAGATGATGCAAATTCGAAGCTTCTGGATAGCTTCCGCCAACAGCAGAAGAGTATGGCATGCTTTGAGGGGGGGATGAGGGTGTTTGACCTGTGCTAATGTTGAATTAGAGTACGAACTCACTATTACGAAACTTGAAAAGCTCGTAAGGGAGGAGCATGCCGGATCAGAGGGTATTACGCCTGTTTCGAACCAAGCCCTGAGCTCCAGAGCCGTCATATCTTTGGGCCGTCTTATGAGAATTCTGTCGGCTAGCTCTCCCGACATGATATTGGACGAAAGTACTCCCATTGACCTCGGTATTTTTCAGCTACGACAAAGCGAGTTTCGAGTCGTATTGAAGGAAGCAACCCGGTTCAACCCCAGATCACAAAGCCAGGCCCACTCGATTCTCAATCAAGACAGATTCTTTGACTGGATGCATCAGACCCATCCTGACATTTTGCTTGTCGATGGGAACGCCATTGAATTTTCTCGAGCCAATATTACGCCCTTTTCTCTTTTTTGTGTTAACTTGGGTCTCACGATGAGCAAGCGAGAACCAGATAGTGTTTTCGTACATTTTTACTGCGGACTGCATAGCAACCCGCGCGAAGATGGCTGGTATGGCCCGAAAGGAATGCTACGGTCGCTTTCTCTTCAGCTGCTCGTGGCTTTGGTTGAGAGAGAGTCCCTCGACTTGAGCTTCCTGAACAGGAGGACCTATGTCCGCGGTCTCGAGCATCACGACTTGAACATCTTGTGTGATCTTTTTCACGAGATTGTCCAGCAGTTTGGTGCGGAAACCACTATTTATTGCACAATCGATAACATCTCGAAGTTTGATGTCGATTTCAACAACACTTTCAAAATCCTGAAAGAGTCGATCCGAAGGCTGCAAGAAGTTGTCCGAGACGACGAACTGAGGCCGAGGCTCAAGATCCTCATGACCGTCCCGTTCAGATCCTCAGCGAGGCTGAGGCAATCCCTATTCGATGATTCTTACATTTCTTTATCCTCACTTGTTTCGGGCTCGCATGGAGTTTCGGAGAGCTCAGTGGCGTTTTCATTCTCCGATTCAGCTACTCCCCTCAAGGGGTCGTACGGGTCAAAGTCACAGCAAGAAAGAACGATGTTAGGCGAGGAGGATTACGATGATGAATGAGACGAACGGCTTCTATGGCAGTCCACGATTCTTTGAGATCATAACTCGGCTTCAAAATGCAGCTAGATAGATCTCCCTTGTTTTGATGTAGCTCTTTAGGCAAAGTATAGCCATCATGGCTTACAAGCGAAGGTCGAATGGCCCCTTCGAAGTATGGTGTGCACCGACAGATTTGTCTGCTTCGCGGTAAAGAAATGAATATCCTTCCTACTCATGAAGCTTTTCACGCGCGAGCATATTGCTCTAGCAGTGGAGTCAAACAGGCCTTCAAGTCCGTCCATCCCGGTTTCCCGGCTTGCCGAATCAGCTCTAAAGCCCTACCATTCGCAATTTTGCCTACATCCTCCGCCAGGTCAGGGATATCGGGAGGGAATGAACGTTCTGGCTGCACCACCCGGAATATGTTCAGCAGATCGTTGATATTGAACCGTCCGGCGTAGGCAATAAGTCGCTCGGACTTGACGTCAGGGGCAAGCAATGCTGCGACGTGGATACGACCAATGTCAACAACGTCGCAGTACCATTCTAATGGAGGCGTAAGTATGGTTCTAGGCAATGAGATATCAGATTACATACGAGCTGGGAACATGTGCTGAGTGCTCTCGTCGAGGTGTCCCTCCCAGAGGACCTTGAGAAGGCCCACCACCGTCGGGAAGCCTTGGTGCTCCGGGAGAAGAACACGCCCAAGTGCAGCGTTTGGCACAACTGTGATTTCTTGGTTAGAATAGAAGCCTTGCTAGGGTATTGATCTTACTTGAGTTTAGTACGAAGTTCGGCTTCTCTTCCTCGTACCACTTCCACAAGGCTTGTTCAGCCTTCGTCTTCGCCGCCGAATATGCCAGGTACCCACCAGCCGCCCCTTTCGGTCCTCTACCCGAGTACGCGATAGCAACAGCTTGTTCGTTGTATGAGTTGGTATCAACGACGTACTCTACCCCGGGGGTGGGCATGGCAGCTGCGCCGGATGACGAGGTGTAGACGAAGCGAGTGACGGAGGGGGACTTGGATGCTGCCTGAGCAACATTGAGCGTGGAGTTCACGTTGATTGGCACGACGTTTTCGGGGTCAGGGTCAAAGTTCGTGACAGCCACAGTGTGAATGACACCTTGAGCACCATCAAGAACGTCGTCGAATGCGCTTTCTTTGGCAAGATCCGGCACTGCGTAGAGGGTGAAACGACCGGTTCCATAGGTGGAATCGAAATGAGCTGCGAGATAGAACACGCGAGACGGGTCCCGAACAGTACCGCGAACGCGGTAGCCGGCTGCCAGAAGTTGATCCGTAATGTGGCTAGCGATGAAGCCGCTGGCGCCCGTGACAGCAACGATGCTGTTAGCGGGAAGCGCAGGGTTTTCGATGTTTACAGGTGAAGAGGCCATGTTTGAGGAAGAAGTTAAATTATGTCAATTGATCATCCAGATTCATGAACAACGACCATGTCTACTTATAGGGAAAATACTTTTGTTACAACCTGTTGACATTGGGGATGATGAACACTCGTACGCAACCATAGGCAAGCCCACGATCGATTACCAAGCCAGCTGTCTTTGGTGACACAGCTTCAATGGACTGAGAGGGGTGGCAGTGTTTACCATGGTTGTGTGACCACTCAGCATGAGGCATCTAGAAGGTGTGCGCCGGAGACGGGATTCCCGGAAGCCCGAAGCCCGTGAAGGCCGAGCTTGCCTGATGACATGTAGTCAGAAATCGAAGTTTACTCGTCCGAGGCCCGAATGAGGAAACATTTGATGGTTTTTACATTGCCGCTAGCTATGTTTTAATGGTTGCCGACCGGGCCTGTTAGCTTTGCGAAACGCCAAAGTTGTGGTTATGCGGCATAACGAAATGCTGCCTCCACCTACAACTCTGTACCCAACATAAATCTAGGCGAGTCGTTCAGCCTCTTGAGAATTTAATACTTGGGTCCTTTGAAGGGCGGAATAAATTGAGAAACGTGATTGAATCACCCTCTCCTGCATAGCGTCACCTTGTCATGGCTAATCGCAGGCACTTACGACCCGAAGCCTTGTTATCAGGAACACTATGAGACATTACGTCTCCAGCGGCTAACGGGGAATAAAAGGTCACTCCTGAAGCCGGCAGAGGGTTCAACGGAAGTACACTATGTAGATGTTGGCATTTTTCTCCGAAGAAAGGTTAGATGCTCCACTGCTGTGCTGGTAACCAAAGCCATGCTCTTGTGAATCAAACGTAGTTTCTGCGACGACGTGCTTCATAGGCATGGCGGGTGTGATATATTATTCTACTAGAACGGTGCTATAGATATGTCTGGGTTGTCTGGGTAAGAGCTTGAAATGCCACAAACCTGAATGCGATGAAACCCCATACCATGAATCCTTAGACTAGATCGTATGTGGTCAAATCTTTCGTGGAGTATAAGGCCGATGCACTACAAAGCAGCATGCGTGTTTACGGCTGGTGATTGAAAGGTCTATTGGACGTCCCATAGTCACGGGGCCCGTCTTGCGGAATTCCAGGCTCGTGATCCTTGCCAGGGTTGCAACCCCATTTTGTGATGGGCGGGAGGGAGACCTCCGTCCAAATCACAAATCGAGACTGCCAATGTCATAGCGTACATATGTTCATATACCTGGGGTATGTACTTAAGGCCACTCATTTTCTGTTTCTCGAATCTTGAGAATCGGATCATTTCGGTAACATCTGAAACCTGCAAAGCTGCCCGCCATGCTTGTGAAGACCCTTCTCCTGGTTTCCTTCGCCGCGGTAGGCCTGGGCCAAGCTGGACCTTATGCGCAATGCGGCGGTATGTTTCAATATGTCATCAGGCTCGAAGAGTTGACTTTGGTAGAGTGTCCCCAGGCTGACCAGAATATGACACAGGCATCGGACATACTGGCGCCATCACCTGTCAGAGTGGTTGGACTTGCGTGAAGATCAACGATTGTACATTTCCAACTGAAGGCTCGTACCCTGTACCGAAAGAATTCGCTGACCAGAGCTTCAGGGTACTTTCAGTGCCAGCAGGTCTCTGGAGGCGGAAGTCCTCCGACTGCGCCCCCGCCTGCCACGACGACCGCCCCTTCGACGCCGACGCGGCCCGCTCCAGTCGCCTCGCTATGTACTCAGTATGCCTACTACTCTACTGGGGATTACTCTCTCTTGAACAACCTCTGGGGCATCGACACTGCCACGGGTGGATCTCAGTGCACGTACTACAACGGCCCGGCCAGCGGCGGCGGCATATCCTTCAGCTCCGACTGGCGCTGGACGGGAGATGCCAACACTGTCAAGAGCTACATTTACGCCAACCGCGCTTTCACACGCAGGCGCATCAGTCAGATCAATCGTCTGCCAACGACGGTGGAGTGGTCGTACAACATCACCAACACGCGGTCTAACGTGGCCTACGACATCTTCACGGATGAGGACATCAACCATGACCATTCTTACGGGCAATATGAGATCATGATCTGGTAAGGTTTATTTCCCAGTGGCAGACCCAGTTTTGAACAGTATGCTCATGCAAACAGGCTCGCGGAATACGGCGGTATCTGGCCCATCACTGAAAGTGGCGCCCCTGTAGCCACGGTGACGCTGGCTGGCCACTCCTGGAAGCTCTACACCGGATGGAACAATGCCTGGACCCCGCCGCAGAGGGTGTACAGCTTCCTACCCGCCAACGGCGCCGTAACCTCCTTCAGCGGCGATGTGATGGAGTTCTTCCGGTACTTGATTAGAGATCACGCGTACCCTGCCTCCAGCCAGTACATGCTGAGTGAGTCTGATTTTGTTCTGCTTCTAGCATACGCGAGTTCTGACAAATGTGTCCGCCGCAGTTTACCAATTTGGAACGGAGGCGTTTACCGGAGGACCTGCTCACTTCAATGTGCCTCGGTTCCAGGCCAACGTGGAATGATCTGCGCGGTAGGTTCAAGGCCATCCCTCCCCGAGACTTGGTTGCTTGGGGCCGAGACTGGTAGGAACTTGTGTGGCGTCTGAATGTGTTTGGCAGGTTGAGATGTGTGGGGGTGGGTCGTGAGGGGGAATAGTTCATTTCAAGTGGAGTTCGCAGGACGGCCCTGGTGCCTCCCTGGCGATTTTGTACCGGCATTGCCTAGCAGTGCCGTCTTGTTTGGGGTTCAATATTGTGTGCATCAAGTAGTCATCGCTAGGCATACCAATGCCTTTGCATTACTACAGAGCTAAAACTATGTAGTTATCGACATGTCTCCAACCTTCTGAGCTGGACTCTGATGAACATAGGATGATGTCCGAACATAAACCCCCACATCACCCCCAATATGTAACACTTTGCGGGAGAACGTATAGGTCTGCTTGATTCATAGTATATGGTACGCTCAGAAGTAGCAGTGGAGCCATCCCGCTTGAACATAGCTGAGGTTTCTCTCTCGTAATCCGAGGGCAACGCCGAGATCATTCCAGGCAACCGTGACTTAGGTTTTGAAAGTCAATCAAGATACTGGTGCTGAGTCTCCAGCCAAGCCAACTGTTGGGCTTCAACAGTTCTGGGCGCCGCGGACCGAGGTCCTGCGATGCTGTTTGCGGTTAGCAGCGCCACGCCCACAGAGCTGACGGCGAGGTGTCGAGACGACCCAGAATGTACAGAGCCAAACTAACTCCCTGCACTGCGACAGTGCCGTCAACCCGCAGTGTTTTCCACCAATGAATGCCCGCTAGTTTTTCCCCCAGTTTGTCTCCTGATGATGTGGTGCCTGGATTCGGCCTCTTGTGTCGTATTGAGGCGTGAAATGGCACCTGCCAGCCGTCTTGGCTGGGCCAGGGTCGAAGTGCTCCCGAGAATTACTGCGGCATCGCTTATCTTCGACAAATCTAGTGCTGGAGATTGCCGAAGTCAGGTCATGGGAGGGAGGGCATGGAAGAGGAAGCCGGATGTGCTTCTTCCCCGCAATCATGCAATCGGGCCGAGCAATGGTTAGGTAGTTGGGCTGTCTATCGCTGCATACCTTATCCGGTGAACCATTTGGCAGGATGGTCCATACTGCCGTCGACATTGGTCACCAAGTTGGCGTTATTGAGAACATGTGTGCTCACCACGTCGATAATTGAGTAGCCCAGAAAGAAACTAGTGGTATCATATGAAAGCAAACTGAACTGGTGGTCCAGCATAGACCCCAACCCTCGGTAACCTCATCATCATGTCTTCGTTTGCAAGTGTCATCCCATCGGTCCATTCATTGCTCATGGCTTGGATGGCGTTCCATTGACCTCCCCGTGCTTGCCGTCCGCGACAGGCGCCCCAACCTCGAGAATCTCACCCTCCTTCTCAATCTGGTCAAAGGCTGGCGGGGCATCCCCGTCCGTAGGCGGCTGAATCCATGCCTCGTCCCGCGGCGGCTGCGCCCAGTCCTCAACGATACTGCTCGGCGCCAGCACGGTCAGCGGCGTCGTGGCCTCGTAACTGGCGTCCTCGTCGGCGATGCTCATGCGCACGCGCCACTTGAGCTGATGGGTGTGCTTGATGTTCCAGGTGGTGAAAGACGGGTGGAACCTCTCCGTGGTGCGGGCTGGCTCTCGGGCGTGGGCGGCACGACCCTGGGCGTCGAGTCGGAGGTTGAGGAGGGCGCCAAAGTCGCAGGGCTCAACCTTTTCGCCAAAGGGGATGAGGACGGGGTTCTTGAGCCCGGCGAGGGCCGTGTAGAGGTTCAGGGACTGCTTATCTGTGTCGTCGGCCGTTTTCGCGTGCCACGTCCCGACGCACTTGATCGCTGTGTTGGCATGGATTTCCAGCTCGAGACCCCTGAGTTTGATAGTCTGGGGGACGTCTACGATCTCCTTGGAGGTTCGCGGCCAGTCTGGGACGGCTCGGATGCGGAAGGGGATGGTGCGAGGATTGTCCAGCTGGATGGTGGTGGGATAGTCGATTTGGAGGCCGAAGGCGAAGCGCGGAACCTTGGAGGACCCGAAGAACTTCCGCGACTTCTGATGAAAGGAGAGTTCGGCGTTCTCCATGCCGGGGACGAGACGGTGTGAGGAGACGACACGAAGAACCCGGCACATCTTGAGATTGGTGTATGTCTCGGCGGCCTCGGCGGAGGCGGCGCGGACGTTGATGGGCAGATCAGCCTCCTTCACCTCGCTGTGACCGTCCCGGGTGTAGCGCATCTCGGCGTGGAGCCAATACTCGACGAAGCTGTGGTGACTTGTGCTCCAGAAGCCAATATCCCGAGCATAGAAAGTGGGGGGCAGGACCTGGGAGCTGACGGTCTCGGCGTCGAGCGGCAAGAAGCACATCTCTTCGTTGTTCGTCGCGTTGTTGATGGCCTTGGGATTGGCGATGGCGGGAATGGTGATGGCGAAGGGCCATTCTTGTTGGTTTTGGCCGGCGGGGATGTGGAGGGGTCCTTCGAAGATGGTCTGCGTCATCTCGCGAGGATCGAAGAAGTTGCACCGGCCGCGGTATGTGGTGCTCGATTGACCGTTGCTCACGGTCATGTGGGATTTGGAGCGGCCATGAAGCTGAATCTTGACATTGGCATGGGGAGAGACGAGGGCGAATTGGCGTGCTACGGCCCCGATGATGGTATCGCCGGCCGAGAACCGGTGCCTGGGATCCTCGAGCCGGATGCTCAATATATTGCTAGTGGACGCTGTTGTTCGTGGCATGATGACGGGTGAAGCTGTGATGATGGATGATGGCCACGGATGTTCAAGTCGGATGATTACGGATGCTTTTGACAATGGAAGAGACCTGATATAGCTTCTGGATTGTGGACAGGTCATGTCAAATGAGGCCAAGAAAGATGACGATACCTTGGTGGTTTGTTCACGTGAGGCCCAGCGCGGCACAGCCTAACGGCCCCCCGTAAAATGCCCTGAAGGTTGACCAGGCACAGCACAGGGCTGATTGACTGCCTGTGGCTGTGATGCCGTGGTGTATTTTCAGTGGTCGGCGGCATCGTCAAGTTCCCCACAGAACCCGTGGCAATGCGTGGCTGTGCGTGGCTCCTCCGTCTAGTGCTTCCTTCGCTTGCGATAGTGTCTGCCTAGAAGCCTTCCCCGTGCCGATTCCCCGTTGTTGTTTGCAGTGAACAGATCGTCTCTGGTCAATCAATCTCCCCGCCATCAACGAGTCACGACGATGACATCAATTCATCAATCGATCGCCCTGCTCGATCAGAGCCGCCATGGCAGCCACTGCTTCTTCGTCAGAGCATCCTGAGAGGCAGATGGTCGTACGGTTGGAGGAGACCTTGGATACCTGCGCTGTCACCAGCCACTGTCAGACTCTGTCGACATAGGGATCGATCGGCACGCGGCTTGGCACATACAGATCGATTCCCGAACCACTCTTGCACCACCTCCTGCCGACGACGGACACGCGGGCGAGCGACTATGATATGATCTGCCAGATCCCAAGCAGCAGCATAGCAAGTGACCCAGAATAACAGTCAATCTTTGACAGACGACCGCCGCCGCAGCCAAAGACGAAAGGCCCCAGCGCCAATCTCGTTTTGCCAATCCTCGTTTCACCAACCTCCAAGCGAGGAGGGCATCCCCGGTCCCGCAGCCCGGTTTTTCAGGTCGAGGCCAGGGCGCCGGTTTCA
Organism: Verticillium albo-atrum; assembly: GCA_002851705.1. Taxonomy (NCBI): domain Eukaryota; kingdom Fungi; phylum Ascomycota; class Sordariomycetes; order Glomerellales; family Plectosphaerellaceae; genus Verticillium; species Verticillium albo-atrum. The sequence continues at coordinate 260,939 of NMXJ01000007.1, forward strand.
TCCCAGCGCTAAGATGCGTCCTGGACTCCTGGGCATCTATCCCCGGCGCCGATGACCCCCTTGTTGGATCTTTTGGCCACGCTCCGGCCCCTGGCGCGGGGCGTCGCCCGTCTGATTACGACGGCTGACAACTCCATCACGGACTGGCCGACCGGGGTTGGTATTCGCCGCGCACGTCCAGGGTTCGGGTGGTTGCCGAAAAAAGCCAAGTAGACCCAGCAGAACAAGCAAGGACGGCCCAGGGACTGACAGGGACAGGCAAAAGACAAGCTCTCGACATCGGACGATGCCAGCCAGGGCCCATCGCTTTGCATTGCATATTCCCTGCGTTTCGACTTGATGACCTCGCGAGCGAGCTTCGACCGTAATGGGCGGCTACACTGCCGGCTGGGGCGCGAGGCATGCATCACTCGCCTCCGCTGGCCATCGTATCTCGGATGGACCATTCGGAAAGGGGCAAGAGCGGGTGGAGGGGACGGAGGAGGCGGAGGAGGCGGTATTCGAAGGGGGGCTTTCGAGATGACGGAATCTTCGTGATGGAGTCGACGTCGAGAATAAAGGCAGCGCCTCTGCTCCTCCCAACAGCTTCTGGCTTTCTCTTCTCTTCAGCAGCTTCTTACTGTACACATTCTTTGGTTCATTCGACCTTCTTCCTTCTTTTTCACCATCACATTCATACTTGTCATCTTCACTGTGTGAAGCTGGGACACTCTTTTTTACCATCACTCATTGAATCATCACATTTGCAATCCTCTTTCTTGCAAACGACTTCCAAACAAAAGCTCCAACCTTTTTTGCCCACCTTCTTTCACCACCAACAATCATCAACATGTCTTTCAAGTCCACCATCGCCCTTGCTGGCGCCTTCGCCACCACGGCCCTCGCCCACGGCACCGTCACCGGCTTCGCCACTGACGGCCAGTACCAGGATGGTTACAAGCTGAGCTACTACTACGACAAGATCAACAAGCAGCCCGTGCCTGAGATTGCCGCCTGGTCTGCCGAGAACCTCGACAACGGCTTCGTTGACGGCACCGGCTACGCCACCTCCGACATTGCCTGCCACCTCAAGTCCGCCCCTGGCGCCACCACCGCCTCCGTGGCCGCCGGCGGCAAGGTCGACTTCTTCTGGTCCGACTGGCCCGAGTCTCACTTCGGCCCCGTCTTCACCTACGTTGCCAACTGCGGTGGTGACTGCTCGGCCGCCGACAAGGAGACTCTCGAGTGGGTCAAGATTGACGAGGGCGGTTACAACGTCGACACCAAGACCTGGGCCGCCACCGACCTGATCGCCAACAACAACACCTGGACCACCACCGTCCCCGCCTCTCTGGCTGCCGGCAACTATGTCTTCCGCCACGAGATCATCGCCATGCACGGTGCCGGTGCCGTCAACGGTGCCCAGAACTACCCCCAGTGCATCAACATTGCCGTTACCGGCTCTGGCACTGACTCTCCCGCTGGTGTTGTCGCCACCTCTCTGTACACCGCTGAGGACCCCGGCATTCACTTCGAGCCCTACGGCGCCATCACCAACTACGAGATCCCCGGCCCCGCTCTGTGGACCGGCGGTGCCTCCGCGCCTCCCACGACCACTCCCACCGTCCCCGGCGGCAACACCACCGAGCCCGCCGTCCCCGTGACCCCTACCACCCCCGTCGAGGAGGAGGAGGAGTCCGAGGTCCCTACCATCCCCACCACCCCCGTTGAGTCCTCTGCGCCTGCTCCCGTCGCCCCCGTTGCCACTGAGGCCGCCACTGAGGCTCCCACCGCTCCCACCACGCCTGCTCCCACCACGCCCGCGCCCACCACCCCCGAGGATGTCCTTCCCGAGAACTTCACCCTCCAGACCTTCATCGACTGGCTGAGCCAGTACCTCCCCGAGGGCAACGCGCGCCGCCACGCCCGCGACATGATGAACTAGACGAGACGAGATGGATGAAGGCTTGGCCTTGAACGAGCTTTTGGATTCTATGTGTATTTATTCTTCTTTTCTGGTGTAAATAGCTGGTCGATTGAACCATGATGTGTTATCAACTCAAGTCCCCTCGGTGCCGTGCCCGTGCTCTGTTGTCTCATTGATGAGGTCCCATTTACCGAGTTCGACGTCGTCTGTCGTTGAACATTGTTTTCATCTGATGTGGTAGACCACTTGGATGCTGATGATCAAACACGGGATCAACCTGGCCTGTGAGCAGGTCGCAGCAGATCGGACAGGGCGACCACAGCAGACGATCATACGAATAACACTGTCACTATAGGTGCTTTGGCCAGCGTGACAGACTCTCGGTGTCAGAGTTTATCACATCAAGGAAATCCGTCAACGATCGCCCCCTATCGCGCCGGCTATCAGCGGGGCCCCGCGCGATCCCATTCCTACGACATTGTCGGAGGTCGCCGACGCGTTGAATCTGGTGTCTCATTCCATTCCGGCACCGCCTTGCCGAAGCCCACTGTTCCCGTCGCTCCCATCACTCCACACGTGGACAACACTATACATCCATCGCCTGGCCGAATGCCGCCATGGCAGATAACGAATCCCCAGCGGTAATACACCCAGCGCCTGCCTCGAATGCCTCGACCGCACGTGGTATGTCATTTCGTAGGGTCGGATGTGGCTGATAATATTGGAGTTTGGTTCCTGACTAGCGACGGGTCTGGAAGGTCATCTCCAATTTTGATAGCGCCAGGCCCGAAGCGGCCGACTTGCCGACGATGATGCTTCCCAAGGCCTCGGTGCGGGGATGGTAGCGATACCAACTGGGGCATTGCCGCCTCTGGTCGTACCGATTACAGAAGAGTCACGAGATGAAGGTGATATGGGGGATAGTATGAGCCTGGGCTACTTATATTTCGGCGTCTGGGGCATCACGACAGTCACTGCCGCATCCAGATTTCATCCTCGTTCCTGTTCACCATGACGATCGCCAACATGAAGTCCACCCTCGCCGCTGCCGCCCTCGCTTCGTGCTTTGGCCTCGCCCAGGCCAGTTGCCAGGTGACCTCTGTTTCGGACTCATCGACAACCCTCTTCAAAGGCACCGTCCTCACCTCGGCCGGGGCCCTGCCGAACGCCCGCCTTCTCGTCGACGCTGGTCGCATCGCCTATGTCGGACGGCAGTGCGGCTTCCCCGGCATCAACGAAGCCGAGGCGACCGTCATCGAGTGCGTCGGTTCCGTCATCTCCCCGGGCTTCATCAACACGCACGAGCACATCGAGTACGCGACCGTCACGCCGCTGAAGGATATTGGCGAGCGCGTCAACCACCGCCACGACTGGCGGCGCGGCCTGCGGGGCAACACCATCCGGCCGGCGCCCGTCAACGGGTCGGCCGTCGAGGCCACGGCGTGGGGCGAGCTGCGCCACCTCTTCTCCGGCACGACGTCCATCGTTGGCGGCGCCATGGCGCCCGGCCTCACGCGCAACCTCGACTACGTCGCCGGCGTCGGTGCCGGTATCCGTGCGCCTGTCGCCACCTGGGACATCTTCCCGCTCAACGACGCCGCGGGCATCCTGCGCAACGGCGATTGCGACTACGGCCCGAACGCCACGACGGCCGAGAAGGCCGGCAAGCTGTACCGCTACATGGCGCACGTGGGCGAGGGCGTCGACGACGAGGCCGCCAATGAGTTCAAGTGCCTGTCCAGCGAGACGTACGACGTCACGCCGAAGGCTGGCGGTGGCGGGCTGAGCGCCGACATCATCGCACCCAACCTGGCGCTAATTCACGCGCTGGGTCTGACGGAGTCCGACTTTGATCTTGTCGCCGAGCGCGAGGCGACCATCGTCTGGTCGCCGCGCAGCAACGTCTTCTTGTACGGCAAGACGCTGAATGTGACGTACCTCCTAGAGGCCGGCATCACGGTCGCGCTGGGCACCGACTGGCTGCCGTCTGGGTCGGCGACCATGACGCGGGAGGCCGTCTGCGGCTTTGAGGCCACCAAGGAGAGCTACGGCACGACGCTCGACACCAAGACCCTCTGGGAGATGATGACGATCAACGCGGCCAAGGTGGCGGGCTTCGAGGCACACCTAGGTTCTTTTGAGGTCGGCAAGTTGGCGGATGTCGTCGTTTTCGGTGGCAAGCCCAAGGACGACGCTTTTGCCCAGGCCGTCTTCTCGTCTGGCGAGGACGTCAGCCTTGTCATGCGCGGTGGCAAGGTACTCCTGGCGGCTGAAAAGATCAAGAAGGCGGCCAAGGGCACGTGTGAGTCGGTCGTCGTCGGCCACTCGAACAAGACTATCTGCGTCGAGGAGGAACTGGGCCGAAGCTATGCAGCCTTTGAGAAGAAGCTGGGAGGCGTGTACCCTGCGCTATTGCCGGGTGTTCCTTCGGGGGAGCCGACCTGCGAGCCGACTAGGTAGGCCGGGGTAAAGTTTAATGAAGATGAATATAAGCAGCGAAATGATAATTAGACACACATCATGGCATTGTGATAGACCTGATCATGTAAAACGGTGATGACAACTCTGCTTGGATCCGTCCCAACGTCGGAATTACCAGGCTCTTGACATAACCGCAAACGCAAAGACATCATTAATCATCATCCTAATTCGAAGGCGGCCGGACGGCCAATCCCTACCTCATCAGGTGTGAATCCCGCTCTGCTACTATTGCAAATCAGGCCTCCAACTTGTCGGTCGAAGAAGCTACCCTCATGTCCCTCCTTTGCCAAACTATCTTTACTCCTCGTCCTTGTTTACATCGACCCCGGATATGCCATCCTCGTCCGCCTCTGCGCTTGCTTCAAGATAGAGTACTCTTTCCAGGTACAGACCCATTGAATGAACCAGTGGGTTTCCAAATAATTTGCGCTGAAGAACATCACCAGAGACCGTGATTGCTCTGCACCCATCAACCATGGCATCATCGGCGTCGAGATCCTGAAGAACCACGACGTTTCCACTGACCCTGAGCAAAGGAGTAGGGACCACGAAACCGGACGGATATCTGTCAGCCAGTTCAGCCGCAGAGAGGGCGTAAATATCAAGTAAAGCCTTGATGTTTCCGCTCTGGGCGAGGGGAACGGGATCTTCCTCGTTGACCAAGGCAAGAAAAAGTCCCGTTGCAAATCTCTGCTCACTTCCGTGCGGGATGGGGACGGCGGCAAGGGGCGGAGCAGTGAACGTTATGCAGTGAATTCGATTGAAGCCTAGCACTGTTAGAAAGCTGCTCTTGATCAACGGAACGGAGTATTCACCCCCAGTCGCAGCCGCTGTGTCGCTCTCTGGGGTCATGGACAATGCATAACACAGCTGGGCTAATGCCCCGCCCGCCGAATGACCCGTGAAAAGAAATTCGTTTACGTTCGGGCCTGAAGTCGACAGATATCTTCGTCATATGGCAGAAACACTCCTTGACAGCCGTACGCCAATGCATTGGAAGGCGTGGTCATACAACTGTTAAAAGTTCGTGAACAAACTTCTTGGAGGCAAAGTCTCTGAGTACGTGTTTCCAAGATTGCCGAAAGATATTGCCTTTCGGCCCCAGGACGAAGCAAACCTCGATTTTCGATGGCCGCGGTATCTCATCAGCTTTGGAAATCATATTGAAGGATTCGGCATTACTCTCGGCCAGTCGAACACCGCTTTAACCCAGTTCTGCCATGACGAAAAGGCTGACTGCGACGTCGTCGAATACCTCGAGCTCGCCCATTCCAAGCACGCTGGCAGTTGTCCCAAGGAGTTATTAGACCTGATTCTGATTGCTAGCGAGACCGAACCAAGCCTGGATTCCATCTGGGGAATGCCGCGTGATGCATTGTCCCTGCTCCAGTTCCACCTTTTGCGACCCCTTCAGAAGTACCACTGCGCCTCCGGGCTGCCCTTAGCAACAGAGCGATGGCTACAAAATCGCATCCGTGCTCTTCGGTTGGCCGATACATTTAACTCTCTCGCCGGCGGGATTGGAGTCGCGGTTAACTCCATGTTTTACCGCAGACCCGAGTTTATTTCCCAGATTACGATTCCCAAGTCTCGCGTTTTCGGGAGCGCGAGCGCGAATGAGACAACACGCATCCTCTGTGGGTCCTCCCTCAGCATCACACATCTCATAACTCAGAGAAAAAACAAGGCGGCATTCGCCAACCTTGTCGAATCCAACGAGAGTTTGGATCTCATTGCTCGAATGATCAAGAGTTTAGGGAAGCTTAGTGACTGGGCCGCGGACGCTGGGGCGATCAAAGAATTCATAGCTATTCATATCCGCTTTATGGGTGGACGAGTATCGTCGATTCCATACTTCAGTGCGAAAACGACCATGATAGCGCTATCGGCCAAATTCTCGACTTGGATATCTGAGAATTTCAGAGTTTACCAAGATAGTTGGATATCGCTTCAGATTGGCGGATTTATTCTTGCTCACCAACTTTTCAAGAAATCAAAAACCATCCGAGAGAAGTAGTACTGTCAAAAATGACAGACTATGGAAGAAGTCTAGTCTTTGGTCCGGAGAGGTATCGCGACCTGGAAAGTTCGAGTGCCGAATACATTATGCGACTTAGTTTGTTCGCCCACAAGTTGTCTTGCATCTATGTCTTCTTTGGATTATGTTGCCTGCCTGTATATCAGGCATTCCTATGATATGCTCGGATCCAAGTATGCCCGATATTGACCGCCGTCGGAAGCTAGCTGAGGAAATTGCGGTTGTAGACTCATAGCCGCTAGAAACGCGGGAGTTATCGGACTGAAAGTTTGTCCTGGCCTTGACGACCACAACACGTGGCTACGCAGTATTGGCAAATGCTAGGTTGAAATTCTCCGACTCGGAACATCCCACGTTACGAGGACAACATGACCAGACTGGGCTGTTCCTAACCGTGCAGACTAGGTGACGAATCACGGAGGTTAACATTCCGGAAGCATTCAAGCCCGATCTGAACGAGGACAGAAGCGCCCTGGATCTTTGGATATGACGCGTCACTACGACGGGACTACCGAAAGCATAGGTTTCGGTTTTCCATGATACAATTCATGTTCAGTGATCTCACATGTTAAGTTATGACACGCCGAGGCAATTCGATGAAGCCATCAATGTTCGATGGTTCCGGACGTAACCGGGACGAAGAACATGGAACGACATTTGACAACGTGGCAAAACCTAAGTACCAGACGAAGTCTACTACCACGCGGATTGCTTTGATATCGGTAAGAAAGCCAGTAAAACTACTTTGCGCCGACTGCACCAGATAGAACAGCGATTGTGAGCACGAACACCACGCGAATACGGGGCAAAGACCTGGCGAAGCCTTCAGGACATGACCCGCGCCCAACAGCCATCCAAGCACATACGACCATACCTACTGGAGAACTCGGGATCCCGTCCGCTCTCCCAGCGATAAACCAGTAAGGGCCGGACTAGTAGTTGGGTGGGTGACCACCAGCGAATCCCCGGTGTTGTATGTTTTTCTTTTTTGGTTTTAACCCCTCGCGAGTCTGTACGGGTGGGTGACGAAGATAGATAGGATGCCGAGGTTCAAAATGGCTCGAGCTCGTTACTATGCCTTTGATCATTTGGACAACTTAGATCTTGTGAGTCACATCTGTTCAGATACCTCGTTTCTTGCTTGCTCAAGTGGCTTCCTTGTTGACTCTAGATGTCATTTCAACAATGCCCCTCATCCCGAGACAGCTCATCTTCCGATAGATTACATACCGAGGCATAGAGTCTCTCAGAACAAGATGTAACGACGAATCTCTGTAAAGGCGGCCAAGTTGAGCTGGGTCATTTATCTCGTTGTCCAGTAAGAGGCCCTCGTGAGCGTTCGACTGCAGCTTTGAGGAGCCAAGCCCTTTCAGATAGATTGAAGGGGTGCATGCAGGTCTTTTAGGCCTGGATATGCCGTCATCAAATCCATAGTGATCTGTCGACCTATGATCCTCCCTCCCGTCCAAGCCTCAAAACGCCACGAGGATACCCCAGACATGGGTTGCTTACGCCTTCACAGCGTCACATATCACAAAGCGCGGGGTTCCCCTGTTTTTAAACCACATCATGGTCATGCCTCGGCTCGACTGCCTTCAAAGAGGGGAAATCTTGGCTTGCCACGCGAAAACCTGAAGTGGTGTGTAGCACTCCGCGCCTCAAGTCGTATTTCCCCAGATTCTAGCCCTCCAACATGTAACCAGGTCGACTGCCGAAGATCTTTGTCATGCAGGCTCACAGTCGCGGGAGTAACGGGCTTGCCTGACTAGTTTAATGGCGCTGTTCATCTGCCGATTGGGCTGTGTCATGTACTTGACATGGAGCCAAAGAAAACGGTGTCTGCGGTCGGACTCTCCATAGCGGCGTGAGCCGTTAGAGCAGCTAGAAGCCTTAGACTAGGCTTGCACTAGGAGTAGAAGTAGCCGTAATTTCGACCTCCCGAGAGCCCAGAATCCTTGGATCGGATGGAAAGGAAATCCACATGGGGAGAGCATGTCTCGGCGCACAGTCCCTGCCATCTGGAGTCTCTCCTTTGACTACACGGTTATGCGGCGTGCGCGCGGACATAAACATCTGGCCTGATTTTCGACCACTGGCAATCTCCAAGAAACAACAAGTATCGAAACACTAAGCCGTGCCTCTCTCCCACGCGCACCCACCAATGCGGTACCCCTGGCTCAGAGTTTCTTGCCGCGAGCCCTACCCATACGAGCTTCCAACAGCCTCGGCTTGGTCAATTGTTTAGGACGTCTCATAGGTCCCCGCATCGACCATGCCTCCACTGATCGTCGGAGAGAATCCAACGTGGGAGCGCCCTCGCTGCGGACGCCATCCGCAAGATCCACCGAATTAGGCAAGGCTTCGTTCCTGTAGGAAAGCCGCGTCGGAACATTGAGGTGAGACAGGGGTCTTGGCTTCCCACCACCAGGGATGTCCCGGGGGTGGGCGGGCTAGGAAAACCAACGATCGTCAGTCTACGAAGAGAAGTCATTCTATCGCGGGATAGGAGGTACGCGGATGGACTTGATGGCTATGGATGGTCTCGTTGTTCTGAGCTAGGGATCGAGCCGATGTGGGCTAGCTGACGACGTGGCGCTCAGCAGGCCACGATGTTGCCGCGAGCGAGTGCCGGAAGCCAAGTATCTGGCTGGGCCTAATGGAATGACTGCGAAGATAAATAAGACCTCAATATCTCTCCAGATGGTTGAAATGCTCACCTGGATCACCCAGCTCTTCCGGATTTCGATATCTCTTGCCCTTCGCTATTCTGTTCTCTGCCCACTTCATCCTCACTCCTAACATCCAGACACACGCCTTAAGCCCGTTGCTTGACCCCTGTCAACCACGAACATGAAGTTCCTCGCTGCCACTGCTCTCCTCACTGGCCTCGTCGCTGGGTTGCCTGCCTTCGAGCTCCAGCCTGCTGGAGCGAACCACCTCGAGGCACGCCAGAGTACCACCCGTGATGATCTCCAGAATGGCCGCACCTGTCCTGGAGTTATCTTCATCTACGCCCGCGGTTCCACTGAGAGTGGCAACCTGGTAAGAAACATACAATACAGATGCGAGTATTCCAGGCTGACCACAACAGGGCACCCTTGGTCCCTCTATCGCCACCGCTCTCGAGCGCGAGTTTGGCAGTGGCGGGGTCTGGATCCAGGGCGTGGGCGGTGCTTACCGCGCGACCCTTGGTGATAATGCTCTCCCTGATGGCACCAGCCGCGCGGCCATCGGCGAGATGACCGACCTTTTCGAACTCGCCGACAGCAAGTGTCCCGATGCCACCATCATTGCTGGTGGCTACAGGTCAGTACAGGCGCTTGTTCTTGAGTGACTATTCCACAACAGACAGCTAACACTCCCCAAGCCAAGGCGCCGCACTTGCCGCCGCAACGATCCGTGACCTCTCCTCTACGATCCGCAACAAGATCGCCGGCACCGTCCTCTTCGGCTACACAAAGAACCGCCAGAACAACGGCCGCATCCCTAACTACCCGACGGAGCGCACCCGTATCTTCTGCAACGCGGGCGATCTCGTCTGTGATGGCCAGCTTATCATCACCGCCAGCCACCTGACCTACGGTAGCGATGCGCGCGGCCCTGCGCCTGCCTTCCTCATTGCCCGTGTAAACAGCATCTGAGAGGTGTGAGGGGATGTTGTCTTCGGACTGCTTGAGGGGCGCTGAATACGCGGTCAGTTGCGGCTCAGGCGGGCTGGAGGTGACGGATTACATGGATTAAATGAAATGAAAGCAGGACCACTGAGTGGCCTGGGGAACGTTTCACGCACTTTGATGTATTGAGTACATTTTTCTTACTTTCTTTTATCTTACTTAGGGCAAACAACGAGAAACGATGCATCGAACCTGTAGCAAAGATGTGTGTCGATTGGTGTGCTGTTGATCGTAGCTCAAGAATCGGGGTTTGACGTAGTAGCAAGCCAAAAACTGTATGCTCGGATCATTCAGAACAGGTTGTTCACCTCCGGTACCCAAGTCCATTCTCGTACTCCTGGTGGTACAACTCCTGAGGATGCTGCCCCTGTCGATAATCATACGCCCCAGGATCCTCCAGCCCCGTGCGTCCTGCCCCCATCTCATGCCTCTGCCCAGGAGAGAGATGATGCCCACCGTACACCGGCGGCGCAGCATATACCTCATGCGGCTGGCTTGGCTGACCCGGCATCTCGTGTGTAGCATACGTCCGATAGGACTCGTGTGGCATCTCATGCGCATTAGGCGAGTGCGCGGCCGCAAACGGGGCCTGTGGCGGCGGACTCTGCGGTGTGAGCGACCTGTATGAGGCGTGCCGGTCCTGCAGGTCAGGCGACACAGATGAGACCTTGCCCGCAGAACCTGCGCCAAGAGCCGTGCCAGTCGTGGAATCAAGTTCCGTTTGAGAGACGTGAGAGTAGGCCGAAGGCGTCACGGCCGTCTGCGCCATGGCGGGGGGCGGCGAGGAGGGAGTGAGCCCAGCCGGGCCGGGAAAGGCGGGACTGGGCGTGCGAATGGAGTCTTTGGTCTTGCGGCGGCGGCAACAGCAGAAGGCGAGAATGGCAAGGAGGATGAGGCCAATGCCGCCTCCGACGGAGGCGCCGATGATTGTGGACATCGGGGGCCCGGAGGAGTCCGAGGAACCCGAGCTATCGGCGGCGGCATTGCCCCCTTGGTTGCCCGTGTCCGAGTCGGCCTCTGGGTCGGAGTCATCAGAGTCTCCGTTCGGTGGAGGGCTGTCGGATGGCCCCCCGGCAGGGACATGCTTGGTAGTGGTCTCCTCAACGGTGACGACAGTCACGGCATTTTCGAACTCGGTTGAGGTCGTGAACTCGACCTCGACAGTCGTTGTCCACTGAGTCTTCCAGTCTGTTTCTGTGTCGGTCACGGTGGTGAACGACGTTGACTCGACTGTGTTAAACGCTGTTTCTGTTACAGTATCGCGGCGCACAACGGAGACACCGCGACGCTCAAGAGCCTTGGCGAGGATATTCAAGCTGGGCGCCGGACGGAGGAAGAATACAGGAACATAATCCGAGGTCAGGAGGTTGGTGGATGTTGTTGTGGGGGTCGGTACAGCCAGCGCAGTACGTTTGGCTAGGTCCGTAGCGGGATCGGTGATAGTGACCGTTGTGGTAATGGTCACGGTGCCGGTGTCTACCCCTGATAAGGTGGTGTAAACGGTCGATGTTGATGTCTCCGTGAACTCGGCGGTGGTCGTGGCTTCGCCGCTTACGGTAGTAGTCAAAGTGGACGTGGTCCATACTGTCGAAGTCAGGGTGATTGTCGTGCTAAGGTCCGTATTAGAAATGCTTTTTGTGTTGTATAGGTTGGAAGACATACCTCGGATCGACACATGTGCCTTCGCCGTTGTCGCACCTCTGATCACCGTCACAGCACTACTCAGTCAGCGAGCCCTTTTACACATGGAAAACAAGCAACATACGTAGTGGGATTTGTCATTCGGCCGACAACAGGTCTGCCCCTCCTCGCAGCACACTTGATCCTCACCTGGAACACTCGACCCGCAACACGACGTGCCCGTCCGACAGCACCACCCAGCAGTCACCTCGCCGCAACAGATGTAGTCACCGGTGCAAACGCCACCGTCGGTCCATTCGCAAGCTACCGTCTCATCCTCATCCGTCTGTCGTCTCACGCGGCTAACCCCGGCGTCGGGGAAGCGCCGCGCTGCGACCAGGGGAGGGAACCGCTTGCTGCTGAGGGCGGACCGGGAGATGGCCGTCCACTCCCGGATGAAAATTTCTATCTGGGTACGATCAGTAACGTTGAGCTCTCGGATGCTGATATCCAGAGCCTCCAAGGGGGACGTCAAGGCGGCAGCGAGGCGCCACAGAAAAGTGAGGACTAGTCCGTCGAAGGCACGCATACTGAACAAGCTACGGAGCATGAGAGGCCTGGGAAGTTGAGTAGAACGGAATCCCACATTCGAGGAATCCATGGTCTTATCCCGTTTGTTGAGCCGCACCTCTGCACCGAAACGGCGCAGCAGCCTGATCATGTTCTGTCCATTTTGCTGGACGTAGAAGCCCACTTTGACTCCTGGCTATTGGATGAAGTGCCCACAGCCTGCTTGAGTAGCGTGTCTGCATGCATGGAGAAACAGCACACCAGGCCCAAAAGGGGAATACGAGCCAGGGAGGAGGGCGGCCGGGCCTACAGAGATCTATTCTTGTCACAGCCTGACCTGTGAGGACATGTGACTGGGGATGTCGAAGGGATTCAGCTTTTTGCCAAGAGTAGAGAATCGTTTGAGCTGAAGCTGCCGGGCCACTGGCGCGGTGTCAAGTGCTGATGCTTCAGAGCCTTGCAGTATTATCCTAACGTACCATGACGCACTTATGAACTACTGTTGTTTCGTTGGACTTATCGTAGCCTCGTCGGGGAATCGTGAATAAATTCAAACTGCTAATTCCAAAATGGTTGCTGCCCGCCCAGATGCAAGTGTCTACATGACTAGGAGATATATATCACTCTTTGAATCTCAGATCATAACCCTCCTCATGCTTTATTCATCCGCCGCTTCCTCCTCCGGCTCATCACGCTTCTTCTCATCCATTCCAATGGTGCCGTACCACGCAATAGACGCTAGGCCAATAAAGGCCGACACGCAGCTCGCCAGGAGGGCAATGTACCCCTTGGCGGTGAACCCAGCCGGCAGCCGCGGCCCCGGAGCGTTCTCTCCACGCAGGTCGAACACGTCCCGCGTGTTACCGGCAGCGTTTCCTTCCGTTGGCACCTTGCCCGCGCGGCACGCGGCGAGGTGATCTTCAGGCAGGGTCTGTTCCTGCAGCGCCAAAGGCGCCTCGACGATGGTGGCGACGAGGCCTTGGTCCATGTGCCACTCGATATGGCAGTGGAACAACCAGACGCCGGGGTTGTCGGCGCGGAAGCGCAGGACAAAGTTGCCGTTGGGCTCGGCGAAGACGGTGTCGCGGCGCATGGGGAACGCGGGGGGCACGTTGGCGTCGTCGTCGATGTAGACGCCGGCATCGGGCGGGGAGCGGTAGACGACCTGGAAATTGTGGCCGTGAAGATGGAAGGGATGCTTGCCGTCATCGGCATTGTTGAGGATCAGCTCGATGACGTCGTGGTGGCGGAGGACGTGGGAGATGGTGTGGGTTCCGTAGACGCGGGCGTCGGTGGCGTTGGCGGCGCCGACGGTGAGGGCCGAGTAGAGGGAGGGCACCTTGGGGGCGACATACGTGAGGTCGTTGAAGAAGGCGTAGTTGGCGCCGTTGCCGAGGTTGTCCATCTTGACGTCAAAGCTGAGGGAGTAGTTGGGGTTCTCGAACAGCGGAAGACGATCGTGGGGCACAAGGGTAAAGTCGTCGAAGAAGTCGAGATCATCAACAAGGGTTGGCCTGGGGAGAGGCTTCTCTTCATCGTAGACGAGCCAGCCTGTCACGTTCGAGTTTTGGTCCTCCGGGATCACATCAAAGAGTTCCTCGTCCATGGCGCTGACAATGGCAAAGTTCTGCGAGGCATCTCCGCGGGTGGTCACCAGCACACTGTAGCGCTGGGCAGGGGTGATGTAGAGGCGATCAGCAGCGGCGGCCTCCGTCCAGACGCCGTCGACCTCGACAATGCGCATTTCGTGGCCCTCGATCCAGAAGTAGTGAGCGGCAAAGGCGCCAATGTTGACGAGGCGCAGGAGGTACGTCTGGTCAGGCTTGACAGCGACGTGCAGGTTCTGCGTGTCGTTGAGGAGGGCAGCCTGGGGTACGGGTTCGGCGCCGGTGGGATTCTCAACGTTGATAAGCTCGTGGATGAGGGACCGAATAGGCTGGTGGTACCAGTCAGAGAGCGAGATGACGACCTCCTCGTCGTACTGGCCTTCGTAGGGGCCCTGGGGGTCGTGGACGACGACGGGGCCGCGCAGACCCTCGGGATACTGGCCGTCATTGTGCGCGTGGTACCAGTAGGTGCCAGGTTGGTCGAACTGGGGATGTTAGGCCAAGTTCGGTTGTCTCAGATCTGTGGTCGCAGGTGATATGATATGACTCCAGGTCGTATGATCCCAGATCACATCACCGAACAGATGTTACTCACCTTGATGTTGTAGGTAAAAGAGCTCCCGACGGGAATGGCACACTGGGTCACGCCCACAGCACCGTCCATGTAGTTGGTTCCGTTCTGGAAGAAACCGTGAAAGTGCAGACTGGTGCTCGCGTTGCCGAGATCATTGTGGACGTGCAGGAGCAGCGTGTCGCCGATGGTGGCTGTGATGAGGGGGAGGGGCCACTGGCCGTTGACACCGATGGTGGGACGGTCAAAGGCGCCGTCGGGGTTGGCCGTGACCCATCCGACGGTGAAGTCCCTCTCGAGAACGGCGGAGTGAGCGGCCGAGGCGAAGAGGGCGGCGATGCCGGCGAGGGAGAGAAGACCCATGGTGGGTGGGTGGTGGTTCGATGAGACGAGATGAGAGGAGATAAGACGGAATGAGTTGAGATGCCGTGGTTTAGATGCTAGGCGTGGAAAGCCATATGAAGAGGAATGGCGATATGTCGATGGGCTTACTGCATGCTATGATGGAAGTCGGCCCAGATGAGGCAGTATGTCGATGTCCGAGTTGGCGTCCGATGGCGTTGCGCTGTATGTGGTGCAGATTTTGAGCCGGTCGGGCAGATGCCTATCCCATCTTATCTGATGTGCTTCAGGCGGGGTGCAGGGGGGGCGGTTGCGGGAGTACCTCTATAAGGGGGTGTCTTGGGATGCTGTGACGTCCCGTTTATTTGGCATTTTTACGGATTAAAAATCAGGCAAAATTTACAGTAGGTATGGAGTCACCAGTGATTTGGATTGATTCTGAATAAAATGCATCGAGAGATTGGACAGGGCGGGGGACCGAACATCAGGTGACGCTGTATCCAAGCAGGTAGCATGGCTGTATGCATCTAAGAAGATACCCATAAACCCAGGTTTAGCATGCACGTGCTCCGTGATGAATCATCACCTTATCGCATCTAATCAGATCCGACGCGATCCGAACTCGGCTTACGAGCAGAAACTGCGTCACGCCACCACACCAACCAGCACCAGCTCAGACATCCACACAGCTCCGACCAGCCTCAGGCCTCATTCAATCCAGGCCTCATCAAACCCTCGGCACCAAGTCGGGGTCATCAAATCATCAACCCCATCCCGTCAAATTCATCGTACACGGAAGCCAACATGGAAGACCTCTTCTCCCTCCCCAGTACGCCTCATCACCCCTCACTCGCACATCTACTTTGCTGATCGACAGTCTTCTTCATCACGTTCCGCGAGTCGCTCGAGACAGCCATCATCGTGTCGGTGCTCCTTGCCTTCATCAAGCGCACCCTTGACCCCCAGCGCGATGCCGCCCTCTACACCACCATGGTGCGCCAGGTCTGGCTCGGCACCGCTGTCGGCGTCCTCGTCTGCATCCTGCTCGGCGCCGTGCTCATCGGCGGCGTCTACGGCTTAGCCGCCGACGAGATGGGTGGCGCCGAGGACATCTGGGAGGGCCTCTTCTCGCTTGGCGCCTCTCTCGTCATCACCGTCATGGGCGCCGTCCTGCTGCGCGTCACCAAGCTCCAGGACAAGTGGCACGCCAAGCTGAGCAAGGCCCTGAGCAGCTCGAGCAGCGACCACCAGAACGGAACCTTCATGGACCGCTTCCGCTTCCTCTCCGAGAAGTACGCCCTCTTCATCCTGCCCTTCATCACCGTCCTGCGTGAAGGCTTCGAGGGCGTCCTCTTCATCGCAGGTGTCGGCATCGGCATGCCCGTCTCCGCCATTCCCCTGTCTGTCGTCTCCGGCCTGCTCGTCGGCGCCATCGTCGGCCTCGTCATCTACAAGGGCTCCAACGTCGCTCCGATCCAGTACTTCCTCGTCTTCTCGACCTGTTTCCTGTATCTGGTGGCCGCCGGCCTCTTCTCCAAGGGCGCATGGCACCTCGAGGCGCACCAGTGGAACCTTGTCGTGGGTGGCGATGCTGCCGAGCTCGGCTCAGGGCCTGGTTCGTACGATATCCGCCGCAGCGTGTGGCACGTGAACGTACGTTTTTCTTTCCCCCTCCTCTCCCCTGCTCCACAGATTCCCCCAGGCGGACTAACAAACGCAGTGCTGCAACCCGGACCTCAACGGCGGCGGCGCCTGGGGCATCTTCAACGCCGTTCTCGGCTGGCAGAACTCGGCCACCATCGGCTCCGTTGTCTCCTACAATCTTTACTGGATCGCTGTCGCTCTGGGCTTTGCTGCCATGGCCTGCCGCGAGCAGGGTCGCTGGCCTTTCCCCAAGGTCGGCAGCAGCAGCAACAACAAGAGTGCTCCCGACGCCGACCGAGAGCCCCTCCTCGCCGGGGCTGCGAGGTAGGTCCGCCGACCGCCTAATCCTTGAACCCGCGTTGTGGACTAGTGGATTTGGTGCAGATTTGATGGTGACCTGGAGATGCTCGTCCGTGGGCGGCGGGCCAAGGCGAAGAGGCCATGAGGTTGTGAAATGTAGCCGGATGAAGGAGGGAGAAGAGGGGAAGGCTGGTTTAAAAGAGACACACACTATGGGAAGCGGAAAGCCCAGTCTCATTCATGAGTATCATCTCAAGGGACGTTTCAAGGGACATCTCAAGAGAACGCCAGCTCGAGCAGCGGCGAGACGACGTACATAAAGCATTTCAGCATGTTCAGCATCAGCATATAGACAGACATTAAGCGACATATCATTAAACTGCGCAAACCTGCTCACATCTCGTACTTTGTCCATCACCTCGTCTAATCAGTCAATCATATCATGGCGTGCATCACTGCTTCACCGCCCCAACCCCCTTCAGGACGAGCCACCCCGCCAGTAATCCATGGAACCACCTCCCCACTGCCGTCTCCAGCATAGTCGGCTTCTCTCCCCCATGTCGCCACATCCACGTCTCATTCACAAATACCACCGGCCCCGAGAAATCGGCATCGGCATCGGCCTCGTCACCCCGAACCTCGGCGACGATGATCCCCCGCACCTCCGGCCCCGACCACGAAGGTGGCGCCTCGATCACGAGCTCCACGCGCTCTGACCGCACCGCGTGGCCCCCACCGTGATACACGACTTTGTACACGCCGTTAACAAGGTCGCCACGCGCAAACGCCAGGTCCTGGAGCCAGGCTGCATCAAACGTGCGGCGCACGGCCGGCTCGCGGATCGACGCCCGGATCGCGAGCGCCTGGGGCGTCCAGCTGAACGCGGACTGGACAGCGTAGGCGTAGGCGCGAAGAAGGGGTGACGGGCTCTCTCGATCCTTGATGGATGCAGACGAAGATAGAGGATGGGCAAGCTCTGTCGCGGGGACGGCGTGCGAGACGACGCGCTCAAAGGCGAGGGTCCATTTTGTCTCGTCGGACGCGACGTCCTCTGGCAGGCTAAAGGGCTTGGGCGGGATCTCCTTGTCGCGGGACGATGGGCGGTGAGAGCGGCGGCCTGTCGAGAGGGCCGTCGCGCGGGCGATCCGTCGCTCGAGATAAAAGAGGTAGACAGCCGAAAGAGTGATGGGGAGGAGAGCCAGGGTGGCGATGGTGGTGCTTGTGCTTGGCATTTCGCTGACCGTCTTTCTTGGGCGGAAAATCGTGACGAGTCTTGATGAAGTGATGGTTGATAGCCAAAAACAAAAGCTGGCTTTGCGCAACGTCTTTGTCTCGAGCTTAATCTCGAGCCTAAGGCTGACGTGCGCCGGCTGCTTCCGTCGTATCTCGCTTTCGCGTTCAGCTCGTGGTGTGGTGCTACCCCAACAGTGCCTGCTGATCACCTGGATTGCCGTCATGTGGTAGCGTCGTCGGCCGTCAGCAGCCTCAGGCGTTGGTGCATGTCACTTGACCTTGTCCATGATGAACTTGTCAGCCATGGGCGAATATGAAACAATCATGGGTTGCCTGACACGTCGCAATTGAAGAAGGTCGACGGGGCTATCCGCAAGCACGTAGCATACAGTATGAGGTAAGCGGGGGATGCTTCTACTCGACGTAAACTCCTTCGTGACAAAGTTTCAGCCTTCGACAGAATTATCGTGCCCCGGTCGAGAGTGTCCCACACGGATCGACTCTGCGTCTTCCTCCTTGATGCCGGGTTTCCTCGAGCTCACGTAGTCGAAGAAGACATAGGGGTGAGCGACGGTCAAACAGGTAATCGAGAGCAAAATCATGGCTCAGTCCAGGATAAGGACCAGCGTCTTGTTCTGCATCAAGTCGCTCCCCCATCTGTCCGACATTTCGGGCACACTGCAATCCTATTGATACCCATCGAAACACCACCTCGCCGGCGCAACCAGTGACGCTGCCAGAGATAGATGACCATCAGTCCACCGCACCGTAACATCTTGGCCAGCTAAAACGCAACGCAAGCAACGAAGAAGACGCAGGCGTCTAGGATGAAGTAGGCGCTGTAGAGTGCGAGCCCAATGGGGCAGCGGGCCGATATCGTCGCAGCTTTTGAATGAGAGTGGTTGACTATTGGCTTTTCGACCATCGTATGAGCGCTCTTGGTGTTAGCTGATGTTCCAACAAGGATTTAATAACTACTCAAGCAGATTGCTCAAATACGTAAGTAATTCCCGTCACGGTGGTGTTCCGGGCGCCTGCTCAGGTGCTATATCGAGATTCAGGTCAAATCCACGAAGAAGCAAAACGGTTGAGGCATGAAGAGAATATCTGAGTTATTGTTTGCCTAGAGCGTCCGGCATCTTTCACACCCCCATCCCGGAATGGTGATATATCGAGTCCTTCGGACCGTGGGAGGTCTTACCTGAGATGACGTCGAGTTGCTCGCGTGTCGGAGGACGGCTAGATGTACTAGCGGTTCGCTACGTTGGCTGGCTTCGGGCGTGGACCGGAGGCCAGACCGCAAAGCGAAACACAGCCTCCAACCCCACTCCAACGCATTTCATATTACCCCGTATGAGTGCTCTTGTCTGCTTGCCTCTTATCTTCCATTCTTGTGGACAGACTGGCGAAGATGGTGGGACTCCATCACTTCGTCCGTCTATGTCTTTCTCAGATTTGAGGGACGCCACGAGCATAGACTAGACTAGATGGTTGATCATGCCGTTGCTTTCCATCTTTCTAGAGCTGCCAAGGTGCTACTCAAGAAAACCATTTGATACAAATAAGGACAAGAGGAATATCGTTGGGGTATGCACGGAGGGCAGCAGCTTGGTGGCACCATGGCTTTGAGGCTGAACGTGCGAGTATATAAAATACGTCTGCTAAAGCAATATAGACTGCCCAAAACTGAAAGATCCCTTGGTTGGAGATTTTACGTAAGGAATCTTTACAATCCGTATGAATTACTGTTTCCATATCCTTCGGTCGACTACAAGATTAGACAGAGATCTCGAGCAGGATCTGAGTTTGCAGTGAGACCACTTCTCTTTAGCATATTTGACCTTTGGCACCCGCATCATACGTAGCTCTACACCAGATGGACGAAATGCCGCAGATGAATCAACCGGCCATTGCCAAGAGCACCGGGTTACGGGCCGCCACGCCACGGATAGCTTCATTTTTAAGGAGGGTTCAACGCCCTGCATGCGAGGATGGGACTTTGGTAAGCCTTGTCCTCCGCAAGTCGGTCACCAGATCCCTTTTCGTGTCGAGCATTGCAGTTTGCCGCCTGATGGACCATGTAGATTTGGGACTTTGGAAAAATTAAAGTTTGACCCTATCAATCACCCCGCAATTATGCTGGTTTAGTACTCTCGTGCGCCAGCGGGATCAGTGCTTGCATACACACAAGCCGAACAGTATTCGAAGCTCTTGGCATGGCGTGGGGGAAAGGACTGGTGAGGGTCAAAGCCGTGATCTATGGATTTATGATCTCCTGACATGTGGCAGTCGTCAGTGGTGCCCTTTCAACAGCGATGATCAAGAGGTTCAAGAAATCGCGAGAATATGTTGAAGTTTCTCCGCACTTGTAACTCGGGATATTTACCGCCATCTCAAAGCTCTTGGCCCGAGACGCCAGCCTTGAAACTTCGATCCCTAGTTCGTGGAAGTGGTACTGGTGTGATTCCAGGGTATCTGTGATTGGGGGTCAGGTTGAGCGACTATGACGAAAGTTCCATTCAACGCAGCCGAATGCAGGCTTTCACAGCCGAGCAGGGGCACCATGCATTGGAAATATCCGGTGAAGCTCTACCTCAGCCAATAACCACATCAGCCACACGAGCACCTATCACCTAGTTTTGGTCTTTGTCGGTGTCTGCGGAGAAAAACAGCAACACCAGATCACATCGTGGTCCAGCTTCCGCAGGCAGACCGGAGAAGACTTCTCATGTGAGTAGCCATGCTACCTAAGTCGGGAAGGTAGTATTGAGGATTGTGGATGATTCACAGATCACGCACGACGTGGCGCCTGACCATGATGCGTCAACCACACTGGTTCTTGCCGAACAGAAACTATACATAATACATCGAATAAGGTGGCTTCATGTCCTGTGAGCCGATCCTTGTATTTTGTTCAAATTAAAGATATAAAAGAGACAGATTCCAGCTCAAGAGACAACCCTGATCTTGCTTCTGTCTTCATCAAGAGCTCTTGCTCTGTTCCATTCATCGGATCAAGCCACACTACACACCTCCTGACACGAGCGGTCCGCTACTTATCTCCCAGCAAGTCGTATGTTAAACAACCCTCTACTTTAGTTCCCTTGTCTAGCTCATGACCAACTAAAATACCAATCGAACAGCACCATGCGCTTCGAGAAAATTATCCTTGCTGTCTCGACGGCCGCCTCTCTTGCCACTGCGGCCCCCGCCCCCGTGGCCGACAGCGTGGAGAGTGCAGCGGCAGATACCACCACCGAAGACGATGCCATCATCAACTGGGATATCCTCGAAGACTATGAAGTCATCGAGCTCGAAAACGGCGTCAAATTCCTTGGCGAGCAGATCAAGTCCCCGAATGAGGCAGCCCGCGTCCGCCGCGCTCTTGAGACGCGCCAGACCCGTGACTCATGCGGCGCCAGCAGCTTCGAGAACCAGACCTCCGGCGGCTCTCCCACGGTCAATGACTGCGCTGTAGTCTGCAACACGGCCCACGCTGCCGACTGGTGGATCAAGTCGTCTTTCTGCGGCAATGTCTGGAACGGCGGCTCGTCCACCTGTTACAACCCCATGATCTGGTACGGGTCCTGCGTCTTCGGCGCTGCCAGGAAGTACAGCGGCACGGGAAACTACGATGGTGCCGTCGGCGCCTCTGACATTGGTGACTTGGTGCGTGACAGCATCAACTGGTATCAGTCCGGTGGTCGGGTTGGGTCGCGCGGGGAGATGAAGTGCAGGATTGCTAACTTTGGCGACCCGGCTCACTACACCGCTACTACCTGGGGTCTTTACCACACCTGAGTGATAAATCCTAGTTCTCTCGAAACGACATGTTCAAAGTCACGAGAGAGAAATTCTGGTGATAAGACCCTGAAGCACAGCCAGTTAGGTTTGAAGCGGAGAAGAAGGTGCCGTAGCCCTGAATCTCTAATTACATGACGGGAGACACATATTCTGGAGATGAAGATGCGTTTGGAAACCGAAGAAGACAGACCTGGTTGATTGTCAGACAACAAGAAATGCACCTTAATCCAATCAACTTGGCTCCTTGGTGACAGCCTTCAAATCTCCCTCTTGCACATAATTCACGTTAAGACAGGGCTACGCCTACAACCCCGGTTTTGTTTGATTAGAACGTAACAGATGTATGTACACGTGAACCCAGAGTCTCGCTTGAGAACACCAAGGTGGCGAAAGACAGGCGTTGCTACTATCTGGAATTGGATTGAACCACTTTGGGCACCAAATTCGAGGAAATCAATAAGTTGCGCTTGACCATGGCAAGTACCGAAATAATGCTAGTTTGTGTGAATGTTCTGAACCCGAGTCTCGACCATGCATCGGCTGAATCTCATCCAAGCGCCGTAGAACTCCTAATACTGACTAAAATGTCAAATCCGTGCTAGTAAATCATTTCCAAAACGCCTCAGAGCGAGGGGGACAGAGGTTGGGCGAAGTTGAAACCCACGATACCCTCAGCGATAGCGCTCTGCTCAGCATCGCCCAGCTTGGAAAAAACAGAGATGCGCCGTCCAATGATGCCGTCATCGCCGACCTGCAAGGAAATAGGTTGTTGCAATATCATCTCGAGAGCATCGCCGCCATCCACAAAGGACCCATTAGAGAAGGCAAACTCGTGGAACAGCCCACACTCTTCCCGCCGCCTTGTCATGTCTCCTGACTTGCTGTGTCGTGTTAGGCCGAGTTTTTGGAGCCGGAACAAATCACAAGCAAACGTACTGGATGATAAATTTCAAGTCTTCCAACGAGGGCGAGGCTTGTCCTTCTCCCCAAGTCCATCGGGCGTGTGTGGCCGTAGCGCTGGACGGATCACCAGGGGTGTGGAATGCCAGGTCTCCTCGCAAACTGGTCAAGTCGAACGTACGAGTGGCGGGGATTGGAGATGCAAGGGTCGGATTAAGCACTGCCAGGGCGCCGCCTCGAGGTCGGTTGGATGTATCGTGGCCGCACATTGCTTCAGTGGTAGCAGGTCGATGATATGGGGTACTCGGTGGGTGGATCTCGGTGAGGTTGGTGGGGGTTTGGCGTCACAATACCACGTCCAACCAACAGAACAAAGACCCAGAAAAGCAGCAATGCCAGAAACTTTCTTGATTTGAGGATGAGGAATCTCTTTATATCAAGGCTGAAGAGAAGAATGTCAACTGAGGTCGCTGCCTTCTGAAGGAGCAGCGCGACTCGAGTATAAGAAACCTTGATGGCTGGTCCCAGAACAAGATGCCTGGATCAGGGTGGCCCAAGCTCCTGGGCAGCTGGCACACCGAAAACATGCGCAAACCGCGTACCAATGAAACCTTGACAGTGCCTGGGGAAATGGACGAATCAGAGACCCGAATGGTGAGAAGATTAGAGCAAGTATCAACCACGCGCTCAAGTTTCCGCCCTCATCCATCCGCGCCAGTTTCAGCGTGATCAATCGAACATGTTTCGACTTGAGATGACAGCAAGCAGTCTCAACCGAACGTCCATCCGTCCTGGGGGAGGGACGGATGAGACATCGGAAATTCGGGCAGTTGCCATGTAGCGCACCTGCCACGGCCGGCCCCGCCAAGTGCTTCTTTGGGCAGGGTCGACGGGCAACGAGCCAGTAAGCTATGACGAGGCAGCCCTCAAGGTGCGCATCCGACCCTCGCTCTTCCCAGTCGCGCAATGCACTTGCCTCCAGCAGCGGCAAGCACGTCAGATGTCAGACGTCAGCCGGTCTGCTCGGTAGATGAAGAGGGGTGGATGTGAGTTGGAAGCTACCGAGAAGGAGGTGCCTGCCTCATTAAACTGCTCAATCCCCCGCGTCCCGTCCCCTTGTAGTTGTCACCGGATTCCAGCGACGACCCCTCCTCTCTACTCTACCACGTTTGCCGTCTCTTCTTCTCTCGCGCCGTCTGCATCTACTATCACCAGTCCGCGCCCTTCTGATCCAGTTCGACAACGTTCCAGCCTCTCAGTTCAGCTTTTCAAGCTCCCTTCGACCTCAGCCGCAACCGCCATGGCGTATTCTCTCCCGCCCCTCCCCTACGCTTACGATGTACGTAGAGCATCCGCTGCATGATGCCTGCCGGCTCCCTCGGACGGATCATGTACTCGAATACGATGCTTCCCGTCCCCTCCCGATCTATCTTTGTACTGACTCTTCCAGGCGCTCGAGCCGCACATCTCAGCCCAGATCATGGAGTTGCACCACAGCAAGCATCACCAGACCTACGTCACCAACCTGAACAAGGCCCTAGAGACGTACAACCAGAACCCTCTGTACACTCGTGCCGGTGTCCTCGCTGCCCTCAACTTCCACGGCGGCGGCCACATCAACCACTCGCTCTTCTGGGAGAACCTGTCCCCTGCCTCGAGTCCCGATGCCAGCACCGATGCTGCGCCCCAGCTGATCGCTGAGATCACCAAGGTCTGGGGCGGACTGGATCAGTTCAAGGCAGCGTTCAATGCCGCTCTTCTCGGCATCACCGGCAGTGGTTGGGGCTGGCTTATCAAGGACGAGACGAACCGCCTGGCCATCGTCACTACCAAGGACCAGGACCCCGTCACCAAGGGCGTCCCCGTCTTTGGAGTCGACATGTGGGAGCATGCATACTACTTACAGGTACGATACAATCCGATACTGACCTCAATACCTGAACTGACTTGTTCCCGCAGTACCTCAACGGCAAGGCTGCGTACGTCGAGAATATCTGGAATGTAATCAACTGGAAGACGGCCGAATCCCGCTTCTCGGGTGCCCGTGAGGATGCCTTCAAGGCTCTTAAGGCTGCCCTCTAATCGATTCATTGTTCTGCTGGCCTCATGTCATACTTCCATCATTGCGTGACCGATTCCTACATATCTTTTCAGACATGCAGTGTTCATGTCTCGGCCTTGCCCGACCTTGCTACAGCACGAATCCCCTTTCCCGTCTTCACTCAGCCGCCACAGCCTGGATCAGTCGTGTCGGTTCATCTTACCACGCATAGTCTTGGTCACTTCGTCTTCACAGGATACGCCGAAAGAGGAGTCCTTCGACGCCACACAAGATGGTGTAGCCCCAGCATCCGCCATCTGGACTGATCGACGCTTCTCTTCATTCTTGTGATACCACACACGACCCCAGTAGCAGCCGCAGTGCCGACGGCAGGTTGCTGCCCAGAATTCCCTCGGACCACCGTCTTGCAAGACTGTCTCAGTGTCCGGCCCTGCAGCATCCTTTGAGCTTACCGTTCACAGTCAACCTTCTCTCCATATCTACCTCGCACGCTTTGCAAGTGCTACCAGTCGCACTTGCGGCCACCGGACCTGAACTGAAGGCTGGGAGGACTCCCGTACGACCTGCCGCTCACATGGCCGAATTTCACCAGTGACTCCATGTCCCCCGTCTCACCACGGATCTTCTCCTTTTCCTCGCTGACCTTGCGTCCGAAAGCTTCCCATTCAACCCGACCCGCGTCCAACACTCCTCAAGTTCAAACAAAACACCCGAGTGGCGGGTCACTCCTTCCGCCCATCCCCACCCCATACCCGCTCAACAAACAAGTGTCCGCCCGAGGATGGTTGTTGGTTGATCTCTGTGGTTCGGCCCTTGTTGGCCAAGACGGGACGCCACAGGTGCACCTTGACGGCAAAGTACCTCGCGGCTGATTACCGTTTACATACGCACCGCATGGACGGCGCACGACCTCCTGTCACGGCCTCATGTAGGGAAAGGTGTGATCCGGGCCACGATCTGTATGTGAGGTGATCGTCAGGTTGTTCTCTTCCCGCCCGCCTTGCCAACCCTGTAAGATGCTGCCACGCTGCCCGCACCTGTCCCTGAACGAGGGCGCACAAGTATTGTTAGCTCGGAATTTGGAGATACAGCAGTGAAGTTACAGCGTGACCAGTGTTAGAGGTTGTGTACTGTTGGGCAGGCACGCTGGCCTCGGCTGGTCGGTGGATCGACTGACTACAGCTCAATAGCGACCACTCGACAGGGTTTCCCACTGCCACTCCTGCGCCCTCCTTTCACGAGATGAAAACAAGGAACTGCCCGGCAGAGCGCAGGTCAGCCGATGCAGGTACCCGATCCTGTGCGAGGTGGAGCGGCCATGCCCGGCCTTTGGCTGAGCTCGTAATTCAAAAGAATCTTGGTGTGCTGAAAACCTCACAAACAGGACTGGTCGAATCAACGAGCAGCTGTCAATCATCGGCCTCCTATTTCCAGCCGTCGCGGAAGACTACGGGACAGCGCACTCTCACCCACAACCCACTTGAACTGCAATACTCAATTTCGGGCCCTCTCGTTTGCAGTGGAATTGGCTATTTTTCTCGGTTGTCCACAGACAAACTAATGCAGTTATTGTGTTTATGGAAGTCAAGGTGTCTGCCATGCCATAGGCTAATGCAATTGCAACTAGCATCTGGCAGCAGCAATGACAACCGCACGATCCATGATGTGCTACCCACGGGCAACGGCCGCTCGACACACGATCCGGCATCGAAGCCGAACTGTGGACGCAGATCATCAATAGCGCGGCTTTTGATGCAGGTCTTTTCGGCTGGGATGCTGGGCCAATGCAGCTCTGGAGCTGTCAGCCGGAGTCGACAGTTCCGTTGGCCTGTCGCTGCGTCCACCTCAAGTATACGAGAAAGAAAACCGCCAATATCAGCCCCTGACCTCAAAATAAACGCCCTCGGGTTAGTCCTGTGGCTTTTATGCTGAAATTAGCATCAGTCACCCCCTTTCAATCACCAAGCATCCCGTCACCTTGAGCAATCGGAAGTAAGACACCATGCACTGGCGGCCGCCACCTCACTCAACCTGAACCTGTTGGCGATGATGGGGAACGCGGACACATGCATGGAGCTTCCCGGATAGCCTGCTCCCCCACCCCTCGCGTGTACATCGTTATCAAGTGTAGGATGTACCGCATGGGAGCCAGCATGGGTCATGGAAAGGTGCCGGCCCAGCAGATCAGTCGAATATCTCGTGTCGCCCCCTGCATGAGTGTGCAAAGCTTGCTTGCTTTACCGTTGAGGCTAAGATCCATAGATATAAAGCCTAGAGACTGCGCCATGTTTTCCTTTCTTGTGCTGCAAAGCTCAGTCTTCCAAGTCTAGAGACGGCAGCTTGAACACTCTCCTCCGCCTCTAGCAGGCAACACACTCGTTTGAAGCGAATACATTTTCTCTCCGGATCCCACTCCATCATGGTCAACATCATCGCTCTTGGCGCTCTACTGAGCCTGAAGTCAGCCCCTTCCCCTTGGCTCCAAAGCATCGCTTTCCTGGAAACTCCAACTAATCAGTGACTTAGGTACGCCACCGTCGATGCCTTTCCCCAGGGCTACGATGAATATGAGCTACCGCTGTCTTCGACCATCACCCTTACCACGTGTGGTCCAGGTTGCGCAACCACTACGGTGACCGTGACCGAGTCTGTCGCCTCATGCGCACCTTGCTCGTACAGCTCAGCCTCGTCGGACTATGGGACTTCTTCGATCGATACGGAGACCCAGAGCACTGTGGAATCCACTCTTCCAATCATCTCCACCACGACTTCTGGCCTAGTTAGCTCGTCTGCCGGCCTCTCAAGCACAATTCCCTCGTCGAGCAGTTCGTTGAACACGACCAAGACCCCTTCTGGGCCTTCTTCGAGCCACTCTTACGAGATCACCAGCTCGGGCGAGACCATTGCTTCCACTTTGCCGACCATAAGCATTCCACGTCCCTCTGACTCGACAGTCGCGTCTTCCGGTGCCGCTGCCTCCTCACCCTTGTCTTCCTCCGACAACACGTGGTCGTCATCGACCATCATCCCTGGGGCGAACAGCACTGGCAGTTATTCGAACATACCTTCCTCCTCCGTTACTGGCTCGGTTTCCACCTTTGCTTCGGGCCACGCGTCCAGCACATACACCGCAACGCCTTCCTTCCCCAGCTCCGACTACCCATCCTCTGGCCTAGTGTCATCGGGCAGTCCTTCGGGCGTCTCTTCGACACTCCCTGTGTTGTCAACGACATCTGGCGGGGTTGGCGCGAACACGACAAGGAAGTATCCGCCAGGAGCATCGTATGGAGAAACAGGCGTATCATCCACTCTGCCAATTTCGCCGGGCACGTCCAACGTCGGGTCAAGCACTGGGAGTGAGGCATACCCCTCTGGCCCTTCTTCCGTGCCAACGGGAATCTCTTCGACTATTCCTCTCTCTTCGGTCGGTTCCAGTGCCGAGAGCAGCGGTGGTGTGAACTACCCGCCTGAAACTTCATCGGGAGTGACTGGGGTATCTTCGAGTCTTCCACTTCCCTCGGGGCCGTCGAGTGGTTGGAACAACATTCCCACCGACACCTACCCATCTGTGGAGACGTCGGGCGTCAGCGAAATCCCTTCCTTGCCTGTCTCTTCAGGATACGGAAGTTCTTCCGGGGAGCTCACAACAACGACCACGCTCGATACAACTGTGACGCGCACCAACACCTACACGCCTTCGGAAACCAACTCGCGCCCCTCGTCTGGCATTTCAAGCGCCTTGCCGAGCTTGAGCGGCTCATCATCAGTTGAACTGTCGTCTCATCTGACCTACCCCACCTACTCTGCGCCAGAGTCATCAGGCACAAGCAGCAATTATGGCAGCGAGAGCTCCGATGTTGAAACTTCAAGTGTCTACTCTGCCAGCAGCGCCATTGAGTCATCCGGAACCGGCGTCAGCGGCACCCTTCCCGTGAGCTCGGGGACCTCCGACGTTGAGTCCAGCACGGTCGTTATTTCCTCGGGGTATGGGAGCTCTGTCACCTCTGACCTGACCTCTGCCACTTCGGATGTTAGCTCAGTTGAGTCGTCCAGCACTGGTGTCAGCGGTAGTCTTCCGATCAGCTCAGGTACCTCCGATTATGGCTCGAGCACCATTAATACGTCTTCCGACTACGAAAGCTCGGTCACTTCGGATCTCAGCTCCGGAGAGTCCTCTGCTACTGGAGTCAGCGAGACACTGCCTATCATCTCGGGAACATCCGACGTCGTGTTAAGCACCGTCGACACGTCTTCCGAGTATGGGAGCTCGACTCCAGGAGTCAGCTCTACGGTCAGCGGATCGGAGACTATTCCAAGCAAGACGAAGACTACATGCTCGACACGCTCTCACTCGAACACCGAGGTGTCGTCTGACGTTGGAGCTTCCTCAGCGCCGGGGCCCAGCGAGACTGAGTCTTACCCTCCAGAGGAAAGCACTGTATCGGGAAACCTTCCCATCACAGCTTCATCCAGCGGGCCGTCGTCGGAAACTTATCCTCCTTATCCTCCCCCCGAGGAGAGCACACTCTCGGGTGAACTGCCTGTCACACCTTCGTCGAGTGGATCGCCACCTGCGACATATCCTCCTCCACCCCCGGGTGAGAGCACGGTTTCCGGCAACCTGCCCATCACACCTTCGTCGAGCGGATCCTTGTCCGAGACTTATCCTCCGTACCCTCCCCCAGAGAAAAGCACGGTCACAGGAAACCTCCCGGTTACTCCATCCCAGAGTACCATCCATGGTGGCTCAGAGACATACCCCCCGGAGGAAAGCACCTCTGACGTTGGAGTATCGAGCAGCCTCCCGGTTTCCCAGCCCTCTGAGAGTTCGACGCGTGGTGTGTCTTACCCCCCCGAGGAAAGTACGATCTCTGGCAATCTCCCGGTGACTCCCTCGGCAAGCTCGTCCGGCACAGAAACCAACCCTCCTTATCCATCTGAGGAAAGCACTTCCGATGTGATTTCAAGCAGCCTCCTGGTTCCGCAGCCCTCGGAAAGCTCGACAGTCTTCGGCTCTTACCCCCCTGAGGAGAGTACGGTCTCGGGCAATCTGCCCATCACGCCTTCGCTGAGCTCTACCGCGGTTGGATCCGAGACGTACCCTCCTTACCCACCAGAAGAGAGTACGGTCACCGGCAACCTTCCAATCACTCCTTCCCAGAGTACACCCTCGAATGGCACAACTACTTCATCTACTTACCCATCGAGTGAGAGTACCCCTGGCCTTGAGTCATCCGATTCAGTCTCTAGTGGCTCGCCCATTTCTTCAACCACCGTGGACAAGCCTTCGTACCTCCCGACTCCGACTCCAAAGTACCCCGTTCCCGAGCCGGAGCCCACCACTATCTCGGGCGCGTTGCCGATTGCTTCAACCTCGAGTGACGATGGGTACCCGCACAGCACGCTCGTGACAAGCACCAGGACGAGCTCCGAGACGCGGGAGAGCGAAGAACCGACTGGGCCCACCTCGTACTACGGGGGCTATGACTTCGGATGGACGAGCGGCGGACGAGTTGGGTGGAAGCAGGAGCGTAAGGAGGGGGGGAAAGAGCGTCGGAGCAGGTTCCGTCTGTTCCAGTAAGGGGATGAATGGCAGTCAGGGGTGGAAGTAGGAAATGGGGGTTTTCGATTGGAGGTACAAAACAGGGGGGCGAGGGCAGGGAACTCGGGCTGATACGGTCCTTCGACATTTCGCATGTCACTTCCATTCTTTGATACTCTTTAACAGAAATTGGTGAATAGATTGGCTTGGTGCACAGAGATATTTGACCGAGATAGTGAAAATGCCGCGACTTTCAAGATGGCTGGTGGCCAGTGTCACCAGGCCCTCTCACACATTGCGTCCCGAGATACCCAACTCCTGATCCTTCAACAGCCTCCCCATCGCTTCTGCTTCTAGATACACGGAAACATCCATACCACCCTCATGCCCCTCCATGACCTGCACACAGCCGTCCATCCTCGGCATGACAGCATGCACCCAAGCAGCCTTCTGCCCGAAGAACTCAACGTTGTAAACCCCAATCCGCAACCAAGCCGTCACGAGCACATGCCTCCTTCCCAAGAACGCCTGCCATAACCTCTGTGGCGCCACTTCCAGCGCAGCATCGTGCAGCACAGCACCCACCGCCTCAGGCGTGAAGCGGCGCAAGCAACTCCGGATCTGCCCCGCCGCAGACCGCGCCACGACCTCCTGAGCAGGAAGCCCAACGTGAGCGATAAGCAGCGGCGAGCCGACGAACCCTTCACCCAAAGGCGGCGACGTCCTCGGACGAGCGCCGAGGGTTACGTCTAGGAAGACCTCGTCTTCGGCGTCGGCCGCGAAGCCCCGTGCGCGGGTGATGGCGGCCCAGACGTGCGCGAGCAGGGCGTCAAGCGTTGATGCGCCTTCTACGCGCAGGGCCTCGAGGTCTTTAGGGGCGAAGCGCAGGATCGCGTGGCGGACGGGGAGGTGCATGTCCCATGTTTGCCAGGGGGGGGTGGCCACATCGGAACGAAGGGCTTCAGCGAGGAGGGCCTCATCTTTGGGCTTGGAGTTTTCCGTCGTCGGGGTGAGGAAGGACGGGTAGGAGGGCGCGGTGGTGGCCCACCAGTCATATCTGTGGAGGGGGAGGGCGCGGGCTTTGGCCGTGAGGGCTTCATCTCTGACGAGCACGTCGCCGGCGTGGGCGTCCAGGAGGCTAGGGTTGAAGACGGGCTCGATCGCGGGATGGCGAGATTCCGAGGCGGCGGACCAATGGTGCATGAAGAGGAGAAGGGTGTGTGCGTCTGCGAGGGGGTGGGCGAGTTTGACGGCGATGGCGTAGCCTTCTGGGAGGAGAGTGATTTGGACGATCATGGCGGGGAGTCCTTCCCAGGTACGAAGGTCGTGGAGGGCCAGCTGGGTTTTCGAGGCGAGGAGTTCATTCTGGGGAAAGGTGCCCTCCCAAATGGCCCCTGTTGGGATGAAGGGGGCGAGGGAAGAGCTAGCAACGGTCCATTCTACACCTGGGTCGGAGGGGGAACCGTAGGTCACTGCTGCGCGGTTGAAGCGGGGGTTTGACGTGTCCCAATGGAGCTGGCCGGCGAAGTGAGGGAATGATGAGAGAGCAGTAATGAAGGACGTCTGCAAGCGAGAGAGCAAGTCATCTTTTGACACCGAGGGCTTTGTTTCGAAGACCCAAATGGCGCCGGTGGGTGTGAAGCGGGCGACCGTATTGTCGAGGATGGAAAGGGAGGCAGTCGTTGGGGGAGGGGTGGTGGAGGGGAAAATACGAGTGGGTTCGTGATGGGCCGACATGGTGTTTTGCTGGCGTTGTGGCTCGATTTTAGCGAACGTCTTTGATGCGAAAGCTGTGGCTTAAAACCTTTACAACGTGGCACTTCAGTTCACTCAATCTCAGCCAATACATCGAAGCATCTTAAGAGGTATCTTTCGAGTCGAACTCCATCCCCATCCGGTGAGCTCAAAGGGGATGCCGGTGACTGACTCCATCACCACGCTCGTGATTGGTGACCCGCTATGAATCATAATGAGCGAGCTTGACCGTCTATTGATTACGATGCCATTCTGAACAACGGGCGATCTATTCTACGCCATGAGATGTACCAAGCCCTACTGAAGGCACCCAGAGCCTCACATAGGACCCTGATCGCGTCTATTTCCCTCCAGAAAAGGAGACGACGGCCCACTTGCCGTTCCACGCCCACTTGCGAGCTCCGGAGTCACCTCCGCCGCCCTCGAGCGCCCGGAGCTCCTCATCCTTGCCCGCCGGCAGTCCCACCACGACGTCAGCCTTGCACGTTCGCAGCGCCAGCACATTGAGGCCGGACCCGGGGCCGAGCGTCTTGATCGCCTCGGGGAAAGGTGTCGTCGGGTCCCAATCAACCTGCCGTCAGTGATTAGCGACAATCCATACATCGGACAACAACATCCCAAGCCGGAGAGACTCACATCGCCCGTCAGCTTGCGGTAGTTCAGGTCTCCCTTGAACACGACCAGCTCGCTCTCCTTGAGGTCTTCATATAGGTCGGGCGCCTCCTCCGGCAGCCGCCAGAAGCTCCCTGCGTGAGTCCAGAACCTGTTCGGCCGCAGGATCAGCTGCCCCTCCGCGTGATACTTCGTCAACTCCCCGAATAGGAACGCCAGGCTGTCTTTCTCTGCCTCGCCCAGCGGCACTGGCGTCTTGCCCTGAAGGTTTTCCTCCTCCGAGGGCGTCTCGTAAAAGCGCTTCGGGCTGGCAATCGCCCCGAGCAGCGCCGCAAAGTCGCCAGGCAGCACGTCCGAGACGAACCACGGGATCGACTTTGGGTGCAGCACGATGTGCGTCGCCAAGCCGGCCGACAGGAGGTAACCCGCGAGGATGAGATCGACATAGAGCTCGAAGCCCGCATTGTCGAGCACAATGTCCACGCGGCGCTCCTTCTTGCCTTCTGCCACGGCCTTCTTAAGCACGGCGTATGCCGCTGGGAGGTCGTTGGCCAGGATATTCTTCTCCGACGCCTTACGGGCTTCGCTCCCCTGCAGTTTCTGGATATCCTCGTATGTCAGGCTCGTGAGGAGGGACAAGTCAGTGGCGTTGCCCCAGAGGCAGATCTCGCACACCTCGGTGAAGAGCAGCTTCTCAGCCTCTTCATCCTGCGCTGCGCCGCGCCCGGCATGCAGCTGCTGCACCAGGTCCTGGAAACGAGCGGCGAGCTCGAGAACGGCGGGACGGGAAGAGCGGAATGTGCTGATCTTCTGGCGGGAGAAGACGTCGTAGCCCTTCCAGTGGGTCGAGAGGCTAAAGTACGTGCTGATGCGTCTATCTTGGGCGTCTTAGCGCTGCTCGTGGTAGAGAAGCAGAAGCGGATGCGTCCGGGGAAACCTCACCTGAAGAGGTAGCACTCGCAGAAGAGCCACGGTGTGTTTAGCCAGCTGGGCTCGCCAAGGCTGGCGAGCTCGTCGTTGTAGAGCTTGACATCAGGTTGTCCATCGTCGTCAATCGGGGTCAAGGGCCGGTCGTGCTGGACCTCGTACTTGAGGCGCGCGATCTTCTCGGTGACGGCTTTGCCTTCGGTTTTCTTCTCGCCGTCATCGCACTGGGAAACAGATCGGTAGAGGTCGTCGATGGCTTGGGTCTGAAAGATGAACGGTCAGGGCGTGTTCGAAAGGTAGGCAATGGAGCTTCTGGGAATGCGCACAATGATGACGGGCCAGCGCTCCCGCGCTGTGACCCAGCCGAAGGACTGTTTCTCGCCAGTGGTATAGGAGACTGGCGGTATGGTATTAGATGTTGGAGACGAATTCAAACACACAAAGGACATACTAGGCATTGTGATGAAGAGCTTGATGATGACGCAAGATGGAGCTCGAGATTTCGACTCGATTCTGGCCGAGTCGAGTTCATGGTCAATGGTGTTTGGCGGGGCACCGCGGGGTAAGCACCGGTAGTCGAATGATGAAATAAATGCAATGTTGTTGTCTATATGCATAACATGATATGCGCACATGTACCCGATATCATCTCGATCATCCTTCCATCCCCATCTTCTTCGCCTCCGCTCGCTCAGGCCTTCGAACAATAGAATAACAAGATAACTAAGAGGGAATCGTTTGCAAAAGAAGCATTGCTCAAGATACATCAGAAAGGAGATTTTCATCGCAACAGCTCCATCAACCCGATTAGTGGAGCACCAAAGCGTCTCAACCAGTTCCGTCTTCCAGCGCCAACAGGCATCATTCCATCATTTCTATCGCATCATCAACCGCCCGCTCGCGAACATCGACATCACATCGCCTCAAGCTCTCCATCGGACAGTCAACTACGCACCCAGCTCTCCGGCGTCCAGTTCTCCGTACTGAAGTCGGGCCAGTACAGCCCCTGCGTGTAGTCGTCATACACCGAAGCGTCGATGAATTGCATGTCGAGAAACGGCTCAGCCAGAAGTTCCTGCAACGACGGCTCTGTCAGGGCCATACCCGCCGTTGCCATACCGGGCGCCGTCGCTGTCGATGCCCACGCTGCTGGCGACATGACGCTCGCAAAGTCGGCCAGCCCCGTCTGAGGATCCATGCCGACGACACCCCTCTTCTTCGACGCGGCAGCTGCAATCGCCGTCTTCATGGCATCGACGTGTTTCTGGTCCTCTCTCGCGGCAAAGTTCCCGCCGTCCGCGAGCTGTGCCAACAACCCAGAAGCAGAATCGAACTGCTCGCGGTCCGCGGCGGCATCGGGACCGTCAAGCAGGCTCGACACGGCGAGCACAGTCAGCGCGGAGAAGAGATAATGCGTGTAGAAGTAATCAAATGTCGCAAACGACCCGTCAATCCAGCACTCCGTCAGCAGGTGCAGCGAGTGGCGCGCGCAGCGGACGCAGGCCGCCACGATGGTCATGGCCGACGCCGGCACGGGCGTTGCGCCGGCTGGGGCAGGCCACGCTGCAGCGTGCGTCTTGAGAACGTGGAGGAGTATCGGCCGAGTGGCCAGGATGGCCGACTGGTTGAACG
The DNA here is from genome assembly GCA_002851705.1 of Verticillium albo-atrum. Taxonomy (NCBI): domain Eukaryota; kingdom Fungi; phylum Ascomycota; class Sordariomycetes; order Glomerellales; family Plectosphaerellaceae; genus Verticillium; species Verticillium albo-atrum. The sequence goes on from NMXJ01000007.1 coordinate 296,159, forward strand.
ACAGATGAAGAGGCGTCGGCTTGGGCGCCGAGTCATTGAGCGGGACAGCGTCCAGGTGCAGGTGACTCGGCAGCTCCTGCACCCATCCGCGAAGATCCTTAAGGGCTTGCTGTACTCTGCTCGACAGCGTGGTGCTCTGGTCACGCGTGTTGTAGATTGAGCGCACCATGCTGCAGATGATGCTAGCTAGCCGGGAACTCGCGATGTAGTATGCACAGTCGGCAAAATCACCAGCGACGGCAACATCAACGCTCGGGTTTGACGGCGGATCGACCATGATGTCGCAATCTCCAATGGCAGCCGGTTGTCCCAGCTTGGACGCCCACATTCGGTCAAAGATACACGTCGTCGCCCAGAGTCTGTTCCGGTGTTCGCGTACCGCCGGGTCACCCAGCTGCGATGCAGGGATGTTGAGGTGCAGTCCGATGAGGACTGCCATTCTCACTGCCATACCGGCCAGAATGTACGACGTATACCTCCTGTTGAGGGCAAGCGAATAAAAGGACTATACTGGATCAGTCTTGACTTTTTTTTCCGGTGAGAAGAGGGGTCCAACACACAAGAAGATGGATGATCTCAATCGCGTCGATCGTAGGCCGTTCGCTCATCACACTCAACATGCGGCTTGCCTTGGCAAAGTACGGCAAACCGGGAAAGTCTTTGCCAGGAGCAATCGACCGCGCAGAGTAGAGCTCGCCGATGGCAAATAACCCCCACAGCTTGCATCTGATGAGTGACTCGCCCCAGGCCGGGTTGTGGATGCTGTGCTCAAGAGCGTCCATGACGACGCTGCGTCGCACGATATGGTAGGATCGACTGACATAGCGCAAGGCGACCTCGACGAGAAAGCGAGCGCGTGACGGGCTCGGCCAAGTACACTCCGATTCCGTCAGGCAGGCGATACGCTCGTCCGAGGCAAAGGCCGTCCGCGGAATGTGCTTGTACTGCGGCTCATGCGGAGCCGAGATGGCCTGGCGGAAGCGCGTCGAGAAGGAGGCATCGGGCACCTCGCCGATCAATATCGGAGTCTGCTGATCGGTGGACGGGACGAACCAGGGGCGGATCTCGAGCGTAATGTTGCGCGCCACATCGGGGCTGCCGAGCACGTCAAGGTCCCGCCGCGGGGACGGGGCCGTGCTGACGGACAGGGCCGACAGGGAGCTGGCATTGGGGTTCGTCGTGTCATCAAGGAGGCCCTTCAGCCGCTTGTTCTCCTCGATGAGCTCGTCTATGTACCTGAATGGGGTCAGTCGAGGCGGGCCTTGGCAGGGGGCTATGGGACGACTCAAGTGGACGGGACGGGACGGAACGGAACGGATAGGTGGGTAGGGGTGGGAGAGTGACTTGCCGCTGGCTGACTTTGACCTGTCGATTGCGCCGGGGATAAGTACAGTCGACGGCCTTGCTCGCTTGACGGCAGTTCTCGCAGGGGCGCCCACCGGAGCACTTGACCTTGCGGGCATGACAACGGTTGCACGCGGTGGACTTGATCTTGGGCCGACGCCCGGGCGAGGCGGGCGTCTGGTCTGAGTCGGGGGTGTTGAGAACCCCTGACGCTCGGTCCGGGGTGACGGAGATGGAGTTCATGGTATCGGGGCCGGTTCACGTAGGACGGCCGGGCGGGCGCTCGACGGGGGCAATTGGGGTTGCATTCGGAGGGCTTTCAATGGCCTGATGAGAAGAGGTAAGATGGGAGAAGGAGAGAGATGACCGGCAAAAGGCAGCCCCAGCATTGACATTCACAGACAGGTCGCTCACCCCAAAGGAGTCATCGTCGCCGCTGCTGCGACATCGTATCCCAAGGGCTGTCGAGACAGGCCAATTGTCAAGTCAACCTAGGACGTCACTGAGAAGAGGCTCCGATGTCGTCGGCCAAACGACGCAACTTGCCGAGCTGAGTCAGCCTTGGCCATCTGGGAGGTTGCGAGAATGGGTCTAATCCTTTCGAGAGGGCCCTTATTACCGAGTCGGCTACTCGAGGTCCGGCCCCCCTCGGCATCTGCCCCGAGTCACCGATAAGGTGCAGATTCTGCTCCGCGACGCGCCTCGCCTCTCAAGCGACGATCCACTATGCGACTGCCATTGACTCACTAAGGGACGGCCAAGATGGTGGTCCGCCGCCATTCCTCCGGTCGATCGGGGGTGTTCCACGGTATAACAGAAACGCCATGTCCGGCTTGAGCCTCATGCGGGTGAAATCTTCAACCTTTTCCAATTCACGACTTGCATGCCGAGTTGAACCGCCGGAATGGACGCCGACGCCTCCCGAAAGCCTTCCGGCGCACCGGCCATCACGCATTCCGCCCCCTTAGAACTCATCACCTCTGACATCCCCGTGGCCGACGCCCCCGGGCCCCACGCCGCCATCGACGATGCCGTAGTTCCCATGTCGCCCTGGCGCCGCTGGGTTACTCTCTTCACGATATGTTGGCTGCCGATACCCATGACCTTTTCCACCTCGTCTGTCCTCGCTGTGGCCCCGGAACTGGCTCACGAGTTCAACGTTCCGGTCACGGCCATCAGCATCGCCAACGCCGGCGTCTTCCTCGCCATGGCCAGCTCGCCGCTTCTATGGGTGCCCATCGGCCGGCTGGTAGGTCGCAGGTCTGCATATCTTGCGGCCGCTGTCATTCTGTGTGCCTGTTCCGTTGGCTCTGCGCTCGCACCGAACATGGCGGCTTTCACAGCGATTTGGGTTATCGGTGGTTCGACGGGCGTCGTCTTTCTCGTTTCTGGGCAGACGATACTGTCCGATATTTTCGAACCGGTAAGCAACGCAATACTTCCGATCCTGTTCTCTGGCTGACAGGTGTAGACTGTCCGCGGCACAGCTGTCGGGTTTTTCCTCGGCACATGCGTCAGTGCCAATACTATCGGTAAGTATCCTTATTCTCATGCGATTGCACGACCGCTGACCGGGCAGCCCCCTTGACCGGTGGCATTATCGCCACGTACACCAGTTGGCGTGTCATTTACGGCGTTCAAGCCGGCATGACCCTGATCGGCTTCATCCTCGCTTGGTTCTACGTCCCTAAAGACGAGCCCCGTGAACCCCAGCCAAAGACTACAAGCCACATCCTCACCCAGTTCTCCCCCATGCCTGTCTTCCGTGTTTTCGAATACATCAATATTCTTGCCTCGAACATCACTTGCGGCCTCCTTTCTTTCAACCAGTACGGTCTCCTCGGCTCCATCCGCTCCGCTCTGACGACCCGCTTTGGTCCTTCATCGCCCTTGACTTCAGGCCTTTTCTACCTCGCCCCGGGCGCCGGATTTCTCATCGGCAGCACTATCGGCGGCCGCCTTTCCGACCACACGGTGCGGCGCTATATCCGAAAGCGCAACGGCCTACGCCTGCCGCGCGACAGGCTCAAAAGTGGACTGCCTGCCATCTTTGTCGTGCTGCCGTTGGGCACGCTGCTATTTGGCTGGAGCCTCAGCCAAGAGGTGGGCGGCATGGTAGTTCCGGCTGTGGGCGCCTTCCTGGCGGGGCTCGGATTAATGGCATCATTCAGCGGGTTGAACACATACTCTGCTGGTAAGTTCTTTTCCATTCTTAGTATTTCCTCTTGGCTCAATGGACCGGTCAATGGCTGACTGCAAACAGAGGTGTTACCTGCGAGAAAGACGGAGGCAATCAGCAGCAAATACATTGTACAGTACACATTTGCGGCTGGGACGGTGGCATCCAGGGTGCCGATCATGGGTGCCATCGGAATCGGGTGGACTTTTACCATCAGTAAGTTTTGTAACCGCTGGGGACGTGTTTTTGTAAAAGTCCAGAGGCACTGACTAGCCTTCCAGGTGCCGTTGCCGCTCTTGCAGGTGGCGTTATTGTGTTGATGATCACGAGATACGAGCCTGAGACAGAAAAGGCGTTGCGGGAAGAGGGAGAGTAGATACCCAGAGCTTTGTAATTGCATACTGCTTTTTTGGCGACTGATCAAACGAAGTTGGCGTGATTCCGGCCCGGCCGTACTACTTCGTGAAGTTCCGCGGAAACTACACTGCATGTCTAGGAAGTATTTGTAGGCTAAAGTCCTACTAACACGGGGTAGTCAAAGTGTTCATGATGTGTCAAAATGTGGCCTAGTCCGAAGTCGTGGCTTCCGCGAAGTTTTACCACGTGGAATGCCACTTTTTTAGACGCCAGCTGCTATGCCACCCGGCATCAAGGTTGGTATGGTAGGGGTATCAAGGTGCCTGAGTCATGATTGAAACACAGACTTTATGATGACAGTCGTCCGGGTTGCTCCCGCTGGGGCATATTGGCACTCGATGAACTCAGTAGGCTAAACGAAAGGGAGAAACCTCCCAAGCCAGGCTCTTATTGTCCTCAGGAAAGATACAAATATGCTGCTAATGACCCAGGTTCTTGTTTCGGATCTCTCCCTTTTTACAATCCAAGAGACTCAACTTTCACGTCACATCCTTACTTCCAAGAATAAAAGCACAAACGACACATAACATCCAATTATGAGGGCTACACTGGTCTTCTCGGCTCTCGTGGACCTAGTTGCTGCCGCCCCTGCCAGCCCCAGGGCTGTCACTGCCGCTGCCACTAAAAACAACGTCGCTGACGCGCTCGCCGTGGCGTGGGCGCTCCCGCCCCCCGGCTGGTGGGTCGGCAACAAGAAGGACAAGCACAAGGACGAACCCACCGCCGCTATCATCGAGATGGGGGCCGACAAGACCGCCTCCAATAAGACGAAAGCCAAGGCCGCCGCGAAGGACGAGAAAGCCGAGGACGATGAGTCGGCTTCTGTTCCCGAGGAGGAGGATAACATGGGCGGTTACACCATAGAAGAGGCCATAGCATACGCCCATGACCCTACCAAGATTCCCTCGCAACCTGAGCCGTGCCACGCGGCGGAGAAGAACAGGCTGAGGGACCTGCCGAGGAAGGGTAACGACGAGAAGTCCCGAGACCCTCCCATCAAGACGAAGGACAATGAGGACCACACCAAGGATAAGAAGCAGCACAAGGCGGACATGGCGGCCAGGCGAGAGAAGTGGCATCCATGGGAACGCCCGGGCGCCTCGAAGGAGTTTGTGGCTATCCCGTAGGAGCTTCACCGCCAGTAGATTCGCTCAATAGTGATCACGGTGTTATGCTCAGGAATTTAAGGTACGTGTGAGGTGTAGGATACCTATCAGTATGCCTCAGTAATGCCTACCTCAGGTTGTTCTCAGGAATATGCATTACTAGAAGCGTTTCGCGCGGCAGTTTCTAGTAGCTATGGAATGCATACATTGTTGCTCTCTAGTTAGAGCGTGAAATGCCCGGAGTAACTCTCCCTGTAGAAAACTATTCAAAGTATGTGCAGGGTGTAGCAATGCATACACGAGACCAACCAACATGAACGCCTACCTACGCGTGTAAATGCCATAATACTTGAAAGCCCACATCAATCACCAACATTGAATGATAGCCAAGGCTCCTACCGAAAGGGGATCCGGAGAGCTCAACAAACCCGCTGCCCCTACATGTCATCCCTGTTGGAAACCCCTTTCAATTCCCTGGCAGCCGGGGCGGTCGCAAGATCGATTGTGCTCTCAGTGCTTCGAGGTAGCAGATTGTGTTGCCATGCCAATTTGAACTTACCGCCATCCGATCAACGTGTGGCGACTTGGTCCAGGCCAGGCACAGCGTTGGAGCTCGTCAGCTTCCCATTGCACCTCCTCAGCTGGATGTATCAATCTCCCCGAAAGTCATGAATGCACTGGAAGTCCTTGCGACGTATGTCCAGATTAGTCTCGTTATGTTTGCCCCCCCCCCCCCTCGGGGGGGCCAGGCTGATATTTCATGGGAGCCGACATCAGAACCAGAATAGCGACCACCCCCTGTGGCAAGATGCATTGCGCCAGCGCCAGCGACAAATGCTGGGAAAGCATGTTGGGGCTGACTCGTCAGTAACAAATACTAGATTCCATCATTCACAGGGAGCACGACCATTTGCCGCAATCAGGGCCGTCGTAGCCCCGGCCCAACCCGTCCTTGAAACCCCTTCCTAGATAAGGAAGATCCATGCATGGAACTTCTCGCATACAGTGTTTACCCCTCCAAATGTAAGGTAAATGATTGCATGATGAATCTGTAATCTCCATTCAGGGACTTCGTCTATGGACCTAGTTTCCGACCCTGGTCAGGCTCAATTAGCAGCAGCTTCTTACTCCAGAAGTGAGAACCTCCGCTCCAAACCATGAAACATCAGACAGCGTACTTCACGCACATAGCAGCATTTCAAAAAGTGGTAAATCTGTCTTTGGCCGTAAAATCTATGTTGTCCGCTCAAGCGGAGGAATTGCCCACGCCTGCACCAAGAGGTATATCCAAGCAGGTCTCAGACCAATATGTACAAGGAAAAATGGGGGTATGAAGGCACACGTGCACACGTTCGATCAGGCGCTTATGAAACCGTTCAAGAGTACCAGTTGTTGGGGGTCCAGTTGACGTAGGACATGTCAATGTCCTTGAGGCTCTCAAGACCCAGGTTGCCGGCATCGACGATCAGCTCGCGCTTCAGGAGGTCGGTGACCTTCTCGACACCCTCAGTGCCGTAGATGTTGGCGAACATGTAGGGGCGGCCGATACCGACGGCCTTGGCACCGAGGGCGAGAAGCTTCAGGATGTCACCACCGTAGCGGACACCACCGTCGGCCCAGACCTCAGTCTGGGTCAGGACCTCGGGAGCCTTCTCGTTGATCTCAAGGAGAATCTCGAGGGCGGAAGGGGAGCCGTCGAAGCTGCGGCCACCGTGGTTGGAGACCATGATGGCGGGGACACCGTGCTCAACAGCCTTCAGGGCAGTCTCGACGCTGGTGACGCCCTTGACGGCGATGGGCAGGCGGGTGACGTTCTTGAGCTGTTCGTAGTAGGCCCACTGCGATGCGAGTCAGCATTCAGATCTTCATTTGGACCATCATGTCCCACGAGTCAGGGTACTTGGCGGGCAGGGAAAAACTCACGGTAAGCTTCGTCAGCTGGGTGTTGGCGGAACCGACACCGAAGCGGTTGGCGCGCTGCCTGTTGCTACCAGCGGAGGAGTCGATGGTCAGAACGAAGGCGTCGACGCCGGCAGCCTCGAAGTTGCGGATGGTGGCCGAGTCGGAGGTGAAGTTGGCGTTAAGGTACAGCTATCAACGAGTCAGTATATTTTATCTTCGGAGTTTCTGGCGTTCGCCGGAGATTCTCATGCATGAGTCGCGACATACCTGCTGGAACACAACCTGGCCCTCAGCCTTGGCGGCGCTGATATCGGCGGCACTCTTGCTGGAGAAAGCAGAGGGCTATTTCAAGTCAGTGCCAACCCTCGAAGGTTTGAGTTGCAGTAAACATACCATGTAGAGGATGTCGCCGGCGGCAGCACCCTTGACGAGGTTCAGCTCGGCATCGGGGTGGCCGTTGACACCACGCGCGCAGGGCGAGATGAAGAAGGGCGCGGAGAAGTTGTGGCCGAGGATGGTGGTGCTATCACACCGTCAGTTTATAATTCGAGACTAAGCATCGAGTATTGCACGTACGGGATCGTCGCGGGAAGGTTGGTGATGTCAATGAGCTGGCGAGCGCGCCAGTTGTAGCGGTGGTAGACCTCGAGGTTGTTGCGAACCGACCACTCGCCACCGGCACCGTTCATGTAGTAGGTGTAGTTCTCGATGGGGAGGTAACGCCTGGCAGCCCACTCGAAGTCGGGAAGGCCAACGAGGTCGGTGATGTTGGGGAGGGAGCCCTGGGGAGTGTCGCCGAGGACATCCTCAATGCCCGTGTCGGGCTCGGAGAGGAAGGGGCGAGCGGCGAGGGCGCCGGCGGCCAGAGAGACGAAGACAGCGGCACGCATCTTGAAGACTCAAGCTGGGTATACGGGTGATGGGACGTAGAGAGTGGTGGACAGAGGGATAGGGTATCAATGGTGGCTCCGGGCCTTGCTGGATGTGGGAAAAGAGAGAATAGCTTGGAGGAGTACCCGAGAGACTGGATGAGAATCGACGTCGTCCCAACCCAGGTTCTTATACCATCCCATCTTTCCATGCTCCCCACCACCCTAGACCACAGACTGGTGCGGACCGGGATGTCGACCAAGACCGACCAAGGCTGCAGGAACAGATAGACAGACACACACACACCTTCCTGATTGCTAGGGTAGGGTAGTGTTGTACCAAGGTAAGGCCAGGGAGGGATCGGGAGGCTAGCTCCACGAGGTGGCCCATCGAATAAGGTACATGGGCGAGACGTCGGTTCAGGCGCATCTCTAGCTGTGACAAGGTACCGGATATTAAGTCCCCTCTATCCTGAAATGAAAACATGGCCGAAAGCAGAGGTCCTGGAGCCTTGGCAGCAGCCGAGCGATGCGTGGGGTGGCAGCGGCGAGAAGACCGTAGATGACGTGTGTGCAGGGTGGCTCAACAGGCGGCGGCGGCGTCGTCGTTGTCGTCGACGACTCGTTTCGGGAGAGAACAGACTATGGCGTCTTTTGGCCCGCCGGACAGCCCGAAAAGAGGCGCATATTCGTCCGGCCTTACCGTGACGGGCGGCTTACCGTGACATCGCGGCGGGAGATACTACCTGCCTTACTTGGATCCCCGGTCCTTTTGGCTCGAACATGGAGGCCGCTGTCCACGGTCCAGCGCCGATCCGAGGTCGGCAGCCGAGCCACCAGCCAGAAGAAGGCATTTTGGATGTTCGCGGTCGACTTTTGCTCGTTGGTAAGCTGACTCTCCTGCTGAGTGAGCCCCCCGCCTACCCACCAGAAGGGGCAGAAGGGGCAGAATGGGCACAAGGGGGGCGCCCAGACTGACCAGATGCCCACTGCCGCCGCCGTTAGAGTGCTGATGGCCGATGCTCGGGAGGCGCTTTAGGAGATAAAGTCTGCCGATCCCTGCCCAATGCCGACTGGGCTTGAGACTTTGTCAGAACAAGTACACGTGGGGCCCAGAGGCAAAGACGGTGCCACAGAGCCAGGTTTCGGGCTCGGAAGGGCTGACTCGCGAGGGGGATGAATGCTGACGAAAGAGGTTGAAAATTTCTGGATCGCAAAACCAGCTTTTCAGCGGCTGTCCACGTCAGTGTTTGGTGTCTGCTGGGAACAAAGTTCACAGGCACCGCAGTTCCTCGAAGCGAGCAAGGTTCGCACAACAACAGGCTGCACACCATCTCCGTCTTCCTTCCCGGCGCGGCACAGACTTGGTCCTGCATGAACCGTGGCTCTGGTGTTTCGCTGGCTGCCCTACTTTGATGAACTGCTCCCGAATCCTTTCTATTACAGGCCCGTATGCCTGCTTGTCTCTGCATAAGGAGATTGATAGGTGGGTAGCAGCCAAGGAGATGCAGGCACACGCAGATGGCCCTGCACTGCATCCAGGAACGCGGGGTTTTTCAACTGGACTCTGGGTTCTGGATTATGGGTTCTAGATTCTGGATTCTGGAGCCTCCTGTCCAAGTGGTGTAGAGACCCCTTCTCGATCCCTTCATCTTAAACTCAAAACAGATCGAGTGCCCCCGAGCCCTCTCCGAACTAACCCTCCCCATGTCGCATCAACGCCCATCACGTCACGGACCGCAGCGTGTTCGCCACGCTAGCGAGGCCCGCATGCCAGCGAGGAGCCAAAAGGGAGCTAGAATCCCAGAAGCCAGCCCAGTGCCAGGCAGACATTCCAAGGCAAGCCGCGCGCGGTACTCGCAGCGACTCCCGGGATCAACGGCGCCTGCAAACGGCACTTTGCCTTGGCCGTGGGCCCTGTCGACTTGGGTCAGCCAGCGGGCGCGCGGCAGGCCAGAAGGCCCAGGCCCTGTTTGACACTTTAACTGACGTGATCGCGCGACTCATGCTGGCAATAGTGTGCGCAGCGAAAAGCTGTGCCTCGCATGCTCAGCCGCGTACCGTCCCGCCCTGACATGTCTGTCAGTGAGGGGGATCCAGGTAGCGCGCGGAGGCAGAATGGTGCCGTTGTCTTCAAGCTTATTCATCTGGCCGAGATGTTTTCGTCGTCATCGGATCATTCTGACTTGGCGGCGGTCGAGGGGGGCAAGACGTGGGCTGTATCTTACCGTTCTGACTCTGCTTCGACTTCTGCTGTTTATCCTCCCGCTTCTACTCGATTTCTGCTTCGGGCGCGGAGAAGACAGCGCGTCCGTCCGTATCTCCGACCCTGGGCCGCTGTGCCCCTCGGTCGCGTCCGCGAAATAATGGACGTGCCATTTCCCCCGCGTAGTCCGGGCGCTGGAGGGTTGCATTTAAACCGCGCCGCATCCATCCTAATGTGACGTTCGATGACCCATCCATTACCGCGAGACTGGTTGTGATGGAGCGGGGAGGACGACGGGAGAGCAGCACCTCGCGCCAGCGATCGTTTCTCCATGCGACAAGTCGTACTGTTCGCTGGAGACTCATTGTCTTGGCCCTCCACCATGTCATCTGTATCTGCACGGTAGAGCGGTCATCCGGGTCGATCCCTCAATGCTGATCTATCGGTGATTGACACCATGGGGCCTGGAGTCTCAGGTATCGGGTAGCGTAGTCGAGGCGTTACTTGTGAGACTAGGGCGCTCGACGTAACGGACTGTGAGTAGACGATCAGTGGAACAGCACGCTGCAATCATACATATAGTGCTTGGCCGGTAGTGTACAACGGGCATGAGAAGACGCAAAGTGACAGGCCAATCGCAGTTGGCTTGGTATGGATGATATTTACATCGCTCCAGAACGAAGGTAAATATGTATGGAAGATAGTAGATATGTACAACAGAAAGTTTTCAATGCGAGTTTCCGCGCAAGCCAGATAGTGTTCCGACTTGAGCTCGCCAACAACACAACATCAGCAACATTACAAACCCCAACCCACCGGCGTGATGCCGACTGAGACCCCTTAGATCTTGCCGAAACCGGCGTTGGTGACGGCGGCGTTGGCAGTGGTGGCGAGGCCGGCGGCGGCAATGTTCTTGCCCTTGAAGTTGGCCAGGATGGCCGTGTTGGTGCCAGTCAGGGAGCCGGAACTGCCGTAGGCGTTGAGCTGGCAGTTGCGGCCGAGGGGCGAAGCGCAGTTCTTGTTGGTGTTGGTGTCGGGGGAGGCGAAGATCCTGCCAGCGAAGTTGGACTCGATGGAGGCCTTAACGTTCTGGAAGACGTTGCCCTCGGCGAGGATCATGGCAGTCGAGTCACCCTCGAAAGCGTGGCCGGTGTTGTCGTAGAAGTAGTTGTTGACGGCGTGCAGGAGCGTGTTAGCACCAACCTTAGGGGCGCGGCCGCTGGTGTGGTGGATGTAGTTGCCCTTGAGGGTGACGAGGTCGTTGGCGCCGGTGAGGTAGAGACCCCAGTAGTGGTGGTTGTCGCAGGTGGCGGACCACGAGGTCTGGCCGTCAATCTCGTTGTTGGAGATGGTCACGCGGCCGTTGGCGCCGTTTCCGAGGACGATGTGCTGGCGGCCGATGAGGGAGGTCTTGACGTGGTCAATCCAGACGAGGTCGGAGCCATCGAGAGTGATGGCATCACCGCCCCAGACGTACTGGGGGTTCAGGCCCGTGATGTGGACGTTCTGGATGATGATGTTCTTGGCACCGCCGGTGATGCGGAGACCCTTGCCCTTGATGATACCCTTGCTGCCCTGGCCGACGATCGACTTGTTGGACTTGACAATGATGGGGTTGAGAGCGGCCTTGTCGTACTTGACCGACACCTTGGCGGCGTTGGGCTGGTAGTTGGTGCACCAGTCGTTCTTGTTGATAGCGACCTGGCACTTGCTGCCGGTTCCGTACGGCGCGCAGCCCGTCTCGGACGCAGTGCCCTCAGAGCCAGTGAAGTCAAAGGTCTTGGTGAGGACAATGTTACGCGCGGAGGAGTCGCCGAGGTAGCTGACGAGCTCGGCCGTGGTGGAGGGGTACACGTTGGCAGCGCTGCCGCCACCGGTGACGCCCTTAGCGAAGCCTTCAGCGGCGCCGGTCACAGCAGCCGCTGTCTGGAGGAGGGCAGCCAGTGCCGCGGAGAGGGTGATGGTGGAACGCATGATTTCGTCTGTTTGTTTGATGGTAAAGGTTTGGACGTTGAATGTAATAGGATAATCGGGGTGGAAGAACAGAACAAATAAAGAATGACTGAAGAATGAGAGACGATGCGATGAACTCGAAGAGAAGAGAACGTCGTTATAGAACGGAGAACGAAGAAAATGTCGAAAAAGTCGTGCTGAACGCCTCATCTATATCTTCATTTCACTTCAGCTATCCACGATCCCCTCGTCGAGCCTCATCTCGAACCCTGTCAGCTCCCAACGGACACTACTACCGACGCCCCTTTCCCGATAGCTCATCTTAGCACAACACTATCCCATGATGCGCCCCGGACCCGGCCGTGTTTGGCGAGGGCTCCGGTCCACATCAGGAAATCGGTCCCCTGAATCGTGTGCCGCATTGCCGGAAACCCAACGCTGTGGCCGTCACGCGTGCGAAGCGCAGCGGGGAATTCCCGATGCCTCCACTCACGCGTGGACACGCCGACCCCTTCTCATCTTGATGTCGTCTCGTGCTGTGCTTCCCCGCCGGAGAATAAAGCGCCGCCACCCAGAGTTGGGACTTGGGTGGTTGCTTTGGGCGGGAGCGGCGGCATGCTTCCTGGGAATCTGTCAATCAACATGGCTGTCCAAGGCACCAAGGGGGTGGAGAGGGGATCATCCACGGCACAAACCCACGGAGAAAGGCAGCAAGGCTGCACGTCTGCCGACGATCAGGAGTGTTTCTTCCACGAACGGGGATGAGGCGGTTCCAGAACCTCAAATCATTTCGGCCGAACCCAGAAGACCACTCTATGTCCCCGATGGCGCGAGCACCAATGTCAGCACCATAGCAGCCAGTGTCTCGAGTCACGGCCCGGCCCTTGCAAGGAACAGGAAAGCCCTTTCGTATCTCTTTGCAATTAATCAGGAACAGAGTAACGCGCCAATTTCGCCCGTCCGAGCTCTGGTTACCATCCAAACTTCTCTACAACGATACGAACGTCGGCTCCCCGCCGCAATGCCCGCGAACAGCTGTTCCTGACCACCCGATTGAGACCATCCGGACCCGATACCAGAACGCGCGTGTTCCTTTCTTCGACCTCCGCCTGGCCAATCCAACCCTGCACGTGGCCTTGGACATCCGGTCGTCCGGCTGTAGCTGTAGGGCTCGGGATGACAAGGTCCAGCCCCGCGGCGACCAGGTCATCTAGCAGTGCCCCGGGAACCCAATATCGGTGCTCTTCAGAGTGGATGATCCACAGTAGGCGCACTCTCCGAGCAATGTCCTTCGACTCGCTGGCTGCCTCCAGCGTGCCGGCAGAGCCCCTTACTGCTGCGGTCTGCCTCCTCTGCTGCTGCTGCTCCCTCAACAGCGCCCATGCGAGGGGGAAGGCGACGGCAATGCCGGATCCCCCTGCAACGAGGATCACGTCGTCTGCCGCTCGCAAAGTGTCCAGTGCATGCGAAGACCCGTAAGGCCCATCTAGACGGACCACAACGGACCTGTGCCTATGGGCATAGTGGAGGAGGTCTCTCGTGAAGCCAGTGTGCGCGCGGATTAATAGATTAAGCCAGGCGTGGGTCGTGGCACCACCGCCATGACCATCATCACCGTCGATGCCGGCAGATGATGGCGCCGCTGATGCAATCGTGAAAGGGTGCGCTTGCAGCGCGTGCGTCCGGCCGAGTGCCGGCACAGTCAAAAAGACGTGATCCGTTGGCTTCCACCCGGCCATGATGCCCCCTTGCAGACGCGACACCGATGCCAGGTCCCAGTTGGTGGACAGCATAATGGTGTCGCCGTCCGGAAGAACAGTGAGTTCCGCCGACATGGTGGTCTGCTTGACAACGAGGCGCCAGACAAGTCGGTCCACGGAAAAAATGATCAGCGCCGCTGTGACGAACGGTCTCGCAGTGTGGTAGTGCAGCCAGAGGAACGCGAGGGCGGTGATCTGCAGAATGACATGGGAAGCGAGGAACAGCTCGTACCACCGTTGCCGGAAGCTTCCCAGCGACGATAGGTACAATAGCTCGTACGAGACGAAAGCGCCGATGCCCAGAAGCACCAGACGATGCTGCAGAAACTCCCAGAACGTCCCTCGCATGAGCCACTCGGGCTTGAAGCACTGGAAAGCGAGCATGCCCCCGAAGTGTACTGCGGCGTACAGGCAGAGCAGCTCGCCGACGCGACGGTGGAATATGTTGAGGGCCTCGTATGATTGGCCTGTCAGGTGCTTCAGGGGCTGGTTCTTTGCCGCCAAGAGGTAGAGAAGCGGGAGGTTGACAACGAACATGCACCCGGCTCGGTCGGCAAAGGCAAAGATGAGGTTCCCGGCCAGGGGAGCGTTGTAGAACTGATAGAAGCCGTTGAGTCCTAGGAAGGAGAGGATCAAGAGAGAGGTTCCGTTTGACGGGAGTGTCTTGTTGATGATGGGGATCGGCTGAGGCTGATAGGCGAGCCATGAGGAGATCAGAGCAAGAGGCCCCGGCCGTGATGAAAGGGGGGGCCTCGATGCTTGTGAGTATCCCAGCAGGGGACGTCGTTCGCCACATAGCCCCTCGTCTTTCAGAGGCTCTGGCGGCGTCGCTGTGCCCTGCATTGTACTGCTTGATGAGGACGATGCGGTTCCATTTCGCTCATCTGAGTGATCGAGTGAGACCAAAACATCATGACTTCGGTCGACGTGTCGTCCGGCCCCAAATCTTGCCCTCCACCAGCTGGATGTAACGAGTTTCTCTCGGAAATGAAGTGCTGTAAAGATGAGTAAAATCACTAGCAAGACATAGTTGTACGTCGCGGCCAGACGGCGACCCTCAAGGAGAGCAGCGATCAATTGCCGCAGATAGGCAACCCGATCGGGATCCGGCGGTGAATTGCCACCGTGCTTGCCGCCGTGCTGGGAGGTAGAGAAGATATCATCGCCGAGAATGGAAGATCGAAGGGCTTCTCGTAGCCAGCGAGGTTCTCGTGACGCATCCATCGATGCTGGCTTGAGGGTCGTTGATGGATGCGATGATGACGTTGGGGACGGGAGGGAATGACGAACGGGCGACCGGCCACTTGTGTCAGATGACGAGATCGACTCGGAGTTCGGAAATCAGATGATCTGATAAGATTAGATCGAGAAAATTGATTGGCTTGGCACCAAGGCCGACATCGCAGGTGAGCCGAGGCCTGTGAATGGCAGCCATTTCAGTGGGTTCCAGGTGTCCTATGTCTCTTTGGTAGGAGACTTCTTGTACTTTTATACCTTTGATACTTTTTCTCATTGCTTAATTCTCATATGGTGCTACCCTTGAACGTATAATAGCGTCTTGGGCTTGAGATGGAGCATGATGCAAGATGGCCATCGGACCTGAGAAAATAAATGGACTTCATTATCCTTGGGGCGGCATCCTTCTCCCTATTCCAGACCTTTTGTTGTTGTAGGACATGCTCCCTCGCGATACCAATGGAAGATACCTGAACCGAACTCACGGCATTTTAGGCATACCTAGATAGGGCCATGTGGCTCTTTGATGGTGTGGCAAAACCTCAACGAAGATTTTCGATCCGCAGTAGTTAATCACTACCAACACTGACAGCTTTGACAGATGAACATCACGTTTCTCAAAAATTGCCATGCTTTATTTTACTAGGTTACAAATGATGGTACCGAGCTCCAGACATCACCAACATGCAGCTCAGGCAGAAGGCTGCCCGTCAACGGCAGAAGCCCAACTTGCTGCCTCGCCCACTTGACCCCCTCCCATACATCTACCATCATCCCGATCGGCGACAACTGGAGCAGCTCTGATATCTCTTGAACCAGATTTCTCCCAGTCGATCCGATCCACCACATCTGGCCGTCCCTACCCGCCCGATGCATGAGTACCGCCCAATACATGATAATGAACAGCGCAACCGGCTCTCGCTGCTGCACCGCCCACGCAAACTCACGGCCCCCAACTGCTACGACCGTCAAGAAGAATCCCTTGACAGGGTCGTCTAGTTCTTGCGCGAAACAATCCTGGGTCTGTGCGATGGTGACCGGGTACGGCATCACCTCACTCGCGAAGCCACCCAGTTCCCCGGGCATTTGGCTGGAGACGTGGACGGCCTCGCTCACCGATGTCATTCTAGCGATGGCCACCGTCGTCTCAAAGTCGAGCTGGTCTTTCAGGGCAGGCGACACAGGGAGCTGCTGCGCCGCGATAGCCAAGGAGCAGGGACTTCGCATCAGCCAGTCGAGGTCGGTGCCCGCAATACGAAAGGATCCCAGGAACAGGTTGAAGGAGATGTCGAGGCCGTCCAGCGCATTAGGATAGCGACTGGGCATGGAAAAGTTCAGCACGGAAGCCAGCGTCGCAAAGTAATACAGAAGGTGAATATCTGCTGATGTCGCGGTCGTGAGGGCTGTGCGGAACTGCGTACTGGCTTGATTGCCGTACTCAAGGGCGGCACGGGTATACATCTTGACATTCTTGTCGCTTGTGGCCTGCCTCGCCATGTCAATAGCCGCTATAGAGAAGATACCATTTAGGAGGTAGCCATGTTGGAGGGCGTTGCGCGGGAGACCCGACAGGAGGAGGGCATCGCAGCCTTTGATAGCGTGTAAGCCAAGCCAGGACTTCGTAGACCAGATGTTCATAAGCTCCAGCTCGAGCATCCTGTTGGACGTCGGCGTGCTGGAGAAGGTAGTTGCCGAAGGGGTTGATATTGACGTAGACCAATTTGTCTTTGTTGAAGATGGGCTTTGCCTGGAGACTAATGATGAGGTACGAGGGTTGGATGATGAGTCCGATGACGACCGCAACAGCTGTGAGTATCGTGCGGCATCGGTAGGTTGCAGGTGAGGCTCAAGCCGCCGCTTGCTGGATGTCAACTTGGGCTGAGCTGGATATGCGCAGTCTATGCCGCGGATGCTGCAATTCGCACATGATGGGGTTTGTTCATCACACTGAGAACGGTTAGCAAATCGATCGCGGTTGAAAACATCCGCCACCTGAAGGGAAGAATTCAATGATACGCGTTAAGCGTATGACGGAGGGGTGTGACTGGCGAGTGAATACGGCCATGGGGTCCAAGAAAAGAGCAGCTTCACCTTGATGTGTCTCCTCTTGCAGTCGGTGCACCCCTTTCGCGATTTCCTGTGAGATATCCTCTGCTGCATGGCGAAATTCTCGATTGTCGACGTAGTTGATGTAGAACTCGACAATACCTCCCCCCGTGGCTTTCTTCCTGATGCTAGATTGAACGTCGTGGTGAGAGACTTTGAGGCCAAGCAGCGACTGCAAAGGGTTCGGTGGTTTGCGGTGAGTGCGTTCGTAGAGCTGAAGTGCGCTGGCATTGGCGAGGACGTCATCACCAGCAAGGCCCAATGGGCTCCGCTGTACTGGAGTGCATGGCCCAAAATATCATGATCTCCACTGACGCCTGTAGATTGGGGAAGGATGGGGCGGAATCACCATTCCGGGGCAGTGCTGTGACTGATCGACATGGGCGAGTACCCGCTAGATGGACTGTCTTAGCATCACCCTCTGCGTTGGCCCCTAATCCCACTCAAACGAGGAACGTGACACTTCTCATCATCATTATCGTTTATTTATTTTACTCGTGGCGCTCGACCCTTACTACGAATTACTGTGAAGCGCCAGTAGTTTCTCGAAGGCGAGCACATGCTTGCAATGCCTGATTCTTACGCGCGCTTGAGGTGGACTCATACCCAAACCCAACAGGTCGTAGGCGCACCCATGGAGTAACATCATATGTACATCAAATATTCTTGACAAGCTTAGAAGTTGGCGAACAGCCACTTCATACCAGCCCAGTTCTCCTCGCCAGAGGGGAGGATCTGGCTGGGCGGCAGGACGAAACCACCCTGCTGTTGGTTGGCGGGACGGAGCTCAAAGCCCCAGGACAGCTCGGCGCCGGCAACGTCGTAGGCCCAGTCCATGGAAACACCAGAGGTCTGGTAGATGGTAGGGCAGGTGGGACCGAAGACAAAGTTGAGGCCGTTGACGCTCTTGATGGCTTCGTTGACACCCGCGGCGAGCTTCATCTGGTAGTCGTTGTTCGCGGCGACCTCGGTGCAGCTGTAGCCGTAGGGCAGCATAATCAGCTGGCTGAATGCGTGCCAGTCGACGAAGAACTTGATGCCGGTGGACTGCGATAGGCCGAGGGTGTGGTTGGTCAGGACCTTCATCTCGGGGGTGTCACCTGGGGCGAGGCCACGGTACGTCTCGGAGCAGGGGTTGACGGAGGAGCCGCCGGGAACGTCCCACTTGTAGGGCCAGTTGCGGTTGATATCGGTGCCGATGCAGGTGGCGCCAGTGCGGACCTGGCGGTTCTTGCGCCACAAGCGGTTCTCAGTGTAGGTGAAGACGAAGCCTAGGTCTGGTTAGAGACTTGTGTTCTTGGGGTAGATCCAATGTAGACGACATACCGTCAGGGTTCACGATAGGCATGATGTAAAAGTCGTAGTTGTCCAGAGTACGAACGGAGCTGCAGGCGCGCTTGGTGTAGCCATCAATGAGCTTGTAGGTCATGTACTCCACGGTCTAGGGCTGATCAGCATACATCGCGAGCAACGTCAATCTATGCGAGACTTACGGGAGCAACGATCCACTCACGGGCGTGGACGGTGCCGTGCCAGATCTACGATTTGTTAGCTCAATGCGGGGAATCTTGAAAGTGCCAGACCACATACGATGGCCTCGTGCTTTCCAGGGCCGTCGCGGCCCCAAAGGTGGATGCCCTTGATAGGACGGCCCTCGAGCGACTCGCCCGCAGTGTAGATCTCCGAGTTATCGGGGAAAGCCGCGTGCAGGTCCTCGAGGTACTGGTGGTGGTCCTCCAATTCGTGGTACGAGTTGAAGTACGACAGGTCAGGGAGATCCTGCGCACTGCGGCCCTTGATCTTGCGGGTGGCTAATGGAATCGATTAACGCCCGGAGTCAATAGAGGACACCATCGTGATCATATGTACTTACCCGTGTACGACTCAAAGTCACCCTCGGCAGCAAGCTCAGCACCAAAGTCTTCAATAGTGACCTTAGCATCGAGATTCAGGGCCTCGAAGGCGGCAAGATCCTCGGGGGCAATGGCAACATCGAGGTGGTCGTGGTCATCCTGACAGCTAAGAGAGACATAGTTGAGACCAGCTAGAGACTCCTCGACGGCGTCGAAGCTCTGGTGGCTGTTGATGGAGAAGGCCTTGAAGCCATCGTAGGAGACCTTGGCTGCGACGAGGGGCAGGGCGGCCGCGATGATGGTAGAGGTTCTCATGATGACGATAAGAGACTGGACGACAGGTGTTCACTGCTCAGCTGTAGTTGGCTAGGACTGTTTGCTGGTGCCGGAGAGTGATGGGAGCAAAATTTAGAAGTAGAAACGGAGATGGGTGGGTTTTATCATATACTCTGGTCGGGCATAGTAAGCTGCACAAGCTGGGGTTCGGTGTAGCACCCGGCGATGTGTGCCACGCGGATCCCATGCAACCCCAGCCTGGAGCATTGCGGCGCTGCGTTGAGCGTGATAACATGCTGTCATAGAGAGATCGGAAGCATCACGGAGTGACCAGCCGGGCAGGCAGTTCGTCAGCAAAGCTCAGGTGGAGTGAGGAGGGGCCGGGGCTAAGAATCTAGCCTTCTCTTGGCTGCCTAACTGAATGAGTGATGATAGACGCTGTAGTAGGCGGCAACACGACCTTGCCAGGGTCTTACCCGTGTTGGGAGCCCACCGATTGGGCTGTTGGACCTCCTACAGCCAAGGGGCACCCAGAGCAGTGATGTGGAAGCTGGCCGAGAAAAGGCAGCTCGAGAAATCTTGGGAGGAGGTGGCTGGCAGAGGCGCTGGCAGGCGTCCATATCCCAATGCACAGCGAGCAATCAGACGTCTCACCTTCCTGTTATAGGTAGTACGCAGTGTGACGTTGTCCCACAGAGTCGAACGACCGTTGAGCTCCATCGCCAGGGTCTGGGCTTTGGCGCTAAGGCACGGTGAACAGGGGCTTTCTTTCTTGACCTGCCTCTTCCCGTTGGCAGCGCGGGGACCGCCCTGATTTATCCTTTCTTCAGGGAATACAATCGACAGAGAAGCTGCCCATTGGACCCCGTTCGATAGGCAGTGCCCCTGAAGCCAACGGAAAGGAGAAAGCGCGGGGGCAGGGTGCTTGGCCTTTTCCCCGCAATGCCTAAGCGTGTCCCCTGAACCAAAAGGATTCACCCAGGTTTTGTGAGGAGAAGCTTCTACAAAGACCAGCGTGGCTGGGAGAATGCAGTAAAGGCGTGCAGTGTTGTGCTTTCGGCTGCATCCGTTGCCATACACCACGCCATTTTGGAACAGACCCAGCTTTGTGCGCATCACCATTGAACGTGTGTCCTTTAACCAGTACGTTTACAGGCAACGCGACTGACCTTGGCCCGGACTCGACGTCACGGCAAAATTAGCTATCGCCACGGGATTTTGGAGGTCTGCTCGTACAATGGGCAGTCCAAAACTTCCTTGGCCCCTCCTTTCAAGTCACCGAACAGTGCCGTGGCCATTTCGCCCAGCTCTGCATGGCCAATGGCAACGAGGTCTGGCTCTCTATGTCGCTGAGTCGCATCACCGCAAGTCTCGTCGACTCTGAGCTGCCAAAGTGCGATAGCACGACGACACGCTTCCACGGGTCCATGTCTCAAGCCAAGGAGCCCAGCTGCATGGCATCAGAGACATCTAGAAGGACCGAACCCTGCCGCTGGAAGCCGCGAAGGCCGCTTGCGCGGCTCACCTATCTGTGGCGCTTGCCAAGGTGCTCACCCATAGGCTGACCTGCTGACAGGCCAAAGGACCCAAAAGTTCGCCTCCGGCTACTCGAAATGTCTCAACCTGCCTGATCGGGCTATGTACGGGATCAAATGATCATTTGGTTGCAGAACCATTGCCTTGGCGGGTAACGCCTACATCATGACCATGTCGTGAGCCAGCTCGATTCTTCTCAGCGAGCAGTGGGCAAATTATCACGCATCGGTGCGGAAAAAGACAGCCGATTAATGTTCACACCTCAGATTCGATTCTCCAGACGAAGCGGCACTTTCTTAGGCTCAAAAGCCTTTATTAGGAGCACTGCGTCAGTACGTATTCCCAGCAAGGCAGAAGTAGAACGTGAAGCCTCAGCCTTCACACCCTGCCAAATCGAGTTTCCCAATCCAGAGACCATATCGCGTTGTCAGTTTCACCTACAAGGCGAGCAATCGACGCGAGCTCGGTTAGCTTCACTCTGCCAGTCATCAGTGCTCATTTGCTTCATTGTTACCCAGGCTATTTCTACTCGGCCAATTTCTCGAAATTCAGTTAGATATCGAAAGAGGCAACCTTCCACCAATGAGCCGCGCGGCTTGGTTTTATGGGGAAGGCGAGCCGTAGCTCTTACGGCTGATTAAAAAAGGATCCGTACCTCCGAATTGCCCCTGCTTTTCAGCTGGTTGAGCCTACATTGTTCCTTGCTTTTGGATCTCATTGACCTATTTGTGATGTACTGTCCTCAGTTAGAAACGGAGGGGCCAAGTCGAAGTGCAGGTACATGCCTTCAGTGTAGTTGTCTAACGCACAATGGACACGCACAATGGACACGGAGGTCTGGGCGACTATTCAGTCTTCAATTACAGATTACCAAAATCTTGATGAGTCAAATTTTGGGGTGCCAAAGAACACATGATCACAGATGCTCTGCCACACAAGGGAATGCGACCACATGCAGTTATGCTTGTCAATCAGAAAGTCTTGCAGTTAGTTGCACCCTCGCTATTACATGTTTAGGCACGTGTGTTTGTGCATCTTCTCCAAGGCTAAATGAGTGACATTGCCTTGAACAGGACACGCAGTGGCGTTCCAAGTTGCTCAACAATATCAGTCGACGTGTGAGTTACCCGGCATTTGAGTTCACCTTTCGAGATGTAACTAACTGGTTAAAACTTTTGGCTTTGATAAGAAATGCTGAGGCAGCCATTTCTGAGGCCTCAGCCTAGTTTTTGAGCAATGCGCAACCTTGACCCTGTGATTGCTCACATGCAGGCCTAGCCTCAGTACAAACCTCACCACCTCGAATAGACTAAACGAATGAGAGGGCAAGGATTTCAGCATATTACCGAATAAAATCTTTGCTGAAGATTCGTTCATCATCAAGCCAAGCCTGCATGACCTCTGAAACAGCCTCGGGCTGATCGCGAGGAGACATGTGTCCAGCGTTGTCAATCGTAACCAACGCTAAGTGCTTGACTGATTTTGCTTGGCCACCAAGCTCTTGCTTCCCGTCAGCACTTGTGAAATACCAATCCACCAATTTATTTGACTGGAACTCTGCGTGCCCGCTCCAGAGCAAGTTATCGTAGGTACGCAGGATACCCTCAGTGTTTCTACCTGCGTTTAGTAGGCACCCCCGAGTATCATCAAATGTTGAGTGGTATAGAGCTTACACAATTACGTCGCTGTTACCGTTGAGAACTAGAATAGGTATGTTTCTTTCATCAAGCAATCGCACAATCTCCCGCGTTGATGGGAGAGAAACGTCACCCTGAGTTGCCCACAGCGCATTGAGCTCAAGGTTAACCGGCTCGAAGTGTCGCTCCTCAAACCCAAGAGCATGTTGCACCCAGTCTTGGTTAAGGTACGTAGATAATTCTTGCATACCTGTGAAAAGAATTAGAATGGAAAAATACGTGGGATTTAGGCCAACTCCGTGCTGACTTCATACCTAGGCGACCACACATCGGGGGCTCGACACAGGATTGTCTGTCGTCATAAGGGTTTTGGCCACCAGGTACAACCAGCCGCTGATAAGGCTCCGCGCTGATGGAGCATTTCTCCAACGCCGTCTGACACGCGTTCAAGTCATAAGTAGTCTCGCAAAGTCTCCCATGTTTCTCGCATTCTGGGAGTGATTCGCCCAACTCCTCACAGGTAGAGCTGTTTAGAACGCTCGTCATGTGTGGTTCGAGCGAAACGATCTTGTGGGCGCAGAAGTGTTCATAGAGGCCCGAAATAGTATCAGAGAAGTCAACCAAGGCATTGACAAGTATGATGGAGTCAAATTTCCTGCGCATGGCATCCGCGTACACAGGGCAATACTTGCCACCAAATGACTCGCCTGCCAGGTGAACAGGCCTGTTCTGAAGGCCTGGAAAATAGTCGTGGAGAAATTTGTCGAGGAACTTGTCCAAGTCAGAGGCTCCCTCGCGCAAGTTTTGCGCCCAATCACTGGAGTTTTGGGGTTTGGAAAACCCGACGCCGATGGGTTGGCTTAAAACAAGAGGCTTGGTCAGAGTTGTACAGCGAGGAAGACTGGCACGCTGCCACTTACTCAATGAACACAACATTCGCAAATTCAGTCCAACTGGACTCGGATCTCTCAGTTCTTGTGCCATCATCAGTCACCCTGCAGGGCCTAATCTCGTACAAAGCCCCCAGTAGAGATGATGCACCGGGACCTCTGCAGTGGATGATGATCAATTTCCATAGTGCATGATAGAAGCCAGGCATTGCTTACCCATTCAGCCAGATTATCAAAGGTGCCTCATCAGGATTGTGTCGACTTTCGAAATACCCTAGTTTCCATCAGCTCTGTAGACGATTCCAGGCACTACGCACGCGCTTGTGCGACGTACAGAAAAACATGTCCCTTTCACCCCCCAGAGGAACGACACCAGTCCATTGTTTGGAGCCTGCATCGCAGATGGTTTCGTTTTGTTCGATAACCCAGTCTCTGTTTGCCGAAAGCTCGTGATTTGGCTGCTCGCGAGTCAACGCCCACTGTACGAGCCTCCCGCCAGGAGTGCCAGTAACGAGACTGAGCAAGAGGCTTGCTACCAGCAGCGACGTCAAGGTCGTGGGAGTTTGCATTCTCCAAGATAAATATATGTAAGGTAGTGAATTGTAAGGGAGATTGAGGCGAGACAAGAACTTGGATGACATCCAACCAGGACAAAAGATCAGTCTGCCACCGTGTTTGTGAGGGGAAATGCAGAGGCGGGTCGTGCCTTTTCTTTCCTGATTAGGAAATTGTTTGCCCAAGGCGCTATCGGGAATTCTCGCCATTAGGGTGTGTCATGACATGTTTGCCAACATTTTTATCCCCTTCATGAGCAAACGAACAAGAAATAAAATCCCGTCTTTCAAAATGCGATCGTCCCCTGGGTATATTTCAAGGAAATCTGAAATTCATCGTGTAAACTTCTCGAAAGTGACCTCTTCTGGAAAGGTCGCCGAAAGCAGCCACCTTGTGCTCACGCGATTTCGCCGCTGACTCCATTGTTTCATGCTCATCGTGGCTATCGATTATGAGCCGGATGGACTTGCCACTGTAACGTTCTCTGATAATGAGCTGGGTATCGCGTCGGACCTGAACCATCTCGAGCGCTTCCTTGGCTGTGCGGTTCCTCTTCATCAGGTGGGGTATGAGCCCATCGAGTATCGCAACCGCAGTTGAAGTTCCCTCGGACACCAGGACGGTCGACAACAAGATCGACATGACACTCGGGCTTGCGAATATTGATTGCACGGGTCCCATCTTTGCAATAATCCCGAGAATGATCCTTGCCCAGGCATCTGACGCCGACGGGGGCGTGGCACACCGTGTCAGGAACCTGGTGCGAAGACAGAGGCAGGTCATGCGGGAGACGAGGTACAAGATGTAAACCCCCATTTTGCTGGCATCCGCGAACTCGTAAGGCACGATTGCGCCAAAGGTTGGACCCGATATGATGCCAGCGGTGGCTCCGAGGATAGGGGTTGGAAGATCCTGGTGTGAAAGGGTACTATGCCAACTGTCCAGTCTTCGTTCGAAAAGGTCGCATTGGCCGAGTATCGCAGTCGTCTCGAGTATATCATCGTGATAGTCCTTCTGTTGTAATTGTCGGTAGTCGCACTGCCGGCCGAGTACAGTAGAAAGCCACTGTGCAGCCTGACGTGACGCGCTGATTCTGGACCCTGCCTCTTCCACATTGAAGGATGCTTCCATGGTAGACCGGCTATGCAGGTTCCAAAGGCTAGAGAATATGTCTTGCATGGCAATTTCTGCATCCCATATGACACACGGCTGAGGTGGAGCGGGAGCAGGTGGTGATTTGCGCGTCGCAAGACTGCGCAAGCGCATGTCGTACCAAAACATCCGCCACACTCGTATTAGAGTAGTCGTACAAGATTTTGTCAAGTCAAACGTGGAAGAAACTTGCTCAAGGTTGCGACAGTGTGCGCGAAGGCTTGTGTGCGATCCAACCGCAAGGTCGCGATATATGAGGAGGAGGATGGTTCCAACAATCTGATCTCCTGCATCCTTTTGTGGATTTTTCAGTTGGTAAGCGACGTCTTTGACCGAAAAGTCGTAATAGTGGCACCCGTAAGACATGGGTAGCTTTGATTCGAGAAACGTATCGGTCGACGTGGAAGCTCGGCTTAGGCGAACGTGTGCTGTCGAGAGCGCGAGGGCGGCTGCGCGCAACCCGATGTGTGTACTGAACAAGTCTGGAAAGGGTAGGCCGAGAGGTAATGAGTTTGCAATGTTGTTTATGAAATTTTCCAGCAGGGCGTGTTCCGTCAGAGGGTTGTCCGTGTGTCCGATAGCGACAGTCCTATCCATGGGAGGCATCGGGGATGGTGTCCGGTCCCATGACTGCTCTGGCAGGTCCAGTAAATCGTCCCAGGCCGATGAGTTCATTTCTGCCTCGTTCCAGAGGGAGACCGAAGCTCGAGGGCCAAGAAATATCCGCGGAGAGATCTGGCGCATCAGATCCGTGTCACTCGTGACATTTCCTCCTGGGTTAGAATGTCTCTCATCGCTATACACATGGTCTGAGGTGGCCCAGGGCCACTGAACGGGTGTCAAGGCAGGATCCGAGTCCAAAAATCGATTCCCTTGCTCGGTTATTTCCTCTGCGAAAAGTGGAAAAGATCGATCGAGACAGGCTTCATGGCCCTCTCCCTGCCCTCCTGTTGCACTGTTTGTGGGCGAGCTTTTCTCGATTGCCGCAGAACCGCCGTCTGCAAGAACCGCTGAGGCCTCATCGGTGGTCTCTTCATGAGATAGCGACAGGCTATTTGTGCCTTCTACTGCCCGCGCCTCGATCAACTGACTCCTGACGAGGTCTTCGTGTCGCAAGGCAGACCATCTGGCTTCTTCAGTTCTTTTGGACGACTCGGCTGTTTGTGCAGTGAGGTCCTTGAAGGTGATTCGACGCTGATATCCACTACAGGGTATTCCTCTCTGAACACAAGCTAAACACTCAGGTCGTGTCTCGTCACACTGTGATCCATGATCAGCGGTCAGCCAAAGGGTGAGGTAACAGGTGAAAGTCGGAGGACCAATCATGAGGGGACCATACCTTCCTGCGCTTGCTCCGACACCTCTGGCATCCAGTCCGCCTCCGCACTGTGTCTGTTTTCTTCGGTCGTGAAGAGGAATCCATGTGACCTCAGGACCAGGAAACACCGAGGCCTGGACCACAGAGAAGCGAGTGGTTGTTTGGAAGAGATTAGAATCCAGTCTCTCCACTCCGAGGTCCGATGGCCGGCCCACATGAGGATTTCCCGCTTGCCTAAGATGGTGATCGGGAACGCCGCTATACTGGATCGAGACGTCTTTAATTAGTCTCCGCGATTCACCAAATGGCGTTTGATGCTTGGGACCTCCAGTTGGCATCCGGAGTCGCATTACGCTTCTTCCCATCATCCGTCCGCCAGGATTCTCTATTCGGGGTCGACCGATAAGGTCTCGTGATGGCTTGAAATACGTTTTCTGAGGCTTCTGGCATGCCATTGAATCCTAGAAAAGCTTGGCAGGAGTCCAACAAGAGCTGCATCAATCATGGCGGCAATAGTGTCCCAAATAGGCATGATGAAGAGGTTAGATAGGAGGATTCTACTGTCTGCGACCCCATCCCATCCTGATCAAGGCTGGTCTATACGCCGACCTCAAGGCCATCGTTGGTCGGTCACCTCTTTGTTCGAGGTACTGGATGGGTGTTAGAAAGAGCAAGGGATGACGGTGTCTTCCAACTTCCTAACCCACAAATCCACAAAGTGCGGACCCGCCCCAGGCAGAACCTTGTCAACTTGTGTGCTTAAACTTCGGCAGCGGGCTATACTCTTATGGAGTGTTTCTGAGGTCTGGTGCGGATTTCGATTCGTGAGGACTGGCTTACCGTTCCAAGAGGGAGGCCCAGCAACTTGTAGCAACGATGGGTACTGAGTAATGCTTAAATAGCTAGAATACGATAGCAGTTGACTTGTGGATACGTGCCATCATCCTAAAATGCACCGCAGCTAGGTTGAAAATTCCGTGGGGGTGATCCTCGTGGCCGGACCTCATATCTAACTGAAAGGCCAAGCCTTGCCGCGCAGCGTCACTTTGGCGCAGTTGTCCCTAATGACATCCCTCATACACACCATGGTCTTTGTCGGCTCGTTAACGTTTTCTCTGCAGATGCTTCGGACATCAATCGCGTCGCCGAGCGTGGTCAGATCACACACGGGAATATTGAACCACAAGAGGTGCTTAAGCGTCCTGTCCTCTGACGAAGCGAGGTCCTTGAACTGCTGCTCGAGATGGTTCATTCCGCGGGCCCGCCATTCGCCGGTGCGCTGCTGGAGCTCCAGTGCCCGCTGAACTATCTGCTCCTTGGTGAATTCAAGCAGCTCGAGTGTCTCCTTTGCTGTACCAAGACCCTCGTTGAACATGGCCCTGTGATCATCGGACCAGCGCCCCTATCACGGGTGTTAGCTCTTTCAACTGAAAGAAGAAAAGGGCGGGTAGAAACATACAATCATCCAGTTGGCATCGCCCGGACAGGCATTATGGCGGCCGAGCTGCTCCACGGCCTGATTGGTACCGAAGCATGGACTGTACTTGAAGCCAGGAGCATCGACCTGGTTGCGGCCAAACTTGACGATGAAGACGTCCTGCGAGTTCCACACTTCACTCAACAGGGGCGCGCGCAATAGCTGCCTCTGTGCTATGGGGTTGATCGAGTTGTCGTCAAGGCCGAAGTCCTGGTCCGCCATGACCCCCGATTCGACGATCCTCGCCAGCTCAGTCCCGCGCGCCATGTCGTGGTTTGGGGGTCGCTCGATGATGAGGCGGTTGAAGTACTTGGCCGTGGCGCTGTCGACGGCATCGAGGATGGCGCCCAGCTTACTCTGCAGCTCGGAGAAAGAATCAAAGCGGGGGTCGAGAGACGGAGAGGCTTCCATACCGGCGGCGATGCCCGCACCGGCGGTAAGAATACCGGCTAGCATGCCGCCTCCTGCACCTCCAACGCCGGGGATGATGGCTGCGAAGGACCCGACCATGCCCGAAGCGATGGTCAGCCACGCTGAGGCGCTCATATCGGGGTTTTCTACAACTAAGAAGTTGGTCGCCATAAGGCCCGTGTCTAAGGAGGTGCGTACGACGGAGCGTAGGATCGTGTTGTGGTAGGCCTGAAGGTAGAGCACGAAGTTGCGCATGCTCCAGAGGGAGAATGCTCGCCGCCAGTTTGCGCGACAGAACTGGTTCTTGAGGGTGGCCTCGTTCAGGTCGCAGTTGCGGCTGATACTGTAATATGAGGTCAGCAGCTGCAGAGAGGAGAGAGAGAGCCGACACGTAGTCGAAGCTTTCGTACCTTTGACAGCCAGGTCCGGGCCAGTTAAAAGCGTAATCACGCGTTTCGTACTCATACTCTGCAATGACACGCGGAACGCCGTGGCTGCTGGAGACGATGGGCCAATTCCTCTCCGTGCTCGAGTAATATGCCGTCCTATCAGAGTGTCAGCAAGTTCAAACAATCACGCGCAATGCCGCATTAAGCACTTTGGGTGATAAAGAGCACGTACCGGTCCAAGAGCCAACTTCCCATTTCGAACTCCTCCCATTTTGCGGGAGACCAGGCACCGGCACCCCTGTCGCAGAACCAGTGTTCCGACTCGTTATCATCATCCCCCGGGTCACCAGACGAGTAGGATGGCAACCTGGGATCGACGACATCTCCGTCATCGCCGCCGGCAGGGCACGTGTTAAAGGAGATCCATCCATGAGCCGAGTTGGGCTCAATATCAACCATATCCGCGCGCCCTTGGCCGGAAAGGCTGGGATAATGCATATTGGGCCCGCGTCTTGTACCCCTGTACGCAGCCGAGGGTCTTGTCCACCTGAATGAGCTACCACCGTTCTCTGCAGGGTTCCTGTGCTGACCTTCGTTATAGAAGACTCGGGCATCGCCTGTGAACTTGTCGATGTGCAGGATGTCTGCCAGCCCGTCGCCGTTTACATCGGCGAATTTGAAGTTGGCGCGGTCGAGGTCTTCGCCGTATTTGATCTGGCCAGCATCAGAAAATGTGGTGTCGAGGTTGAGCATGGCTGTCATGCGGCCGTTGGGGTAGATGCAAATGTAGTCGACCTTGCCATTGCCTGTGATGTCGGCAAAGTGATGCGCCGTGTCATGATAGAGAACTCCCCATCCAAGAGTGCATCTTCCGCCAGTGCCTCCGGCCGTCCGCTTGTTGAAGTTGAAGTTTTTGCCATCCCAGTTGTTGTACCAGATGGTCAGCTCACCTGAGGCGCGATTGACACCGATGATGTCGGCGAGGCCATCGCCGTTCCAGTCACCGATGTGCAGCTGACGGCGGCTCATACCCGTCTCAAATTTGACCACCGCACCCCAGGCGTTTGACTTGTACCAGTCAAAGTTTTCCCTCTTATTCTTGTTGGGGAAAATATTGACCTGCCCAAAAGCCGAGATCCAGATATAGTCGTCGAACCCGCTGCGCGTCATGTCGCCGAAGTGAGCTCCGTCGCCTTTTTGCCAGCGGCCGCCGCTCCCGTCCATGGCCCTGTTCTCCCAGGCAGTGACGGTGCCCCGGCACGTTTGACCATTGCACTCATCTCTGTAAAACCTGGCATAATCGGCGAAACCGTTACCGAAGATACGGCCAAGCTGAATAGACTTGCGGTCCGACCCAATTGCCTCGCCCATGCCAGGATGCGCGGCTGATGCCTCTTGCCAGTAAGGCACCATTCCCTTGCCCTCCCCGCGTTTGTTAATGAAGATACGGGTGCCACCTTGGAGATTGAGCCAGACCCAGTCGGCACGGCCGTCGCCGTTCATGTCGATAAGCCGTAGGCCGCGGGCGTCACCTGTGTTCTTGTTCAGGAACACGGGCCCTCCGGACCCAATATCCTGCCAGTATGCGGCCCCGTTACCAAGACCACCATTACGGTAACAATGTATGTCACCATTGTCATGCCTGACACAATAATCTAGTCGTCCGTCGCCGTCAA
The DNA here is from genome assembly GCA_002851705.1 of Verticillium albo-atrum. NCBI lineage: Eukaryota > Fungi > Ascomycota > Sordariomycetes > Glomerellales > Plectosphaerellaceae > Verticillium > Verticillium albo-atrum. The sequence continues at coordinate 326,407 of NMXJ01000007.1, forward strand.
TGTCGCCAAGAAGTACGCGGTCCTGGGCGTAGCCGCTGATGGGGTTGCGCCACTTGAAGAAGGCCCCGAAGGTCGGGACGACCTGGCCAAGCTTGGACGTATTAATAGCCACGTATGGCGTGCCGTCTGGCGTGATGCAGATATAGTCGTCGAGGCCGTCGCCATTGATATCGCCCCAACGGATACCCCTCGTGATGCAATAGTGGCCAACCTTGAACGAAGCTTTTGCATCGAAGCGACCCCCTCCGCGATTCACATACACCCACATCTTGTCTGTGCTCTCGTCGACAATGATAAGCTCATCGAGCGCCTGCTCTCTTGGGGCACCAAAATCCGTGAGCTGCGCCCAGTACATCTCCGAGTCGTACGGAACTTCTTCCCGGAAAATCTGGCCCCTGGCGTTGGACTGGTGCCGGTACGCACCGTCGTCACGAATAGTTGAATCACCGGCGAACAAAATCTTGACGCCGGCACCGTGCGGGTTGTTGGCGCCGCTACCAGGCTCCTTCTTGCACGTCGAGTGGCTTTCACCGTCGGGGAAGCGGGTGCCACCGTTGGGCGCCTGCAGCCAGCCGAGGGCGTTGACCTTGTTGATGGCATCCATCCAGACGGCAGCCATCTTGCGGAATCCTTCAAAATTAGGATGGATATCGTCCCAGATGTCCCGGGGTTGCTGAATGAAGCCGTCCTGCATCTCAGCGAGGAAGACACGGGCGCGGGGCTTCTCGAGGTCTGGCCCCTGCATTTGCTGAACCAGTGTACGGATCTGTCGGTTGATGTTCTCGACTCTTGTCTGGAACTTGCCATGCATGAGGAGCGTGGATAGAATGACGGTAGCGTCGGGCGTATGAGAAAACATGGTCTCGATCATGGTCCGGAGGCGTTCACCGGCACCTTCCATTTTTTCCTGGGCAGCGTCGTTGGTGCCGCAGTTGATGAGGTACAGGTTGGGCTGCCAAATGGGCACAGAATTTTTGATCCTGTCATGAGTTTCGTCGATCCGCTGCCCGCCGATGGCGTCAACGTCCTGAGTAGGGGACACCATGTCAGTTTGGTAGATAGCAGGGAGGGGGTTATATCCGTACATTATCAGCCATCTTGCCGACAGCAAAACTTCCGACCATATTGACCTTCCAGCCGTCGAAGCGGAGCTTGTCGCGAAGAGCTTTGCGGAAGCCGTTGCCCTCTTTGTTGACATCGTCAGGCGCCAACGGGTCACCCCTGACAATTGATGCGCCCACTGGCATGATACGGAGGTAAAAGTCGCGAGGGTCTGCCCGCTTGAGGAGGCCATCTTGTCTGCCGAAGCCGAGCGGAGCGCTGTAGTAGGGTAGGTCATGGTAAGACGTCTCGTTGACACCCAAAGGGACGGCAGATGCCTCTTGAGAGATGCCCACGATGACAAGTCCCACCTTCAGAGCCGCAAGGCCCAGGGAGCCGAGGCGCATGATGCAGGATATGTGTCGCGTGACAGCTGCACGAACAAGTGAAGAAAAGGAGGTGATGGCTGGGGATCGGCATGCAGAACTTCCTCAGAAAGCCAGCCAGCTGATTTTATATACACGCGTACATCCTCAGAAACTTTCGAGCGCCGTGCTTGGCTTTGGGCCAAGCTTCCTGCCGGGCCTTCCAGTGACCTCGCTCGCAAAGTTTTGATCGCCTGCTTGAAGCTTGTCGTCCCATGCTGAGACGAAGAGGAGAGGTGTCACGCGAGCTAGAAAGTGCGATCCAGCGTATCAAGTGGGACTAGGCATCGGCGACTCCCGGAGGGTAATCAGCGCGTTCTATTTCGGCATTGGCCCCTGCAACAATTGATAGTAACCCTACAACTTCTGGTGTGCGACTCTGCGACTTATATGCCAAGATATAGAAGCCATGGCAAAATGGATCCCTGACATTCAATGGCCCTGCTAGCCAATCCTATGGGCGTTCTAGACAGGGCTTATTCGACTGACCTTCCCCTTCCAGGTCCATCAACCGTGGGATTTTCACAAACGGCGGAGCACGAAGGATCACCAACCTCGTTGACATCGCATTCAGCTTACTCAACGTCCCATTGTGGACTAAGGAGGATCGCCAACCCCGAAGGTATCACAATCAACTCGCCCAACCTTCCGCAGTGGAGCAAAGAGGATCACAATCCTCGATGGTCTTACACGTTAGTCTCCCACAGAGTCTCATGAAGAAGTCGAGTCTCAACACTCCTGAGGAACCAACACATTCAACCGAGGTATGCGCAACAGATTCTACGAGTTATCATGGCTTCACTTTCTCTTGGTATTAGATGCCAGTAAATGACATTAAAGTGGCCTGTAGCATTGGATTATCAATGACAGGGAAAGATTTGGAGGCAAATGATGACACAGTAGTACCATCTATCGCCTAAAGACTGCCGCCTTGTCTTCATCAGTATCTTAGGTTTAATGCAGTCAGGCGAAACGCTGGGGTAACAAGCTTACGTGGCACATTCATCCTTCCGACACGCGATTCAGACTACTTCTAAATCCTCCTATGCCTGTATGCAGCAGTCTTCAGAAGCATGGACTTGTGCTAAGAATGACATTGTGCTTGAGCCAAGATTTTGGACACATTTGTCCCGGTGGATGTGGCACATCTAAGCAATACGCCTCTAAGCATAAGTCTCTGCTTTCTTATGTTCCCTTCCGGTGACTGTCATTTTATTGACCATTATTGACCACTATATTGATAACTTAACCGAGTAGATATGTTCGATTTTATGTGGCCTTCAAACGGCCATTCACGGCCACCAAAATGGTATAGAGAGCCTCCAACATGGGTGTGGCTACCCCAAGTTCCTTCCCCTTTTGGAGTGGATAACCCAAAATGATCTCAACCTCTAGCTGACGCCCTGCCTGGTAATCACTCAACATGCTGCTGCTAATGGGGCCTATTGACAGTATCCGGCTGATCAAGCGGTCGGCAAGATCGTGCTCCAAGGGCACATTGCACATTCGGGCAACGTCAATCACCTCTATCATGAGTTTTCGCGTCATGTCCATGGCTCCAGGTGATGAGCTCAGCCAGGCGTGAGTGTCGAGCATCGTGAGAGTAGTAAGGGAGTTCCAGGCCACGTTCCAGACCACCTTCTCCCATCGCAAAAGTTGAATATCTGGCACCACTTCGAATATTGTCTTGCCCTGGGCTAATAATGCGGAGAACTCATCGAGTTTTTCCCGCTCGCTTGAAGGATCAGCGTTCTTGTTAGGATACAACCCGATTTGCAGGTCCTCGGATTTGATCTGGTTGAAGTGGCCGGGTTGTGGCTGTGTTGCTGCAGTCCATGTCTTATCCGGCGTGACAGTGTCAACATATTTTCCGAAGGATACGGCGGCGACTCAGGGACCCGAACTTACCACGCAAGAAACTATGGTCGTGCGAGGGAAGAGCTTCCTGAATGGCTCTTCATTTCCAACACCGTTCTGGATTATGGCAATAGTAGTCTTCTTCTCGTCAACAGCCGGTGCAATCTGACTAGCTGAGGCTTCCTGGTCGAGCGCCTTGTTGGCGCAGATGATAAAGTCAAACTTTTCGCCGGCTTCCGCCACTGTCTGTACAACTAACTATCATCAGCAGCCGCATTGATCATTATTAACTGGTAAGTGACCATACCTTTCCGGGGTAGTATGGTATGGCGCCCGTGATTTTCGCTGTTCATCAAGATCCCTCTCTCTTTTACCGCGAGGTAGTTGGATCGAGCCACTACGGTCAGACGCACCCGTGTTGTCCTGCTGAGAATGAAGGCGTAGAACGAGCCGATTCTGCCAAATATTTGTCAGCTGGTATCTCAAGAATCTTGAAGTGACTGGTCACTAACGCTCCCAGCCCATACACGAGCACGTTGATCGGCTTTCCGGTAGCCATGGCTGACTGGTATCTTCGATTGTAGAGTGCCGGCAAGGTTTTGCGTCCGGTATCAAATTTGCTTGCAATGCTGTCCCTTGTGCGATGGTACCTTGATTGTAATTCTTGAGTAAAAGATCATATTGTTATTTATCGGACAGGATCGACAGGGAACTACGTACATATTACAAGCATTAAATCCAAGAACAATGCGCCGAAGCCGAGACGAACCCACTCACTCATGTCAAATCCCATCAAATGTTGGTTTAAGGGCGTGCACTATGCCAGATTTGGGTGATTTCGCCCCGCCGCATGTCACTTGGTGGGCTCAATTGGACACCCTGGCTTGACTCAAGACATCTTGAAATTATATCAAGATTGTTCATGCTCATTAAAATCGGTCACAATTGACACTCGGTTCGGGAAACTCTGCATAAGTTTTGATTGATAGCTTTGCTGGTTTCGGGTAGGGTCGAAGAGAATATCCGGCAGGATCGCAGATATAAAATCTAGCCTGCTCCCGCATTGTAACAGCAAAGCCCAAGTAAAATGCGAAAAGCATAACTGACACACATCAGTTAAACCCCGAGAAAATTCGAGCGTTTACTACTGAGGCTGATACTTGGCTTGATGCGGGTGCGCGAACTTCCTAGTTACGGACCGCTCAGTGCGGAGATGTTCGCTTGATGACCCTCCATGAAGAATCTGCTGATTGGAACAAGTACCGTCCGAGCTTGTGTGTTTGGGCGAGTCTTTTTCGTATGCAGACGAGATCGGACGTCTCGTCTGACATGTCGCAGAATAAGTCCTCAACTATAAAGTGCCTAGGAGCCTGAGATTGTCGCATCTCACAGAAAGTCATATTCATCATCGACCGCTAACAGCAGTGCTCGACACAGCACTCGCAGTCGCGGACGCCTCGACCATTGCTGCTGTGGCTGGTGCAATTGCCACAGCATTTATCATGATCTCAGGGAGTGTTTGCATCATAGCCATCATGGTGAAGTTTCCGGGTGCCGCCAATGCCCCTGACCAGACTGGTGTTAGGGTCGTGCCAACTTCTTTAGCCTTGACAGGAAGCACGACTAGGTTCGTGGGTCGGCCGGCGGGCGAAAATCCAGACCATTAGCTTCGCTCTTCTCTTACTTAGCTCAACAGGACCTCCCGTCCAACGATAACTATTCGCGTTGTAGGACTCTCTGCAAAGATGTTAATATTGGTCAACAGCGGAGCAACTACCCCATATCCAAGCTTGCCCATCCTGGCCACCGAAGAAATATCACTGGCACGGTTGGGAACGTACAGATCAACCAGAATTCATTACACAGTGCTCATGGGAAGCACAGATGGTGACTACATTCCTTCGACAGCCGTCAGATGGCCGAAGGCTGAACATTTCCTCTGGCGTGGCATCGCAGCCAGAATATACGGTGTACTGCACAAGCCTGGGGTCCTATTCCCGACGCCAACCAAGCAACTACTTGCTTTTGGATAGGTGGCAAGTCACCGTACCAGATAATATAGCCCAAGGCCTCCAAGTCTATCAGCGAGACTATTCAGATGAAGCATGGAAGGGCAAATAGCACCGAATTAGACACAAACTTGATTTAGAGGCCCCTCACTATTGTTCGCAAGAAGTTGTTTCTGGGGGCTGAAGACCTCTCGCACCCTCTCGGTGCCTGCTAGCGCCTCAGAGGTATTCCAAAATCTATGAACAGAACACTTCTGCAGTGAAAGTTGGGCTTGCAATATGTTTCTTGAAACTGCTGGCTCTCTTGAGCTCATGGCGATTGAACGCTGCATTGCGCAATTATCTCGGCAAACTCTCGCGCGCCGTGTGCTTGTCTTTCTATTCCTCGTCCCAGCCATGTGTTGACATGAAGCACATCTAAATCTATACTCCAATTGTGTTGTTTTTGGCTACAACGCGAGGAAATAAGTAGAGGTTTTAGCAGGCGAGATCTTGGTATGGGGATGGGAATCCTTCGGAGCCACAGCCACAGCCACAACAAAATAAGTATGATATGTCGGCTATTAGAAATCACTCTCTCTTGATTATTTCCGCCTTCCGTAATCAGCTGCGTGAGACAATGTGGTTTAGACCCCAAGAAAGGGGGTATGGTGGCCAGGGAGCGTGAACGACCTGAGGCAATCAAGCCGTATGTTCAGCGGCGTCGAGACTCGTGTCTGGTATTACTCGACAAAAGACAGCGGGCGTATGGCCCAACTTTTGTACAGCAGCGGTGCATCCATCTAGGAATATACAAAAAACATACATTGGGGGAGACCCGATCGCCCGATGGACTGGGCAAGAGACAAATGAAAAGGAAAAAGGCGACGCTTCCGGATTACGCTGCAGACGCCCACCAACACCCTCCCAAACCTCCCATTCAACCAGCTCCCGAGCCGGGTCCCAGCCGGCTCCTGACCGGCTTCCGTCCAGATATATGACTACCGCGAAGGCCCACCAGGGCCATGCGTGAAGCCGAGACGACCATACTTATCCGTGTAGGGCCGCTCGTTGCCGAAGCAGGTCACGTAGTTCATGACTTCGGTGGTGTTCATGCCGCCGGGATGTATCGTTTCCATCTCCTCGCGCATCTGCGTTTTGGGCTTGCCCTCCTTGAGGCGGTGCTTCTCGAAGAAGACGTACGACCCATAGTAGACGCAGCTCGTATTCCCCGCTGTTGCGCCCTTCTTCCCCAGAAAGTCGTTCAGCTGCTTTGACTGCACTTTGCGGTCCCCCGGGAAGCTCTTGGCGATCTCCCGACAAAAGGCGGCCTGCGTGACATCGGGCTTGCGCAGGAAGGCGTTGATCTTGCGCCGCACATCGTCGCACGTGTCAAACACTTTGACGGCTTGTTCCTTCTCCCCATCGAGTAGGATGCCGCTGACATCGAGATCCTTGCTCTCGACCCCGCGGCGGACCTTCTTCCCGGGTGCGGCCTTGAGCCCCTGCAGCTCGCGCTTGCGGAAGAAGCGATTGGCACCGTGGAAGACGTCGCTGCCGTAGCCAACGTGGGGACCGATCTGCTTCATAAAGCGCTGGTAGGAGGCTGGGGAGCAGCCGATGGCTGTCTGGAATTCGCCGACCTTCATGTAGCCGCCCTCGATGAAGTTGCGAATCTTGCGGCGGATCTGGTTGGCCGAATCTTCGCAGAGGTCGAGGCGGGGGTCGTCTTCGTCGATCTCAGGCAGCGCCTGGGCGTCTTCGATGGCATCGGACTTGCGCTTCTTGTGGGTAGAGGCCGTGGAGGGCTTGAGATTGGTAACTGGCTCGCCGTTTCCGTTGGAGTGGGCGCCTGTTCCTGGCACGGTCGGAGGGTGGGATGTCACTGGGTGCGCGCTCGTTATGCCTATCGGCTGGTGCGCCGTCGTTGTGTGATGGTATGTCGTGGTCGGAGGTGGGTATGCAGTGGTAGCTTGGTGATGCGTCGCTGGCGGGGGGAAAGCCGTGGGAGCGTGGGATATCGGAGGAAGTTGTGTTGACGGTGCCTGGGTTTGTAATGACGTAACAGGGGGATACGCTGATGTTGGAGGTGGCGGGCGAGATGCTAGCGTGCCGAGAGGTATTATCGCCGGGAGAGAAGTCGGTCTCCCTTTACTCGCTGCAGCAGAGGGGGCGTTTTCGTCATGTCCAGAGAGGGGAGCGACAAGGGAAGCCTGAGGGGAGCATGTCAGCAAATAAAAAGGAGGTCCGACACGGGATGACGAGAGCTTGGTAGGCGTACAATGCCGGGTAGGGTGGTGGTTTGTGGAGGGGGTGTTGGATTGGATCTGTTGGCATCACCATTTGCCAGTGGCAATGGCTGACTCTCCGTTTCCCAAGGCCGCCAACTCTGGACCATTGCTGGTTTCGATGGTGTAATGTATGCGAGCAGGTCTCGACAACGTACAAGGCATCGGTTGCGCTAGAGGAGTGGTCGGGCTGGGAGGAGTGGTCGGAGGCTGCGTGTGGAGGTGGGTGAAGAAGCCGATATTCCGAATGGCCTCAACAGGGCGGTGGGTTTTTGGATGGGTTTGGTTTCTCAAATTTGGATGATAAAGGGGTGAAGTCATGATCCAAGTATTTGGCACCGAGGCCCACCGTAAAGCGCGTGTTGACGCGCAGTGTTTCACGCTAATTCCCAGACCCTGCATGAGCTGTACTGCTGATTGCCTGCCTGCTCTGCTGAGTCACCGGGTGGGGTGCACAGCCCAGGTACCTAGGTAGGTTTTGGAAGGCAGGGTCGGATGCTCCCTTTGGCCGAAGCTAAGCGATGCACGTGCTTGAAGCTTGGGCCACGTCCAGCTGGTGACGCTGGTCTGATAAGGGGGAGCTCGTCGTTATCAGCTTTATCGGTTACGTAACCTTGCATTGGGGTCAGCTGCGACCATCGGCATTCAGATCGCGACATCGCAGTCGCGACAGTCACCTCTCCCTTCTCCCCTCCGTCACCTCGCCCTTACCTTCCCTCAAAGTTCAACGACATCCTACTCTACGTCTGTTGCGGGTAGATCCAATGGTTAGAAACCTGCACCTCACAGGCCTTGCGGCCGCGCTCGGCGGCGTGTCCCTGCTCGGTGCCCTGGCACAGGGTATGGACCAAACGCCCATGGTTGATGAGCCTGAACATAGCATTGGTGGACCCCTTCCCACCACCGACAAGCCTACCATCGACTCGGAAGCTCTGCAGAACCTCATCAAGGGGGACAACCTCTTCGAGCGGGCGAAGCAGCTGTATGAGATTGCCAAGCTCGGCGAGGAGGAGTACAACCACCCGACACGAGTCATCGGCAGCGAGGGCCACCTGGGCACCCTCGATTACATCTATTCGACGATTGCCCAGCTTGGCGACTACTATACCCTCTCCAATCAGTCCTTCCCTGCCGTCACTGGCAATGTCTTCGAGTCTAGGCTCGTGCTCGGCAACAAGGTGCCCAAGTCGGCTTCGCCCATGAGCCTGACGCCCCCAACCAAGAACAAGGAGCCTGTGCACGGCGATTTGGTTCTGATCGAGCACGAGGGATGCGACGAGTCGGACTACCCCGCCGAAGTTCGAGGCAACATTGCTCTCATTCTGCGCGGCACTTGTCCCTTTGGCACCAAGTCTGCCAATGCTGGCAAGGCTGGTGCCGTCGCCGCTGTTGTGTACAATTACGAGAGCGAGACGGTTCACGGGACACTGGGAACCCCGACGCCTGACCACGTCGCTACGTTTGGCTTGGGCTATGACGATGCGAAACCCATCGTCAAGAAGCTTCGCAAGGGCAAGTCTGTGGACGCCATCGCCTACATTGATGCTGTCGTCGACACCATCCAAACAACCAACATCATCGCCCAAACGGTCGGTGGAGACCCTGACAACTGCGTCATGCTCGGTGGCCACAGCGACAGCGTCGCCGAGGGCCCTGGCATCAACGATGATGGTTCCGGCAGCCTGTCTCTGCTCGAGATCGCTACCCAGTTGACCAACTTCGCCGTCAACAACTGCGTGCGTTTCGCCTGGTGGGCCGGCGAGGAGGAGGGCCTTCTCGGCTCTGACTACTACGTCTCGGTCCTGCCTGCAGAGGAGAATCAGAAGATTCGCCTCTTCATGGACTACGACATGCTCGGCAGCCCGAACTACGCCTACCAGATTTACAACGCGACCAACGCTATCAACCCCGTCGGCTCTGAGGAGCTCCGCGACTTGTACGTCGACTGGTACAAGTCGCACGATCTCAACTACACTTTTATTCCTTTTGATGGCCGCAGCGACTACGACGGCTTTATCAGGAATGGTATCCCCGGTGGTGGCATTGCTACCGGCGCTGAGGGTGTCAAGACGAAGCAGGAGGAGAAGCAGTTCGGTGGCAAGGCCGGCGATTGGTACGATCCTTGTTACCACCAGCTTTGCGATAATCTCGACAACGTAGATGTGGAGGCTTGGGAGCTAAACACCAAGGTATGTCATTCCATGCCCATTCCAGCGAGCGACGCAGTGTTGAAATCATGCTCACCCTCTTCCCAGCTCGTTGCCCATTCCGTGGCGTACTTTGCCAAGTCCTTCAAGGGCTTCCCTGAGCGGACTGGAGAGGATGTTGATGTTGCGTCCAAGTACGCCGAGAAGGCGCTGTACCATGGCAGCAAGTTGCTGATGTAAAGGTGATGATCCTGTTTGTCTAATATTGGCCACCATCATTGGATTGCGTGCTGTCAACGCTTTTGCGAGTTGTATGCATTTTGGGAGGGTCTGCACCGTGCGTGCGGCTGCGCTTGATTAGACGAGCTAGTACTTTAGAACATTAGAAAGGCCCTATTGACATCAATATCCCCCCCAATGGTTCATCACGTCCAGTATCATCGGGCTTAATAAGCCTCTGTCGAAGTCTCCTTGTTTTTGTTTTACTTGAATTGCTGGCTAACCCGCTATTTCGTCCTGTTTGTGACTTACCCTCTGATGCATGTGTACATTAAAAAAGGGGCTCCTGACCACACTCCATATCCAACCAACGATACGGAAAAGCCATCCAGTCAGCACACAATTCCCGTCGCAAACCCCCCGGTCTCAACTCCGGAACCACTTATGGCTTGTTGCTCGCCAGGGATATTTTTAAGCGCCCAGTCTTTCGCTGCCCGCACCCGCTGCGCCCTTCCCCTCCCTCGTTTCCTCCTTCTCACTCTTCTCTCCCCAGGAGGTGCTCCGAACATGTACTCCACAGATCGCACACTTCGTTGTCTCCCAACCCCGCGCTGCAGCAGCTGCCATGCTTTTAGTTCTATTTGCGAGCGTCACGGGTTTGAATTCGAGACAGAAAGGCACGGCGTTGTCAGTCATGGCGTGATAATCGCCGCCGTCTATGAATAGCGTGTTTGCCGTGCAAGACGCCGGATGTCGCGGAGGGGAAGCTTGTTGCTAGAACAACTTTGCCCACTGTGAGAATCTGGGCGCGCGAGAGTAACTTGCCCACACCCTGTAGATGGTGTCCCTGTCCCTATTGAATGGGCGGACGTGGCGGCAGGTAGTGGCCCTTGTCCTTGCACCGGTACGGTCGCCTGGTGACGAGTATGACCTGGCACATTGCTACGACGGAATCTCTGTTTCCTGATGGGCGTGTCCTCGTTTCTCTGTGATTATGGGTATCTTGTGGTGGCAGGGAACGTCATTCTGGAGGGGGAGAGAGTGTGTCGGCTCTTCACTCGGCACGGTAGGGTAGCCAAAGCTGGTGAAACAATCATCATGATCCCGACGTGGTGATTTCAATCGGATATGATGGCCTTCCGTAGTTGCCACGACTTGACACGACTTGTCGCGACAAAGATTGAGCTTTCGCTTGGGAAATGTTGTCGCATAACACAACTTGACAGACTGAACGACTATTCCGACCCTGAAGTCATTATCCAGGGCATGAGGGAACCTCGAGAAAATTCACTCCGTTACAAATGCTCAAGACCGCTGGGTCTGGGTGCCACTGGCAACGGAGCTGGCGTATGCCAAGTTTCCTCCAGGCCTGGCAGTGAACGAGCGAGCGCAGGGCGCTGTATTGGGCGCCAGCACCTAACGGCACACGCACAGTTTAAGAACCCTCCCAACTTCAGCGCACGCCAGTCCCTAAAACCACCTCCCTACCGGGCCATGGGCCTCATTTTCTCCAGTGCACTTGTGTCGGAGATGGGTTGGGCCATGACCAAGTATGACCTGACCCGAGTCTGACAACCTTATTTTGCGAGCACGCTACGGACGGCCAGGGGTTCACACAGGCTACCTACCGAGTCCATTGTCCGCTATAGTTGCAGCCCAGGGACGCTGGGGGACATGTCGCGGCGGCTGCTTCAGGAGTGTGGATTGATTTGAGCAAAGAACCATGTAATCGGTTTTCATTTCGGTGCAGTCTTGTCATAATCGTGAGTAGCTACATAGGAGAGAGAGCCCAAAAAAGAAATAGGAGATGAAATCAAGCTACAGATCAATTACTCCCTGGGACAACAAGTCGGGCCCGAGTCAGAGTTGTTGCTCCCATCACGATGTCCCTCGGGAGCCTGCGACGACGAGTTCGGGTCCTGCGAGGTCTGGGACTCTCCGGGGGTCACTTCCATGCCACCGTCTTGGACCGACTTCACTATTTCCTCGACCGAGACCCCCGCCCGCAGCATCTCCAGCAGTTCAAGCGCGTCTTCGTGCGCCATGCTTCTCAACATGATGCAGAGGTCCTCGTGAAGATTAAACTTCTCGACGGCCTCCTCGTACTGCCGACGGATACACTGCGACCTGGATTCCATGGGCGCCGTTTTGTAGTGACACTTCAGTCTCCGTTTTGCACACGGTTGGCACAGGGGTCGCTCTCCTGTGCACTGGGCGGTGAAGGTACCAGTCAGAAAAAAACAAAACAGAAAGAGCATGATGGAGTGGGGGTTGGGGACGAAGTCTCACCTTTCCCTTTCGCTTACGACAGGACTCGCACGCCGCGATGATGACAGACGTGCGCGAATGGGGAGCAGTAGACTGGCGCGTGAGGGTGGCGGCGGCGGGCGGCTGGCGGTTGAGCAGGCCAGCAATGTTAGGTGGAGCGGGGACGGGTAAGATGGGCCTGAGTCTGTTGGGGGGTGTCACACCCGAAGGTTTGATGCTTCGGTCAACGCCAGTCTGAAGGTTGGTCGAGGAAGGACCAAGAGTCATGTCCAGAACTTGAGAATGAAAATGTATGTTTGTGTGCAGGATGTGTGTGTTTATATGTATTTTTACAGGTTGGGATTGAAAAGGAGGAGGATGGGGTATCGAAAGGGATTCTGTTGTGAGCACCCCCACCAGCTCACGGGGCTGGCTTTGTACCCTCAGAGTATGTGCGATAGAGCTTGTTGGTACATGTGCTGATGCCAGCCGCGACAAATGATGTGTCCGCGATGGTTGTCCGCGATAGGTGCCGCGCGAAGGCGTGTCGTACTGATGCCGTGGCCCGGTCTCGTTGGCTCCAGGTGACATGCGTCTGCGGCCGGGGGAGGGTGGTTGAAGGCTGACAGGTCATGGTGGTGGCCAACGAGGAAGGGTTTTGGGCTGAGTACTGTCACAAATCTGCACGCTGTGCGGCTTTGATACACACACCCTGCGTCATAATGGGCTGATTGAGGTTACGCTGCAGCCGACTGGCTGGAGGGGGAGCCTTGGGAGCAGCAGGAGGGATGTGCGGAGAGTCGGCCATCTGGTTGTAGTGTAGGTACTAGATACAACCAAGGCGGAATACCAGGTTCACCCCCAGGTGGCACAGAGCCTGATCCGCCAGCCCACGAGGTTCTTTCTGCGCTCGCCATGATCATGTCAAGCCTGGCGTGCTGGCAAGAAACCGCGAAAGGTTGGGGTGATGGGACCATGGTCAGTCAGTGTCAACGACTAAAGGCGGGTGTCGCGGTGATCGACACTTGTTTTCCCGTTCCAACGGTGCTTCACGATTCGGCCCTCAGTCCGAGATGGAGCCTGATAAGGGGGGTCAGAGATCGGTCACTGACTGTCGCCTCGTCTCATTCGGTGTTTGACGTCGGAAGCTGCTCCGACGTGAGTGCAGCTCTTTTCTAGCCTAGTCGTCTTCTAAGGGTGCTGCCAAGAACGGACTTGTTCTTTTTATGGCGTCCTATCATCTTCATCATGATCGAGTCATTGAGGAGTAGGGTGAGCCAGAATTCGCTACATCCTGGCAACGAACTCAACCCGAGCAAAACGCCAAGCGGAGAAATGCAGCGCGGACAGACAGGGGATGTGATGGAGCTGCCTCCGATTCGATGGTATTGGTGAAGTCGACGGGCGACATGTATGTTGTTTCCCACGGATGGAGGTCCGTTCCAATCTGGACAAAGAAACAGCAGTGGTGTGCAGGGGTCGGGAGACGAGCCTTCATTGGACACGGCTTTAGCTCCCGGCAGACCAGGGTAGCAGCCGCCTGGGCTTTGGTGTGCGTCTGCAGCTAGTCTGTGGCTGCTGCAGTCAGTCGGCCTGTCAGACATGTTGGCTTGTCAGACAAACTTGACTGCCAGAGGTGTATCAGGCCTTGACTGGCGAGGCTGTCGAACCGACCGACGGATGCTCAACAAAGGCGGGGAGTGAATCAGTACAGGCACCAGAGCGTTGTTTTCATAATCCGCGTAGGAAATGATTTGCGTGTTTAGCGATCGATGGTGTTAAGGTGATGTGACTACGATAAAAGACATCCGCCGTTCTGTCGTTCTGTGAACCCTCGTTGAACAGGGGCGGAAGAGTGCCCAGCTTCTCCTCCCCCTCCATCACTCTCTCGCCCTGCCAAAAGGATCAACCTCTCCCGAAAGGCTCCACGTCTGTCGTCACGTTCATGTGTAAATGTATTTGTGGCTTGATTCCATTTCCTGAAGGAGGGGTCATCCGCTTGCTTTGTCGACCTTTCCGGGGAGGCGAGGGGTCTGGAACGCAACCTGGACACATGCATCAGGGGAGGCTTGCTGTGCCAACTCTGAGTTGGACAGGCTCAACAGTTTGGCCGAATGAATGAGCTGAACACTTCACACCGGATGCAAGAGTCCTCCATCCCTCCTCTCAACGGGCATCCCTCTCCAACCACTTGGCGCAGGCTTCATACAGCCTCTGTACCTCCACCTCATACCCCAGCGCCCGCTGGAACTTGCCTTCCCCAGCCGTCCTCCGAATGAAGTGCAACATGCCCACGTAGATGAAGTCGGCATACGAAGCTGTGCATGGTTAGCGTGAGCCACCCTGGCAAGTACAGACGACATTCTTGACTCCGAGGAGGGGGGGGGGGGCGCAAAACTCACCGGTCTCCCCCAGGAAGAATGGTCCCTCACTCTCTCGTAGGCGCGCAGCAACCTTGGCAAAGACGGGCCTCGCCTGCTCCCACACCTCTTCGCCCCCCTTGAGGCGACGTACCTCATCCAGGCTCATGCCGAACATCTCTCGCCGCGTCTCCTCAAAGTACGGTCGGGATGCGTCGTTGAGGCACTCGCTTGCCACGTTGGGGATCAACGCCCCCTGCAACACGAGCATGGTCTCTCGGACGAGGCCATACGCCGTGTCGGTCGCCGAGTCGTCGACACGCAGAGAGGGCTGCGGGTAGCGCTTCTCGAGCGCGTCGATGATGGCACGCGAGTTCATCACAGGGGTGCCATCCGGGAAGACGACGGCAGGGATGGTGTAGGGCTTGATTTCCTCCGGCTGCGGGGCCAGGCCGAGTCCCTTCAAGGTGGGCTCGACGTCGGGGTACTCGACCCAAGTGGTGGTGTACGGGATTCCCTTGTAGTTGAGGGCCAGCCGAGCTGAGCGGCGTGTTAGCTGCTGGACGCTGCGAATGTGGTGGTGAACGTGGCCCAACCGGACAGGTCCGCGAGGAGGCAATCATTCTTTGGTCATAGGGATGTGTGGACGTACTCTTCCACGGGTTCAGGGACCAGCACCCCTTGCCATTGTCCTTGCTGGGCAAATCGTAGAGGATCACGTTGTCGGCCATTGTTTCAAGCTGAGGGGTAAACAGGGTGGGAAGAGTTAGTAGCCAGGAGTTGATGAGAAGGCGTTCAAGTGATGCTGCCTTACAACACCTCCTCAAGATGCGCGAAATCGCGGGGTTCAAGTACTCGAGGTCATGTCATCGTCACCAGACACTACAGCGGCCTAGTGGGCCGATCAAAGGGCGTGAGCCGAGTTCCGCGAGACTGTTGCCTACTACTACGTCAGACCCACCGGACGATCCATATCACGGAGTGCGGTGAACGGTTCAAGGAGGAAGCTGACTGCTGCCTTGTCCGGCGGTTTGATGCAAATGGCTTACAATATGAAGCCATCAACGAGATTGCCGTCGACAGTAGACACGTAATAAAAGGCGCAGCGCGGAATGCTTAGCTGAGATAGGCGCCTCAGGACTCAGGTCCCTTCGTATCGGGTCCACCTGTCTGTCTGTTCCAGAGGCTCCAGGGTCAGATCAGACCCAGATTGGCTTATCGCCGCCTGACGACAGAGGCCCGGGATTCGGGAGGCAGGGGACATACATATCATGGAAAGACAAACAGTCAATTGAGGCGCGACGAATACGTGGCATCATACCGCCTCGCCAACGACCGGGGGCCTCATTCAGCCATTGAAACCGACCAGATTGGCAAAACACTAGCCCAACTACAGCCCATTGCTCGCACAGCTAAACACGCCCTTGGCACCAGCTCGGAACTCGTCCAGGATCCCCTCTACGCTCGCATACGTGCCGACTGTCAGGAAGACGACGCCGACAAGAATTATGAACAGATTCAGCGCGACAGACGCCGCGTCGCCAAGCTTGCTGGGCCGACCGTACCCAGCCGCCCTGTCAACAGAGCGCATGCGGAAGAAGGCGACGCCCCAGAATATGAAGCCGAAGAACGAGTCGAAGAGCGACGACATGAGGGACAGCACTGGGAAGTCTCAAAGTTAGTAAGCGCTCTTCATGAAGTAGACATTGGGAGTACGTACGAGAGGTGAAGATGGGAATGACCTCCGCAATGATGAAGGCAGCAACCCACGTCGCGACTACACGGGGTCAGCTCAATTCAATCCATGCTTGGCGAAGGGAACCTACGCAGGATACCCGCCCAGCTTGCCCAGCCGACGAGGGTGTGCTCGTTCACGTGGCGCTTGTTGTTCTCGAACACGCGGAAGAAGATGAAGCGACTCGACACGGCAGCGTACAGGACGCCGAGGAAGATGAGCGTCGGAATCATGAACGAGAAGGACACCTTCTTGTATACTTCGTTCGACAGCGAGCCGAATGCCGGGGCCGTCATGTACTGGTTGCCGACGTTGGAATAGATGACGGCACCTACGACGCTGAAAACAATGATCTCGCCAACGGTGCATGCCCAGAGTGCCTTGGGAAAGTCCCTGTTCGACATGAGTATTTGATAAGCAATCAAGGGACCAAGGTAGGCCGCGACTCACCGTGGATTGCGCATCTCAGCAATGAAGCTCGGGAGGGTGATCTGTCCGATGAAAGTGTAGCTGATGCTGAGGAAGGCGTTCATGCCCGCCACAAAGGTTGTTCCCGCGACCGGCACAGCCGTTACGATCGGCTCGCCGCTGGCGGCAGCATCGTACCCGGCAGGGTGGTCTTCGATGCCGGCGAAGATAGTCGCGAGGATGACGGCAATGAAGGTGAAGAGCGCGGAAGCCACAGCAAACTTGGACAACAGGTCAAATGTCCGTGGCAGCGATGACAGCCAGGATATGATAGCCATGATGACAGAGAAAACGACGGTGCTACACCGCGGGGCGCCGTGTGTGACCATGGTGTTGAGGTACTCGGCGCCGATAAGCACGTGGAGGCCCTGAATGAACTACTTGATGTCAGAGCAGTCGGCACTACGGGAGAGGAAGCGACGTACGGTATTGTTGAGGATGAACATAACAGCCGTAGCGTACCATGCCCACCGTTGGCCCCAGAAGAGCATCTGGCCAATATCGCAGATGTCGCGGACCTCGGGGTGTCTGAGGCAGAACTGCCAGAGCACAAGGGAGCTGCCTCAGGTCAGCAAGTGTTTGACGTCTTTTTTGGTTGGAAGTGACTGACGTGTAGAGCACCGCCGCGGCAATGAAGATTGTGAGAATCAACCTGGGAAGATGAGTATATACGGCCAAAAGTGTGAGGTGGCGCATCCTACCCAGGTACCAGTCCCAACACGCTGTAAGCCCAGGGGAAACTCATGATAGCCTATGCCCGTCAGCTCCGATTCAGGGTCCCGAAGCGCGTCACTTCACTTACCAGACAGATGTACTCGGAGAACAGCAAAGCCGCCGTCTGCCGATATCGTCAGCGCCAAGTCCCGAAGCTTTCATCCTCACACATCGTTGCCCACCTTTGGCCACGAGCACGTTCGGTACTGGATCGCACACCCATCCTCCGAGGCAAGTTGCTTGTGCAGTATATCGTCGCTCGACACGCCGCCCTCAACAGATGACGTCTCAGACTGCATGGAGTCGGCAACGGGTGCGATCCGCGGGCCTATGGCCGTGTTCCGCCCGCCGAACCACTGGAAGCCGCTTGGCTCGGCGGCCTCTACATCACCAACCCTGGTGGTCGGGATGTTGTCGGTGGGACTGGAGCGTTTCTCGAGGGAGAGGGAGTCCTGCGGGGAGCCCCCGGGTCTGTTTGTAGTTGCCATGATGAAGCTTTCTGTGTTCAGAGGTTAAGTCGGCGGGTCTGGGTGAGGCTGGGTGTATGCTATGCTGGATGGCACTACGATGCGAGCCTCGAATCAATATAGTCGGGGAGAGATTGGTTCACTCGGTAGCAAGCCAAAGTAGGATCAGAGAAAAACAAAAACTAGAATTCAAACGGGACCCCGAGTTCAGATGTAAGGTGAGACCAAGAGCTGGATGACGTCCCCGGGAGCGTTACGAGACCAATCTACCTTACCTTGATCACGGACCGACCGCCCCCAATCGCGGGAAGACCCAATGGCGTGCTCATAGCTCCCATCCATCGCCTCCGGTCCCTGTCGCCGCGTCGAGCTAGAGCGCGTGGACTCTGCCGGGCCTGCTCGCCCTGCCGCCGGACGTAGAGGGTGGCGCCCGGGGGCGCGTTTACACGTGGGGTATGGCCGAGAAACAACATGGAATGGTGCCCCAAAGCTTGGTAGAATCGAAGCTTCTCGCCGTCGCAGCTACCTGATCTCAGCCAGGGAAGACGCAGCGAAAGCGGCAGAGAAAGAATACCATCCCACGCTACCTGAGCGAGAGGGTGTCCATACTGGAACCGAGGATGACCGGACTGGTTTGTCTTTCGTGCGACAACCAACGAGAGCTGGTCGTGAATGCTTCCAGGGTGCCGTGTGTTCCCGTACCCCTGTTCCACGCGCATCGTCAGACTTCTCAGTTTGATGGTGGATGGTGTGGTGCCAATAGGGCGGTGGGGCCTTCCGGCAGACGGAAGGCCAAGTGAGCCAAGAGATCTCGGATCTCCAGCCCGCTGGGAAGGGCTTTGCTTGGCAGGGGTCCCTCTCTGACTGGACAAGAGGGCAGAGGGTCGAAATGGTGAGGAGGAGTACAGGCGGAACTACTGTCTAACGGGCAGATTGCGTTATTGAGAAGTATGGGCTCAGGCTTGTCTAGGCCCCGATCAGTTGCAAAAGCTTGACTGGCGGCATGTGTCAAGCCTGTCGCGAGGGAGCAAGACCTTTCGACAATTTCCAGGGATCGGCGGCGTTTTCGGCAAACCGGCAGTCAGAATGGCGATAGTGACGTGAGACAGCGGCACTGGGATGACTCGCGAGGCCTGCAAACGTCACGGCTGTGCGGGGGAGGACGTAGGGATTTGCCAAATGAAAATCATCGAGGAAAATATTGGTCACTGGAAACAATGGGAAATATGCTCGGCGTACCTCGGTCAGATCAGAATCTGATCCGGTGTTCTGATCTGAAAAGGTACAATCTCATTAAGCTTAAGATATCCAGTGCACCGCGACTCCAGTCTCTCGTCAACCAAGGAACGCCCCGTGTCCGCTCCACCATGCTCAAAGGTCCGATGTGAAGTGGCCTTGTATTCCCACGTGCCTCATGGTAGTCATCCCTCATAGCTCCAGGCCGGTGCCGTGGCATCACGGCTGTGTCTCGTCCCACTCAATCCACCGCCGTATAACCTCATCCACCCTCTTGATGCCTTCTCTCGTAGCCTCCACCTCAAACCACTCCCGGTGGTCCCTCCCACATGCGTCGCAGCTCCCCCGGATCGCCTTCAACCCCAGTCCTGCCAGCTCAATATGCACCAACCTCTCGACCCGATGGCAGTGCGGCGCCATTCGCGGCGCTTGCCCTGATGCCTCACTCGAGCCCGGCAAGTACGGGTAGAACCGAATCACTTCAACCTCATACCCGCACTGTCGTGACCACTGCTGCATCCGCCGTTGGACGTTGGCGGCGCGGCCAATTTTGAGCAGCATTGTCTTCTTGTCTTTCGGATTCGAATTCGTTGAGCGCGCAAAAGAGGAGACAACATCACTGGCACGGCGTTGGCGTCCAGGAGCTGCAGATGGCGGTGCGAGCAAGGAGCGAGCAGCATCTACAGGTGGTGGGGACTTGTCGGTGGTCGGCGTCATCCAGAACATGTAGATGTACCCTGCCTCTTCTGAATCGACATACGGCCGTGCCAGCTCGGTCATCAAGGCCGACGCAGTCTGCGGGTCGGTGTGGTCGGGAATGAGGGACAGGTAATGCCCCGTCTGCGACTTGGAGGACTTCATGGAGCTTCGACCCGGTGATTGCGTCGAGAGATGGGAGGGTCGTGATGCGCTTGTCGGCGCGAGATTGTGTTTCGACGGACGCGGTGTCGAGACGTAGCCCTGCTGGATCGGCTTTGGCTGAGGCCTCGGCGGCGGGGCACCATCGCGGACTTCGTCGAGGGGGATCCTGAAGCAGAAGCAGAAGTGCAGCTCCTTCTTCTGTTTTGGTCGGGTCACGGCCGGGGGTGGAGGCCTCGAATAGCCATTGCTATGGCTGTTCTGAGGTCTTGCACCAGCGCCCTGTTGAACTGGTCTTGGTTTCCTTTGCGGTTGTTTCGCTTTCTTCTTTTCCAGCTCCAGCAGTCCGAGCCTATCCGCCAGAGTGTCGATGCTTGTTCGCTCTTCGAGTATCGGTGTGGCGTTCCCCCGGGGCCCAGGGCTCGAGTGCGCCGACATGGCTGCCTGGTCTTTGTGCTGCCAGCAGTACAGTGACTCGTCGCGAGGGTCATCGTTGTTGATCTTGGCTCGACGAGGTCGAGGTAGCAGCGTCTGGGCCGGATCGACGGAAGAAGCGACTGGGCGTCGGCATGGCCGTCCGCTGGTAGTGATGCCTCGGCAGGTTGTGGAGGGGTTCTTCGAGTCGTTCCGAGCCACGAGGGACTCGGGCGTATTGGCAACAAAAGGCATTGTCTCGTTGCTGGATTTCGATTGAGGTAAGGTCTGTCGCCTTACCCAGCCGTTGAGTCTTCGCTAGCTTTGCATTTCGTGGTGGGATAGTGGAACGAGCAGAACGAAACAGAACATACAGGTCGGTCGGCGGGGAGGAATGTCAGGAAGCAAGATAAAACAGGGCTGGGGGGTGCTTGGCCAAGTCACCGCACATTCGTGCGTGAATCAAGGCCATCGCGACCTTGCATGCGGCCATGCTCGCGAAGTCGTGACTGGTCTGAATTGGGTCTGGCTGAAGTGGGATAGAGGAGGTTGGCGACTGGTGCCTGGTGCCTTGTGCCTTGGCTGGCGCTGCTTGTCTTGGCCAGGGATCATCAACTTTGGGGTGGCTGGGGTGCACTGCCACCTGGGAGTGGGTGGCGCAAGCTTTCACCGAGCTCACCGAGTTTACCCATCAACCCTTCGGGCGATCCCCAGGGTTGGCGGTCGCCACGGCCTCGGGTCCCGCGGGCAGCGCACGCGTCGCTCAGTACGGATCGGATCAAGCGATAGCGCGCCAAGTCTCCCGTGCATCGGGCCCGGCGATGGTGCCCGCATGGTCCGAATGCCGAAGCTGACAGGCAGGCCGCAACCCCGATTCACGGAAGCCGTCACGTCGACCACTGTGGCGCATCTCGGCGGTGCTCTCTCTGCCAGCGGAGGGTCGCTTTGGTGTATTTTACTTGCCGGTGAACGAACGGCGGGCGTTTGGCCGACCCGCGTAGTCCGAGAGGATGCATGGCGGGACACATTCGCCAGACTTCCGTGCCTTTCTCAAGCTGCTCCTCTGTCTACTGCAACGTTCCTAGCGATGATTGGCGTTTCCTTTGCGCCAAGTGATGGTCTATCGATGAGACCGAGAAGGAATGACGGCGGACCGCGTTGGCTTCCGTCATTGTATCGCGCGGTGAGCCCAAGCACCCAAGGGGCACAGCTGTGCCTAGAAATGCGCAGCTCGCCAGTGAAGATCTTTTGCCCCTACCAGTGACCATTCTGGTTGCGAGCACATGGCGACTTCTCAATCTTCCAAGGCGATACCCTGGACAACACCATTATGGAAGTAAGATTCAACAATATCTGTTGAGGCCGACCGCAAGAGCGGCACAGCCTCACGTAGAGTAGCATATAAGTCGGATGCGACCGAGTTGAAGACCTGACCAGAAACCTCATCTTCACACTCTCAACTTTCACACCCAGTAGCT
Organism: Verticillium albo-atrum; assembly: GCA_002851705.1. Lineage (NCBI taxonomy): Eukaryota > Fungi > Ascomycota > Sordariomycetes > Glomerellales > Plectosphaerellaceae > Verticillium > Verticillium albo-atrum. Next base: position 348,349 of record NMXJ01000007.1, read on the forward strand.
TCAACCTCGATCCAACACAAGCATGCACTCTTCAAAGGGCACACGCCTCTTTTCTTTCTTCTCGCTCGCACTTCTGGGCATCTCTGGCTCTGCGTCAGCCGAATCTAGCAGGCCATGGACTGCAGCCGACAGTCTAAGTGGCGAGACCCGCGATGGCTCTACCGAGAGCCCTCCTCTTCCACCTTCGGATGTCGACGTCATAGTCGTTGGTGGAGGGTTTTCGGGGCTCATGGCTGCTTACGAGCTCCAGGAGGCTGGCTTCAGCACTGTGGTGCTGGAAGCTACGGCCCGGATCGGAGGCAAATCTCGGTCCCAGAAACTGGAGACTGGTCCCGGTATTGTTGAACTTGGCGCCACGTGGATCAACAACAAGACACAGCAGAATGTCTATGAGCTCAGTCAGCGATTCGGACTGGATACCGTCGTGCAGTACACCGAAGGAGACACCATCTTCCAGGGCGTCGATGGAAAGGTCGAGAGATCAACCCCGGAGGGAGACGAAGAGGTAATTGTTTTCCGTTCTTCACGTGCTATCGATCGGAACCCTAGTGGTTATTGTTACTATCTTTACTAACTGCTTTTCAGGAGACTGATTCTGAGACGGCCTTACTTGAAGCCAAGTGGTCGGGGCTCATTGAAGTTGCCGCGAAGAAGGTCGACATCTACGATTGGGATAGTTTCCCCGCAAAGAAGGACGTGTCTTTTGCGGATTGGCTTGCAATCTTTGACATGTGGGAGCATCCGCATCTCCAAGGCCTCAGCCGGGGACTCTCGAGGGCTCTCGTTGGACGGGAGCCAGAAGAGCTCGGAGCTCACTATCTACTCGACTACATCAATTCAGGCCATGGTCTCCGCAGTCTCATGTCCGAGGACTCGGAGGGAGCACAGTATCTGTGGATCAAACAAGGTCAGTGCCAGTTGAAGCGGTGTTCGAGCGAAATAGCGCTTCTGGACTTGATCACTGACAGATTGAAGGCACTTCGGCAATCGCTACCAGTCTTGCTGAAGCAATGACACCCGGAAGCGTCTTGATTAATAGCCCTGTTGACACCATCACGCAGCTAAATGACAAGTCGATTGTCACGATAGACTCAGGCGAAACTTTCCGCGCCAAGAAGGTCATTCTCGCAATCACCCAGAATGTGTTAGTCAACATCAAGTTCTCTCCTCCACTGCCATGCGACAAATCGAACCTTGTCTCTCACACCAAGCCCGGCATCTATGCGAAGATGGTTCTTGCTTACACAAAGCCGTGGTGGAGAGAGGCAGGACTTGTAGGCAAGTTCGCCTCACTTGTCGGACCAGCTTGTTTTGGGTGGGAGATCTCGGACGCATCACAGGACTTGTATGCCCTCATTGTTTTTATAGCCGGAGACATTGCAACAAACTGGCACGCTCTGCCCGAAGATGAGAAAGAGCAGGCTATCGTTGAGCATCTGGCTGAGCTGTTTGGAGAGGAGGTCGCTGCCGACGCACGTGATGTGCTCGAGGTGGATTTCGTCGAGTGGACGACGGAGGAATACTTCCTTGGGGGGCCTACGACGACACTGGGCCCCAGGTTGCTTCGCAAGTATGGAGCAACGATGAGAGAGCCGTTTGGTAACCTCCACTTCGCAGGAACGGAGACTGCTTTTGAGTGGAAGGGATACCTGGAGGGGGCTATCACGGCGGGCCAACGAGCGGCCAACGAGACGATCGAGGCTCTTAACCAGAAGAAAGAGGAGTAAACACCGTCACGAGTGGATTGATTCTGAGCAGGAATACGGCCCGAGTCGACCTGTCATCCATAGACGATGCGCAAGTCGCTTATGCTAGAAGCCCCCTTTCAGTGACACCGTCTACCTACAGTCCGATGCAAGTAATAGTGAAACCCGTAGTAGCTGAGACACTCTAAAGTGCCTCTTTGCGTTGAATTGTCCCGATCTTGCGCTCTATTAGGCTTGCAATTGCTCCATTCCTTGAGGTGCCCTCCTCTGGCGGCGGCTTGTTGAAGGGGGACCTCTCGCGATCTCACTATACTTCCCTAAGAGTTGAGGCTCCGGGTCGAAGCTGCATGCTCTCATTAAAGTCCGTCTTATTTTATTCCTCGCCATGGAACGATTCTAGCTGGAGTGGTCAGTCGATCTGCCTTTCGTCATGTACCTGGTGTGGACGACATAGGAAATTGAGGCGTCGGTAGGTTGATCTAAGCCATACCAGCCACATGTTAGTGTTTCCACGCGATTCCCCAGCAACCACTATCGCTACGGTCGTGCTTGTGGCGCGTGCCTTGGCCGGAGAAAAACTTTTACCCGAACTCTCCCTTCTCTGGAGCCCGAAGACATCATCCCCAACGGCTCATTGCCCCTATCGCATCGTTTCAATTCAGCGTCGTTCTTTATCAATGTAATTGTATTCCTTCGTTTGCCGTTTGTGGCTTCTTTTCTTCGCTCATTTCAACCCGCCTTCGCGGGCGGCGCTGGGCGTGTGACGGCCCAATTGGACCGCCACCCCGGATTTGAGCTCCCGTGCATGAATGCATGCGACACCTTAGCCGACCTACTATTGACATCGAGGCAATCGAGGCAATGTCTCATCACTACCATGTGGGCGCTGCCACGGGCTCTCATCTCTTTGACCCTTGGTCTCACGGATTGGGCATTATGAAAGACGTCTTCGTCCGTTGGTCGAGCCTAGACATCACCCAGATCGGATCTCTCATTGCCATTGCCGGAACAGTGCCGACAGCCTGGAGGTTCATCCATCGTATCTGGTCCGAGGCATCCGCCTGCGTTCGCCGTTTCTTCCTGGCATCTATCACGGTCCCTGGGGGTGATCCTCTCAATGGCAGTGTGATCAAATGGGTTCTGGACAACCGATCACGGCATCATCGGTCATTCACCGGCCGCACCGACATCGGACATGCCAACGGCGACAGGGGAGCGGCTCTCAAAAAGTCCAGACACGCAATTCAGTACTCACCGCATTGGAGCTCCAGATGGATTTGGTACGACGGCACGCTACTTGTGGTCTCACGAAGGATCGACGACTTCAACGCCTCTCTCTCGGACCCGCGCAACGATGGCATGGGTGGTGAGGAGCTCACCCTGAGCTGCTTCGGCTGGTCAGCGGAACCAATCAAAGCTTTTATCGAAACCTGCCGTGAGTATTCCGAGCGGCAAACCCAGTTCTTCGTCATCATCTACTCTCGAGATCGATACGGTCTGGCGTGGCAGCCCAAGGCTAGGAAGCCAATCCGGCATCTCGAGACGGTGCACTTCGACACAGGTCTTAAACAGGACCTGCTAGCCGATATTCGCAATTACCTGGACACCAAAACGCAGAAGCGGTATCAGAGCCGCAGCATGCCTTACCGCAGGGGATACCTCTTTTACGGCCCGCCAGGGACTGGCAAGTCATCCTTGTCAGTAGCCATTGCGGGCGAATTCGGCCTTGACCTCTACGAAGTCAAGATCCCCAGCGTTGCTACCGATGCCGACCTTGAGCAAATGTTCCAGGAGGTGCCCCCGCGGTGTGTCGTTCTTCTCGAGGACATCGATGCTGTCTGGGTCGACCGGACGAATCCGCGTCCAAGCGGGCAGGACGGCAACTTGACGCCAAACTGCACACTGTCTGGACTGTTGAACGTCCTCGACGGTGTTGGATCGCAGGAGGGCCGCATTGTCATTATGACGACGAACCGACCGGAGCAGCTTGACAGCGCCCTGGTTCGACCGGGACGAGTCGACATGAAGGTTCTGCTCGGTAACATCAGTCAGAAGTCAGCCGCGGAGATGTTCGTCCGGATGTTTTCTCCCGATCTGGGCTGCACCTCGGACCTAGACATGGATGAGATCAAGCTTCTGGCCACCCAGTTCGCCGCCGAGATCCCAGATAACACCTTAACGCCATCTCAACTACAAGGGTTCTTCCAGCTTCATCTGGAGAGCCCGCATGACGCTGCAACAAGTATCGGATCCTGGGTTCAGCACGAATTGGAGAAGAGCCCCGAAAAGGGGTTCGAGGTGATCAACGGGCAGAAACCCCTGTAGGATGCGTGTAAGAGAAAGAAATGGCCCTGTAAAATATCGCGCGTTAGAAGCCTTGTATTTGTACGATAGACCAACCACCGACATACTCGATGGTCATTATGATGTGCAGACCTAATTAAATATGATGTTGAATAACTCATCTGATGCGTATCAACATATGATGTTCGATGTCTAGGCTGCTGTGCCTCCAGTAATCTGCCAACCGGTAATGATTCATGGTAGGCTTCGTTCAAGTACGTTCTCATGAACCCATCTTGAACTCTGTAGTTGTTGATACTTTCTAACTGTGTGAAAGATGTGGCAAGTGGTTCTTGCTACTTTCGGCAGTCAAGGATCACACGAGATCTCCCAGATCAAGACCCAGTAATATATGATGTTTCAATCCTGTGCACTACGGCAGTTGTTTGACCGAGCTTTTCCCATGCCGAGATTTAGCAGGTAATGGGTTCGGTGTCCTCGCGTGCCGGAAAGTACATTTCGTCGTTGTGCCCTTCGCATTCGGCCTGTTCTCCCCCAGTCCTTCATCTTCTTCTTGCCAAAACACCCTGTCCCTACACATTTTTCTACTTGATTCTGATGGATAATCTTTGTGACCATTCAACCGTCCCACTAAGCAGAATTCTCTTTGTTGAAGTCTATGTCTTAGTCAGATATGAAAAAAAAACGGTCGCTGATGTCTATAGATCAGTTGTAACCAGACGGCCAAAATTCCGAGAGCCAAGGATAGGGGTTCTCCGGTTCGTACTGGTTGAGGACAGTGCCATTGAAGGCTGTGATGCTATCCCGTGTCTCATTGAACAGGGCATACTTGTCGTCAGGACCAGTTCCAACCATGTAAGGCACCACTTGTTCGTTGTTGCCGATACCCTTGTCTACAATTCTCTCGGTATCAATCTGTGAGTCTTTCAGGCGGTATTCATCGCCGTAGTTCGCATTGATCTGTGAAGATTGTGAGCTTCCACGAATGCATTTGTAGGGTTCGGACATTTTGAGCTTACAGCACCCATCCTAGTTCCCCGGATGGCAACCACATTCGAGACTGTGACGTTGCGTTTGGCTTGCATCACGCAATTGCCACAGGATCGGTAAAAGTTGCCAAAGTCTTCGGCATAAAAGCCAGTAATGCTGAACTTCCCACCAAGAGAGTTGTCTTGGAAGATCTGTGGCACTGTCAATGACTGATGTGACATGAGGCAACGTCACATCATGGTTTTGAGCACCCTTACCTTGTCAGATGCGTTACGAGCACCGCCACCGATGACCCTTAGCTGCGTGTTGAGACCCTTGGATGTCAGGGCATCCTCGCAGACATCCTCCCACCAGACTGTTCAGCAAGGTTAGCACCAAATATTTACACCACGGGAGGAAGATATTAGGCATACCATTCTCAACCCATGCATCACCCAGCGCATGTATCCCCTCAGATTGGTTGGCTCCAATGATGACGTTCCGAATAGTGGCGCCTGGGAGGAGGTTGAACACAGCATCCGCATCTGTTCCTTCGGCCTGCTCATTGCAGCTCCCTTCGGGACGTTCATAACGCTTCATCTGGCCATCGAAGACCTGGCCCGGCATGATGTACATAGCTTCCTCCATAACTACGGTCTCTTTGGCGGTGGGAAACTTGGTGACGGGGTACGGGAACCGCGGAGGCGGTCGTTGGCTGATGTCGCCTTGTGCGTTGTCAGCGCTGCCGGCACCGGCTTGTCTCTGGCGGATGGAGGAGGCCTGAGTGACAAGCGGCAACAAGGAGATCATATATGTGGTGGTGAACTTCATGGCGATGGGCGATTTGTCTTAAGATCTTAAGAATGAAACTGGGAGAAAGGTCTGATTCTGAATACCATGTCCTTTCGATCTATAAAGCCTACACCAGTCCCTTCTTATACTCCCCAAGAATTCTTTTCGGAGTTTCTGGATTTGCGTTCCAGCTCCTGGAGATGTTGTCACAGTCGACTGCGAGCAGGCCGAAGCCCGAAGCCGTGGTGTCGTTCGGTGATGAATCAGTGCGCCAAGAAACGAAGGAAGTCGACCTGCCAAGCAGCGTGATAGCGGAAGATTCTTAGCATGACTTTCCGTGAATCACCTCCTACGGATCTCAGCTCTAGAATAGCCCTAGTGATTTAGCAGTGCGCCTGGTGGAAAAGGTGCCGTCGCGTGGTAGGGTGGCGGAGGCTGAGCTCTTCAACGGAACGGATCTGTCGATCACATCAGTAGCTTACGCTCTAATCAACGACGACCCATGTGACGGGCGGTTGGCAAGCTCTAGGAGTTGTCATGACGTAGGAGAAAGGCGTCCGTTGGGAGTGTACCTCTTCTTTTCAACGCGAAAGGATTCAAAGACGACAGATCGGATTGTTTCCAAACACTGCTAGGTCACCGGTCACGATCTGTGGAGTAATCGAATATGATCAAGTCTGTAAGACAATGGAGATCAACGTGGGAGCTTCAAGTCATCCGTCGGCGGTGGTTCGAAGGATCTGTTGCCCAGGCCACGCATGTGATTGTGACGAGAAGGCCAGACAACGCGACGCGATTCAGGACAAACAGGGTCTTCATTTGATGTGCAGTGAAGAAGATGGGACGAGGCCGTGGGTAAAGCTTGAAAGGCGGGGAGGAGGAGAGGGAGGAGGTCGACCGAGTCAGCTCCCAACCAGAGCCGGTCAGAGCTCCCGCCGAGGGCCTGTAATGAGACCAGTGTCAGTGGGTCTGTGTTGGCGTGCGGGGGAAGTTGGAGGGGAGTAGTAGCACCTGGGGAAACGGCCGTCCATTGCTAGCCTCCAATGGACAGAGTGGGCAGGCGTACCCTCACCCCCCTACAGTAGTAGCCTGGGTGTTCCTGCCCCTCCATCTCCATGACGGACCCCTGGGAACGTAATTCCCCGAACCACCCACTTCCCACCATGCCTTCCTCCCATTTTCTTTCCACCACTCATTCTCCTGACATCTTTTTCCAAATCCACAGCATCCCTCCTCTTCCTCCTTGATCCTTGAGACCGAGGCCATTCCCAGAGGCACCATGACGAAACGTCCCTGGGCTGAAGCCAGCGAGGGAACGGAGTGGCCAGCGCAGCCATCTCAAGGCCCCAGCCAACACCAACGGTTCTCTTCTTCTGGCTCCCCACAGTTGGCCCCAGGCGGTTCAGCAGTGGCGGCTCCACGCAGACAGCAGTCGCGAGCACAACCGCAGCGCACCAGTCCGGCGACAAGTCCGACGACCCAGATGGCCATTGCTGCGAACAATGGCCAGGTAGTTGGCGACCAGTCCATCCCTCAGATCTCTCGCAAGATCAAGGCTTGTGGTGCTTGTCGAAGACACAAGGTCTGATTGCTGTCGCCAAACCGACTTCATGGACTGACTGACACACCCTTCTTAGATCAAATGCTTGATGGACGACAGCGGACCGCCATGTCGCCGTTGTTCTGAACGAAACCTGGGTTGCGTTCTGGGCAAGAATCTACAGAGCATCATTGACGAGAAGTCGCAACACAGCGACGCCATCTTCCACGACCTCGATCATCTACACGCCACTCTCCGAGAGGTCACTCAGAAGCTCGGCCTTGCTGAACCGCAGCCACTCGAAACTTCTGGAATTCGTGACACGGGTAGCTCACCAGGCGTCACAGAGCGCCAACCTCAAATCACGAACGGCAACAACGGCAACCGCCTTGCTGTCTCCGACAACCATGTTGGTCCGTCGTGTGACAACTCACCCAAGATCTCCCCCGAGGACGAGTCCCATCTACCCAATGTTCCCATCCACTCACTCTACGCCCTCACCAAGCTACGTGCTTTGCGACCCGACAGCCCGGACGAACACCACAGCCGCACGGCCGACGACTTCATTGCGCGAGGCGCCCTCTCCTTGGCCGCTGCAGATCGCCTCTTCTGTCTGTACCGCGACCGCCTTGATTTCTACATGTACCGTGTGGGATGTCGTTATCAGACCCTTGACGAGCTTCGCCAGAGAAGTCCCGTTTTGACAGCCGCAATTCTGACTGTTGCCGCACTCCACGAGCCCGCAGCAGAGGCCCTCTATGGAATCTGCAGCGGAGAGTTTCGCCGTTTGATGGAGAGATCCATGTTCGACCGGCGCATTGATCGCGATTATATTCGTGCCATGGCCGTCGCGGCCTACTGGCTTAGCGACATGTCGTGGATGATCTCTGGATACGCCATCAGACGAGCGTCGGAGTGTAACCTCCACAACTGCCACAGCCAAGCCATCGAGAAGCAAAGCGAGGAGGCTGCCGACGGAGCCAGGCTCTGGTATATCCTGAACATTTGCGACCAACACCTTGCGACTCTTTACGGCCGACCAGCTATCGTCCATGACGACTCAGCAATGCAGGGCTGGGAGAGTTTCTTAGAGTCTCCCGTGTCAAATGCCGAGGACAAGCGCCTTGCAAGCCAGGTTGCACTCCTGGGCATCTTAGGAAGCATACGGGAGCTGTTCGGCCCCGACAAAGGGCAACCCATTCCCAGGGCATACCTCCACCAGATTGCCCACTTCAACAAGCAGCTGGATCACTGGATTAATCACTGGTCTGGGGTCTTACGCGGTATGTTTTGACCTGCTTCATGGGATGAACATCGTTACTAACACTTCAGAACAATATTCAGGTCTTGGACGCTTTCCGAGCAAGGGTGCCCTCTTGCACTTCCACTTCGCCAAACTACATCTTTACTCCCACATCTTCCGCGGCTCCTCTGGCGAGAATCCTATACCACACTACTTCTTGGAAGGCACGGCGACAGCAGTGGCAGCCGCGATTTCGACCATTGAATTCATCCTTACGGACCCCGATGTGTCAGCAAGCGTCGTCGGCATACCGTCATACCTTCACTGCATGACAGCATTCGCATGCATGTTCTTGATCAAGGTGTCCGTTAAACATGGCGGCGATCTGGTCGAGCCGCAACGCGTTTGGGATCTAACGACACGTCTCGTTGGCCATTTCCGTTCACTCCCGACAGGGCGGTGGCATTTGGCAAATCTCATGGCTCCCGGACTGGAAAAGATGGCCGCAACACTGAAGCCGCACTTGGAGGGGCATCAAATGCTGCAGAATGGCATGGCCGGTTGCGACATGACCAACGGGTCTTTGGAGCCCAAGGCTGTCATGTCTGCCAACGACCAAGCCTTGATGGGTATGGAGGGAGACATCATGTTTGATTTTGACATGAGTTTCGGTTTGTCCCCTGTATTTCGGTTCGACCCGGCCACGATGGCGATTGAGGGCTTGCAGGAGTTTGGAGCTGTCGACTACTCAGGGCGACCACAGGCTTGATGGCGGGAGCACGTGAAAGGCCTAGATGCCTTGTGTGATGATGGATATCCAACGGAGAGAGTTTGACGCTATCTATGAATCGGATCTACCAGCAAATCGTTCCTCTATGCGTATTCGTCGATGCATGAATCATCCTAATTCAAACACTGTCTCGTCCTGGAGCCCGGTAGGGCCTTGGTAATCTCTCGTCCTACATGCCCTGGATTGCTCTTGGTCGATACTCACTTTCCAAGTATTCCACCTCCTCATCAGTCAAAGTCAATTTCAAAGCCTCTCCCGCCTCAGCGACCCTCTTCTCGGAGCTCAAGCCAAGGATAGGCCAGCATCCTTGTCTCAACACCCACGCGGTAGCCACAACGGCCATGCCGACGCCTCTTTTCTTTGCGACTTCCTCGACCCTGCCAACGATGTCTAAATTGGCGTCGGCAAACCACAAGTCTTTCTTCTTGTCCATCTTGCTTCGCACTGACTCTTCCCCGAGCGGCTTCGCCAACAGGCCTCTCGCGATGGGGCTCCAAGGGATGACCCCCACGCCGCTGGCTCGACAGAAGGGCAGCATCTCGCGCTCTTCCTCGCGGTAGAGCAGGTTGTAAAAGGGCTGCATAGAGATGAATTCCGTCCAGCCGTGGGAACGGGCAATGTACTGCAAGCGGGCGAACTCCCAGGTGTACATGGATGAAGCACCCAGGTAGCGGACCTTGCCGGACTGGACGACCTCGTGCAGGGCGCGCATGATTTCTTCAGGGGGCGTTTCGCGATCGAGGCGGTGAATCTGGAGGACGTCTGGGATGGTTAGCTTTGTTGGCAGGCAATTCTATGAACGGGGCATACCGATATAGTCTGTCCCCAGACGTTCAAGGCACTTGTCCACGGCGTGGAAGATGTGTTTCCTGCTCAAGCCCATTTGATTGACCATGGGCCCATCATTCACGCTAGGTGGTCTCGAGTCGTCGTCCATTACAGGGTTGAAGATCTTGGACAGGATGACGACCTTTTGCCGGGGAATGTTGAATTTCTTGAGTGCCTTGCCGATAATGACCTCCGACTTGCCATTCGAGTACGTATCGGCCGTATCCCATGTGTTGATGCCATTATCATAGGCTGCCTTGAGGAGCTTGAGGCCATCCTCTTCGCCGAGGGTCCAGGGTGAGGATTCCCATGTAGAGGAGCCGAAGGTCATGCAGCCAAGAATAATCTTAGAGATCTTAAGGCCACTGGTGCCGAGCCTGGAGAACTGTGAGACCACGAAAGGGAGATGGAATGATTGGTGCCTACCTGACATATTCCATGTTGGAAGACATCGTGATTGTTGGTGGGGAGGGGGTGTCGTGATCGTGACCTGATTACAGGTGATGCTATCGTGATTGCTGCAGCTACTACTGCTTGGTGATTGATAACCCGCGCGGGGTTGCTTCTTAACTCCAGCTCTCGACCCCGCGGAGAGCTCTCAGCAGCAACTAGCTCCGCGTGTGGTGGTGAGCCCGCCGAGAGCTGCATCAAACCAGGGTGGCAGGCCTCTGGGCAGCAAACGCGTCGGCTTTGTCTCCGAGGCCGGTGGTCGGAGGTCGGGAATGTTGCCGATGCACTGCACTGGGGCAGCAGCACGTCATTTGGAGGGGTTCGCGGGTCCGGAGTTGGAGCTCTGCGGGGAGCTTGAACTGATGCCGAGACGATAGAGGGGCCGAATGGCCTAAGATTTGGAACAAGGAGGGGTGGTGTCCGAAGTTGACGAGCCTACCATCTCGACAAGATCAAACTCGAAGACAATAGACAACAGAGCTTCGATGCCAACCGATACCTAAACCATCCATCTATACCGACCTACTCATTAAAGCTGTGCTGTTTGTTATTCACTGCAGAAACTCCTCCAGCATCCCAAGCACCTTCACCGTAACGATCTTTCGGCTCAATACCATCATGGCAGCTCCCGACATCCTCATCACCGGCGCAGCTGGCTTCATCGGCCAGGACCTTGTCGCGGCTCTCCTATCTTCCGACCCCTCCACTCGCCTCACTCTCACCGACGTGGTCGAGCCCCCAGTTCCCGCCAGCGTCTCCTCTCACGCCAACCGCGTCACATCTCTCAAGGCAGACCTCACATCCCCCGCTGCCGTCACCTCTCTCCTCTCCCGCCGGTTTTCGGCAGTCTATCTCCTCCATGGCCTCATGTCCGGCGGCTCCGAGGCGAACCTCGACCTCGGCCTGCAGGTCAACGTCGACTCTGTTCGCACGGTCCTCGACCATCTCCGAAAGGAATACCCGGGCACTGTCGTCGTCTTCGCCAGCTCCTGCGCCGTCTACGGGCCCGCGAACCCCGTGCGCGAGGCCGAAACGCTACCTCAGCCGCGGAGCTCGTACGGCGCCGAGAAACTTATCGTCGAGCTGCTTTTGAACGACTACTCGCGCCGCGGGCTGTTGGACGGGCGGATCGTCAGGCTGCCGACCGTCATTGTGCGGCCTGGAGCGCCGTCGGCTGCCGCGTCGAGCTTCGCGTCTGGCATCGTCAGGGAGTCACTGAAGGGGGAGAGAAACGTGCTCCCGGTCGCAAAGGACCTTGAGCTGTGGGTGTGTAGCCCCAAGACCGTGGTGAAGAATCTGGTCAAGGTGAAGGATGTGCTGAAGGAGGCGCTCGGTGATTCGAGGATCGTGAACCTGCCGGGAATCACGGTCACGGTACAGGAGATTCTGGATGCGCTGGAAACGGTTGGAGGGAAGGAGGCTGTGGGGTTGGTGGAGGAGAAGAGGGATCCGGCGATCGAGGCCATTGTTCTCACCTGGCCGTCGCGATTCGATGTTAGTCGGGCATACGGACTCGGCTTGGAACCTGATGGTACTGTGTTGGATGCTGTGAAGGCATTTGCTGCGATTTTGAAGGGTTAGGCTCCTGTTCAGATGAGGCCAGGAAGAGGGATCTATAGCCCAGTGGCATGGTCCTGACTGTGACAACATCAAGCGTTCACGAATCCATACCGTCATAATTTAGATTACGCATCAAGAATTTAGTATGGATTGTCATGAGGAGCCTCGAAACCTAGTATGGTAGCACCATGTGTATCTTCTGATACCCATACCACCTCAAATAGACTTAGTGCCGCACCAGATGCGATGCAAGATGACGCGTGACAACGATGCCGAGCTTCAATTTATTGTGTTCGCCCCGTTCCCTTCCGGGCGGGCGTAAAAAAAACCACCTTGGCTTCAGATTCATATGTCTATGCACATTGGGGAAAGGCATTCAACCCCTTGAATTACAACTTGGCTACTGGAACTTTCCTCCGTTTCGTCACCTGCGGGCCCTCCGCCGCTGATGCCACCAAATAGTCAATATCAAGCGTGTTCACCAAAGCTGGCGTGGCCTGCTCCAGACTCGTGATTCCACAGAGCCTCATCGAGGTTTCCAACTCGTCTTTCAGGACTTGTGATCGTTAGCAACACTTCATCGTCTGGTTCCTGGGGCACTCACTTTGTATCAAGTGCTCGACGCCTTCTTGGCCGTACACCAGCGAATACAATGACGGCCGGCCGATGCCTACCGCCGTGGCACCAAGAGCAATCGCCTTCAGAATATCCGACCCGCGCTCGAAGCCGCCGTCAATGTAGACTTCAAGCTTCTCAAACACCTCAGGACATTGTTTCCGGAGCTCGAGCAAGACAAGGATGCTGGCTTGAGATCTGTGTACAAGAGGTTAGCTTCATCAACAACCCTGTGGCAGTGGATGTAACCTACCCGTCGAGAGAACGGCCACCATGGTTGCTCAATAGGATGGCATCCACACCATACTCAACCGCCATCTTGGCATCATCTGCCGTCTGCACTCCCTTGAGCACAATCGGCACACCACTCGCCTCTCGTATCCATGCCAAGTCATCCCACGTCAGTGACTTGTCAATGTATTGCGCCATCAACCGGCCCAAACCGCTACCCTTCTTGTCCTTGCTACTTTCGCCGCCGCTGATGGCGGATCTTATGGTGACGGCCTGTGCCGCCCGCTCATCTGCTTCCCTCTTACCTGGGACTGGTGCATCGACGGTGACGAAAATGGCCTTAATCCCAAGCGAACGCGCTGACTTGAGGATCTCGATTGTTTTCTGGCGCTCCGAGTTGATGTACAGTTGGAAGAAGAAGGGTTGTGTTGGTGGCGCCGCTGTGACGATGGAGCGGAGAGTGTAGGATGCGTTGCTTGAGATCTGGGAGCAAGCCGTCGTTAGTCTAGATGGATGAAGATCCTAGCTAAGAAAGACTTACACATTGGATGATGCCCTCATTTGCAGATGCGCGACTCAGTGCCAGCTCACCATCCGGGTGGACGAGCCGCGCCATGGCGGCAGGCGAGATGAAGAATGGTGCCGAGCTTTTGAAGCCGAGAATGCTAGTCTCGAAATCAACATTGGTGACGTTCCGAAGTATCCGTGGTCGTATCATAACCCTCCTGACCAGTTCCTTATTTTTGCCAAAGGTGATCAGGTCCGTGGCGGCTGAAGAGTAAAACGCCCACGTCTTGGGTGTAAGTGCTTTCGATGCAACGACCTCAAAATCCGGTGCGCTAAGGATCGACTCGATGGGAGGAACATTGCTGGCTTCTGACCCACTCGAGGAAGAAGGCGCCGTGTCACGCTCAGCAGCAGATTGAGCGGCGTTGGCAGACACATCCGAGCTTGGGTCTTCGAGGAAGCCCATAAACTTTTCTTTGGGCAGCTCTTCGATGATGTCAGGAGCGTGTACTTGGTCGAATGACTTGGTCGCATTTGAGCCGGCACATCTTAAAAGTACTGGAATGTATTAAGCAACATTATCTCTGGAACCACGTATGTACATACCTGAAGGACCTCCTGGGTGCTGACCGATGAAATCTGTGATGTCCCATACTTTGTTGTGGACCGCGATCCAGCAATCTGTAGAGGTATTATGTTTGTTTAGCTTGTCGAGCGTGATGACTTGCTTCTCGCCCGACGCCTCCTCCAGTGCCATGGTTGTAAAGTGGGTGTCGAATCGATGACGATGGCCAGAGTGGTTGGTGCAAGGTGGGAAGCTTCCGGTATACAGTGTGTTTTGTTTTAGCAAATGGATAACAAAACCCCAAAGAAACCAAGAGCACGCGAGGTGTAGTTCGAAGGAAGCCAAAAGCTAGAAACTTGAACTCTGGGCTTTTCGTTAAAGAACCATGGTTACTCGCAAGGCCCAAGCAAAACCCATCAGTCTGGCGTTGAATAGTTCGGGGCGAGATGCGCCATCAACGAGGGTCACGGCGAAGCTGCCGAGAGCTCCGATTTCCCCTCCAGCACAGGGGCGGCCCCGCTGGATCGGCTTTGTGTCCGAGGCATAGTGATTGGACTCGCCCCGCATCCTCCCCAGCTCTTGCGTTAGGGGCACTCCACTGTAACATCAAGCCTGGCAGCCCTGGAGTCGTCATCCAGTGGGTCTTGGAGCAGTGAGGTGGGGGAGCTTCACAGAGGTGAGCTGCACTGATATGGTCGTACTGCCCAAGTGGTTGTACATGTTGATCTCCAAGTCTTCACCAAAACGAGAAAGAGTCCTTCATCGCCCTATGCCCCCCTGTTGACATTATCGAATTGTTGAACCATTTGAAACAGGTTCCTTCTGTCCCATCATTACGGCATCGATCAAACTCCGAAATGCCGTCCAGCAATGTTGCCGCCAAAGCGACGCCGCTTCCACCTGGGGTCTACACACCAGTTGTCACCCTTTACAAGGCGAACGACCCCTCGCAATCAGTCGACCATGATGCTATGTACAAGCAATGCCAGGCCCTCATTAGTGCCGGCATGCATGGTCTCGTATATCTTGGCACCAACGGCGAGCTCGCCCTGCTAATCGCAGAGGAGCGCAAGGCCATCATCCAAACCGCTGCGCGAGCGATTGTCGATTTGAAGAG
The DNA here is from genome assembly GCA_002851705.1 of Verticillium albo-atrum. Taxonomy (NCBI): domain Eukaryota; kingdom Fungi; phylum Ascomycota; class Sordariomycetes; order Glomerellales; family Plectosphaerellaceae; genus Verticillium; species Verticillium albo-atrum. The sequence continues at coordinate 363,566 of NMXJ01000007.1, forward strand.
ACCTGATTACCCTCTCGTGGCAGGCATCTCTGCACAGTCAACCTACGAAACCATTCTCAACGCAAAAGACGCAGCCAGTGCCGGAGCCAACTTTGCTCTGCTTCTCCCTCCAAGCTACTGGGCGAAGGCGCTCTCCAGCAACGCCCTGCTGGCTTACTACCGTACGGTGGCGGATGCCTCACCTATTCCAATCATTGTCTACAACTTTCCGGGCGTCACCGCAGGTATCGACCTCGACTCCGACCAGATCGCTACACTGGCATCCCACCCCAACATCTCGGCCGTCAAGTTGACTTGTGGAAACGTGGGAAAGCTTACTCGGCTCACGAGCAAGTTCGAGCACGAGCAATTCGGCGTTTTTGGAGGGAGCAGCGATTACCTGTTGCCGACGCTGCATGCCGGGGGCAGTGGCTGCGTCACAGGAATGGGGAACATCTTCCCTGGCTGCACGTCTGCGGTGTACGACCTGTACAAGGCAGGTAGGATTGATGAAGCGAAGAAACTCCAGGATGATGTGGCAAATGCAGAATGGGCTTGCAAAAAGGGCATCGCGTGTACCAAGTACGGCGCGTGGCATTACTTTGGCAAGGGACTGGGCATTGGGACTGAGTCTTCGTGGGATATGCGGCAGCCCTACGAGCCATTGGGGGATGCCATGAAGACATGGACACTGGAGACATTGAGTGTGCTAGAGAAGGCTGAAAAGGAGAGGCCGTGGGACCAGTAGATAACTACTTCGATCTCGATAAACGATACACTGTTTCGCATCAACCGAAAGCACCAACCTTAAAAGACAGAGGAGCCCCAGAGGCGTTGCCGAATATTAGAGATTGTCATGATGCCACAATAAACTTCAATTGCCATTACAAATAGTGAGACCTGAATTCTCGTTCACGAATTGGCTCAGTCGACTCGGAGGACGACCTTGCCCCTCAGACTCCGGCCGCCAACCTTTTCAAACGCCCTCGCGCCGTCATGGAAGTCGAAGACGTCGTCCACAAAAGCCTTCAACGTACCAACCTCAATCAAGCGTGTGATATGTTCCAGCTGCCCACTGTCGGCCTTGACAATGAAGAAAAGCGAGCTGATATCCTCTCCAACACCATCCGCAGGCCTGCCCGGATCTGGGTCCTCAGTGATGCTGACGAGCTTCCCTCCGGACTTGGTAGCCTGCCATACTTGCTTCAGTGCCGTTTTACCCACGCAGTCTATGGTGAGATCGAATGTCCGAGCTTCTGGCTTTTCGTTGACCCAGTCGACTAGATCCGTCTTTCTGTAGTCCAAGACCTCGTCGGCACCGAGGCCGCTCACAAAGTCCATGTTGGCTGCTCCACATACGCCTACGATGTGAGCTCCCGCTAGGCGAGCAAGCTGAACCAGAAAGATGCCCACCCCACCAGCTGCTGCAGTGACAAGAACGCGCTTCTTCGCATTTTCTTGCTGCGCAACGCCCGGGCTTTCCGGAGCAGGTGCTGTGAGCCCTCCATGTACAAAGAGAGCCTGCCAGGCGGTCAAAGCTGATAGGGGCACTGTGGCCGCCTCCTCCCATGTAAGATTCTTTGGCTTGCGGCTCAACTCGGCTGTTGTAACGATAGTGAAAGGCCGCGCTGACCCATGTCGCTCGAAGTCAGTTCGGGCGTACACCTCACTACCTGCTGGAAAAGGGGATTCCGATGCCGCTTGGATGACGGTGCCGGCGACCTCGAAGCCGGGAATCGGATCTTCGAGAAGGAGTGGTTCGGGCCATGCGAGCTCGCCGTTGGTGATCGCAACGGCGTGGACCCGGATGAGGTGCTCGTCTGCTCCGGCTGGTTTCGGGACTGTGACCTTCTTGATTCGAACAGTGTTCGCAGCCTTGTCATGCACGAGGGCATCTGCTTCGGTTGGCACAATCAAATCGACCATCTTCAAGTCGGGGAAAAGTTTGGTCAAGGTCGTAGGTAGAAGGGGTCGTGTTCTGTTCAGGTTCAGATTAACTTTCACGCGACAAAGACGTCACCGAGAAAAGTCTGGCGTCGTGAGACCTGAGTAAGCATCAATAACGCCATTAGTAAACCGGCCGGTCACGATGTCGATCCGGCGACATCGGCAGACCTGTCACGCAATTTGAACGACGACACTGTTATCAGATTGATTGGAAATCGTCTTGAGTCTAGATTTGATAGTCGCTACTTGAATACAAACTGCGCTTGTTGGTCAATCATGCGGAGTCTACCCACCTCTCTATCCCATTAATCCTAACGTATTTGATGTGTTGACGGTGGAAAGTGAAGGCAACATGCACTGGCGCATCCGATGCGTCTTGTTCAGCCCAGATACTTGGATAACTCAGCTCCCGGTTTGTTTTCTCCTTCGAGTTGTTCGTCATACAGAACCCGTCCCCGTCTTCCAATACTCGTGTTTTCCATGTCAACCCTTCATCAGACGAGACGCCAATGGTAAGAGCTTTCCTTGGTGTCCCCCAAATGGCGGACTTTCCGTTAACAGACGCCTGGTTGGGGCGCTTGTCATCCTCGGGAGTAATGTCATCGTATAAACCCTCCCGCTTGTCCATCTCAGGGAGGGCGGCGGAGTTATTGAAGACGATCGCAATGTTGCCGGACGGAAGGCGGGCAGCACAGATGCCGCTGTTGGGGTTCGGCAGGCTAATAGCTGTAGGAGGTGCCCAGTTGAGGCCACCCTTTGAGGTAGACCGGTACACGGAATCTGCCCATCGGCTGCGGAACACAGCGACGTAATCAGATTTTCCCTTGGCAGGCGACACAATGTTCATGTGGACCGCTCCGACGCCTTCCAGCACGACCTTCTCATCCCAGGTCTGGCCGTCGTCGCGTGAGTAGAGAACCGCCGAGATATCATCGTTCCCGATCCACCTCTGCCCAAGGGCCGAGCGACAGTGAAAGACTGGCAGCGCCCAGGATCCGTCTTGAAGAATGATGACTGGCTGGCGCACGAATACCCCTTTTCGGTCTTTGAAGGGATACTTGGGCTCCGACCAGGTCACACCGCTATCGCTGGACGTCCGGACCATAATGAATGCCCCATCTTGGTTGCCTGCGTCCTGCGACGTGTGGAACAGCCAGATATCGCCTGTCTTGGGAGCTCGAAACAGCACAGGATTCTGGCAGCTGCGGTTGGTGTCGAATGAAATCTTCTGAGGAGGCGACCAGATTGCCGAACCGGGCTCCTGGCGCGAAAGCCAAATACTGATGTCGGGAAGACCTTCTTGTGAGCCGCCAAACCAGGTACAAAGAAGGGTTTTGTCGGGTAATTGGAGGAGGTTGGAGGCGTGGGATTGTATGGTAGCAGCCGGTAGCGCGGCGCTGTGCAAAGAAGGAGACGCCATGTTGGTGTTGGTCTTCTGTGAATCCTACGCAGGGCTAGTCTGCAACAGTGCGTGATGATCGTTGGACCAGATAAATTGTGATGATATGCCCTTTTCACTGTTACCCCACGATCCTGCTTGGCCTTTTACTCCGAGTGCCAATTGTCCGTACCCCGCGCCAAGCCATGAGATGACGATCAGGCAGTCCGTCACCGGCACATGCCAACGTTGTGGGCGTACGATTCAGGGAAAATGACTAGGACTTCCCTCCGAGAGCAATGGTTGCACGGGGCATTCTTTGGTGGTTCTATGGGCGCGTTACTGGATCATCGGCGAGAAAGCCGGCTGATCATTGACGTTCGGCTTTGTAGCCGAAGCGGCAGACGGCACTGAGAGTTCGACCAGCTCAGACTGAAGCGCCTCGTTTGCCATGGTCAGACAGTGGAGTATGCGGGGAAACCCCGTGGGGGAGGACTGGACGATAGCATCGAGTCAAGCACTTTGTTGGTTGAGAAACTTGGATATATGATCGTTCCCGGGCTTCAAGTTTTCAAAGTCTATTTCACTCAGACAGGCTCAACAACAGTCTCGAGATCATACAGTGCCTCTTCACAGCAGGACGAGCGACCAAACTCACACACCTCCGACCTTCGATACTATTCTCTGCGATCATGGGTGGCGGCACTTCACTATGGGCGTCTCCGGAATGGAAGAATGACCCGAAAGAGATCTTCAACAGGAAGCTCTTGCTTCTCGGCGTCACCATTGCCATGGCTGGCTGTTCCTACGGTTTCGACCAGGGAAACATTGGCGGAGTCTTGACATTTCCTTCGTTTCGACGGGCCATGGGATTTGACGACCTAGAACCATCAGAAGTAGACCAGAGAGGTAGGTGGCAACAACTGCTCCTCAGCTCGAGACCGCCGTTTGCTAACCTTGCTACAGAGGGAAATATCGCGGCAATGTGTAAGTGACCTAAAGTTGCGAGAACGAACAACGCCCTAACAAGTAACTCAGTGGCTGCTGGCGGTTCGGCCGGTGCTTTGATCGCAGCGCCATGCGCCGACTTCCTTGGCAGGAAGAAGTCCGTGACACTCATGTCCGGCCTGTTTCTAATTGGATGCGCGATGCAAGAAGTCCCGAAACTGAATGTTCTATACGCGGGGAGACTCTTGGCCGGTATCGCCATTGGTGCGACATCCATGGTGAGTGCTCAAACACAGTGGCTGCGTCGTGATGCTGGTTTAGCTAATCCCCCGTGCTTCTAGTTGGCACCCCAGTATCTCGCGGAGAACTCTCCCAAGACGATCCGAGGTTCTCTCACAACTTCTTACAACTTGATGATCGTTCTAGCTCTATGCCTTGCATTTTGGGTCAACTACGCTGTCAGCCTTTGGCCCAAGCAGGACCCCAACGACAACACGTCATGGCAGCTGGCTCTGGGTATCCAGCTGATTCCAGGATTCTTCCTCTTCTGTCTCATCTGGTGTATGTACTTGAACGCCCTCTCCCAACTAAAAGCACATGTTAATTGTGCATTACTAGTCGTCATCGAGACTCCTCGGGCTCTGATCTCGAAGGGCAAGAAGGAGCGCGGCCTGAAGAACCTTTGCAAGCTCCGAGGATTGCCAGCAGAGCATCCATATGTCCACCAGGAATACATGGAGATCAATGCTCAAGCCGAGTTCGAGCAGAGTCAATACAAGGGTATGTCGTGGCCATGATAGAAGCACTTGTTTTAGCAACATCCAGTACGAACTGACCAACGCAGGGTACAACTACATTGCGGTCTTCAAGGATATTGGCAAGAACCCCAGCAACCGCCGACGCTTCTTTCTCGCTGTCATGTTGTTCCTCTTCCACAAACTCACGGGTACCGACTCGCTGAATTACTTCGCCCCCGAGATCTTCGCTATGATCGGTGTGCCCAGGGGCTCCAGCGCGTTGCTCACCGTCGGTATCTATGGTCTCGTCAAGCTGGTCGCAACGATCATTTATGTCACCCTTATTGTTGACAGAGTCGGCCGCCGTCTCCCGCTTCTCATTGGTGCCACGATCCAGGCCTGCGCTATGCTTTACCTCGGACTCTTCATTAGATTCGCCAACCCCGAGGCCGGTGGAGGTACATCAGCCGGAGGCTACGTTGGCATCATCTGGTAAGCTTCCTACACCTTAGAATTTTGTTGGGACTAGATGTTGACCCGGTACCAGGATCTATCTCTATGCTGTTGGTTGGTCCTTTGGCCACTGCGTCGCCCCTTATGTGGTCGCTGCCGAGATCTTCCCTGCACGTATTCGCTCCGTCTGCATGTCCTTCTGCCTGTTCACCAACTGGATCGTCAACTACGGCATCACGTCTGCGACTCCCCACATGATGCGCACCATGGGCTACGGGACATTCCTGTTCTTCTCCATCATGACCTTCATCGGTGTCGCTTTCATCTACTTCTGCCTGCCTGAGCTCAAGGGCCGCAGCATGGAGTCTATGGATGATCTCTTCTCTCACTCGCTATGGTCAATGTTCAAGCGGGCGTACCCTACTCGCGATGAGCTGGTCCGTCACGATGTTCAGGAGCAGCTTGCTCGGGAGGATGTTAAGAATGATGGCACACATGTGTCGATGATTGAGGAGCAGGACTCCGGGAAGCGTGTTTGAGGACCTGTTTATATACAATGAGACTCCAGATAGTTAACGTATATTCTTATCGCGGGCTGTGCTCTTTCCCACACATATCAACTTCATTAATTGACGGTCACACACCAAAAAGAAAAATACACCTTGTGCCCTGTCGCGTATGCAACGGAATAACAGCTATGCGTGCACTCTCATTAAAGTGCGGCCACGTGGCTGATCATCAATGAATAATACGGGCAGGGCTGGGTTCGGTAATGCGCATTTGCGCAGTGCTTTCTGCGTGAGATGTCTGCATGTCTGTCTCGCCGCCAACAAGAGCTGCAATCCCCAGGCCCAAACATGATCATGCACCATAGAGATAAGTTTCAAGGAGGAAGTTTGAACCCAGAATCCCGCTTTGAACTGGCACACGATTAGTCCCCTCCCAAAGGATGCTAGTATTTCTTTCAGAGAACATCTCCAGAAGACGGTGGGAGAGATTCTTTCCAAGACAGCGGCGTAGAGGCCTCAACATTCGAGGAAGACGTCCCCTTTCCTGATGAAAGCCTTCAGGCTTGCCAGTGCTTGTGGCAGCCTGCCAGTTGGCGTCACTCGATGCCTGGCTGTCGGACCTATCACAGCGCAGCTTGACCCCACTACCAGAACGTTGTGGGTGATAACGTTATCGCCTGGGCATGGGCATGGACCACGGGCGAAACCGCGCCTGATTATTAATATTCATGGGGGTTGTTCTCCTGCCCCTGCACGCACCGAGGAAATTCTGGTCAACGTTATCAACAAAGCGCTCGCTCCGAGGGAGACAAGCAACGTGCACTGCCAGTTTGAGTTGAGCTTTCATATCAATTCAATTGAAGCATTAGGCAGTGGAGATGGCTGGTCAAAAAGGCCAAGGTCCTGACGTGAGTACACCTCCCAGTGTGCTGCTTACATGCGATGCAGCTCGACAGCAGTAACATTGTGGGTGCTAGGCTCCAGCAGGTCGCCGGGAGCGAGGCGTCATCGCCCAGCGAGAGTACCGTAAACGCCATGCGACGAAGGTCCAGACACTCCAAGAGGAGAACACGACTCTGAGGAATACCATTGCCGACATTGACCGCGCTTTGAGGAAGCAAGGCCACATCGGAGACGAGCTGAGCAACATTCTCGCCAATGCCCGACGTATCGCTGGGTTGTCGGTGCCAGAGGACAACCCCGAAGTGTCTCAGCAGAGCGAGACGCTGTCAGACGTACCCCAGGTCCAAGGCCAACTTCAGCGTCCGATCCCTGGGCCATCCCCCCAGGATCCCTTCCAGGCACCCCAAGAATCCCTGTCCTTCTCCCACCCGCCCCAACCCGGCCACTACGCAGCCCTATCGGCAAAGGTTGGCCGCTTGAGTCCCCGCCTGGATTACGGTCTCTGGTCTGACACGGATCGCCTTGTCCGTCTCTTTGACCCGCCTGAGGACATTGTTCCCTACATCGGCGACGGAGCGAAGACTCTGGCAGGTGCCCTCTTCTGGACCTGCATGACGAGGACGATTGCTCTCTGGAAGGATCACAGCAAAGCTCGCGCGGCCGACGCTGCGTCGGGGACCACCACGACCGCGACAACATCGCCAGCCGCGGTGATGCTCCGTCGCATCTTCTCTCCCAGCACATTACTGCAGGACCCGGCTTTCCTCATGTCGCTGGCACTGTCACGACTAGACTACAAACAGAAGGGTTACACTTTCGGGCGTCTACAGGAGCAGTTTCAGTGCAATTCGACGCCCGACGTGGCAGAGATCCAACGCCAAGCTGAAGATCACCACACAGCCCAAGGCCACCCACCCTCCATGTGGAAGACGCCCGACGATGTAGCCGCCATGATCAAGAGCCATCTCACCGAAGACGAAACAGCCCGCATGGATGCTGTGCTGCAGGGCCGCGGCACAAATGCCGACGCTACGCTGCTGAGCGTCATGATCATTGCCCTGGCTAACCACTTTGTATGCTTCGGCGACGGTCCTCGTTGGAACGTAATTTATGTGCACATGGCCCTTGGCGGCTGGCTCAAGCTGGTTCACGACCCAACCCTACCCAGAAGGTGGGACACCGATACCCCAAGTGAAGGCTCCCCAGAAGCAGCACCTGTGCCTGGACAAGCGCCAGACCAAGACCCAGTCAGCCCTCCGTCGCCTGTGGCTGCGGCTGAGGGATCGGGCGGCGCAACGTCCACGTAAGCGTTCACCCGGGAGGAACGCCTAAGATTGGTCGTATGCAGGCTCCTCCAGGGATCGTGGTCCCCGTCTTACGGGGCCGGTTGGAGACGGTCGCAGCGCCGTTTATCTCCAGATCGGCAGGTCACGCCTCTCGGCTCTTTGTTGCGCGACATGCATCTTCACCTTTGCACCATCAACGTCATCGTCATCGCCAACACCACGAGCACTTCGTCCCTTGACGTCGCGAACAACACAAGGACACCCAGCATGGAGAGGACACCGCCGGCCGTCGAACTGCAGTCGCAGTGCTCGACGGTCGCCAATCGGAGCGCCCGCGTGAGCATGGGGCTCGAGAAGCTGGCCGCACAGTCCAGCCCAACGAGCGACGTTGGCGATGAGTTGCGGGAGCTGGCTGGCGTCGTGTCGGCCCTGTCGCAGAGCGCCGAGGAGCTCGGCCAGAACCTAACGAACTCTTCCAGTCTTACGGCGGATGCGCGGCGGCAGCTCTCGTCGTCGCTATCGGCCTGCGAGCTGCTCCTCGGCGGGGTAGCGTCAGATCTGGAGGAAGCCCTGTCGACGTCTTCACGCGATCCGTCAGAGCTTCAAGGATTTGTGGACGCTGCGGAGCTGTGGAGGTTGCAGATCGAGCTGGTGTTTGCATTTCAAGATCTCACACAAATGTCAGATTCGGACGAGCAGCAAGCGACCCTGCTGGCGAACGAGACGAAGTTCGAGGACCTCGAGCGGCTCATGGCCGAGTTCCAACTATCACATCCAGCGCCCGCACCAGCAGAACCAGAACCCGCGATACCACCGGAAAAAGGAGGAGTCCTACCAGACTACGACACAGCAGTTGCGGGTTCATCAACTCATCTCTCCATGGCATCCAACGATGACCTTCACGAGCAATACCAGCACGAGCAACCAGAGATGCCGCTAGATCAACACCTGACCAAGCAAAAGGGCAAGTCGAAGTCCAAGTCTAGCAAGGGCGTCTTTGGAGGGTTCGGCAACATCTTCAAGACCATTTCGTCCAAGATCAACCCAGTCGAACCGCTCGTCACACCACTATGTCATGCCGCCAGCATCGGCAACATTCCCCAGATCAAAGGCCTTCTCACTGAAGGCGCCAACATCAACGGTCACAATGAGAAGGGCCACACTCCTCTCATCGCGGCGATTCTGGCGAATCGACTTGATGCTGTCAGTTGCCTGCTCGACAATAATGTCAAGGTCACGACAAAGGACTCCAACAGGTCCATGCCCCCGCTCTTCCACGCCGCCGAGGCTGGCTACATCGACATCATGACTCTCCTCCTCAAGCACGGCGCCGACGCAAAAGCGACCAGCACCATCGGCACGCCTCACTTCATAGAGACAGTCGAGAAGGCGCCTCTTGCCTCTGTCGGCCTCCTACTTGACCACGGCGCCGATCCCAACGCTGTCAGCGCAGTTGGTCGTCATGTTCTTGTCGCTGCCGTCCAAAGAAACGACCTCCCAGCCGTTCGCCTTCTTCTCGACCACGGCGCTAAGATCTCTGCCACGAACATCACAGGCCAGCCTCTCCTCGGCCTTGCCGTCGCCAACAAGCGCCTCGACATGGCCAAGCTTCTCATCGACAATGGAGCCAATGTCGACGCTCGCGCGGGACCCAACGGCTGCCCCCTCTCCGTCGCGACAAATACACGAAATATCGACCTCCTCCGTCTACTTCTCGCCGCCAACGCGAATCCCAACGGCAAAGATGTCAAGGGTGCCCCGGTCCTCGTCAACGCCGTCCTTAAGGGCTCACTTGAGATCGTGACCATGCTCCTCGACGCCGGTGCAGACGCCGATGCGCGGGATATTACCGGCCGCGCCGCCCTCCTTGTCGCCGTCCAACAAGACAAACTCGCCATCGCTCGCCTCCTTCTTCAGCACGGCGCCAGCGCGTCTGTCTCGGGCCACTCGGGGACGCACTTCCTCACGCTCTTCGCCAAGCAGCTCGCCCCGGACGAGGACAAACCGGACTTCATGCGGCTGCTGATCAAATGCGGCGCAGATCCGAACCGCCACTCCCTCCCATGGGGTTATCTCTCCAACATGCCGCTGGGCCACTGCATAAAATACGACAAGGTGGAGCTCGTGCGTGTGCTGATGGAGGGCGGCGCGGACCCGCACATCACAGTGCCGGGCAGCCCAAACTCGCCCAGGTCGCCGTTTGAGTACGCACTGAGTCACAACAAGGTCGACGCCATGCGGATCATCCTGACGCACCATGACCGTGACAAGAAGGAGGACAAGGGCAAGGATCCTATCCAGGCGGGGTTCTCCGTGGCGATCGAGACAGGGAAGACGGAGATGGTGGACTTGTTCCTGGATCAGGGGCTCGGGAGCCTGGATCGGGCCATCTTCTTGGCCGGGACGTCAGGGCAGCGGGATTTGCTGGTTGCCCTTGAGGCGAGGCAGAAGATTGTGCAGAGGCTCGAGTGGGAATTGGAATCGCCGAGGCTAGAGGCGGGACCTGTATCAAGTCCTATCGAGGCCTCGGGGGGACATGATGGCGAGGGGCCGCCTGCGTATGCTGCAACGGGGCCAGCTGGACTTCCTGGGTGGAAGCAGTGATGGGGGGTTTCTGGGGATAAATAATAATGCTACTTTTAATAAGCCATGCTGGGTACGCAGGCTGAGTCGTCTCGAAGATCAGTCACTGGAAATCAAATTCGTGCGGATGAAATGCATTTTGAGGAACCTTTCGTTCTAGAGTACAAGTTTTCCTTTCTGACAGGCCATGGTCCCAACCTCATTTTACACGAGCTGCCGTGTTAAGCTCATCGCTACATGCATTTGCTTGACCCCATCAGGTCCTCATGTAGACTTCCTCAGCGTCGGCTCCTTCCCTTTGTTGCACGACCAGTATGCGATCTTGTTTCCATCAGCCAGATCACTCGCACTTGTCGAACCATGTTCCGGGCATCGTGACACCTGCATTTCGGAGGATGCTGAACGTCACGCCCGACCACCTATCCCAGTACACCACAGCAGACTTTCCCTCGGTCTGCTTGAGAAGGGGCACCCGATCTTCGCGCAGCAAGATTGGATGGCCCCCCTCCTGTTCAAGATCCAACACCTTCAGCCGACGCTGTTTTCCCCCTTCGATGGAGTGCGCGATTCCCAGGACATTCTGCCAAGGGCGGTCGTGGGTGTGGAAGGGCCCAAGGTGGCTGATTCGGAGACGCACAAGGCTGCCCGGGAGGATGTCGGCCAGAGTCATGATGGCAGGCAACGACTCCATGTTGCTTCCACCGGGGACTTCTCCGCCGACGGGAAACACGCCTTGACCGGTGCCGAGACGGAACACCAAGGAAGATGATATCGAAAGGACTTGTAGCGCAGAAAAGCGGTGCAGGGGAAGTTGCAGAATACTCGACTGTGGTGGTCTGGAGGCGAACCCGGGACCCGTGGTCGGGCGTTTGACGGAGACACGTGAGTCGGTCTGGAGCTCGAGCTCAACCAGGCTGTCGTGGATGCTGGGGACGTTGGCGTGGTGTCGGAACAACGTTCCTCGCTCCATCATCGGCTTCGTCTCCCCGCGGACGGTGTTGCTGAACCATCCCTGGATGCCAAAAGATCGGAGGCCGGGAAGGTATTGGAGAACTTTGCCCAATTTGGCGGAGCGGTTCTCGAATCGCATGTTCCAGCCCATGGGAGCGATGAGGTCGAGGCGCTCAACGAGGGGCAGAGTAAAGCTGAAGCAGATTGGCTGCGCGCTGCAGGTCAGGAAGCGAAGACTTGGCATGGAGCTGACGATGCTTTCGATCATGTCGAAGTCGTTGATCGACGGGTTGCTCGCCTGAAGCCACACACCATACTGGTTTCTGATGATCCGCTGCTCGTAGATATCCCCCGTATGATGTAGCGTTAGCGACTTGACGCGCGAGAAGGCTGGAAGCGATTGGGTGATCCGATTCATGAGTGTCTCGTATTCGGCGAGGCCCTCATAAATTGAAATTGACTGGGCGATGAACAAGCAAGTCGATGCTGCAACTTCCTCCACCCTAGTGAGCCGCTTCAAAAACAGAGCCAGCATCTCGGGTCCAAAGAGAGGGGGGTGATCACGGCTAAGGGATGGCGTGACCTCGGCAGACAGCAGGAGTTCATCGACTAGAGCCTTGTTCCACATGCAGTACTTCCGTTCGATGCTGCGATGTGTGTCCGGATGCTCGGGTCGGTTGAGATCCCGTTGGGAGATTCCAAAGTATTCGAGACTCATCTGGCAGAGCACAAGGCCCCGGACGCTCCGGGCGAGAACAGCATTCTCGTAAAGGTTGCGCGTGAGGGTGACCATGGAACTGTGTGCGGCGACAGACGCAAACCGGATGACGATGATGTGATGAAGAATTGGGTTTGCAATGATGTAGAAGCGCTTCGAAACCAGACAAAGTGCGCTGAGGGTCGACTTGTCGTCCAAGTGGTCGTACGGGAGCGGGTGGTCCTCGACCACAGCCCTCAACATCTGTCGCGAGGCATCATTGCTTACGCAATGAAGGCAGAGGTTTTCGAAGACCATGGTCCAGACTTCTTCGGGTACCATACTAACAATCTCCTCCAATCTGCCATGCATTGGAGAAGACATGTTTGCTTCCTTGTCAGCAAGCTTCGATGTGGTGGTCTGGAGAGGGGAAGAGGTTAGGTAGAGGCTGAAGTTGTGCCAACTGGAAAGCTATGGGAGGCTCAAACTTGGTCTGTGGAAGGAATTGGAAAGAACTGGAACCGTTTATTGACTCTTTGTGTGTGAATCACTATCAAAAGTCGCGGGTCAGGCATTGGAAGTACATCCGGTGAGACAAACATCGCGTGTCGGCCAGCCGACTTTGGCGGGACGACCAGAGCGTACGGCCTACGCATCATTGTCATGGAAATGCTCATCCAACTTGAATAACCAGGCATCACCACGGTACCTTGTGTGACGTGTGATGCAGCAAGACTCCAGGTAAAGCAAGGAGTTCATCGAGCGTTTTCAAGCATTTCATCAAAGCCGTCTTTGTCAGTGACAGCTCCAACGCATGCATGTCAACCCCTGGCATTCAGCATGGCTTTGTGCTGGGATGGCTTGGAAATAGTGTATTTCCACCTTTTGGAAGGGCTCTGGAGTAGGAGATACACGGCATCATGTTCTTGAATACATCGGATTGAGTGACGTCGATTAAGCAACGGGATCGATCATTGACAAGTACTACTATCTGAAAGCGTATATGGAACAGTGCTCCCATCGCAAAAGGCACAAACGGATTAGAGATTGCGAGCTTCTAAAGAAGCATGCTTGGCTGCTTGACTTCACACATCCTTTGGGGCTTACCATATCTGACCTCGTGCTGCAATCCTTGAATCCATCATCTAGCAGCGGCAGAGGCAGCTTCCATAAGGAATGTTGGACGGAGTGACACACTACAAACATAATCAGTGACCGGAGCATATCTGAGACTTGAAATATTTTTACATAAGAGTTGGTGCAGGCTCCTCCGTAACGGGCACGACACTTCGCAGGGCACTGGTTGTTGCCGTAGACGCAACCTAGGCCAGACTGTCGAGCCTCGAGGGCGTCAGCAGCCATGCCGCCATCAACGGTGGGGGCGGCGAAAGCCATGACGGCGGCAGAGATGACAACAAAGATGGAGGTGCGCATGTTGAATGATGTGGATTGGTAGCGAAGATGTTGCAATAAATTGGGCTGATGGGGTGATAGGGCTAGAACTAGAATGGTGACCCGTGGGCGGATAGCTGTCTGTTTTATACCTCTGTTCCCTCACCAGCGCTCTGGTCTGATAATGAGGTCTCTGTGGTAGTTGCCTTCTCGGCGTTTGATTTCATCCGTTACAGCTGTCAGCAAGCTGACTTACAGTGCGTTAACCGATCACAACGGCACACCTAGAGATCATCGCCTCAAAACGCCATAGGTTGAGGGGCAGCTTGACGTTGATTAAAGAGGCGCCCGCTTGTCCTATTCTATGAAGCATTGAAGATGGAGCTCCGGGTCTGAAATGGGAATGTTTAGCGGTGGGTAGGCGCCATGCTGTGCGGGTGGTTGATGTGGCAGCTCATCGGTCTCCTTTTGACCTTTGCTGTGCAGATCGCCCAACACCATCTGCACCAAACCGCTAGTCTACCCTTGGCTGGATGGCCTTTGCTCGTTGCTGCATAACTAGTACGGCTTTCACTGCAATGTCGGCGACCTCACTCCGTCGGTTGAATACTATTAGACGCCACTACTGCAGGCGAGGGCTACATTTAGCCACTGCAGCGCCTTCGTACACCGAGGTCTAGAACTTCAACGGCCACGCACTTATGGGCGGTTGTTGTCGGTGTTGCTGCAAGCGACGCCTCGGCAGACAAGGGCACATCAAATCGCAGCTCGTAGTGCTCGTATTCGACGACAGTACGGTGATATGGTGGGTATCGCGGACCACTCTCTTCGGCGTAGTAAGATGCATGTGGGGTGACCTTCCTGTTGACTGCTAGTTCGGCTACCGTGAGTGTGTCAATCAATGATGATGGAACGTGCTGCAACTATGAAAAAAAGGGTTTGGCACATCAGTTAAATGAGTGATGTTACTGCTTTGTCAAGCACCAGGACTCCAATAGACGTGGAGGTAGAATGTTACTATTGCATGCTTCTCCGTTCCGCAATTGGAGCTTAAAGTTACGCATAGCTCTGAATAACGGTTTTCGATGCTGTCAGTGTGATGATTCATTGCTCATCTGGACTACGCGGTGCGACCCAACAACTAAACTCAGGTAAGGCTGATGTATTTGGAAGATATGGTCAATGTGAAGGCTTAAAGCGAGATACCAAAACGCTTCGATCATGGTCGATTTGTTGTGGATTGCCAGTTGTTCTGAGAATAGTGTTTGCTGACATTTAAATCAGTCGGGTGAAAGAGCCTCACTTTTTGACACTTGCTTTGAAACATCTATGATGCGGCCCTCTATATGATCAGCGAAGAGTCAAAAGAGCTCCGAGACGTTCCGCATCAGACTCTTCGACCTTCATAAGTGGTCTGCACATCAGGATTCCCTAGGCCAATTCGCAAAGAAGGGCGGATGAGCTCGACGAACGATATATTACTGGGACGGTTCTCGTAACGCTACTCCTCCCTTTCCTTGCATAAAGAAAGTTCACAATCGGCAATAAAACTCTGTCCATAAACACATACTCGAGGCCAATACCAGATTAGCCCTCCACCTGGAAAACGTCGGCCACCACGGCGAAGTCATCATGCGATGCAGTGACCTCAAGGCTCCCCTTCTCGAACTTGCCCTCGGGCAGGTAGATGATACCATCAGCATCCGTACGGCCAGTAAACTCGTTCTTCTCCCCCTGCCGGACATGTACGAGAGCGTTCTTGACGGGCGATGGATCACCCGGCACAGGTGGGCCGACAGGCACGCGGCGGTCGACGACAATGCGCACGAACGGCTTGCGCTGACGAATGATGAATGGCGGGATCCTGAGCGCGGGAATTGCAGACCGATAGACGCGCAGCTCGGGATCACCGAGAAGGTTCAGCGTGAAGATGGCCCATCGGTCGTAGGCGTCTGGAGTACCGCCGGTCGTGCCATAGACCGCAAGGCGGCTGTCGTTGAGCAGACCAAGGTTGCGGACGGCGGTGAGGCGGTGGAAGAAGGCGCGTTGGAAGTCATCGCCGAGGCCGATCCAGGAAAAGCGCGTGTTGCCGACATAGGCTACGGCGCCACCGTTGGGGTTCTTGATAAGAGCCTCACTCATGGCATCTTCAGCGTCGAACTGGTTCGTGAGACATGAATCTGCGTAGGCGATGAAACCGAGGGGGCCGTTGGTCAGACTGCTGGCGACAGCGACGCTGAGTTCACAGCAGCCGTCGCCGCTGCCGTGGCCCGAGAGTGACACAATATGGGGAGCTGAGTTGAGCGCCGAGCGTAGGTTTGACTCGGCGAGGAAGTCAAGCGGAGCTTCCAGTTGGTCGGCGGGGGGAAGATCGAAATTGTCCTCATAATAGCGCTCAAAGCGATCGATGCCAGGCAGCTCGGCGCGAACCTGCCGGCGCAGAGTCTCCTGATCGATCATGGAGCCATCAGCGCCTCTAGGGTTGAATTCGTACAACTGAGGAGTACGCTCAGCGAGGGAGCCATGAACAACCACCCAGGCACTGGGGACCGGCCAGCTGAAGCGTCCAAAGCCGAAGTTGATCTCGACCTGACTCACCCTCAGGTCAGTGTCTGACAAGGCAAAATACCAGCCTCGCACCGCTGAGTTCGTGTCCGACTTGTGAGGGATGATCCGACGGTCTGTGTCGGTGACCCGCGCGATGACATCCCAGGCGAAAGAGTCAGGCGGCGCCTCCCTCTTCAGCAACGAGCGAGACGCAGCCACATCGTGATAGTACTGGCGGTTTCGTGGCGGCGTCGTACCAGTGGGCCAGTAGTATGCACGCCAAGACCAGTCAGCTGCTGCGAGCACCATCTTACGAGGCCAGTTCCGGTTCGCGGGCCGCCAGGTGATACGGCCGAGGCGCTCGTACGCCAGTGTCTTGTCGACAAAGGTTGCTGCCTCATCGGCCGTCTCGACTGGGGCACGGCCGACGCTGATGCCGGTCTGCAAAATGACCCCGTCCAGATCGGTGCCGTCTCGAAGGAACTGACCATAGACGCCGTTATCAAGGGCATCCCAGTCATGCGGTGGCGTATAGACGTAGGGCAGCGTGAAGACAGGGCCGCCAAAGCCAACCCTCCGCCGACGTATGACCCAGCTGCTGAGGCTGGCGTAGTAAAGGTCCGTCGGCAGGGTATTCCAGACATACAGAAACTGGAGTTGTGCGTTGATGAGCGATGAGGGACCTTCGACTCGCACAAACCGAGTCACAGTGGCGCTGCGCGTCGCGTAGTCATCGCCAGTTGTGAAATACCATCCTGGCGAAGTGCTGCTCGAGTTGCCAGTCGCGTCATAAGGGATCAGCGCCCCGGTATCCGGACGAACGAGTTGGTTCGCCGTGCTTGCGTTCCACCAAGTACCGAGACTTACGGCGTGGATGCGGAGGTGGGACCCCGTCCAGAAGGAGGTATTGTCGTCTGGCGGATTTACAGTCCCTGGAGGACCGACAAACCCTTCGACGGCTCCGTTGACCTGCCGAACCGGCACGATGCTTATGTCACCGCCGAGAAGCAGCCAGTTGACGCCCCAGCGCGTGCGGACGCGCTTGAGGAAACGACGGATGACTTCCTGTAGATCGCGGGATCCGGTACGAACGTCGCCCCAGCGGCCGCTGACAATGTCCGTGATGGATACAACCCGTGCCGAGACGCCTCGGGCTCGTTTGGCATCGGCAAGACGCTGGAATGCCGCGATCAAGCCAGGGCATGGAACACCAGGTGTAATGGTCGCAGAGTCCCAAGTCACGTCATCCGTGATGATAAGGTAGTCACTCCGCAGCTCAATGATGGGCCAGTCCCGCCTCACCAGACCTATGACGGCCGGGTTGATGACATGCGAGACTGCAATATCGCGGAGCCGAGTCGCCTCGGCGAGACCACTAATGAAAAGATCCGGTTGGACTGTGACGCGGCTCTTGTCGACGTCCTTGCCGTAGAGCTTCTTGAACTCGGCAACGGCCTCATCCTGGCTTGCATCGCTGAGGCACGGCTCCTTCGCTGTCTGGACGGTCAACTGCACGTATGTGCAGAGCTCAAGCTCGCCCTTCTGGGTGAACCGCACGGGAGTGACCTCAACGACAGCGATGCGTGTCGCTCCGATGGTTTCGATTCGCACAGCCTGAAGGATCGGAGGAGGGTTTTTGATTAGGTCGGCATAGGCATCCGGGTTCGGCGGCGTGATCTGAGGAACCGGCAGCCTGTCGCCCTCGTCGTCAACCGGAGCACGATCAGGGCGCTGCGGCTTCCGGCACGAGCAGTTTACGTCGCAGTGAAGACCTGTGGCTCCGTGATGGACCTCCCCTCCACCGCCCGGACGCGGGTTCTGCGCCGGGACGACCAAAGTCGCGGGATCGGAGACGCATTCCCATTTCTCCTTGGCAATTTTCAGCGAGCCCGGCCAGTAAGGCTCTGGGATGGCAAGTCTGATCTGGGAACGTGGCAGAGCGGGAGCACCAGGCTCTCCAAAGCTCTTGAGGTCGGCTAACTCGACGATGACGCCAAAAGGGGTCTTGGTGAGCGACAGCCCCTTCTTGTCAAAGTAGAGCGAGGCTCCGACCGATTGGTCTCCTGTCGTTTGGTTCTCGATGCGCATATTGCACTAGATAGGCAAGGCGCCCTGGAAGGTTGGGGATGATGTTAGGTAGTGTATTATCAAGTTGGGAAGAGTGGTTACAGTACTAGATAGGAGCACAGGATCGAGCCCGTTGCGAGCAATGAAGTGGGGCTGAATTTATAAGAGAACTCAAGTATCCAGGGAGTTGGTATAAAGCTCTCTCCCTGTGCCCAGCTGATGTTTGTCTCACTTGCATGATGCATCCTTTCGGGGTTATGGCGATTGCCACGGGTGCGGCTGACGGGACGCCATCGCGACGGCACATCCCGTCGACCAACGGACTCACACAACCGGCGAAGCCACTTGTTAGGCAACAACGCCCTGGTGACTGTGGCGCGAAGTCTGTTCAGCTCGCTCAGCCTTCGGGCACCTGAGCGATGTAGAAATGTAGCTTCGACAATGGGGGTGGCCGGAGCCAGTATCAAATGTGCTTGCCAGTGCCTCTAACCCCGCGCCACGGCTGACCCTGAATGTCTCCAATACACATGCTCCTAGCTATCGTGGTATTCTAACCAGGTTGACCTTGTGATCCGATGTGACCTTTTCATGCAGCCGACGACGAGGCAGCTGAAACTTCGTCCACTTGACCATGTTGGTCTTCGGGGCTGATGCTGCCTGCGACATCTTCCACGTTCTAGGTAAATATGTATGAGCGCTTTTGCCGTTGGACTACTGGAAGCCTAGGGGAGCCGGGGCTGAAATGTCAGACTTATCGTACTGCAAATCCCTCTAGGGGCATCTCGATCACTTTTCTGGTATTTTAAGTGTCAGCCACTGGCACCCTCTTGACCTCGTAGCGTTAAGCAAGTTTTGCATTGGTGTCAGGCAAAGCGATACAGTTATGGAAAAATGGAGTTTGCGTGGCTTGGGCGAGGCTGTCATAGTGATGTCCAGACGTGTGCATGCCATACTCATGCTTAGCACTAAGTCATGGAGCCAGGAGTCAATGGCCAACACTATTGTGAAGTTGTCTACTCTCTCGGGCGACCATAATCCGATGTTGGAGTCGTGAAAGCCAAAATGACGTGTGTATCGAGAAAAGATGCATACAAGGATGAAGCAAAGTGTGCCGGACTCTCTGTCGTAACTTTCTGATCAACATTGTCAGGCTTACTTGCTTGGGCCGTTGTCTTCGAACTACGGTGTACAAACTAATGCTTGTAGCAAAAGTCAATGTAGGCGGCCAGACTGACCCTTTCGAGGAAGCTGCTCAAATTACACGTTGTCTGTTGAACCTCTCGTCTCGGAATGTCTGCTGCCTGGGACGGCTAATTTCTCTCTGCTTTTAGATCGACAGGATCGCTTGTCGACAGGGAAGACTGTCCCGAGAGGAACAATCACAAAGAAATCCTGACGGTATTCCGAAGTGGATGGATGCGAGGAGTGCAATCGACTTCAGACTTACTCATAATTGACGGCGAAGTTCGCGTCTACTCTACATCTTCTGCAGTTGGTCTCAAAGATTCAATTTGTTTAACCCAAGCAACGGTTAAAAAAGCCTATCACCGGCAGAGCATTTGAAATCGACGTACTTCTTTCTCCCTAGCTCTTGGAAGTACGACTAGCTGACTTGACAACAACATCATGGCTGGGCACATGTGCCTGATGTGTCGCGTTGTAAGCGCCAGGCTTGCACCTTAACCCATGTGCGCCTGGGGTCGAGCTCTGGAAGATATCCATGACCAAATTTAATTTAAGTCTTTTGGATCTATTTCAATATGCCGAACCCCGACCATGTAGGATACACGAAGATGAAGTATGGCGTTCTGCAAGGGGTTTTCTTCACCCTAGGATCTCAGACGATCTTAAATGTCACGCGAATAGCTGCTCACGACACGTTCCAGGTGGAGCGCTTGTGTAAATAACCCAATTCACAATGCGACGTTGACGCGTGAGATGGGGGAGACCCTGTCTCCTGCAATGGATGGATGATCGTCTTGTTGACTGTTTGTGCTTGCGT
Source organism: Verticillium albo-atrum (assembly GCA_002851705.1). Classification (NCBI taxonomy): domain Eukaryota; kingdom Fungi; phylum Ascomycota; class Sordariomycetes; order Glomerellales; family Plectosphaerellaceae; genus Verticillium; species Verticillium albo-atrum. Next base: position 383,945 of record NMXJ01000007.1, read on the forward strand.
TCATCTCCTGAGGACAGTTATCCACCGCCTCCTTCGGCGAGCATCTTGAATCTTCCAAATGCGAGCGAACTCGGGGGAACGTTCATGCCAGCAGTGTGTCCCATCTGAACTGTATTGCAGTCTCATCCCTCGCCGCGATTCGAGTGAATTACCGTTGCAGCAAGAGCACCTCGGCCCGGAGTAGACCGCCAGACCGGGACAGAGAGCAAGCCTGGCTGCGAAATCGGCGACACTGCGGCAGTCAAGCGGTCACCCCGCAGCATGGTCTTTATTCCTGCCGCCGCGACCGGCATGTCGTACTCGTTGTTGGAGCAGAATGGACACGATAAATGACTCTTGTCTCTTCAATGGCCCCGGGAAGCACGGAAGATGGCATTTAAATACTACTCAGCATCCTGAACATCACTGCTCGTCTTTTAATGACAGCATTACGCCATATCCTAGACCGACACCAACACGTCGGTCCCCGGTTTACTCAGAGCCACCATCTCGGACTTTCGACCGGCAAGGATCCATCTCACGAATGAAGACGGGGCGGGGAACATGCCCCGAGTCACGGCGTGGCTTAGCATGGATCCTACCAAGGACAACCCCCGCACAGGATGCGGAGAGCTTCTGCAGGCACCACAGAATAAGAATAAGCTTACCTTCTATCACGGGCTAGACGTCGGGCACCTTCCTGAAGAAGCAGGTGGCTAAAGGAAACAAACACCTGCCGAAAGCTAGCAGCCAAGGAGGTGATCGCTTTTCAGAGCTGTTCTGCCAAGAGACTAAAGATCAGCGGGGTCACCAACCAGGGCCTGCTTATCTTGAAATATGTCATTCGCCAAGCAACTATAGTTGCATCGCGTCTGACGTGCTTCCCCTCTGCCCGGGTTCGGTCGAAAAAGATGCTGGCGAGAAGCTTGGATTTCGCCAGCCTCCTAATCATCGCGGCCATGGCATTCTCCACCCCGATGCTTGCCACGCGGGCACTACAGAGAACCTTGAGAACCCCATAGCAACTGTCTGCGAGAGGAAGGTGATCAACAGGTACTCTAGGTACATATAGATCGACAGTCCTGCGTGGTAGCATCGTTCCTGTCACTCTCCGCAGTCGCATCGTTCTCCTAGTACTCTTCATTGGGAATACTACTCAACGACATCGTCAACATGGTCCGCCTTACTTCCGCCGCCGTTCTCGGCTCTGCCATGGTGGGCTTGAGCAATGCAGCTGGCGCCGGCACCAAGGAGCAGTATGCCTCGGGTGAGGTCCACCACCGCATCATGGGCATCAAGATGGTATGTGCTTCATGTTTACCGCTTCAATGACATTGCCAATGCTGACAATCTTCATAGGCCCAGTGGGAGGCTGAGATGGCCGCCGGCGAGATGGACGCCGCGCGGTTCCCTGAGCTTGGCTACACCCCCTGTGTGAATGGCTTTGCCGCCGCCATTCCCGGTGACCCCCTCAACACCTTCAGGTGCAACAATGTATGCTTGACCCTGAGTTGCCTTTACGTGTTTGCACCGTTGCTAATGACTGACCCCGCAGATTGACCTGTACCACTTCCTCACCCACGAACAGCTTGGCAGCTGGGGCTCCCGAGGCTCCTCCTCTTGGGGCTGGACTTCCGCCGATGGTCGAGAGTTCGTTGCCATCGGCCAGTACGACGGTACTGCCTTTGCTGAAATCACCAAGGAGGGCAAGCTTAGCTACCTTGGACGTCTTCCCCAGTACGATGCCATCGGCTCCAACTGGCGTGAGGTCCGCATTGTTGGCGACATCGTTGTCATTGGTTCCGAGGCTATCAAGCACGGCGTCCAATTCTTCGACATGAAGAAGGTCCTTGACCTCGACCCTGCCAACCCCAAGAACTTCACCCAGGCTGACCTGACTGGTCACTGGGATGAGCTCCCCGTCGGCCGCACTCACAACATTGTCGTCAACCACGAGCTTAACTACGCCATTGCTGCCGGCTCTGTTGGTGGTAACGAGACAATCCGTGTCCGAGACAACCTGCCCTGCCGTGGTGGCTTGATCTTCCTCGACATCAGCGACCCTACCAACGTCACCAGCCCCGGATGCGCTGCCGGTGACGGCTACGTTCACGATGCCGAGTGCCTTGTGTACCGCGGTCCGGATGAGCGCTACTTTGGCAGGGACATCTGCTACGGTTACAACGAGGACACTCTCACCATCTACGACGTCACTGACAAGAACGGCAACGTCACCAACATCATCTCCATCTCTGACTTCCCGGGTGCCGAATACATCCACCAGGGTGTCGTCAACAACGAGACCTGGCAGGAGTACCTCTTCCTCGACGACGAGTTCGACGAGCGTGACGCCAAGGTCGGCCCCATGACCAAGGGTCTTCCCACCACCCACATTTTCGACATCCGTGACCTTGAGAACCCTGTCTACACTGGCAACTACGCCGGCAAGACCCGTGCCATCGACCATAACCAGTACATCGTCAACGGCCTACTGTACCAGTCCAACTATGGCAACGGTCTCAACGTTCTCGACACCAGCAGCGTCACCAAGGACCCCACTGGTGCTGGCATTTGCGAGGTCGGCTACTTCGATATCCACCCCGAGGACGACGAGGCCCCCGGCGGCGGTGTCGTGGCCTTCACTGGCTCTTGGTCTTCGTATGCCAACTTCAAGTCGGGCTTCATCTTTGTCCACACCATCGAGCGCGGCAGCTTCGTCGTCAAGCTGACGTCCAAGAAGTGCCCCAAGCCCCCCGTCTGCAACGCCAACAACTGCCTGCGCGGCCTCCGCGCCTCGCACATCCCCGGTCGCCTTGAGGAGTCGATCGAATTCTGCGGCACCTTCACCACCCGCCAGAGGACCGACGAGAAGCTTGTGCCTGAGTACGCCGCCAAGGCATGCGGCGGCAAGGACCGCGACGTCATTGAGCGCGTCAGCAGCGCCTGTGCCTGCATTCCCAAGACGCAGGTGCCTGAGCTCCCCAGGACGACCACCCGTCCTCCCGTCCCCACCGTGCTTCCCCCTTAAGGGTTGCGTGGAAGATGACTGCATGCGCTTGTTGTCCACGATTAAAACGAAAATAGCGGTGATAAAATGTAGATATGAATTATATGAAGAATTTGCATCCAAGCAGACATCGACACAACGTGAATGATTCCAGAACGGGTTGCGTGCTGCGAATCTTGAACGTCGCTCCTTCCAGGCGAGATTGTCTAGGACAGCGCACCACAGATGGATTTTAAGGCATCAAATGATTCTTGAACCCTACAGTCAAGCTTACTGAAAAAAACATGCAATTCAAAACTTTAAATGCTAGCTGACTCTCGCCATACCAGACTCTCCAGCCCAAAGACCTTCAAAAGCGTCCACTTTGCCTTTTGAATATCAAGTGCATCCGTAGACCTGAAGCAACAGGCAACGCATCTAAAATCCAATCTGTATGTAGAGGAGTAGCGGTATCGTTCAAATTGATCCCTTCTTTCTTTGTCTGAAATAAACTGATTTACAGTCTCGGATTCCTACCTCCAGCCAACAGCAGTAGCCTTCTTGTGGTCGCCACAAACCGCCACGAAACAGTGGATCTATCGCTCGATATGATCCTCCAACATGGTGTTTTTGACAAGTCACTCCGTGACTGCCCCAAAATCCGAGACTGCTACAGCCAGATTCTTCTGCCATGGATGGCAAAAGCAATGGACAATGCGCGAATCGAACGCGCGACCTTCAGCAAGCAATGGAATCCTGCGATGGATTTGACGATGCTAAGCAGACGTTATACCACTAAACCAATCGCCCAGTTGATGTCGACCGCCTCAGACTGAACGCTCCATGATGCCATGATCTTCCGGCAAGACAAAGCATCTATGGATAAGTCTCACACGGCGAGATATTGACTGTTGTCATGGTCTCGAGGCCTCAGTGAAAACCCACCCGAGATGCGTATGAAGAAGGGGCCAATCGCGAACTTCACGTGCAATGCGGGCGATATCAGCTGCAGGATGCATGGCTCTGTTAGCCAATGATGATGGCGCTGTCAGCTGGGATTGAGCTGACGGTCAGACTCCGAGGCATATATGCAGGACTCAGCCCCCAATCGTTGTGTACGTGGACATGCTGTCCATCGCAGCCTTGCGCTCAATCCCCATCTCACTCGTCCACTCTCATACGGCGCAACAACCGCCAGCCTTCAATAGTCATCCGTATCATTCGAGGCCGTAGCACGTCTTTGTGGAGCTCAGGACACAGGACAAGTACGATGTCCGACTTCTCAGGTGGAACGCCCACGGCAACGCTTGTGGCCGACGTTGAGGATGACGTGCCTGCGCGCGAAAGAGCAAGTGGTGTTGATGTTCCACTTCCCGAGCGCAAACCGGCTAATTGGTCGCCTCTAGCTTTGTTCATCGTGCAAGAAATTGAATTTCAGCACACACAAGTTCGTGATCAGCCCCGAGGCCGCCTTCATTCCGCCCGTTGGCGGCCCGGAGGCTACCGGCTCAGATCACCACGGCTTCTTGCTGAGCTCTGGCAATGCCAGACGCGTCCTTGCTACATGGTCTCAGATTCAAGACCGTCATATCGCATGCCGCTTTTGCGACCTCGTCTATCAGGCTGTACAGCGCTGCAGCAGCGACAGAGTGGAAAACCACACTGAGCTGTTTTTGTCATGGGAGGTCGACGGGCGTGAGATGCTGGGCAAGAAGAGTGAGATCAACCGTACCAGAAGAATACGTCTCTCCTGGAACGAGACAGACGGCAAAGAGGAGACTGTTTACATTGTCTTCGTCGCACCGTCAGGATCCCGGCGGCTAAACTCGGATGCCAACGCCAACATGGCAAAGAACACGCATTTCCTCGGACGTGGGCTCGCAAACACCAACGAGAAACAAGCTCTCATGAAGAGTTGGATAGATCTTTGCGTCAAAGAGCACAAGACTAACTGCGACAATCGGCACGGAGCACGATCCGAATTCACCAAGCTCGTGAAGGGGACGTATTTCGGCGTCATCGACGTCATCGACATGCAACTGAAAGAACTTCCTATCGAAAAGGGCGTGCCGGAAAACTACGTTGCTCTGAGTTACGTATGGGGTAATCGTCCTGGAGCTGAGAAACCCTACGTAACAACCCGGGCCAACGTGATGCTTCACATTCAGCACGGCGGTCTGGAGAAGGCGTGGGAGAAGCTACCACGGACCATCCAAGACGTCATTCTTCTTGTCAGTCGGCTGGGACAGCGATATGTTTGGATTGACTCCTTATGCATTGTGCAAGACAGCGCGAGCTCTTGGGAACTCAATGCCAAGGCCATGCACCTTGTTTACGGCAATGCCCACTTCACAATCTGTGCCGCAGATGGGGACGCCGATGACGGACTGGTAGCTGTTGATCCCATTCTCCGGAATGCACATCCCATTGGTCCTTCGCCAAAAGCGGTTACCAAACGCCCACAGGGAGGTTCTCCTTCCCGACCGCCGATTTCTTCTCAAAATATTCCGGCTCGCGATCGTCAGGCAAAAGTATCCTCCTTCCCCAACGTCAAAGCTCCACCGTTTGCAGCTGGCCTAGCGACGGAAGAAAGCAGAGGAAGAAAAAGGGCTGTCGAAGAAGCGCATTCGCCTCCGATAACAGCAGAGGTACTGCCCGGTATCAGACTGTTAGTGTCTCGCCCGCCGGAGGCTGTTATCTCAAACTCTTCCTGGAATCAGCGCGGTTGGACTTTTCAAGAGCGACTACTCTCACGCCGCTGTCTCATCTTCGCCGAAGGGAAGGTGTTCTTCCAATGTCGTTCTACTGTCATTTCCCAACACATATTCACAGATGGAGGTGCCAACAGCTGGTCTCTCGATTGGACGAACTCTCCATTGCGCACGCTTGGAGAATTACGCCGTCGGGCGTTCTGGTTCTACATGAAGTGTGTTCACCTGTACACTGGCCGATCTCTTACGAAACCGAAGGATGTGTTGACAGCCTTTGAGGGCGTTTCATGGCTTCTCAAAGAACACATGAAAGCTCCGTTGTTTTGGGGGCTGCCTATGTCGCATTTTGATCTTGCGCTTCTATGGATGCCTCTTGCACAACTCGACAGGAGAAGACGAAAAGGATCCCACAACTTGAGCTCAGCCTGCACACAAGACCTGATGGGGAACTGCAGATGCAAACAAGAAGAAGAGGGTTACGGCGTCAAGGAGTTCCCTAGCTGGTCTTGGAGCGGCTGGCAGGGTGGAAAAGCCGAGTATAAGCCTGATATGATAGAGGGAAGCCTCATCAATGTGCAGGAGTGGCTCCGTGACCATACTTGGATCCAGTGGTACCTTCGGGACTTTGAGGGAAACCTTAGGCCACTGTGGGATAAGGACGTCCTCCAGGAGGATGTGAGTGGGGAGGTTCGATGGAGAGGATACGCAGGCCGGTCGCCACCACGTGTCCGAGTTCAAACGATGGACTCATCGTCGGAAAGTTCATCTGCAGAAAGCTCAGCGGCAAACCACCGCTTCTCTCGGGAGTCAACCCTCCGTCGCGAGCGAGACTTGGCAAGATCACTAAGGGCTCCTTCATCACCACTTTTGACAACGAACAGATGGTCAAGACAGTCAAATGTCGAATATCTGAAGCGTCTGCCGGCTGGCTACTATGACGAGGATATTCCCGGCGATGACGACCATCGCGAAACCCGTGAATCTAGGGTAGAGGAGCCGGAACGGGAGCCCTCTAAGCGGGAGCGGGAGTCTTTGAAGGCAGAAAGACTCCGAGTGAACCACCCCAATGCAAGATTGCCAGTTCCACCGGCAGCTCAACCATTGCCGACGCCTTCAATGATGCCGTATTACGGAATGCAAGCTTATGGTCAACCGGTATATCAACAGCAACCCTATGGAGACCCTAGCACTGCTTTCTCTGCAGCATCAAACGTAGGGTATGGACCGCATTACTACCAGGCAGGGACCCCCATGCCCTTCCCTGGCTATCCCTATGGGTCGGCGCCGCCAGTTCCTCTATCACCACCTCGACCACCTAGAGCAGAGATAAGGATACGAGAGGCCAGCGGCAGTAGAGGCCGTCATGACGGTAGAAGGGATCCCTCTTTTCACCCAGAAGAGGAGAGACCCCGGCATGTGCCAAGCCGCAATCATGACAAACGTTCAGGTCCCTACGACTCTGATGAAGAAGACATGGATATTCACATTACTCTACCACGGCGTTCTCCCGACTCACAAGAATTCTCCGTTCGAAGCCAAAGAAAAGACAGCTATGGGCGACCTCATAGGCCAAACCTCGACAGTCTTAACACCAGCATCTTCACAGGCATCCTCCCGGACAATCCTTTCGGCGTTGCACGTGGCCCTTTCCCCAAAGACACGGAAAAGCACGGTCAAGGAATGCCTATCCTCCAGTTTCTAACCTGGCGGACTGAACTCTTTGTCACCATCCGCCCAGGTCACACCTCTGTTGCTAAATTAGACGGTGTGGCAAGCAATGCCAGTGCAGTATCGTCGAATCTTCCTCAGCTTGGGTCGACAATGAAGTCGGCCGTACCAAGCGAATTGATTCAATGCGACATAAGCGACAAATCAGGTGATTGGTGTGGTGCCATCATCCTACCCTCCTCCTGGATAGCTAACAGGCAGGCTGTCCCGATGCAATTCATCGCCCTCTCCGATGCCAAGACACTCACAAACGAGGAGTGTCCGGTTTGGAACTACTACATTCCCAAAGAAAAGGAGGAGAGCGAATGGGACTTGTATTACGTGATGCTTTTGCAACGAAATCGAGAACGCGCAGTATGGGAGCGGGTGGCCATCGGGAAAGTCTTCCAGGCGGCATTCAGGGACAGTGCCTGGGACGAAATTAAGCTGGGATGACGAATACTTGCACGTTTTTTTCTTTCGCCTTGGGTATCACCCGGCATGCTCAGGCAGACCTGAGATAGTTTACCTACGTTGTTTTTGCGATGCATCTTGACTGCTTGTTCGAAACATTCTAGGTGTAATTTGTTCGCCTGCGAGCTTTTGAAATGGGGGAAGAAATAGACACGGTAGTCATTGCGGACGCCGACTTCATGAGAGGGAACGTCCCTGACTTCAAGATCAGCGAGAAGCGGTAGTGTCTCTGCTTCAAACGACGTGCTTTTGTGAGCTCGAGCCATGGTTCGTGGAATCGTTTGCTTTCTTCTCTAATAAATAACGACCTGGAAGTGGTGTAGGAGCCGATGTTGTCAATGGTGAAGGTGAAGTTATCATGCACGCCGCGGTCCACCTACAAACAGCTCGCCCCTGACTCCCATTGAAGATGCATAATTATTCCGAATACAGGTTTCATGTTGAATCCTTCGTTAGTACTCGCATAGCTGTTGTACCCCGCGGGAAGCCGGAAAGCACCGTAATCTCGATCATATGACAGCTGAACTGCATGCCGAGCTTTTTCTGGACCAAAACAGGTACCTTGGTCGAACGATGGCATGGGTCATGAGGCGCGTTGGCAAAGGCTTGTTATGTTATGGACCAGACCAAAAGGCTTCGCACTGAATAAGTGGAGCTGCTGTCCCTGAGAAGGAGCTGCGATGTTGATGGCATCGAAATAAATCCGCATTCGATTCATTGAAACATGGTGTCGTGGAATCACTACCTGGGAGCCCTTTGACGGAGACCAAGGACACAAGGATTCTAAACCTGTTCAGCAGAATGGGAGTCGTCGGGATAGCTCCCCTGATGAAGTATATGCCCGAAGGCTGGTACAACGCTGTCTCGGGCCCTGATCATTTTCGAATCTCCGATTGGGCCGCATCATCATGACATTGGGGTCCCTTAGCTTGGCTCCCACCCTTGGATTAAGGCTTGTCACAGGGCGTGGGGAAGTCTGAAAACCGGTGACCATGGGGGATCTTTGCCAAATCAGGCTCTCGGAGGGAGGCAGCATCTCCCCTCCGAATTATCACAAGCCCATCGATGCGGTCGCGGGGCATATTTCGAGTGCCACACACAAAGCCCAGATTGTCCACCAATTGTGGCTCCACGCCAGCGTAAGACTTGTTGCGCAAGATTCACATGCTCGGGTTCCAAAAATGACATCCCACGGTGGTCGATGATTCGTATTGTTGCTGGCTGTAAAATGATCCTGTGGCTTATAAGGACCGCAGATATTCTCTTTCCAGGCACATGGACTATTCACTCTTCAGCATTAGCATTCAGACCACCCACCTAGCTTTGAACCTATCTCAGAACATCAAAATGAAGTTGTCAGCCATTTTTGGTTTCGCGCCCCTCATGGCCTCCACAGTCCTCGCTTGCAATGGGTACACTGGCGGAGTCCCTGTGGCTACCAACACCGTCAGCGGGTCGACTTACATCGAAGTCAAGGCCGGCCAGGTCTATGACGGCAAGTGGCAGCGATTTGACCGTGGTAGCGGTGCCTGTGGCGGTGACAACGAGGGCGGTGAGTTTCTTTCAGGTTGATTCCATGATCGACTTTGAACTAACGCCACAGCTTCAGACTACAAAGATGCCGTCTTCTACCTCCGTGCTGGCGCCACATTGAAGAACGCGATTATCGGCAAGAACCAGGCCGAGGGTGTCCACTGTGATGGCCATTGTACCCTCGAATTTGTCTGGTTCGAGGATGTCTGCGAGGATGCCATATCCATCAAGAACGATAAGGCTGGTGCCCATTCCTGGATCATCGGCGGCGGCGCCTACAAGGCCTCCGACAAGGTGATTCAGCACAACGGGTGCGGCACTGTCAACATCATCAACTACTACGTTGAGGACTACGGCAAGCTCTACCGCTCATGCGGTAACGTAAGTGCCCTAAAGAATCCGGCATTGCAGGGACTTCATCTGACCACCCAAACAGTGCAGCTCGCAATGCAAGCGGAATGTGTACATTGAGGGGGTGACAGCCCGCAATGGCGGAGAACTTGCTGGAATTAACAAGAACTTCGGTGATACTGCCACCCTCAAGAACATCTGTGCCGACACCAAGACTCCTTGCCAGTTTTACCAAGGCTGTGCTGGTGGGTGCGAGCCCAAGAAGGATGGCGTCTGCTCGGGCTAGGGTTCCAGTATCAAGAATGGACGCTGAACAGATGAGTTGCTGTTCGTTCCCTGAAATTTCCTATCACAGAAATGATGGACACGGCTCGGTAGTTGTCCTGTATGGTCCATACATCCATGCAACACAAGAACACGTTCAGCAGTCTATCAGGGCGGTCGGCGTCGCCCTTTTTACCCATCTACGAGAGAAAATGTCTCCTGTGTCATGAAAGTACATCCCAGGCTAGTTCATGAGAGAATGCAAGCTGTTTGAGGTTCACTAGGCCTGGAGGCTGGCTGGCTAGTAAATTGATCATTATCTGGCCGATGTAGAAACCTGGCTTGTCTCTGTATTTCGTAGGCACCGACGTTCCAAGCCGACCGGAACGTGTGAATTCAAGTTCGATTAAATAGTTGAATACCTCGTTTTTGACCTTGACCATAAGAAATTCGTTCCATGGAGCGTGTCAGGAATTTGCTCCTGCTACATTACAGAGCGAAACCAATTGCTATGGTCGTTTGCAAGGTCCAGACGTCGCAAGTCCTCTGGAGATCGGTGTGGGTCGAAACTTCTCAGGGGAATGAATGTGCCACAGTAATTATAGCGCGCCACACCTTGTGTCAAGTCCGTGCTGTGGCTTATCGGTACGTACCTACCCCCTACCCGAAACGCGGTGCGTCAGGCTCGGGATGACATTTCGCGACGGCCTGCCCTTGCTGCTTCATGCAACGAACTGGCGACATCACAGGGTTACCTCCAGTCACCCGAATACATGCGACGACTTCAACGACGACACACGGCCTAGAGATGCCTCCGAATACAAAATGGACTTCGTGAGGACACCCCAGCAAGCAAGCAAGCAGCCCCGTTCACCGTTGATCTGACTTGTCTCCCTTCCTAGTGGTCACGCCTCCTAGCTGGCACCTCGCTCTCCTCAGGGGACACCCGGAAAGACGATGGGAGCAACCCCACCAAGCGACTTCACCGATTCGACAAGGAGTTTAATCAAATACTGGTAGGCTTGGGCCTTAAGATCTCAGGCTGCAAGCTGTAAGCTGATAAAATGTAGCACATCTGGCGATCCTCGTCGAACCTCGCCAAGGACGATGACGCCGCCGAAGCTCTCGAGATCCGTCTCCAGGAGCTGACCAACATTCTCAGCGACGAGACCCGACGACCCCTCCCCCATACATGCATTCAATATGCCTCGAAGAAACAGATTTACATCCCGATCGGCAAGATCGCAACCACATCATACAACGAATGGATCATCAAGGAGGCCGTCCACCTGTTCGCGACGCTCGTGGAAACGGATGAGGAGGCCTTTGTCGAAAACTCCAGCTTCTCCGCCAGCTTGACCAATCTATTGGTTCGAATTACCGGAGTCAACAGCGTCCGATTAGGGTCAGACACCGAGGCCAAGGTCGTCGAGCTTGCTTTCAACATTACTACGAAGATCCGACTCGATCGTGAGATCCTCCCGGTTTGGTTCAAGGCAGAGCCACCGGGCCCGCTGGTACCGGAAAAGAAACAAGACAAGCACGACACGTTCGCGGGCCGCACGCAGAAACAGGACTTCCCGTTGTTCTACATCTTGATGGACTATATCCACCAGGAAGGCAAGGTGGGCGACTTTGCGCGAACCGGCCTGCTGTACATCATTGAGTGCGCTTCGAGCTCAGAACAGCTGGAACAATGGATCGTCGAGAGCGACCTTTCGACCCTCATGTCAACGGGCTTGGGCGCTTTGTACAGTCAGCTCAGTCGTAAGCTGGTCATTGATCATCTTCCTCACGACCTCCCTCCTGTTCTCGCCTTGTCTGATTATCAACATCCGGCTTCGACCTACGAAATCATAAGCTCCTGCTCTCCCGACTTTCAGCTGCACCTGGAAACGTTTCTGTCGCACCTTTTATTCTGGCAGGATGTTTTGGAGCACTGTAAGTCAGTGGAGGTCAAGCAAACGCTGCTGGAGCATTTCCAAGTTATCTTTCTGCAACAACTATTGTGAGTACATGTGCCGTTTTGCGATTGAGTCTGGCTAACACTGCCAGATATCCCTCACTACTCGAGTCTTCCGATATTGATGGTGGCTCGTCAGTAGCGGTGCTGACGTACCTCCGACGGATTCTGGAATCCCTCGACCATCCAGACATGATCAACCTCATCCTCCACTACTTGCTAGGCCTGCCGAGCCACTTGTCTGGCCGCGGACCGGGCTCACGATCGTCGATCAGCGACGCGCGCAAACGCAAATCAATGGACCTTGCTTCCATGATGGCTTCGACAAATTCTGATGTGACCGCTACACCGCTCCTCTTCAACCTAGTTGATTTGATCCTGGCATGCTTGAGATCACATAACCAACAAACAATACACGTCACACTACAACTGGTATCGGCTATTCTTAAGAGGCATCACCGTTACGCCGTCATCACTCTGCTACGCACGGAGGTTATTGTCGGCGAAACGGTCAAGCGAACGATTGGCGCGCATGAGCAGGAGGTTGATTTTTTGGTGAATCTCGCAGGCTCGATTGGGGGTCAAGACAACTTCGACGAGGTCTACGACAGCATTCTCAAAGACACAATGTCTCGACTGGAAAGCCATCCCTGTTCGTTGAAGCTTGTGGCGCCTAAAATTTCTACCAACAACCACGAGCTGCCTGCTATCCCCGACAGTCTCCCGGGGGCTCCACGCGACGTACCCCAGCATACATTGCGGGCTGATGACCCACTGCTCAACACACTCCTGGACCTTCTTGAGACATTCTTCATGAACCCCGTCGACACAAATCTGGCATTGACAGATACGGTCGTCAACCTTGCCATATGTGGTTATATGAGCATCGAGGGCTGGGTACTGAGGAACCCACAAAAGTATACCTTCACTGAACAGGAAGTTGATCCCACATCCCCCACGACTCCGGCCACACCACTGTTCAATGTGCCGCCCGAAGACCCGGAGTCGCCGACGTTCATCGAGGCTCAGAAGCTCAAGGCGATCGAGAACTGCAGACGCCATCCTATATGGGCTCACCAGCTGCTGCCGCGCATGTTGGTTGTCTTGCAGCGGCTCTGCACCCAGATCTCCGAATATCGAGAGAACATTCCCCGGTTCGAAGACCTGTTGCAACATCGCCGAGAGGCCTTCCAGACGGCTGATTCGGCTCACGCCACGCCCGGCCCGCACTCCAGACCTGCACCGCACCAGCATAGTTCTACTCAGACGCCTGATCGACCTAGTATGGAGGAGATGTCGCGGAGCGGCTCTCCTTCACGTCCTTCGGCTCTTGAAGGCTTCGCGCAACGCCTGCTTTCCGAGTTCGGGACGCCCAGCCGCACCAGTAGTCCCCGGGGTCGCAAGGAACCCAGTCGCGGCTCAGGGGCCGGCAGCCCGACCCCCGGGAGCACACCCTCGCTCTCTGGAGGCTACGGAATCTCGACTCCGTCAGCACGACCCATTCCATCTTCTGCACCAAAAGAGTTCCCATTCAACTACGACGACCCATCCCGCAGTGGTGTACGCGCCTTCTCGCCAAGCAGTGGTGGTGGTGTGGACTCGTCTCGCGACTCCGTCGCCGCGAGCCAGCAAGCTGCATTTGCTGCCGTCGACCAGAGCATTCTGGCGCGGCGGGTCGGCAAGCCAGCCAGCGTGAAGGCTATTCCGCTGAGACTCGGTCAAGAGGAGCCCGCGCCGGGTGAAGAACGCGTGACGCCGCATGAACCGCCTCCAAAGGACGACGACGAGGATGAGCAGGAGGATGAGGGTCAGGAAGATGGAGAGGCGACCACCGCGGGAGAAGCTGAGGGAGAAGTGGCCGAAGGGAAAGATGATGCGCAGGCTGATGATGGGGATGGCGACGAAGAAGAAGAGGAAAGCCAGGAACGCACAGCGTCTGTCTCGCACGTCATCACAAACGTGCTCATTCTTCAGAGTTTCCTCTTGGAGCTGGCGGCGCTGGTGCAGGTTAGGGCAGGGCTGTTCGACGAGGTGCGCTTCGCATGAACTACCTTTCGTCGGCAGAAGAAGTGACGGCAGATCCTATGGATATTGGTCTATTTGTGTCTCGACATGGGAGCGGGAGCATCGTTTGGCGTCGGCAGGTGTAGCAAGATGTTTGCATTGGTTATTGGGATACATGTTCGTAATTGCACAAGTTCCCTCGTGGTACGTGTTCACTTCGTAGTGCTAGAATAGAACAAGCCTCTCATGTCTGGGCATGGGTTATGACAGCGAATTGCAGTTGTCAGTTGTGTGATGGATGTTCATTGTTGGTGCATGCCTCTTCATCACGAAAGTCGGCCGACCGAACAGCTCTTATCGTTATCGGGCCAGCTGGGGAAAGGGTGACGCGGATGATCGCGTCTCACGTCACCAATCCTAGCGCAAGCCTCCATTGTAGCTGCCGCCATAGGCAGCTCGAGTGGCAGCATTCCCTTGGCTTGTCTCCTGCTTTCTTTTTCCCTGCTTTGACATTCCCACCTTCGTTCGCAGCACCCATCAACCTCAACCCCAACATCGCCCTCCATCAACGTCATCCTCTTCTGTCGACTTCCATCAATTGAACCGACATCTCTATCGAGGCAGCGCCCCCCGCGAAACAGAATCCCGAGATCACCCAAGATGGCACCAACCTACGAACACGAAGATCTCAAGCAGCGCACTCAGGAATCCGCCCGCGGTGTATATGCCTTTGGCCAGCGCCAGCTCGACCGCGCCGTCAGCCCCACGACCCGCCAACAAGCCTACACCAGCGCTGCTGATTTCGCCCAGGAGCGACCCCTCCTCTTCGTACGATCTCGATGCCCCTCTCTCTCGAGGAACAGAACAAGCGCTGACACGTGATTCATCCAGGCCTTTCTGACGGCGCAGCTCATCTTCTCCTTCCTGCCCCTCGTCATCTTCGCCACCTTTGCCCTCTCGACCGTGGCATTCGCCCTCGGCGCCGCTCTCATTTTCGCCCTGTTCTGGATCGGCGTCGCGCTGCTTGTCCTCGTGCCGACCCTCTTCTTGACGAGCTCCATCGGTGTGATAGTTTGGCTGTGGGCCGCTGGAAGCTTTGTCGTGGCGAAAAAGCTCTGGCAGGTAGCACCCTCGAGCGTCAAAGGCAGCCAGCATGGATCAACCACCAACGGCGAGCGGACTGGTGTTGTCCTGAAGGAGGAGCCCACCAACTGAGCTCATGGGAGACATGCAGCTGGTCTTGTACGTCACGAAAATGGGAGCAGTAGCGAGGCCGTGTTATGATACTTGGGATGGTATACGAGTAGTGCGACGGATAACAAGGATTCAGGCGCCGGCGCAACGGATGGTTGATTCATGGGAAGTACAGGGATGGTAGGGTCTGGTGATAGCGATTGCATCAGAGCTTTCCGAATTTTTGTTCGTCTCCAACCCCATTTTGACCTCTTGGACGAGCTTGTTGTGGCCACTGACTTGTCCCTGTATCCTCCGAGTTGGCAATCCATTCCATGGGCAGCTCGGCATCAGCGCTTTGCGAGCTTCACAAGCGCAACCGCTTGCGCGTCCGTTGCCCGTCTGGGCTGGTCATTCGTTTCGATTTCGACTCCTTGTGCCGCTGGAAGTCATCCTCTCGACACCTTGCAAGCAAGTGCTCCATCTGCAGCCTTTGGTTCTCCAGATTTCTTATCCTCAAGGCAACACCCTCCAGGCACTTACGCAACCGCTGTTCGTAGTCCAGTTGCTCAGAACGCGCGACAAGCACGGGATGTCGGTCCCAGTTGAAATAAGTCCAATGCGAAGCTCCGTTTTCTTCAAAGATCAGCTTTGAGGCGTTGAGCCGCTAGAGACCGTCAGTTGCCACCAGTAATGCGGCAGTAGAAACATGTGCTGATAGCTTACCTCACACAATATGGGTACACTTTGATCGAAGAACAGGTCCTGATCGAAATCCCTGGCGGATCGGCGGATGCCCCATGACAGCTCGCCGTTGATGGCCCAAAGTTCTTCTTCACCAATAGGACATCGGTTACCCTGTTTGTAGTAGCGGATCAAGGCATCCAAGTTGATCCTTTGGCTCTCCCATTCGCGCTTTTCGGCGAGCGCCAGGATGGTTGACATGCGGTTCGCTGGGGTAGGGTTGATATGCCTGGGCTGCTCTGAGGCTATCGCTGACGCGGGACGGTAGGCAAGATTCGCGCTGAACATGGTCGCTTGCTTGGTATTAAACGGCGAATTGCGTGATGGTCTACCGATCACAAATAGTCCCGCTGCTATCTTCCCGAGGAGTTGGTGACATTTGGGCCCAAATACAGGGTCGCGGAAGCCTGAAGCAAGCCATCACGATGGAACAACCTTTGTCGACGTCGAATGACCCAACGGTCTAGAATACACGACAGACAACTCCATCCATCTGCGCGCCCTGGATCTCACATGAATGAAAAGAGATGCAGCATCAGTCAAGAAGTTCCTGGAAGCCCGCACGCCTCCAATCAACCGGCTTGCTCCGGCTTGCCCGAATTGGTTTGGACGACATGAACTCCACCCGGGTCCGAGACGGCGTCATTCTTCGGGTTCTTAGCCCGACCTAGGCCCGAACTTGGCTTACCCACAGACAACCCACCCCCCATCCCCAATCGTGACCTCATTGTACTGCCCGGTTTTCCAGGCTTCCCCAGTCTTCTCCAGTATTTCCCCAGTTCTCCTAAGTGGCAGAAAATATCGAAGAGAAATCTGACTGCCCTCATATCTCCCCGCTCGACCGTCCGCTTGAAGTTGAGCCGAGCAGACAGCATACGACAGGCTGACGACACATGTCAGATCAGTCATGGGTGAACCTATACACGACGCGCCCCTCAACGGGCACCAGATTCCCGCCGCCCACATTCAGCCGCCGATCGCCGTTGTGGGCATGGGATGCCGGCTGCCTGGTCGAAGCAACTCACCACAGGCGCTGTGGGACTTCATCTCGAAGGGCTCCGTCGCCGACAACACGCCCCCGGCGAGCCGTTACAACTATGCGACGCACTACGATGGCTCGGGACGTGCTGGGACTACGCCATCGCCGGGGGCCATGTTCCTCGGAGACGACATTGACATTGCCGCCTTTGACGCTGCGTTCTTCAACACCAGCCACCAGGAGGCAGGGAGCATAGATCCCCAGCAGCGACAGCTTTTGGAAGTTATCTACGAGTGTCTTGAAAATAGTGGCGAAACACTCGAAAGGATACAAGGGGCAAATGTCGGCTGTATCGTTGCCAACAACGGCTGCGGTAAGTCACATGCTTACGAAGAAAGGCCTCTCTGAAGCTGACGGGCCTCAAGAGTACGAAAGTGGCACTACGCGTGACCCCGAGGACCAGATTCCCGGGAGGAGTACAGGCTGCGGTCGCTCTATTCTCGCCAATAGAGTGTCTCATTTCCTGGACATTACAGGGCCCAGGTGAGTTGGCTCGGACATGGACTAAGAGCACCGCTGATCTCGGGCAGCATATCTCTCGACACGGCCTGCTCAGGCACCCTGGTCGCCGTTGACATGGCATGTCGGTACCTCCAATTCGAACAAGCCGACGCCATGATCGTAGCCGGCGCTCTACTCTACCTTGATCCATCGGCACAGCAGGACCGAGGTCCAATGAACGGCGCGCTGTCAAACTCGGGCAAATGTCACACTTTCGACGCCAAAGCAGACGGCTACATGAGAGCCGAGGGCATCAACGCCGTCTATCTTAAGCGCCTAGACGACGCCATTCGGGACAGGGACCCTATTCGCAGCGTAATTCGCGGCAGTGCGACAACAGGTGATGGGCGGACTTCGAGCCTGACACAGCCTAACCCCGAGGCCCAAGCGAAGGCTATCAGGGCAGCATACCGTAATGCCGGTATCAGTGATGTCAACGAGACTGGTTACGTTGAATGTCATGGTACTGGTACGCTCGCAGGCGATCCTCTCGAAATAGCAGGACTCGCCTCAGTCTTTGCTTCGACCCGCCCTGTTGACAAGCCACTCATCATCGGGTCCATAAAGAGTAACATTGGCCATTCGGAGTGTGCAGCGGGATTGTCTGGTCTTATCAAGGCGGTTATGGCAGTAGAACGCGGCTTGATTCCAGGGAATCCGACATTCATGACGCCAAATCCTACCATCGATTTCGAAAAGTCCCGAGTTCGAGCATCAAGAGAGGCCATAGAGTGGCCTAGCCATGCCGTTTCACCTCGTCGAGCAAGTGTCAACTCCTTTGGGTTCGGCGGCTCAAATGCCCATGTTGTTCTTGAGGCAGCAGATACATTCATCCAACAAGCAGCGTATTGCAAAAGCTTTACGACATCCCAATTCGGGGGGAGGCCGCCACGGATCACTCAGGCACCACCAGAAAAGCATTGCATTCTCACTTTCTCAGCGAACGACAAGGAGACACTACCGAAGAATATCGAAGCTCTATCAGACCATCTCAGCACCCTTCATGTGGACGCCCAACTTGACGATATCGCCTACACACTCTCCGACCGCCGAACGCACCATTTCCATCGCGGATTCATCATCACCGAGTCGCTTGATTTCGACCCTGGCTCGGTCATCGTTGGCAAAAGGAAAGCCCAAATCCCTCGAGTTGGATTTGTCTTCACCGGGCAAGGCGCCCAGTGGTCTCAGATGGGCGAGAGGTTGATCAACACCTTCCCGCTGGCGAAAAGTGTCGTCGAGCATCTTGACACTGTTCTTCAGGCCCTACCGAGGCCTCCAAACTGGTCTTTGATTACAGAGTTGACCGAGAAAAGGGATCCAGCGATCCTTCGTTTGCCTGAGTTCTCTCAGCCCCTCGTCACAGCATTGCAGATAGCCATGCTGGCCGTTTTGCAAGACTGGGGCATCACTGGACACAAAGTTCTGGGTCATTCGTCTGGCGAGATTGCCGCAGCTGTTGCTGCCAACCTGATCAATCCCGAGGACGCCATCAAGACCGCCTTTCTTCGAGGACAGGCAGCGAAGAATCGCCCGCCCAAAGAAGCCTTGGGCATGATGGCCGTGGGAATATCTGCCGCTGATGCCGAGCGGTATCTTTTGCCTGGTGTTGATATCGCCTGCTTCAACAGTCCCACTAGCTTGACCTTGTCTGGCCCCGTGCCTGCACTTGAACACGTTCGCGATGCGGTCCAGAAGGATGGCCATTTCGCGCGGCTGCTACAAGTTGACATGGCCTACCACTCCGAATACATGCGAGATATTGCCAACGACTACCATGGCCTGTTGAAAGAACACTGCCCCGCATCAACAAAGCAATGCTACAGCAGCTCGATGCTTTCGTCTGTCACTGGGCGCGCGATGACTTCTCAAATTAGCCCAGACTATTGGAAGGCGAACATGCTCAATCCTGTCAGGTTTGCCGATCCAGCTGCCTCCATGCTCACGGGTCCCGATGCCTGCGAGTTCATCGTTGAAATTGGCCCGTCTAGTGCCCTCGCGGGTCCTCTCGCCCAAGTGATGAAGACTCTTCCAGGGGGTGGCAAAAACGTCCAATATGCCGCAGTCGCCAAGCGGGGACCAGATACGCTCACATCTCTCTTCGAAGTGGCCGGCAAGCTGTGGGCCAGTGGTGGCAGCGTCAACTTGAGCAGGGTAAATTCTTATGATCGCCCATCGCTGATTGTCGACCTGCCAAACTACCAGTGGAACCACTCCAAACGGTACTGGCGTGAGGGCCTGTCGACGACAGAGTACCGCCACCGACCGTTTATATCGCACGAGCTCCTTGGCTCGAAGGTCCTATCCACCAGCTGGCAGTGTCCGACGTGGACCAAGACAATTCACCTCTCGGATCTACCCTGGCTGCGAGATCATCGTATCAATGATGAAATAGTATTTCCTGTGGGTGGGTATCTGGCCATGGCTGCCGAAGCGGTACGCCAGGCAACGGTGATGACTGAGTGGTCAAGCCGTGGGCAACCTGAGTGCTTCTCCTACAAGATGAAGGACATCGAGATCTCTCAGCGACTCGTCCTCGGAGAAGCAGAAGGAGTAAGGATGATGCTCATACTTGCTCCAGTCCACGGCTCGTCTGAGCGATGGTACACATTTACCATCCAAACCCATCAGGACAAGGCCAATGTCTGGGTGCCAAACTGCGAAGGTCTCATACGGATTGACAAAAATTCTCCGATCACGCTACCGTCCTCAGAGAGTCTTCGGCCTCTGGAATATTCAGAACCAGGCAGCAGGTGCTACAAGAAGATGAAGGCCATGGGATGTGACTTTGGTCCTCACTTCCAGCAGATTGAGCAGTTCCAGGCTGCACCAGCTGGTCATAAAAGTCGCGGTATTCTCTCCACAAATCAACCTGAACACAACTCGATGTATCCCATCCACCCTGTCACATTCGATGCATTCATTCAGCTTTGCGGGCTCTCTCTCCAACAGAGCATAGTGACGGCAGGAGAAACTGTCGCACTTACTCCCCTACGCATTGGAGCTATCACTTTCCCCGAAACAAACACATTCCAAAAGGAGTTTTTTGCTTCCATACTCTCCCAGTACAGTGGAAAGGGCCCAAGGGATTCCCGTCGCAATCAAGCAGTTTCTGGACAAGTATTTCAAGCAGACGGCGGTACGTCTGTCATGGAGATGAACACCATCGAATTCGACACCATCAAGACTGAAAAAGACTGTTACACGGAACATTCTTACACCCGCTACCAGTGGGACGCTGATATCTCCTTGACAAGTGCCCGCAGTCTGAATAATGTGCTGCGAGACGTAGTCGTTTCCTCGAATTGCAACGCAGCTTTGCACAAGCTCTTCGACCTTGTCAGCCATCAAACACCCGAGGTCTCAACCCTCGAGGTAAACATGGATGGAAGCGACACCTCGTGTCTTTGGCTTGGCTCTAAGAGATCCAGACCCTGCACTTCATATCATCGACTGACCAGCAGCGAGACTGCTGTCGCGGTAATGCAGGGGCGATATGCGACCTGCCAAAATGCCGAGTTCCAGGCTCTTGACGTCGTCACTGAGAAGGTTGGCTTGGAATTCAAGCACGACTTTGTGATTCTCAAGGTTCAGGATTTCTCCCCAGAGGCGAAGCTCAGGCACATGTTCACAAATGTCTCACAATCATTGAAGGAAGAAGGACAACTTTTGATCGTTGGCTTGCCCACATCTGCAATGGTTAATGCAAAACAAGTCCTTGCAGAGTTGGGCTGCACTCAGATCAAAGACCTGACCCCATCTGTGGGTGAAGGGGCTATCCTGACTTCCACACCTTCTGCTTGTGCTGAAACACAATCTGCGAATACTTTCTGCCTCCGTTTGGCCGCAGACAATCCACAACTAGATGTTCTTCTGGATGAGTTGGATGAAGCCAACCAAAAAATCATATCTACGACAACAACAGAAAGTATTCCAAAAAGGTCCAACATTCTCATCCTGGACGAGCTGTTTACCACCATCACTGCTGATCTACTACCTCGACAACTCTCGGATCTGCAAGACCTCGTCAATAAAGAATGCAACATTCTCTGGGTAACGAGTGGAGCGCAGATGAACATCACCAATCCGGACCGAGCAGCGACGACTGGCTTCCTACGCACACTTCGAATGGAAGAAGTTCATCTTCGGATTATCGCTCTCGACGTCGAGACTTCCACAGGACCGGAAACTATCCCTGCTATTGAGACATGCCTGAGGCTGCTGGTCAATCCAGAGGGCAGGTTCAGGCGCGAAAGCGAGTTTGCCGAACGAAGCGCTGTCATCCACACACCAAGATTAATTGTGGATGAGGAGCTGGAGGAGGCCAAGTATGAGCACATGAAGGAAAGAGCTTCAGAGATGAAAGATCTGCAAGGTGAGATCTGTCTGCAGCTTGAGACGCGGTACGAATCAAGCAGAGCTTCTTACGTCGAGGTAGAACTAGCCTCGGTTCTCCAGAATACCCACATCGAGGTTGAGGTCTTTGCTGCAAGCGTTCCTCCGGCGAAAGGGCAGAGTGCGACGACTACTGTTGGATATGGATTAGCTGGCATTGTCGCCAAGGTTGGGAATAATGTCTTGGGACTGTCGATCGGCCAGCGTGTGGTTCTCCTACATGACGCTGTGGCGAACCGGGTCCAGGTCCCTGCTTTCTGCGCCCAAAGCATCCCAGACTCAATGCCCTTTGAATCCGCTGCTAGTGTTCCTGCAGCATGGTTCACTAGTCTGCATGCACTGACGATTCTGGCCGATCTGCAACGGGGCCAGCGTTTGCTCATCCACTCGACCGGCGACGTGAACGATCTCGCAGCCGTCGTCATTGCCCAGCGCAAAGGGGCTGAGGTAAGATGTCGAAAATAAATTCGCCAGGAAAGCTCTGTACTGATTGATGTACTAGGTGTTTGTCTCAGCTCCCAGCCCTGAGGCCCAACGTTTCTTCCAGGAAACGGTTGCTCTATCACCTGAACGAATCTTACTAAACGGTGAGAAGGCCTTCAAGGACACCATCCTGCGCCTTACAAAAGATGAGGGGGTCAATGTGGCTTTCGGTTCGTTCAAGGACGATTCTCTCGGGCTGGCCTGGGATACCATTGCTGCTGGGGGCACGCTGGTCACCGTTGGGTGTACTGGTTCTCCAGGAGAGGCATATCTGCCGATGGAACCATTTGCGCGCGGAGCGTCGATTAAAGTCCTCGATCCGACGAAGTTGCGAACCGATCCCAACTGTACTGGCCGGTAGGTTTGATTGACTGCGCTGTGATCCCTGTCGTGGTATTGCTGACTGACCTTTCCTAGCCTTTTTAAAGAGGCCTTTGAACTTATGGAGGATGACGTCTCCCAATCTACAACTCTGTTATCGATTTCAGATTTCAAGGACGCCAATACTGTCCCACGCAGGAAGTGCAGCAGCGAAAACGATGTGATAGTGCTGTCTCGCGCACCAGGCGAGCCTGCCATGGTACCTGTATGCGCTCTCCTGGCAGAAGCAAAATATCACGAAGGTGGGCTAACATGTGCGATTCTAGGTACACCCTCGACCAAGGACTTTGAAGTTCAAAGACAACGCGTGCTACCTTCTTATCGGTGGTCTCAAGGGACTTTGCGGAAGCATCGCTATTGACTTTGCAATGCGCGGGGCGAAGCACCTAGCCGTCATGTCGCGCAGCGGCCATGATGATGAAGCATCTCGGATGGTAGTACGGCAGATTGAAAGCCTAGGCTGCCATATCGACCTCTTGCGTGGCGACATCACCAACCTTGAAGACGTTCGACGAGTCTTTACCGAGACAGCTTTATCGGTTGCTGGTATTATCCAAGGCTCGATGGTCCTGCGAGACCGTCCGTTCCCGGTCATGACGATTGATGAGTATCATGAAGCTGCATCGTGCAAAATTACCGGAACATGGAACCTACACAATGTCGCTCAGGAGCTCAACCTCACACTCGACTTCTTCACCCTTCTATCGAGCATCTCCAGTGTCCTCGGCGGCATGGCACAAGCCAACTACGCCGCCGGATGCGCATTCCTCGATGCTTTTGCTGCCTACCGCCGCAGCCTCGGGTTGCCTGCCTTCAGTGTCAATCTCGGCATCATTGGTGACGTGGGCTACATGGCGCGCGATGAGGCGTTGCTCGAAAGGCACATTGGATCCGTCACAACGAGCATTGAGGAGGACTTGATGAGGCAGATCCTGCGGTATACAATTATGCAACAGAGCGATGAGCCCGTCAGTTGCGCGGCCACAACGAACATCGTCACTGGCATCGCAGTGCCACAGTCAGGCGATTCTTACCTTCGCCTCGACAACCGCTTCTCACATCTCTTTGTCGGCGGCGCGGAGACAGGGACAGCGGAGGACAACGGGTCCAAAGACAGCGCGCAGCACATGAAAGATCTGAAGATTATGCTTGGCTGTGAAACAAAGGCTTTCGATCGGCTCGCAGCAATGGAGGCTCTGACCGCGGTGATTAGTGAGTATATCGCCCATACAATGCGGCTGAGCGAACCGGTCGAGCCTGACAGGTCGCTGGCAATGTATGGGATTGACTCATTGGCGACCGTAGCATTCAGGAATTGGGTACGAATGGAGCTGGGGGCTGGATTGTCTACGGTGGAAGTGACGATGGCGCCGTCACTGGTGGCACTTTGCGAGCGGATTTTGAACAGTCTACACGGGGGGAAATCTTAAGATCAACGGATTTTGCGGACATAGGACATAGGACATAGCTGGGGAACTACAGTATCAAGCCATTCTGATGTACAACGAAACTTATCAACACCAACTTGTATGGGCGAATCGACTAGCGAGCAAGGAGCATCGGGATTAGGTCTCCCGCCGTCCACCGCCGTCCCCCACACCAACTCCACGCTATCAACCTCCACCACAGCTTCGATCCACACATGACAAGCTTGAGGGCAAGATTGCCATGAAAATAGCGCACATCTTGCCTTTCGCAAGCCTACTAGTAGCCCACAGCAAATCCCTGTCGTCATCAAACATTGCATTGTACAGTCTGCGTGGCTTAGCTGGTCAGAGCGTCGGTCTCATATTCATCAATATGACTGGATCATTAGATCTAGATATCCGAAGATCATGAGTTCGATCCTCATCGCGGACAAATGCTTTTTGCTTTTGCAGTCTTGATGGAACTGGTCGGGCTACGTGTACTAGATTTGGCAACCTCTCATCTTTTGATCTTTGGGTACTTGAAGCTCATAATTGTGTGCTTTTGCTTTCGCTTTCAGCCGCTCAGAGCGGGCTGCGATCATTTTGCCCGAAGCACATCTTGTCCGTCCGTCCGTCCCCAGCAATATGAGGACCAATCCTTGACCAATGCCCCGATTCACGGCCAACGTCCTCTTAGAAAATTCTATCGCAGATGATTTGCCAGAGATATGATGTCATGGCCTATTGCTATGAGTCTCCATCGGACGCCAACCGCGTCCAAATCTGGCTCAGATGCTCCTGATCAGCTGCTGTCGGTTGGAGCAACGTCTGATCGAACCTGGAAGACTGCCGATGCATATTGAAATCCATCAGTCTCAGGAATGGCTAATGCTTTGCCGCGACTAGAAGAGCGCAGTCTTATGGCCAAAACATGCACGCATTCTAGTTCCCGAAAATTTCAATTCAATTCAATTCAGGCTGTCAGGCACCTCGGTACCTGACAGCGTGCATGGCATCAATCCCACGCTAATGGTCGGGATACCAACCGCTGACTCCGGCATCATGGCATCGGGACTCTGCGGTGCGCTCGCCTGTTCTCGAAAGCAAGGAACGCAGGCTTGTCTGAGGTTCACCCCGGCCTCGAGCGGACGTGTTGAATAATAATGGGGAGATTATTTGGCACAAATTACGTTGGCGAAACCCAGTCATGTCCAATCGAAATGGAAATAAAACATGACGGTGGTGAAGCCAATGCTACTTAGGTAATTGTTGTCCACGGCCGCCCTTGGCGTTTGTCCGTGTATTAGTCTTGACCTCACTGTCTGTGCTGTCGAATTTGTCAACATGGAGTATAAGAAGACAGCGATGGTGTTGATTCCTCTGCGGCTGCTGAGGCCAAGTCGAATTAGAGGCCTTGCTGACATCCTCATCTAACTCCCACACGACGAAAACGGCTCACAACATACGCATTTCAACATTCAGTTCCCAAGACACATGTCAATCAGATTGATGCATCTCTCGACGCCCCGTGAAGCCACCGTCCCTCCATTAAAAGGCCTTGACCTACGTTGAAAGTACCGACCTCCGCATCAAGGGTCGAGTTATTGCAATGCACGTCTACGTCGGTGGAGCATGTTCCTGGCTGGATGATCACGTCAAAGCCTACATTCGACACCATGTTCCAGACGCCATCTTCGTCGACGATGTCAAAGACTTCCCTGAACATGCGCAGACCGTCTTTCAGTTTTGCGACGGCTGGGAGCTCAACGAGAACTTCGCCGCCCTGAACGCCGCTGCGAAGGGGTTGATCAATGCATACCCCAACAGCGATGCACTCGCCCGCAAGGACTACATGGCCAGGGTGATCGAGTGCTGGACTGCCAAAAGGCCCGATAGCATCTTGAAGACCAACTCGCCCGCTACCGTTCGACTTTCACTAGATTATGCCGAGTATGTCGACGATGCTCTCGCTGCCGCGGATGACTTGACACTGCTGTACTCGCTGGAGGACAACCTACATAAGGATCCCTCGGAACGAGAGTGGTGGATTTTGAAGCCCGCTTTGGTCGACTGCGGCGCCGGCATTCGCATCTTCAGCACGGAGGAGGAGCTTGCTAGCAACCTTGAGCTTGCTGAATACGAAGACGATGGAGACGACGAAGATTCCGGATCAGAAAAGGCCGACGCGCTCACGGAAGCCGAGGGTGCCAACCCGAAGGACTTTGCCCCCACGCTCTCTGTGCCCGGCCTCAGCGCCCTCGACGCCTTGGTCACGACCACCACTTCCCTAAGTCTCGAAGTCAGCAGGGCCCCGAAGCAGCAATACGTCTTTAAGGCCGACGGTCGCATTCCTTCGGCCCAGATGCGTGAGTTTGTCGCCCAGCGTTACATAGTCTCCATACCGCCTTTGGAGAAGCGGAAATGGCATGCTCGCGCGTACGTTCTCTCCGTCGGACGACTCAAGGTTCACGTCTTCAAGGAAATGCTCGCGCTCCTGGCGGGAGAAGACTATGCACCGCCGTGGGAGAACCCGAGCCTGCGGGCGTCGCTCACGAACACTGGCCTGCAGGACGCGGATGACATTATCAGTAAGGAGTCCATGAGAGATTTGTGGGCTGCTCCTGATGATCTACTGCCTGGAGACTGGAAGAACAACCTCTTCAACCAAGTGTGCGAGGTTTCGTCGGAGCTGTTCAGGGGCGCAGTGCATACCATGGCTGACAAGTTCACGACGATGGATAAATGCTTTGAGCTGTTTGCGCTGGACTTCCTTGTGGACACCGATGGACTGGCGTGGCTCCTGGAGGTAAATGAAACGCCAGCATTCTATGAGGAAGGAATCGCGGGGCCGATAGCCTTGAGACTGATGGAATCAGTCATCGGTGTCACCATGGAACACATGGGATTTGTGAAGGCAGATGACGCGATGAGCATGGAAGCGAAGAGTAGGATGGTGCAGGTACTAGATGAGACGGACAGCTTGGCGAAGAGCAACATCACTCAGATCTTGCCAGAGTAATGAATGGGACGCCAGCAATGGTAGTGGAGGGGACGGTCTGCTCATAAACTCGCCGACAATAGTCCTCGCGGCAATACAGAAACTCGCCGAGTGCGCTCGCGAAATCCATCAACCCCTTCACACAAAATAGACAGCAGTGGTGTACGACGACTCCCAGCCACAGAAGGTGACGAAAAATGATTCATAGCAACCGAGTGCCTGCATGCATGACCTCACGTCAGCATGCGGGTGCTTATCATCACCGCATTGCTTGACGTCAGGCATCGGGTGCCTGGCCTTCCAGCGATGTTCGCCAATGACTGATCGGCCGTTCGCTGTGACAGTGTTGCAAGCCATTTTCAATAGGTTAATGCAACGAACGCAAGGCCTACAGCGCTTTGTTTGGATCGCCCGTTGTAAAACAAATTCCGGCAATACCAGCGACACCAGCGACATATTGATGACGCCAACCGCGTTCTAACTATTCAGACCATGGTTAAGGCAAATGATCACGGATGTTTGCTTGATGGCCGCTGAATAAGTGCCCAAGGACGTGCTGCTTCGCGCAGCCACCATTGGCAGGACAAAGGCAATGGTGCGAGATGTGGCTGTCTTGGCATGCTGCCAACGGGCCGTCGGAGGAAAGGTCTATCACACACCACCTACGTAGACCTTTGCTGCGGGCGTCCGGCGACGCAATGGGCACGGCGAAGCTTTGATGTGATGCCACTTCGTTTACCGGAGGTAGTGAGTATCTCCGAAACGCCGTGCTTGTGGACGTCGATGATTCGGCTTGAAACGAATCACAAAGCCGCCAAATGGTCCTTGAATATGCTTTGTCTCTTACAATCCATCCCCAGGAACTTCGCTATCCCTTCACAGACCAAACACCTCATCAAGGCGCCAAAATCCTAGTCCATCCATACCAAAGCCATGCCCGCGCTCCGTCGAAGCACTTTCATCCCCTACAAGCCTACTCTCACTGAGGAGAACCTCCCAGATCAGTCCGGCAAAGTATGTCCTTTCCTGACGTTGCTTCATACACGAGCTTATCTCTCTAGGTTTTCATAGTGACTGGTGGCAACAGCGGTGTGGGAAAAGAATTGGTTGGAATCCTGTACCAGCACAACGCTAGAATATGGATCGCCACACGTTCCAAAGAACGCACCGATGAGGCCATTGCCGACATCAAGAAGTCACACCCCAAATCGAAGGGCCAGTTACTCTTTCTCAAGCTTGTGCTAGACGACCTCTCCACTATCAAGAAATCTGCCAGCGATTTTCTTGCACAGGAGACTCGCCTCGACATCATCTGGAATAACGCTGGAGTGATGCTCCCTCCTGAAGGGTCGAGAACAGCGCAAGGCTACGAACTGCAGCTCGGCGTCAACTCCCTTGGCCACTTCCTATTTGTCAAGTTCCTGACTCCACTCATTCAGGAAACGGCCAAAACGGCGCCCAAGAACAGTGTCCGTGTTGTTTGGGTCTCTTCCATGTCGGCTGACTTTGCGCCGAAGCCTTGTATCGACTTTGATAACATGGACTACCACAAGGACGAGGACGGCATGACCAAATACCATCGCTCAAAGGCAGGAAATCTGATTCATGCCGCCGAGTTCCAGAGGCGCTACCCAGACAGCGGTATCGTCAGTGTGGTATGTCCTACTCATCCGTGAAAGATGACAAGTACCTACGGGACTGTACAGCTCTGACTCTTCTTCCTGACCCTAGTCAATGAACCCTGGTCTCCTCAAAACGAATCTACAGCGAAACTTCAGCACAGCGCAGAACTTTCAGGTCGTAAGTTGCGATTTCCCCAGCACCTTCGCCCCTGAGGCCAAACATGCGCTGGAGACTCCGTACCCTCGCATACTGTAGAAATCAATGTCCCAACTGACTCACTATTCTTCCATTCCCATAAAGAAACTAATGGGACGCCCTGCCAAGTTTGGCGCCTACACTGAGCTATTCGCGGGGCTGGACTCTTCCGTCACATCCAAGGATAAATGGAGTAAGTACTGCTACAGACGGCCCATCAGTGTCTGCACGTTGAGTCATCGTGATGCTAACACCGCCCCAAAGTCACTCCATTTGGAAAGAGGGAAGAACCTCGCCCAGATGTTGTTGAGCCCGAGCTCGGTAGGAAGTACTGGAACTGGAGCGAGGACCAGGTGAAGCCTTTTCTCCAAGAGGATTCCACGCTGTTCCAAGAGGTCCGCCCACAAGCTGGAAATGATTATTGAGGGGTTGTATCTAGCCCTGTCCTGTGTGGTGATCAGAGCAGTCCTCCAGAGAACCCACGTGGGAGGGGTATTGAAAGTTTCTAGAGTAATTATTGCGAATCATAACTAATACAAAGGCTTCAATTCGGCATATGTCTCGGTGTTGCTACATCTTGTAGTGCTACGAAGGAATCTACTTATTCTAAGGATGACGTGATCAAACTCCTGTGTTGCATAGCGCACCCCTAGACGCCGACAAAGAATATACTCGGAATACGATTATCAAGATACATCAGATATAAATCACTTACTTCACGTCATCCATTGCTCTAGCTAGCATGCATTGTAGAATCTCCGCCGTGAAACAGGTTCTTTTGTATGAGGCACCGGCAACAGTAGCGGGAGCAAAAGGGATAGGAGCAACGCCCTACATCGTGAACGTCTTCCGAACCAGGGAATCGAACCCTGAGCCTGACGGTGAGAGCGTCAAATGTTAGCCATTACACCAGTTCGGATGGATACCGCCTTAATTTTGATTACCGCTTCATCCCTGGTGTGGACATTGCGCTGGAGCAGTGGTGGGGTTGCGGGCTTTTGGCCTTGAAGCCCCGAAAATCCCACCTGGTCCGACTGAAGGTCAACGCTTAGGCTCGACTACACCCAAGGCGAGTCCACGGGTAATGAGATTACTCCGGGATGCAAAGAGACACATTTAGTTGCGTCTGGAAACACTGATCTGTCTTGAAAGGGGCGGGGGCGGGCAGTGAAGAAGAGGTCGAGAGCAGTCTACAGCAGCAGTTGAGCGCTTTCCTATTGATCAAATCTGTTCGACGACTGGGCTTGCTGTTTGTTACGCATTGCTACACCTCATACGCACTTTGAATGGCATGGCTGGCAACGTGCATCGGTAAACATTGGCGCCAGGGGAGGTGGGGTGCCAGGCGTCGATCAGACAACCCTTTCCCCTGAAAAGGGGGTTTAAGCCGACCGAATGAACCGCTGCATTGCGGTGGGTGCCAAACATAGGCCCGAACCCATGTTGCAATCGTCTTGAACTCTCGTAATTCTTCTGTCCTGTGGTGTTTCAGACTTCCGACACTCAACTGGCGCATTACGAATGACCCCTTGGGACGCATCTGATGACAGGCCGCTTTCGTCTCGTCCCGTCTCGCATCATCCTATTACTTGCTTGGCCGGGTTTTCTTGTCAGCTCGCTGACACGATAGTAGTGACCGGTATGTCTTCAACATCACGAATCGCATTTATAAGGCGTAGCTCCTCAATTGACGATGGCGCTTTGGAGATGCAAACCATCACTCATCTCACACCTAGCACTTTCCATCTCCCATATCCGTTTTTTCAACCTTTTTCCGCTGGTCGGTTTGTTTCACCTGATATCCATTAGTCGGCACGTGTTGGATCCCAATTAGAAAGATACTTGAGTCTTCAAAATCAACAGTCATCATGCAGCTCTCTTTCATCGCCGCCTTGCTGGGCCTCGCTTCAGTGGCCTCTGCCCGCGTGGCTGATTCCAGCAGTATTCGTCAGAGTCCTCCCAATACCCTCCTCAGTAGCCGCCAGAACGAGAACAGACCTGTTCCGTCGGGGGCATGCTGTGTTGCCAATACGAGTCTCAAGCAGGACACCTGTACCAGCCAGTCCGGTGCCACTGGTCGCTGTGTGCCTGGTGGAAATGATTGTGAGTCATGCAAGACTGAAATCTCGAGGTCAGTGGAAATGCTAATTTGGTTCTCATTCAGGTGGAGGCTCCTTAAGCTGTGTAGAGCAATCCAACTTGGAGTGTGACGACAATGTCATCGAGCGTGGAAGCTCTCTTTGTCGTGCCATTGCTGCCGGCGGTGGTCTCTTTGACGGTGCGAACATCATCCAGGATTTGTCGGAGGCATCGGTGAACTAGGGTGCTTGACTGATGCCCGCGCCGTGGTACCCAAACCTTGATCAACTCGACAGCAACAGGCTGAGGGACACAATGGTTACTTTGTGGACTTGAACGTCGATGACATGACATTTGTCATAGATACGACAGGGTCGGACGACTGGCAACAGTATTATCGATACTAGAAAGATTATCGATTGCACCTTCTATTTGCGTGCGGGATCATGAAAATACACAGCGGACTGTTGACAATGATCCTGTTTCATTTGCTAGGCTACATTGATATTCCCTTTGCTGACATGGGGACTACATTTCAGTCCGAGGCGCCGCATGATTGTCAACTTTCTACAGTGATCTAGCTCCCACCGGGCTCAATTTCTTCAGAGGTAGGAAGCTTCGACCAGGAAACCAACAGTCAACTTAGAGTGGCGGAGGACAGAGGCCCACTGAATACTGGCATAGGTCTGTATCACGGGATTAACAACTGGCTTGATTGGTTGTAGGAGCGAGTTAGAGGCCATGACTTACATCACGCGAGGAATGGATGTTGGGGTTCGACGAGGCGAAAGGCTCAGAGGCGACGAAAGCAGCAGCTGCGGCATGTAAGCATACATCAACATTGGACAATCGTCATTCAACTCACGGAAACCGGCAGCACGGGCGCTGGCGTGATCGGAACAGCCATAGCCGCAACGGGAGGTACCGACAGTGAGGCCAGTGTACTGGCGGGCGATGAGGGTGACGTAGGAGCTCAATGAAGCATCAACGTAGTCACTGAAGACGACAGGGCGGCCACCAGGCGAGTAGCCAGTCATGTCCTGGTTCAGCATGGCCAAGACGGTGGCACCAGACGAAGCGTAGCTTCGGAAGACTGCCTGGGAACCGAGAAGGCCACCCTCCTCACCACCGTACCAGTGGAACTCAAGAGTGTTCTGGGGTGCGAAGCGGGCGTTGGCGAGAATACGAAGAGCTTCAAGGATATTGACACTGCCGGTACCGTTGTCGTCGGCTCCGGGGGCACGGGCGGTGCTGGAGCCCGCAGTAGAGTCGTAATGGGCACCGACGATGACTGCAATACGTTAGGATATCTCCCAAGTTACTGTTGAGAGGGTCCTCACCGAGGTTGGAGGTGCGTCCCGGAATGCGGGCGATGATGGAAGGCTGGTTGAAGCTGTGAGTAACACGGCGAATGGTAATGGCCGGGTTAGCAGCAGCGACAGTCGTAACCTGGTTGAAAAGCCAGGTGCTGGCTTGGGTGCCGTAGGTCGACTGGTAGTGTCGGTTCTGGAAGCTACATGATGTCAGGGTTCGCTGAACCTTGCAGCAATAGTTGTGAGACTAACTTGGTAAGGGTCTGCAGCCAGCTCTGAGGCCTCGTGTTGGATACACCAGTGATCAAGGTGTTGGCCTCAGCAGTGTGCGTCAGCGTAGTTGGGTACCTGACCTGGCGGGCCTCAAGGGATGATTCGGAGGGGGGAGTCGAGAGGACCGAGAGGACATTCTCATCCTGAAATCGTTAGCCTTGTCACTGGAGATCGGTTGCTATCCTAATTACCTTGATATCGGTGATGTCAATAAAGTTGATGCGCTTGGAACCCAGGACCAGCTTGGCCTTCTCTTCCTCGGTGACCCATTGGCCGGGGTCCTCCTCTGAGGTCTTGATGAGTCTGAGGGGAGCGCTCTCCTTGATACCCTCAGCAGCAGGTGCGGCCGAGGCAAGGTGCACGGCAGATGCCAGGACAGCAAGGGCAGCCTGGAAGTGCATGATGAAAACAGTGATGCCGGAAGAAGGCTGTTGGATACAAAGATTCAATGACTGCTATGGACCTGGACCTCAAGGATTGTCGGGATCATCCGACAGTCTTTCAGCACCATTTATATGCTTTGGCAAAACCTCACTATGACAGACGATCGCCCGCCCCCTCCTTCCTGATCTTCTAGAGAATCAATCCTATGCCGCCATCGGGTTGAATGTTGACGCGCGAAGCCCAGCGCTAAGCTGGACAATTTGAACTGCCTAAAGTGCACCGGACTGAAGAAAGTGGGCATGCAAAGACGGGAACGGCAGTGCGATAATGTCACATTCCGCGGAGTGATTGATATATGGGGCAGGAGATGTACCTGAGCAGATCAGACCGCGATTCCCGAGGCGCTTTGCTCAACGAGCTGCCTGAACGGGCGTAGACTCGGCTATCAATTTGGCCAAGACGTCACCCTGCTGGCGATGCATCAAGCTCGCCATGTACGCCGCTTGGTGGCCCGTATCTCCAGAAGGCCATTGGCCAGTTGATGAGCGACCTTCTCTTTGGCGAAGGATCCCCGAGAAGCTAGAAATTCGAAGGGCGTCTGGGGTTGCGCATTGATTGTCCACCGTAGCGTTGATGGGACGCGCTCGCGGGGCATCGTCAGCGCCTTCCTACCACGGCAAGAGGATCATCAATGCCAAGACCTGGCTGTAGGTACCGACAGTGCCAAGATCTTTTCGTGTAGATCACCAAAGCTCTTCGAGGGGAGGGGGATTCTACCTTTGTTGTAGTGAGAGGAATCAGTTGTCTCCTGCTTGAATGCATTTGCCTCTTTAGCAGATATGGGTCAACTATTAAATGCCATCACGCAGTGGTTGTCCAGTGGATGGGGGAGTTCAGTGTGCATTTCCACTGCTCTACGATGGTCGGCTGTCGATCTCATCGAATCACGACCAGTTCTGCACGATCAGCCAAGTGTACCGGCTCTGACTAGGATAGCCTGATGGTAGAATCCAGTGTTCACGTGTTTAGCATCTATGGGGGTGGCCAAAACACATATTGTCTTTCCAAACATGTTATAGGGTATCACGGCGAGCAGGTGAAGCGGTCAGAGTTCCAGGGCTTTTCCCCATCGTCTAGCGACAAGCAAGAGCAACGCCTTAAGATTGGTGCACAGGCCAATCACTTGTGCCTAGCACAGGCTACTCAGTCCACATTCTCAGCAGTGTTCAGGCTTCACAAGGACATTTGCCATAACCAGCGCAGTGGTCAGGAGTCAGGACACACTTGGTTACGAACCGTCGCAGTGACTGTAACTCTATTCGGGCTTCAGACGGGTAGGCGATGAAAATCATGGCGTAGTACGTCTGCGCCCGGTCCCACGTACCATTGTGTTGGTTTCTGATAGCCAAGCATACGTTTAGCGAACAACAGCACAAGGGGTAAGTGAAGACACGATGCTTCCAGCGGCGTTAGTCAGAAACCTGGTGGGCATTTGAGACACGCACCGAGACGTCAGATACCTGTAGGGGTCAGTCCACGCAAGACCTCAATCGGGGCTTAGCTCCGCCTTCAGGGCACCTAATCAGCTGCCGCGGGAATGAAACATTGACAATCAGGGGTTGATGCAACAACGCAGCACCCACAACCGGGTGACTCTGGGCGCCCTGATCCTACCCTACTCGAAGATCAGTCGATTTGGTCGTGGTTTCGGAGAATTTGTGGCGTCTCGATGGCAGGGCTGATGCCTGCCGAGTGGTGCAAATCCGGGGATGTCGTCTCATCACGACTCAGGAACGTGGCTCGTCTCGGTCTCACCACCTTCGCGCGAGGGAACAAGACTCTCAGTTGTCGAAGTGTATAAGAAAATGGACTGCTGGCCATTTTTGAAGAGCATATCATCAGCTTTATTCACCCAATTCAATATTTACTCTTCTCCGGCTGGCCCGACTACCATACTTTCTTAGACTCTGCATTCCGTATTCGACAACATGAGGTTTTCGACAGCCCTTCTTTCTCTTGCTGCCATGGCCGGACTTGGCTTGGCTCTGCCACAGGGTGGAAATCGTGGCGGAAATGGCCGTCAGAGATTCGACGTGGCAGGTGACAGGGCCGCCCTAGCAGCGGTCGACGGCACCGAGACCGACCTCCCGAACTTCACCATCGTTGTCGACAATGGCCAGGGCAGATGCATTGCCAGAGACGGCAGGGTTATCTGCAGTGATGCCAGCGGAGCTTAGGTTGTGAGTTACCTTCTAATACCAGTCACATTGCCGTCACTGACCGCACAGCTCTAGCAATCGAGCCCAGGAAGAGCCTGAACATGTAGTGCGCCGTTAGGATTAACTCGAAGGTCCTATCTTTGGAGTTGCTGCTTGATGTGACCGTTATTCATGTTCAGCAACCAAAATTTACATATTACCCCACAATCCCAAGCATCAAGCATAGTTATGATGATAACGAAGTCTTTCAGGGTTTGTCATCTGCGGATGATCCTCCTCACTTCAGTTCCGAGATTTACAGCTTTCGTATGTGATGCTGATGCTTGATGCGTGTGAACTCAGATCATTATCACGAAAGCTTCTGGCTGGGTCATTTCCCTCGTTCTGCCCTGTCTGTCGCAATGACGCCTGCAACTAGAAGTCGACCTCTGTGCAACAGTTGCGGGTATCATCACGATGGGTCATGATGCGGCCGTCATCCAAGCTTCACTACTGAGGTTTCGTCCTGAATAGGTCTGAAAAGTCCTTGAGACAAGACAAGCATCCGGGGCAGGGTTAAGACCGCGCGAATTTAGTATTATTGTCTGACTTGAGAACCAAACCATACTTGATTTTGAAGCAGGTGTCATGCGTCGGTATCGGCAGAGTGAAGAGGTCTCCCAACAGTGCGGTCCGCAACAGATAGATTGTCAACTCGTAGGTATATGCGTAAGGAACATCTGAAACCTGCCTCTTCCGCAGAGGAAGAGGCTCCCCGAGGCTCCTTATATAGCCCTTCGCAACGCCTCCGCAGCCTAACTAAGCCCCGAGGCGGCTGCAGGCGTCGGTCGTCCGCAGTGGTCCGCAGTGTGCCCTCACAGCAGGATACCCGCTGGTCTGGTCAGCGATTGGATGCAACTAAATGACAACAGAGTCCACTCGATGTCATATCCTTGCCTCCAATCTAGACATTGATATCGATATTCGCGGCTCGCAGGCTCTTTTAGTTTTTGTCCTCGTTATTTCACGCCCAAGTGGCCTTGTCAGGTCATGGCGGGTGGATGTGGCCGGCGTGGCATTGTTCGTGCTAGTGCTGTCACACATTGAATACAGGCGACCAGACTAAGGTTACCCAAAGAATGGAAAAGACTCCGTGTTCATTTCACAATTATCTTGAAGAAAAAAAATCACCACGTACAACCCAATTCCTCGTCAGGCTCTTTCTTCCTAGGATGGAGTGACAAAAATGGAGTGGCGTCCTTGGATGGACATTGCTGCTGCGTGAACTGGGAATCGAACCCAGGGCTCCCCGATGGCAACGGAGAATTTTACCACTAAACCATTCACGCTTGCTGATGTCCTAGCGACATTTAGTACTATCCTTGTCACTGCTAGCAACAAGGGAGCCAAGCACGCCCACCTTATCGTGCCTTATCGACGTCGCGAGCTCCAATCCGAGGTGGGGAAGTGAGCTCCAACAACTCCGCGCATGAGCAGCATCTACCTGCTGGTTTCAACATCAACATCATCTGCTCGTCAATTCATCTCTTGGTTTTCAAGGTGATCGGTCCAGCTTCTATTCTCAGACTATATCTGGGCTCAAATTTGCAGCCAAAACTCTCTGCTGCGCCTCTCACCACCAAACTCTCCAGGTGTCCCCGCCCCTCACCGCCACCCAACACCTTCCACCCAACAAGCAATAGGACAACCAGCATTCAACCATCAGAACGCCCTTCCCAAGCACGCTCCTCCATCACAATGCCCGATCTTAACTCGGTGCCCGCGTCGCCACACTCGCTAAGCAGCTCGCGAAGAGCCTCCGCGAACCAGCTACCCGCACATTCCCTTGACATCCTCCCCTCGAACCAGACGGCAGTCAACCAGCCCCGACGCCCTTCCAACGCGTCGCTCCCTTCACCGCACCTGCCTCCCGGCCAGCCGCTGCCCACGACCGCCAATGTCTCGACTGCTGCAGATATCGGCGTCGTGTCTGGGCCCGGCCCTATCCGCCACCCCCGGCCATTGACTGCCGCTGACCTGCACATTCAGCTCGAGAAGGAGCAAGAGGCTGTGGTACGTTCCACCCGTAACACCTTGGTCGACGACCTTTTCTAACAATGTATGTACAGGTCAACCGCCTTACCCGTGAGCTTCAGCTCCTCCGAGCCGCCCACAACGCCTCGACCGTCTCTAATGCCTCGTCTACGTCGGCGGGCAATACCACCACTGAGCAGCCGACACCCCCCGTTGACACAGGCCTCCTTTCGGGCGCTGGCTTCTCGACCGCCGGCAGCCGCCACAACCGCACCTCCTCGAGCACGAGCGCCCGCAGCCTCGCCGCCACCATGGGCTCCGCCAACGCCTCTACAACCTCCATCCCCATCCGACCTGGCCCCGCCTCCCTCTCCCGTCAGAACAGTTCTACGTCCCACCCGGGCATCACTGGCACCTCCCCTGCGGCGGATATCATCGCGGGATCGAGCTACTTCCACCCCTCCCAACGCATCCCCGCCCACATCGCTACGGCCGCAGGCAGTCACCACGGGCTCACGACTTCCGCCAGTCAGGACCAACAGCAGCCCCTTTCCCCGAGCCACGTTCCCGGCACCGTACGCTACGAGGAGACCCTTCTCCATCGTGAGCAGCTCGACACGGCCCTACAAGAGAATGAGGCCCTGAAGCGCCGCATCCGTGAGCTCGAGCGACTTGTGCGCGAGCGCCGCCGCAGCGAGAGTATCAGCACGACAACCAGCGCCGGCCCTGGGGCGGCACCGAGTGTGAGTGCGAGTGCGAGCGTCGCGCCGCCAAGGGAGAGGCCTGGTGGCGAGAGGGAGAGGAGCATGACCACCGCATCGATTGGCGCGCAGAGCATCGCTGGCAGCGTCGGCGTCGGTGTGCCAGAGGAGGAGGTCAAGGTGGGGGAGAGTGCGTCAAACGCGGGACTGGCTCAAGGAGCATGAGGGTGATGCCTCGATGGCAGGACTCGGAACTTATCATAGGCGTGGACTATGGAGCAATTGGCATGGCGTTTGGTGTTGAGTATGACTTGATGATTAAGGGCGTGGGATGCCCTGTACGTTTGATGAGATTGCGAACAGATGGCCTGGTGCTATCGAGCATGACCAATGCACTTCGCTGAATAAAATGAATGACTTTTCTTCTTAAACTGCGACGACACGAGCTGGTTATTCTACGGTCGTGCTATGCAGCAGATGCGCTTGTGAGACGACATATTCTGATGTTCTGGCGCCTGATGTACGTCTTGCTGGACGCTCTACTGACTGACCTGCTTGAGGGACTTGTCCTTCCACGATGCAATGGCCGATTTCTCTCATTCTTATCCTTTGCCTGCATTGGCGAGTTCTTCGTCCTTGGGTCTACATATGGCAAGGCTGTTGTCCACCCGTCTAGCGTTGGCGGTCTTCTAGTCGGTCAAGGCTTCTCCCATTCAAAGTGTGTGCGAGGTGTAGCAATGCGTCTGCAAGCCCAACCCTCAAGAACGCCTACCTACGCGTTGTCTATCAGGGTCAATAGCTATCCATAGATAGCTACTAAGATCTCTGAACTGTATTGTGACTCTTGCAGCCACGAACCCTATAGCCACGAAGCTTACAGCCACGAACCTAATGGTCACAACCTCTTTGGCCTCGTCGCCTTATATAACAGGAGTCAGCCGTTGTCTTAAGGCTTCTCCCATGTTTAGCGATTTTAGTGTCGCCAGCTTCGGCTTCTATGCGCTACAGAATGTCATGGCATTCCTTGATTGCCTTGAGAACATTCTCTTCAGGTCCGTGTCACTGTCGTACAAGTCCATCGCTGCATCGAGTACCTTCACCAGTGCCTTCTTCTCCTGCTTCTAATGCTACTATTTATGATGATGATGATGCCACGGCTGCTGGTGATGGTACTACTGATAATGACAATGCTACTTCTCGAGATGATAATGCTACTTCTCGAGATGATAATGTTACTGCAGCCGATGACAATGTTACTGCTGCTGATAATCATACTATAACTAATGATGATAATGCTACTGCTGATGATATTGATGATGCCCCTTACTACTGATGATGCTGCTTGCCGTTGCCGCTGATGATGCTGTTGTTGATGAAAATGCTACTACTACTAATCATGGTATTGCTGCCAATGATGATAATGCTACTGCTGATGATGTTGATAATACCACTACTGCGGCATCAATGCAGCCAAGGCAACCAAGGCAACCAAGAGAACGCGATATCCTCAATACGCGCAATACCAACAGTGGAAGACAGTCGCCAGTTGGCTTGGGATTTTCGAAGATTGCTGCGCAGGCATGACCAAGCACAATGCCTTGACAAGGCATGAGGTTTAGGAAGTTGTGAAAAACCTCACGAGAGACTGGCAGGGACCGGAAAGGTCAACCTGGTGGACCCGAGGCGCGACCCCCTCTACTACCTCGGTACCAAAGGGCAACAACTGGACGAACAGTGCCATCGTCGCGTACCTCGTCAGGTACTACCATGACGGAGTCCGTCCAGACAACATGGACGGGCAGATCCAGAGATACTCCGATCTTATGGATCAATTGATAGCAAAGGCTGCAAGGAAAGCAGCCCAGGAAAACCCATTTAGAGGCAGAGCAGATTCGTTTGGAGCAGCAATAGCAAACACGCCCTCGCCACACTATATCAACTAGGATAGCAAGATCTACGACAGCAAGGGTGAGATCCAAATAGAGGACACCGACATGCCAGACGAGCAAGATTGGGATGAATACAAGTTCGAGGAAGGAGAAAAGGATGGTGGCGGTGACGGAGACCTATCCGACGACAGCGTAGCGATCTACACAGGCAAACCGAAGGCAGTAATCAGGAAGCCTAAGGCAAAGAAGGCCAAGGAACCAACCACAATAGACGGAATTAAAGCAGGTGAAAAGAAGGACGGCAACGATAAGAAAGTTATCAAGGAGTCAGACTTCACTAAGAGGGCCGTCGGAGTTGTACGACGTTTGTCAAGGGAATGGCAGATGGAGCCACGGGACAGCCTTAAAAAGCCTGAAAAAGTGTGTAGAGGGGAAGGTTTTTTTTAGAGTAGGAGGCGTTGTTTATCAAGTATGGTTGCTACCTAATGGCGAAGGAAGGAGCGCGAACAACACGATTCAAGAGTGGAAAGCCCGCACCTTCCTCCTCAACTGCTCGTCACCTATGTACTCTCTGTATGGTTTCATGTACTGGTTATTCGTCGTCTTCTCTCTCCATGATTACAGGCTCTGACTTCCTTCCATGTCTCTACAACCATGTAGGGCACTGGCAATAGTTCGGCAATTGACACTCCTAGAGGAACACTCCTTGTCCTGTGGAGAATCCAGTTGGGATGCCAGGGGAGATGATACTTACTAGCTCCATGAGGGTATCTCTGGAAAGAGAAAGATCACCAACACCATCCGCCCACGCCCGTCCACCAAAGCTTGGCACACATACATCTCGATCCGCCTATGGTGAGATGACTTAAGACTGCGAATGTGCACGTCGCGCAGCCAACTGACCTCACGTGGCAGGCGTGACATCGTTAATACTAGTGCTGAAACCTACGACACATAAGCATAGATTACCAGTCTTAAAGAAAACTGCGACCTGAATACATTAGAATAGGGCGAGAACTCAAGCAAATTGATAGGGCCGTCTTTACCTAAAGGGCTCACGATAGTCAGCAGCAGTCCGGCTGTCTTCCGTATGGCACCAATTCACTTCGGCGTCGTAGCAGTCAGATATCGACCAACGCCAAAATATCGTCACGGGATGATCGGCATATTACACCTCATAAGTAATTGTGAGACTAAAGTACGCTAGAGCAGTGTTGTTCTTGCTTGTGATTCAAGGATGTGATAAGAGAACGCAAATAGGTAGAGGGCGGCCACCCTGCAATGCGTGGAGCTCGAGTGTGGTACCAAGCCAGAACCAGACAGAAGTGCCATCGCTGTCCTCGTGATGACCTCCCGTCTCGGTAGGTACCCAAAAGTCTTGCTTGTGGTGCTCGTCTATCCACAGGCTACCTGTCCAAGTCCCCAGACTCAAGTCCAATTCTCTGTACGCTCCCTCGGTGGCTGGGAATAATGCAGCGTACCAATGCACTAAGCCATCCATACACATGGATGGCACCCTCCCCCAGACAAAGCACCACACAGAGCACACACACTGTAGTAAGACTAGCAGAGGCCCCATGATACGCTGGGGAGGAGAGCTGCTCGGACAGGTCACTGGCGCCGGGGCATGGGCTCTGCCACGAGCTTCAGGCACTGGGTTGTGCCGGCAGGCATTTGTGCTGAAAAGCCCCCGGCAAGACCAGAAGACCGCTTGTGCCCCGTTGCCCACTGGACGCACCGCTCTGTGGCCGAGCGAGTTCCAGCCTCCGACAGCACGCGTTTCTTTTTCTCCAAGTCGCGCGCGCCCCGCTCCATCATGTCGTCAGCCACGATCACGATCGATGGGGGATGCCATCATGTTGATCAAGTCGAGGCCCAGAACGACGACCTGCAGAAGATGATCTTGTTTCAATCCAGGCATCATGTCCGGATGCTCCCCACGTTCGCCGCTAATTGGGCCGCGCAACCCCCCATGAGCGCCCGGTGGTGGTTGTGGTTATGGTGGCTGTGCCGACCGTCCCGATGTGGCACCGTTTTGAACTGTGGCTGGTGACGTAAATCGCGTACCCGCTTACCCCTTTCCACTCAACCCCGGCCCCTGAAGTCGCCAAGGTTGCGAGTGTGTGTGACCCCCCGGTCGTCCGGAGCAAAACTCCCGGAGCAACCTCTCCGATTCTCGCGTCCTGTCAGGATCCAGCGCGTCCTGCTGCTCTTTGTCTCATTTGTCCTGCTACTCTCAGTTCCTTTCTGCTCCTCTGGTCGCTCCTTCGGCGCTAGGCCCGTTGCTTCTTCTACCGCCCTGGTGATAGCTTCAACTCAGCTCTCGCAACACCGTACCATATGTACGGCTTCACAACGTGGGAGTCATGTCGAATACCAATGACTCGGGTCCACGAGTCAGTTGGCGGTCCAGACGTCGATAGAAGCTCCCCCCAAGCTCCCCGGAGCTCCCCCCCCAGCGCATCCAAGCCCAATACCACACCACATTATGATCTGTCCCGCCCCCCGTCAGCCCAACTCCAGTGCAACACCGGATCGTCGCGCACAGCTTTGCCCCGCCCGAAACGATGAAAACACAGTCACATCCCGCGCCCAGCTCCCCTGCACCCGCCCGCTGTCAAGCCCCCCAGCGGCAGAAGCAGGCTCGAAAACCTGTTTTTTTGTCTGCCCACCCCGATGTGCTCCCCATGCGGCTCCCAACGACCGCGTAACCTCGCCCGAGCTCACTAACCCCCCTTCTTTGCGCCTCTCCAGCTCTTGAGTGGTCGCAGTCGCTGGTGATGAGGTGATGGAGTGTGAACGCCTGTGGCTGTCATTGGACCCCCCGCCCGACGAGGCAAGCCACGCCGTCAAGCACGAGAATCGGCCATGCATCTCTCGGCCGAAGGCGGTGGTGATCGCGATCACACGACTCCAGTCCGGGGCGAGACCGCCAGACGGTACAAACATAATCTGACATTTTGTGCAATTATGAACCTTTTTTTGGATTGTGCTTCTCATCTGCCCGTGTCGGTCATATGTTACGGTACTATTACAGGAAAACAATGATGAACCCCCGAACGCTTTCTGAATCCTCTCGCCTGGGGGAACCTGAATGACTCGATGGTGAAAAGCCGCTTTGCAGAGAGATTCCCGATTGTAAAAATGAAGCAACCCGCGTGCGCAATAAATCGTGACAAAGAAAATTCGTGACACGCCCCTAGGGAGCATGGTGGGCGTGGGCTCGCGATCATCCACTAGTCCATGTCGCTGTCCTCGGTCAGCTTCGTTGTTCTCGATTCGCAAGGCACGTAACAGGGAAAAAAACAGGGGAAAATGTCAGGCTTGACAGCAAGCCGTTGACGGGCCCATGACGCCCGCCGCCGCTAGCCAACTTGATGTCTCGCAGCGACGGCGCCTCGCTGGCAGACGGTGCCATTCCCATTCCAGCATCGCGGTGAGGTTAGGCTCCTGTCCCAAGGGGACGGGGAGCTGCCTGCAATGCTGGGATGGGACGACGAGCGGCCGCTAAGCTTTAGCAGGCGCCACGCGCTGACGTTGCCACTACTCGAGACGACGCGGGCGCGACTCAAGCCGAAACGGCTCAGCGTGGCATCGCCATCAAGGCATGAAGGGGGCTAACAAGCAAAGGGTGAAAAGGAAATAGGTACTACTCACAGCAAGGCCAGCGTCAAATCACCGTGGATTCTGGCCTTCAGTTCAATCTGAATCTCGAGGTTGAGATCCAGCCTCAGCTTCAGAGGGTCCTTGCCGCCGCCGCCGCCGCCGCCCTGCTGCTGCTGCATCTGCTGTTGCTGCATCTGCTGTTGCTGCATCTGCTGTTGCTGCATCTGCTGCTGTTGGCGGTAGGCGTCCTCGCCGCCTTGGTCGCGGCCGCGGCGCTGCATCTGCTTGTTCTTGCCGTCACGATCGCCCTGCATCCACGACGGTTGCGAACGGCCCTTGGACGGTCTCTGCGCCGTGCGGCCCTTGGGCTTCTCCTCTTCCTCCTCCTCTTCAGACTCGGATTCTGAGTAGTCGTCCGAGTCGGAGTAGTCGTCGGAATCGGAGTAGTCGTCAGAGTAGTCGTCTGAGTCTTCCTCTTCGGACGACTCAGGCTCGGGCTCGGGCTCGGGCTTCTTCTTGGACTTCTTGGCCTCCTTCTTGGGTGCCTCCTTCTTCGCCGGCTCCTTCTTGCCCTTCTTGGCCTTGGCCGGTGCGGGAGCCTCCTCTTCGTCGTCCTCAACTTCCTGCACCCTCTCGTCGGGGTTGATCTCGTCCTTGGCTTTGTCTTCGGGCTTCTCCTCAGGCTTAGCCTCGGCGGCCTTCTCTTCAGGCTTGGCCTCTGCGGCCTTCTCTTTAGGCTTATCTTCAGGCTTCTCCTCAGGCTTCTCCTCAGGCTTCTCCTCAGGCTTGGGCTCGGGGTTCTCCTCGGGCTTGGCCTCGGGAGTGTCTTCAGGCTTGGCCTCAGGCTTGTCCTCAGGCTTGTCCTCTGGTGTTGTCTCGGGTGCGTCGGACGGAGCCTTTACGTCTTCGGCAGGCTTGTCGTCCTTCTTCTCGAGCGGGTTCTCCTGCTGTTGCTGCTGCTGCTTCGGCCCCTTCTGCTTCCTCTGCCGCCCTGCCTGGCCCTGCGCCTTGGGCGCCTGGTCCTCGGGCTTCTTCTCGCCGGCAGCGCCTGGCTGTTGCTGGTCCTGCGCTGGTCAACACTCATACATTCAACGCCGTGCCGCAGCTGAGCTTACCTTGGTATCCATTGTGATGTGTGATGAGAAGGAAGGGGATGACTACGTGTGGAAGATGTAGTGTGGTAGGGTGGCGTGCGTATGTGTGTGAAGATCCGGAACAATAGTAGACTGACAGCTCTCGTAAACCTCCGGCATGAAGAACCCTTAAATCAGATCCTACCTGTATCGTCTCACGCCCCCGAGAACAAGGCACGGTAGAAAAGAACTATCCTGGTTTCCCGTGACGCAATATCGGGAGACGGGCGTCCGTACAAG
Source organism: Verticillium albo-atrum (assembly GCA_002851705.1). Taxonomy (NCBI): domain Eukaryota; kingdom Fungi; phylum Ascomycota; class Sordariomycetes; order Glomerellales; family Plectosphaerellaceae; genus Verticillium; species Verticillium albo-atrum. Next base: position 428,708 of record NMXJ01000007.1, read on the forward strand.
CATGATTTCCTGTTCCTCACTACGCTCTGTGATATCACTTGATACCAGCACGCCCCAGAGATAGGCAGGCAGCTCGCCTTCCTTCCCGAAGCAGGTTTTGGGCCAGCTCGAAAAGGGGGTCGACGAGGTATGCAGGGTCTTGTCAGTTCGAAACAAAGGTAACTGACGTCTTGGGCGGCACGCCGACGAGATGTGAAGCTCGATGCTGTAAGTGGTATGACGTCGAGGCCAGGGACATATCCCTGCAGTAAAGGTAAGGAAGAGTGGTCTGGGCCTCGACGCTTCGAGGAGGGGGGTAGGGTGTGGGTAATCGGGCAACCTTGCCGGGGCAGGGATGATCATCCAGCATCGGGATCGAGAGCCATATGACGAACCCGTTTTTCCCCAGGTTGGCTTTGAGCTTGCCATGCTGGCTTGCGACCAGCGGAAATCCAAGCTCTGTGCACTCGCACCGAAAGCAGCATCGCTCGCACTGCCAGACACACGCAGACACACACACCCCAGCCGCGAACCATGGACATTATTGGCCTCCTCGTTGTGTCCGCCATCCCCACCGTTATCGGCACCGGCCAGGCGGTCAGCGCCCAGAAGAGGCAGAATGAAGCACAGAAGGAAAAGGTCAAGTTCGGCATCGGCGTCGACTTGACGATAGACGGCCACATGGAAGAAGCGAGCGGCGTCTTGATCGACGGCCAGGTACGGCACCCCCTGTCTGATGCTCCCGCGAGGGCCTCACGATCCTCGATTAACGAACGCCGTGACAGATGTTCCTGAGTCACAACAAGAGCTCCGTCAAAGGCTTCCCCTTTTCAGGCTGGTACTTCATGTATCCTGGCGAGGAGGAGCACATGGGCCTTGTCACCATGACCTCGAACGACCCTCCCGCCATGGGCTGGATCTTTGTCGATGCCGACACTCGCGCGGTGCGGTATGGCGGGAGGAAAGAGACAGTTGACCACGTGGTAGGGCCGTGGCACTGGACACCGAACGAGAAGTTCGTGTCTTTGCGGGGGAGCGGCGATGGCTTTGCAGCCGTGAGGGGGGAGGAGAAGGACGCGCGATGGGCCATCTATTGGGACCCTGACGGGGTCCTGGCAGAACAGACGCCGGCAGACCGCTATGTTGCGATAGGCCTTAGGCGGCAGTTGGCATTGGGTGTGGAGAGCAGGTATGTCAGGGACTGATGATCAGGCTGGAAGGAAGGGTGGCAGGCAGACAGGAAAGCAGGAAGCGGGCGGGCAGGTAGGTGGGATGACGGAGATCAGTGACTTTCAGGGCATGGCGTTACCGGACTAAGGCAGGAGGTGTTTTCGTGCTCCGTGGGGCGTTATTTGCTGTCCAACTTGATGAGCTTGTTTGATGGCCCAGATAGACTAACAAGAGCGTCATGGATCGTCTGAAACAGTTGGTAATGGTGTGCAGCTACCCTGAACTGGGCAGAGGAGAGCGGTACGTAGGGGGTGGGAGGAGAAGGCAAGAGGTGCATGTGAGAGACACGAAAGGGGGACCCTCAGGCCAGCCACCACCATTAGCGAAAGGTCCGTTGATCCATGGACCCCCCTCCTCGAAGCCCACAGAACTGTCCACACCTCATCTCGCCCACGCCCCCTTGTCCTTCCCCAGCATCCAACTAGGACTTTCGACGTCATCCAGTGCTGGGATGTCAAGAGGTTGTGACGAAATCCCGAGGGGCTCGGGGGAGGGAAGCAGGAATCCAGGGTCCAACATGATCTCATCCACGAAGAGGGGACCACCATCCGGTTTTGGCCCTTGCCGGAGGATAGAGTATATGACTTGCGCTCCCCGTGTCTGTATCGGGGGGTACGAGATAGGAAAAAGAAGACAACATACCACTGAAGTACCGTCCAACAACATCCTTCCACCCAACAACAGCTACCATCCTCTGACCTCGTGTCATCATCATCGTCACCACACACACCATACACAATGTCGTCCCGAAGCAGAGATACCAAGTACGCCTCCGAGGATGAGGGCAGCGAAGAGGCACCCCCTCGCCAGCGCCGCTCGCGCAAGACCAAGGAGAAGTCGAAGCGCAAGAGCAAGCGCGGCGGCGAGGAGTCGGGCGGCGGCGGTCCCCTCGGTGGACTGGGCGGGCTCGGTGGCCTTGACGGTGCCGGCGACACAGTATCAGGCCTCGCCAATGGCGCGACAGGCGCGCTGGGCGGCGTGGCTGGCGGCGCGCTCGGTGGCGGCGGCGGAGGTGGCGACAAGAGCGACACGCTGCGGTTGCGTCTTGACCTGAACCTCGACATCGAGATCACGCTGAAGGCGCGAATCCACGGTGACCTGGAGCTTGCTCTTCTGTAAGTTCATGCTCCCCCAACGTTTCTTACCCATTAGACCTCTTCCCACCCCCTCCTCTGCCTTGACTGCCTTCTCTGTCATCCATCTCCCCATTACCGGCCAAGTTCTTACCAGCTTTCTTCGCAAAGGACGGGCTAGTTGTCAGGCATCCAAAATGGTTCAGATGGGCTAATCGGCTTTTCCTTCTTCTCCAGGAACTGAGTGAGGCGTTTGGATTTACTGCTTCGCTGCAGAAGCATAAGAAACTTGGTTTATGCATCGGATCGGCGGGGCTGTATTTCGGATTTGATTTTCCATTTATTATTTTTAACGGTCAAAGCATTTTGCACCTTTGACCAAACGGGAGCGGGATACGTACAGTACGATACGATACGATACACCAGACGGGTTAACGACACAGTCTCGAAATTAAATCGACCGTCAGAAACGGTTTCATTGAAAACGGTGGCTTTTCTCTTGCTGTAGCGCTGGGTTGCGTTGCGCTCGCGCCTTGATGCTTATGTACCATGCATGTGTGATGAGTCGACGTGTGGGTGCTTGGCCAGGGGTGGGTTACACGGGTGTGATTCCGACGTAATTTCTCGAGCTAGCAAATGTAGCACAATCTGATCATTGCCATCGGGAAAAATAACAATGCTGTGTTCTGTGGCCACCCGTGCGGCTACGTTTGTCGGGTCAATCGACGCCTCGACACCATCAACCATGACTAGCTGCCCCTCGTGGGCAGAAAAAACGATGGAGAACAAGCTGTCACCCACGAGGAAAACCTGGCACAGGGGGGCCTAGCATTCTTTCTCCCCCCCTTGTCGGTGCGATGGCGGCCTAGGAGTCTTTAGCGTCATGACGGTCCTTTTGGTACCCGCTCCTTGGCCCGTTTCAGCTCGTTGCTTCGCTCTGCCCAGCGTCGTGTTGGCAGTGGAGATGAAAAACGGCGTCTTGCGTGTTCTGGCCCATGTCAGTCTTGGCCGAGTCCCGGTTGCTTCCCCGCTAGAGATCGCGATCGTGGCTGGTGAACTCTGCTTTGCTCCAATTTGCGTCAGTCGATTGACGACAAAGGGTTGATGCCTGCTCGATAGGCCAACAGGCGTGAGTGTAATTCTTACCGCTGTCTCATCGCCTTCGACGGCTCGAATCTTATCCCAGGTTCGACAGGAAAAGCGGGCAATCCCAACCACTTGACCGCTCCATGTCGCCTCCTTGATGAGGCGTCTCTCGCCCCCCCTTGGCGGCAGCAGACTGACGACTGAGCCTCCGCCGTTTTTAGTGAATCCGTCTGTGGCTTGACTAGCCGCCCTGTCGTGCTGGGGTCCCCATCAGGCTCGCTCCTCGCAACCTCGTATGTTCAACCCACAGTAAGCTCCGCCGTGTCTCCTTGGCTCCAGGTCAGTTCGTTCCGTTTGCCGTCGATCGAAATGACGGTCCAGTGATCATATGGGATTCCTCTTCGGTGCCTGCCCCGGTCCTCTTCGAGTCGGTGGAGATGGACTGATCCATGCGCGGCCGAGTCCAGACCGCCGCATGAAGCCATAATTGGAGAGGAAGCACATCGGGCGCCATCGACATACGGACACCGGGCGCCTATCACTCCCAGACTTTCCTTCTCTGCGGTGTAGTCTGCTCTGAAGCAGCAGGAAACCTGCTTGGCAGCCACATTTTATTGGCGAACAAGGGGGAATGCCAGACCTTTCTGCCTCTGGGTGTGCCTCTAAAGCTTCCAAGAGCAGGAGCTTGCTCTGTCTGGCAAGCTCGATTTGTCGATGATACCGTGAGTAACTGAACAGGTTTGTTATTGTGGCGTAATCTTTTTCCCTCCCCCCAGGCTGCTGGTTACAAGCTTGGGCGAGTGATCCACGAAACGTGGTGTTGCACCCGGGCTGGAGCTGCCCGATCTCTTCTCCACGATAGTCCCAGGTCCCAAGTTCCCGTTTGTCAAGGGCCAGACCAGCAGGCCTGGCTAGATCATCCTGACCATCAGGACCAAGACATCCGACGGAGTGCTACGTCACGGACCTTCATCGTGCTCATCACGCAGAGCCCCTGTCCCCTGCACAAGCGCCCACAACTCCCTGACGTGAACGGGACGACAACTGAAAACCCATACGGTCGTTGCCTCGCCTGCCGATCGCAGCCTTGCTTTTCCACATCTGCCCCTTCACTACACCCCCCCGAAACCAGTCCAGATCCGCAATACCGCTGTCTTGTCCCCCTTCATCAGCCCACTGTCCGCGTCCCCTCTCGTCACTGACGGACGCAGACCTGCTGGCCCCCGACACACCGAGCCCCCGAAGCGCACTCCCCTTCTTATCCCCATCTATGCAGCCAGTCGCCCCTGCAGCAGGCCACGCAGGCTCCGAGTTTGAGGCCGAATCCATGTTCGAAGCACGGTCCCACGCCGACAGCGAGAGCAAGACGCATCGCGGCTCCGATGCCGACACATCAGCCAAGCCTGACGAGTACGAGGTCGTCGAGGTTGAATCGTCCGAGGCTGAGCCTGAGGCCGACCAGAGCACTCCCAAGCCAGACAGCCAGGCCTCCGCACGACCACGATTACCTCGACTGACCTCCCAGTCGAGGTCGTCGTCGTCGTTCATCGGCAGCGACACATCGGCGCAGGATTACGCGCTGCAGTCGCCGCCCGCGTCTCCTCCACCGCCTGCCCAGTCATCACCAGATCGGCCGGCGCAGTCGCAGGGTGGCTCGTCGCAGGACAGGCCGTCTCAGCTTAAGGCATCTCAAGGCGAAGCTCAGAGTAGTTCTTCCCAGGATGATACCCCTAAGAACAACAGCGCCGGCCGATTTGAAAGCAACTTGCAAGGCGGCCCTGAGCAAGGCGGACCCTCACATATCAACGCCTCGCGCGAGATCCCTATCCCCATCCGCCGAGGCAATATCAATGGCAATGACCATGGTGAGGCGCCTGCCTCTGTCACCGACGACGACGACGATGATGATGACACTTCGTCCCTCTCCTCCTCCCCCACAGAAAGCATCGGTAGTCGCAGCGACGACGAGTACCGCCAGCATACACCGAGGCCCACACCCGTCACCCGCTCCTCGCTCAAGAACAAGTCGGATGACGAAGAGAACCCTACGATCCAGATCCCTAGGGTCACGCCCCTCGCTTCGGGCCTTACACTGCCGCCCAACCTTGCCGAGCTGGCGGAGAACCTAGAAGACAAATACGTAGACGAATTTGGCAATATTCTAGAATGGGATGGGCGCGTGTTGGGGCGCGTCGAGGGCGACCTGCCCTCTATGGTCGGGAGGCCCGTGGCAGCCACGGGTGAGATAATCAGTTCAGATGGCCAGGTCGTTGGATACGTGGTGGAAAACGACACCATCGCGCCGAGGCCGCCGTCACCGAAGCCCATCCACGGCATGGGCGAGGGCATGAAGGTCGACCACATGGGGAACATTCTCAACAAGAACAACAAAATTGTTGGTCATTTCAACGCGGAAGAGCTGGTCGACGCGCCGGAGCCGATACGGAGGGCGAAGAGCGGCGGTGGCGGCGGCGGCCACAACGGCTGCAACTGCGGTCGCGATCGGCCGAAACCTACGGCAGCGCCCAGCCCATCGGAGATTTACCTGGACGTCAAGTCGACGAACGACGGTGTGCAATTGATCATTAAGATCCCAACAGTTTTCAACGGTGGAGGAACACCGAACATCCACATTGGAACGAGCACAGGATGATTCATGCGATGGAGGACTGGCGATAGCAACGAGACACAGATTTAGCGAAGGAGTGGGATTCGGATATCACAGCGCGGAGCTTAGGCGTTCTGGACAGTTCGTCGGGAACACATGGGATGATCGACCGATGGCATCACGGAGGAGCGGATTTCAGTGCCGGTGGACTTTCCAATATCGGCCGAGGGAGCGAAACGTGGGAGACTAGAAATTCCCGTATTTTTGTTAGCTTTGCCACTAACAAGGCAAGCACATGGTTTTGCGGAAGCCGTTGATAACCCCAGTTTTGCCTAGAAAACCGGACGTGAGCCGTGAGCCGTAGTTCGAACCCGTGAAAACAGATCACAGGCACAAGCGGGTTATGCGCTTTCCATGATGCCTCTCCAAATGCATGTGCTGGGCGCTGGGGGAAATGAAAGTGTGCAGTATGCGGTATGCGGCAGGCGGCATAGGGTGTGCAGTATGCGCGGCCTCCAAGGATCGACTGCATGTGGCGTTCGCTCGTTTGTGGCCATGACGTTGAAGAGCCGAATCCTCCACCCGTCGATCTCGATGCCACGATGGGTTGGATGGCTGGAAGGCCAGAGACTGAAGATGAAGCATGTCGAAGAGTTGGCAGCCTGGATAGCTCGACTGGCTCTGACGAATGGCTGACGGGGCGTCCAGGACACCCCTTGGAGCTCCAGCCACACCTGGGCAGCAAGTGGCCAGAACTGGTCCACCCCTCTCGGCGCTCCCCCCCCTTTCCCCTCCCCAGCAGACTGTCGATCACTCACAAGCCAATGATTCCAGACCGCAGACCAGGATTCAACGCCTGTCACACCATTCGAAGCTCCAACCCACTTGACCTTGCTGAAGCCTAGTTGCGTCATGAGAGCTCCCGCACCTCGGTGAGGCTGTTGACTTTTGTGTGGCTTTGCGTCATGTAAGCGTAGCGCCTTCGGTATGAAGTCATGATTGTGGCGAGTGCCAGCCTCGAACACCACCAGCCTGATGACCCCAGGAAAGGCCGAGGGGGAGTGCATAGGGGGGAGGGGTAGGGGGTGGTAGGGGGGTAGCTTCAAGCTCCAGAGCTGCTTGACGTAGGTTGGCGGTGGTGCAGCGGCAGCCGAAACCTGATTCCAGGCTTGGGCAGTGATTTTTGGTGGGAGGTATAAGATGTCGACGGAGGATGCTACGAAGAGGTTGAATAGATTTCTTTGATACCACAGCAGTTCTACGAACTGAAAAAAACAACCCCATTACCAACACCTGAAGAATAATCATCAGCAACTTGTACAATACCATACCCAACAACAGATACCCATTCCCACCACCTTTCACGATATCAAGATACCCATAACACAACGACAAACACCACCATCAATCACCATGGGAGACACCGCGAAGAAGGCGACGGAGGATACCAAGAAGAATGGTAAGCAGTCTTGCAGCTACAGTCACACTGCGCACCCTCGAGCTACTCTTCCTCTGTTGGCTTTTGTACACCAGAACCTCAGCTGACCATTCCTAGTCGAGCAAAGCGAAGTCCCGGAAGCCAACCTCGCAGCTGGCGTTGTCGGAAAGTCTGGAGAGATCGTGAATGAAGCCGGAGAGACAGTCGGAAAGATCACCGAGGGCGACCCAGGAGACCTTGGTATGTCAACTTGCCTCCACACTGCGTACGCGACTTCATCTAACAATATGTAGTCGGCAATGTCGTCACAGCAACAGGTGACATCGTCGGAAAGGACGGTGGCATCGTTGGAAAGGCACTTCCCCTCGACAGCGCAGCAGGCGACTCAAACAAGAGCGTCTTTGGCACGCTGATGGGCGCCACCAAGGGCGTCAAGGGCGTCGTCGACACAGTTGATGGTACCGTCCAGACGGTCGAGAAGACGCTTCCCCTCGTCGGTAACCTGACAAAGGGACTTGGACTCGGCGGTGATGGTGGTGCTCTCGGCGGTCTGCTAGGCAAGAAGTCGGAGGACCGCGACGCTACCGAAAAAGCAGAGGCATCCGAGCAGGCGAAGAAGGAGCTCTTCGACAACACAGACAAGGCTGCCGATGCGGCGCCCATCGACCTGAAGGACGAGGAGGCTATCGAAAACGCAAAGACTGATGTCGAGAGCAAGTCTCAACCACCGCAAAGCGAAGCCAGCGAGTCCAAGGATGAGGCCACCGAGGCGAGCACAGACGACAATGTCACCGTCAAGGATGGTGCTAAGGGCGCCACCGATGCTGTATCTGGCACTCTTGGTGGTGCCAAGGACACTGTCGAAGACACAGCTGGTTCCGCTAAGGATACCGTCGAGGATACCGTTGGAGGTGTCAAGGATACGGCGGAAGACACAACCGAGTCCGCCAAGGACACGGTTGAGGACACTACCGGATCTACAAAGAACACCACCGACGACACAGCTTCAGGCGCCAAGGACACCGTCGACGATACCGTCTCCGGCGCAAAGGATACCGTCGATGATACCGTCTCAGGCGCGAAGGACACCGCCGACGACACCGTCTCAGGCGCGAAGGACACCGCCGACGACACCGTCTCAGGCGCGAAGGACACCGCCGACGACACCGTCTCAGGCGCGAAGGACACCGCCGAAGACACCACCCAAAACGCTACCGACAGCACGGAGAAGGCGGCCGAGACTGCCGAGACCGCTGCCGAGGACACAACAAAGGATGTCCCCAAGGACACCGACTCCGGAAAGGGCCTCGATGATACCTCTGAGCAGGTCAACACGACCGCCGACGGTGCCAAGGACACTGCTGAGGCAGCGGTCGACGACACCAAGTCCACGGCCGAAGGCGCCAAGGACGAGACTGTCGAGACTGCCGAGAACGCTGCTGAGGAGACCACAAAGGATGTCCCCAAGGACACCGACTCCGCAAAAGGTCTCGATGATACTGCCGAAGCGGCGGTTGACGATACACAGTCCACCGCCGAGGGCGTCAAGGACACAGCCGAGGAGACTGCCGAGGACACCAAGGACGTGGCCGAAGACGCCAAGTCCGAGGCTCCCAAGTCCGGCCTCACCGACAAGGCCAAGAGCGAGCTTGACGAGATGGAGACCATCGCCGACGTCCAGGTCGAGGACCCCTTCAAGAAGTTTGAGGGTGCCCAGCTTGACGACGAAGGCAAGGTCATCTTTGACAACCAGTCCATCGGAAAGCTTGTCGAGGGTGATCCGATTGACCTCGCCAACAAGGAGATTGCGCCCGACGGCGCAATCCTGAACGAAGATGGCAGCGAAATCGGCCGCGTCGAGCTTAAGTCTGAGATTGCCGAGGACCTTCAGAAGCAGGCTGAGGCTCTGGCTGCCCTCAAGGGTGCCAAGGTCAACAAGGCCGGAAACTTGGTCAATGACAAGAACGAGGCCATCGGTCGAGTTGTGGAGGGCACCGTTGCCAAGCTTGTTGGCCGCAAGGCTGATGCCCAGGGTCGCATCTGGAACGACTCTGGTGAGCAGATTGGCCTTGCCGAACCCATCCCGGACAAGGAGCGTGAGGAGTTCAAGGAGCCTTCGCCTTTCGAGGACTTCCCCGATGCCACTGTTCAATCCAACGGAGACGTCACCAGCGACGGCGAGAAGGTTGGAGTCCTTGTCGAGGGTGACGCTAAGAAGTTGAAGGGCAAGAAGGTTGATGAAGATGGTGAGGTGCAGGATCGTCAAGGCAACGTTCTGGGCCGAGCCGAGCGCTGGGAGCCTGAGGAAGAGGAGGCGGCACCTGAGGTCGACAACTCTGCCCTGGCCGGCAAGAAGGTTAACAAGGCCGGCAACGTCGTCGATTCCAACGGCGTCATCTTCGGTCGTGTTATCGAGGGTGAGGTTTCGCAGCTCGTCGGCCGAGCCTGCAACAAGAAGGGTGAGGTTCTCTCTGAGAGCGGCGAAAAGGTCGGTCTTGCCGAGCTTGTGCCTGAGCATGAGCGCCGCGAACAAAAGGACCTGCCCTTCGAGAACTTCCCCGAGGCCATCGTTCAGTCGAACGGCGAGGTCACCAACGAGGGTGACATCGTCGGACGCCTGATCGAGGGTGATGCGAAGAAGCTGAAGGGCTCGCGCGTCGACGCCGATGGCGAGATCCAGGACCGCCAAGGAAACGTCATCGGCAAGGCTGAGCGCTGGGAGCCTGAGGAGGCCGAGCCTGAGCCTGAGGTCGATAACTCTGCCCTGGCTGGCAAGCGTGTCAACAAGGCCGGTAACGTTGTCGATTCTAACGGCTCGATCTTCGGACGCCTTGTGGAGGGAGACCCGAAACGTCTCGCCGGCCGCATGTGCGACAAGAAGGGTAACGTGCTCTCCGAGTCTGGCGATGTCGTCGGACGCGCCGAGCTTGTTTCCGAGGGCGAGCGCGAGGGTCTCAAGGAGGGACCCTTCGCTGAGCTCCCCGGCTGCACCGTTGCCAAGGATGGTACCGTTGTCACCCCGAGTGGTGATGTTGTCGGTCGCCTGACCTCTGGCGATGGCAAGAAGCTCTTCGGACGATCTGTGGACGAAGATGGTGACATTCTGGATTCCAACGGAAACACCCTGGGCAAGGCTGAGAGGTGGGAGCCCGAAGAAGTTGAGAAGAAGAAGGGCCCCATGGCTGGCCGTCGCGTCAACAAGAAGGGCGACGTTGTCAACGAAGACGGTGACTTGATCGGCAAGCTCACTTCTGGTGACCTCAGTGTCTGCTCTGGAAAGGAGATTGACGACGACGGTGATGTTGTTGACTCCAAGGGTACCACCATCGGCCATGTGTCGTTGATCGAGGACATCCCCGAGCCCGAGCCTGAGCCAGAGGAGCCTAAGGAGTCTGAGGAGGAGAAGAAGGCGCGTGAGGAGGCCGAGCAGGACGAGAAGTTGGCGAAGAACCTTGCTAGCCAAGTCGAGCAGAGCCTCGACAAGATTCGTCCCATCTGCAAGCTCATCTCCGACAAGATCGACAAGGCGGAGCGGACGCCCAAGGACGAGTTGGACGAGGACGCGCTTGTCAAGGAGGTGAAGCCTCTGATCGAGGAGGGTGGTAACATCCTCAGCGAGCTGAACGGTACCATTCGTGCGATGGACCCTGATGGCAGAATCCAGCGCAACGCCAAGCACAAGTCAAGCACTAGCGAGGCCTCGCCTGCTGAGCATCATCTTGCTGATCTCCTCAAGGAGGTATGTATTTTCTCATCTACGTTTTACCTGAACCGTGCTAACTATTTCTGCAGTTGTCTGGATCCGTGGCTACCTGCGTCGATAACGCGAAGAAGAAGATCGCGGACATGCCCCACGCCAAGAAGGAGCTGAACCCTCTCTGGGGTCTCCTGACGGAGCCTCTGGGCCAGATTCTTGCTGCCGTTGGGTTGCTGCTGGCTGGTGTGCTGAACCTTGTCGGTCGTCTGTTGTCTGGCCTCGGCCTTGGTGGCATTCTCGATGGTCTGCTCGGAAGCCTGGGCTTGAACCGCGTGCTCGACAGCCTCGGCCTCGGAAGTATCACGGGAGCCCTGACCGGAAAGAACAAGAAGTAGTGGTGGACCAAGTCGAAATGGAATTGTTATGATGCAGGTTTTATTTCATTACGGAACAGTTTGTACGGATAGTTAGCAGCGTTGTTTTTTGGCAACTGAATTCACGAGTTCATATTTACATTGTGCTGCAACCATGGGTCCGTGAGATATGTTCTTTTGGAGCGACATGGATGAGGGTCAAGCCGGTGACAATGTGCCCAACGTCGGTTGGGCATGTTGCATCATCCGAAATAGATGATAGTCTCGTATCCGTGGGTATTCACATATCAGGAGGTGAATGGTTGTAACTGCACCTGTAAGAACCATCCAACGAAAACATTGTTCGCTTGTCAAAGCCTGAGGATCTAAACTTCTCGACATCAAATTGATTGTTACATAGTGTCATAGCCCTCACATGGAGCATCAGGCGCGGCCAGTGTTACAGGGGTCAGCCCACCTCCTGTCAAAGTCGCCTACACGAGCAACATGAACAATGAGCTGGCTGGCTGTCTGACAACTTAGATTGAATGTGCAAAACTCAGCACATAGTGACTTGCGGGATGAGCGCTTTCACGGCGATGTGGAATGGTCTCAGACTTATAGTCACGACCTCGATGGACGACGTCGCCTGGTTATGTAACATAAAACATCCTTGCCTTTTCAACTGAATATCGGGACATAGAATACATCGTGGGGTTTCTTCACCTGAGTCACATCAGCAAGACAAGAATGAGAAACACACAAATCAAACCAATAGGACGAGCGTCAAGCTACCATTCTATATCGAATGCAGTCTCCCAACAGATAGCATCTAGGGAGCAGCAGATCAATACAGCTTCCCTACTATGCTTACGCCACAGCCATGGCCCACGGAGCAGGCGAGCTTTGAAGGATGATCTCGCGAGCTTCATTTGGATCCAGGCCCTGGCGGCAATTGTAACTTGCCGGCGGTGGTCCGTGGCCGCCTTCCTGCGTGTGCCAGCTCCTCGCCGAAGGGCGATGCGTCGATGATAGCCTAAGCAATACCGTGCCGCAGCCCCTGATACTGTAACACCTGGTTCGTGTACTTCCGCTCGACGCACACTGAGGCTTACATCATCTCTCACACACCCTCGACAGTAGACCGTCACCGGCAACAGCGATTCACATGCTGGGGCATTTTGGAGAAGGCCTTCATGGGCTTGTGTTTGTATGTACAGATCGATCTTTAATAATGGACAAGAACATCCCATATCTACATTCTCATGCCCACTTCGCGACATGTCGCCCTCAGGGCTCAGGGCCCCATACTCACAGGCACTGGGAGTACCAGGCGTTCTGCACCTGGCAAGTCCACGGCGCAGCGCAGACGGTGGGGCCCGTCCAGCCCTGACCACCGCACTGACCCCAGCGGTTCTGGGTTGGGCCGCCGGGGGCGGCGGTGGTGGTAACGGGAGCCGGGGCGGTGGTGGTGGTGACAGGGGGTGCAACGGTGGTGACGGGCGGGGCAGCGGTGGTGGTGGGCGGCGGGGTGCCACCGTTGTAGAGGGCGTTGACGGCGGCAGCGTGCTCGTAGACGAGAGGCTGGGCCTCGGCATCTTCGAGGTAGATGGTGAAGCCGTCGTTGTGGTTCTTGCCGTACGAGTAGCCGCCGAAGCCGAACTGCCAGTAGAGATCGGACATCTCCTCCTCGAGGGAGATGTCCTGCCAGCGGGAGAGGACCTCAATGCGGCCAAAGGGGCTGGTCTGTCCGAGGTACTCTTGACGGTGCTGGTTGGTGAGCCAGCCGTACTCCTCGTGGATGACGGGCTTGCCGGCGGCGCGGGCGGCGACAGCGTGGTCGACGATCCAGGTGTCGGTCCAGGCGGGCGTCTTGGACCACCAGTCGGGGTAGGAGTGGAAGGTACCGAAGTCGACGTTGGGAAGCTCGAGCTCGGCGTCAAAGTCGTTGCCGTCGGAACCGTTGTAGGCCCAGTCGGAAGAGACGCGGTTGAAGTGGCCCTCGGTACCGGTGGTGACAAGATGGTTGGGGTCGACGGACTTGATGTGCGTCGTGATCTCGTCGAGCCAGTCAATGATGAGCTCGGTCGTGCAGGCCGGGCCGCGGGGCAGGTTGCGCGTACCATCGGCGCCGCAACGGGCCTCGTTGGCCACCTCCCAGGCGAAGACGGCGGGAGAGTTCTTGTAGCGGTTCACAACGGTGGTGACGTAGTGCTTGAATGCCGTCTTGATGCGGGGAAGACGGTAGAACTGGCATTTCGTCAGCATGAGCCTAGGTGAAGTTTATCAAGGAGAAATACTCACGTCGTCGTGGTAGCGTCCGCCGAGATTGACAGTGTAGACATCCATGCCACCATAGTCGGCCCAGTTGTTCGTCAGGGCCAGGATCAGCTTGATGCCGGTGTCCTCAGCAGCCTTGACAACAATGTCGAGGAGCTCGAGATTGATCTCGACGGTGCCGTCAGGCTTGAAGAACTGGAAGACGGTCGCCTCGCCGCCGGTGCCGTAGCGGGGCAGGCCGCCAGAGATGGTCGTGGTGTTCTGGTCGTGGAAGGCCCAGGTACGGATGACCTTGAGGCCGGCATCGAGGGCCGCCTCCATGCCGACGGCGACATCCGAGTAGTGATCGGTGCCCCACTGCGGTCATTAGCACTTGCTCATAGAGGCAATCCGTAGATAGCCAAGATAGTACCGAGACCAACATACCACGTTGAAAGGCCAGTAGTAGGCGTTGCTTCCGGCAAAGATGAAGTCCTTGCCGTCAACCTGGAACTTGTTGCCACTAGTCGTGGCAAAGCCGGCAGGCACCTGCGCAGCGACCTGCTGACCAGCGAGGGCCAGGCCCAGTGCGACGATGGAAGAAAGCATCTCGACTTTGACTCGAATTTGACTCGGTGATGGAGAGTCCTCTCTGGGGTGCAGCAGAAGGATCTTCGGTACCGGTCCATGGTGGCCTTGATGGATTGATATTTAAGTCGCTGCCATGGATCGACTCTGAGGGCATTCGGACCCGATTGGGCAAACCCGGAGACGGACGAGCCGGACCCCTCGAGCGTGGCCGATCGCCAAGCCGAGCACCGAGGGGCCGTCATCCTGCTTTCGGGGGGCACGGAAGGGGGTGGCCGGCTTTGGTCGCGCGATGGGCAGAGAACGTGGCGGAGCATGCGCTGAACGGGTACATGCGAGCGACTGGGGAGATCGCTTGGTCCCGGATCGGCAGGGTTGGCGCAGGCTGGGTGCTTGTGGTGGGGATGAGGCCATGAGGGGGCGGTCTTGGCGCATCGTGAGTTGGAGTTGGCGTTGGGGCGACGGGTGTAGAATGGTACCGGGAGCAGCTCCAATGTGGCAATGCCCGAGCCAGAAAAGAGGTCGGATGAAGTGCGTGCGAGTCTTTGCCACCATTAACTGGTCCCAACATTGGGGTTCTCAGGATTTTGCTGATGTTTGAAGTAGTCGTCTTGCCTGCTGCTGAGGCTTCCTATCGGTTGACATTGCGATCGATGTCTCGTATCGGTACTGAGTCACGCGATGATATGTGAAGGAGGAGGTATCGAGGCAGGCTGATGCGAGTCAAAGACGAATGGCAACACTAGGTGTGTTGTCCTCTTTCGAACAGGGGGGGGGGGCAAGTCGCGAGATGAGGTGGTTTGCGCTGAAATGAAGCAGGCTGACGTCGTTCGTTGAGTTGCGGCAGGTCGAGAGACTGGGGCGGGGATTTCGGATGACAGACGACGGCGATGGCGGATTATTAGTAGACGGGTGTCCCCCTCCCCCATCCGCCGCCCTGAGGCCTCTTCGTTTTTTGACCCTGGCCATCGCTTCCTGCCTCTATCCGGCTCTGAGCCAAGGGCATAACGCTAGGCGCGTGTCGAAGGCGATCTGGATCGTCATGGCCCACGGGTCTTTAGGCTTTAGGGTAATGATCGTTTGGTAGCGAGGAGGAAGAAGGCGGGATCAGATGCATATTCTTGCCGCAGAGCCGAACAGCTCGACATTTCGGCGGGAGGATCCGTCCCAGGCGTCGAGATGCGGGAGTCTGGACCCTGATTCCGGCGCGTCTGGATCTGGGGAAGGGCAAGCGGAGAAGAGGCTGGCGTGTCGTGTGGTGCCTGGGTCTGTCTGGACGTCGGTGAGGTTTCGGTCAGACATGGCCTGCACAAAAGAGGAGGATGTCTGGTGATCTGGTGATCCTTGGACGACCCTTGGGCGTTCTTAGGCGGGTTGGCGGGAAGTCCAGGCCATTGGCTTTCCGTCTAGGGCTCTTTCCGGATTAGTGCACTCGGCTGGCAAGGCCCGCCTCCCCGTCTGGGTTAGCGTGGCCCTGTCAAGATTGCACCAACGGTTCGATAAGAACACGTGGAGACAATTGGCGATGCGATAAGGGAGTAGCGCGTTCGGTCTAGGCCATTGCGCTGAAGAATAAAAATGCCACGGCGCGCTCTGCCTCGGCCGCCCTTGGAGGGGAAATGCGACTGCGACTGCGACCGTGCAACATCTCCAGATTGATCAACACCACCACCGCATGACGACCCCTCATTTGCGTCAATCTACCACTGACACCTCATATTACCTTCCTAATTCTTAATACCTACCGCTCCACCACCTTCCCTCTCTACTGCTCCCTGTTCTCCACAGCCGACCGCCAGCATGTCTCTCGAAGTCGTCGCCAACGCGGCCAACAGCGCCATCGACTTTGCCCGCTTCCTCACCCCCATCCAGCGCATGTGCTTCCTTTGGGGCTGGTGTCTTGGCGGAATTCTCTTTGCCGTGCAGATGTCCCAGATTGGTGAGGGCACGCAATGGACCAAGATGACCCCTGAGCAATCGTACGTCCTTTGTCCTCCTTTCCCTCGGGCTGGCCCTCCTTTGACCCCCTCCCCATTCTTTGATTGACCCTCTCGTCCATCTCCCGGCATTTCGACTACGATCCTCGAGCTGACCCTTTCTTCGCAGACCGTACTGGATCACCTTCTACGGCTTCCAGCTTGTCATGCTCACCGCCGGCGCCTACCCCGTCTTCCGCGACCGCATCGACGGCCTCTGCTTCGGCGCCGAGGACACCGTCCTCAACACCATCTGGATCAGCCTGCTCGTCCTCGAGGCCTCGCTGATCTTCTACGCCACCTTCCACTTCCTCACCCGAGGCAGCCGCGCCGCCGCGAAGCCCAAGAAGGCCTAGACGCGCGCAGAGTGCCGACCCCCTGAACGATTGCGACGGCCGTTTCCACGCATCGCCACGACCCCCCGAGGAGTCGCTTGAACATTGTCCATATACAGCATAAAACACGGACCGTGTCAGCCGTCGGTCTACATGTATAAACTGTCCATTTTGATCTGGGCGCGGTTCATAGTCGGGACATGGCGAAAATATACATCCTAATACCCTTCAACTCGCCTGACTATGCTGTGTCTTCCACCCTTGACTTTACGAGCCGACCTCATCTCCAGCGGTTGGCCGGGCTTATTCAGAGATAGCCAGGAACCCAGTGCGAGACTACCCGGCCACTTCTGCGCAGTCGCCGCTATTAACACATCGGCTATCACGCGAGCTTCCCGACGGCGCCAAGTGATGATTCGATACAATCCCAGCAGCTTCTAGATTCGTTGGAGGGCATCTCTGTACACTTCATCGCTGCTGGGGGCAAGTTAGACGCACGATAATTTGCGTACCATTTCCCCTTGCAGGCTGCAGAAGCTCGGTGGTCGCAAACAGTGCTGTCTAGGTCAGCAAAGCCCCAAGGCCGGACTCTGCGATGGCCGCGAAATGAATATTGTTGCGATCTTACCTACGCCAGCTGTTATAAAGTACACTAACATTATCTAGACGCAGCAATTGCTTTCATTATCGATGGCCGTAGTTTCGTTGACGTCCACCGACATCTTACCGGCAAGCATCCAAGTCAAGCACTACCAAAGGAGATGGCGGGGTATCCAAGACCCTGGCGCGTCTCGGCGTTGACGCCTCGTCCGGGGTAAAATGGGGCGTGCAGCATGTCTAGCTTGGCGATACCCAACATTCTCTATCGCCGAAGCACAAGTCCACGATCAAGTCCATGGCCCAGCCCCCTAGGTCTCCTGTTTGTCTTTGCAAGGTTTGATGATCATCCGCAAGCTTCTCTCACAGGCCTTGAGGGCGTGAAGGATCGGTGGGCACCCGATCCAACGCTTGAGATGATGTTGCTGGAGCGTCCGAGTTGGGAGATAACAGCTCTCTGGAGACATATGGATTGTCAGCTAGATCAAACGCCAATCATACCCAGGGCAAATCTTGCTACCTCGTAGGTGCACACTGCGATGACACGGCGTTCACCATGGAAGGAGCTTGGAACGAGGCACGCTGATCTGCAGGAAAGAGCATGATTCCCGCAAAGAGGCTAGGGACTGGGCAGGCAACTGTCCGTGATGATCGTTCATCGTGGATTGAGCGACGATGTGGCCCGTCATCATATGAACGACCCCGCTTGAGAGTCACAGAGAAGTGCATAGCCAGGTCAATTCTGCGGCATCAACCACTTGCGGGCATCTGACCTCTGCATATGCACCAGCGACATCGAGAGCCCACGGCTTCCGAATTGGTACGCGTATCGAATTTGGACCCAGTGATGTCAGAGATGGGGTGTACGCTACTCATCGAGCGAGACACCCTTCGCGAATGCCCAAGGCTAACGCCCAAACTGCATCAACTTCGATGACTATGCCCATGGTCCTCAACACATCTCCCATGTACGCCAGTGCAATGGCGTCAACAATGTCTCTCTGTCTCCCTGTCATGCTAGGGGGCGACGAGCCTTGCTATCGCTTTCCTAGTCCGGTATGTTACTCAGGAGTACTCGAAGGATGTTTTCGGCTAATCTTGGGCAATACGTGTGCTGTGCTCTGTTGGCTCTCACCTTCCTCCAAGAGAGACGAATGACTGGTTTGACAGGACCGTTTGGTGTTCGACTCTCAACCTAACATAAGACCTCGCAGCCTGTATCGGCGTCCTCATCCGCACCATCTCCGACGCCCAGGCCTAAGCCTCCCACATTCGACTGCTGAGATCGCTGTCGAGGCAGGCCATACCACGCAATAGCTACCCCGATATCTCCCACTGGGGCGACGCCAACATGAAGGCGGCCGAGGGTCTACTGCAAGAAAGGCGGCATCGCAACCTCGAGTTGGAAGCGACGGACGATTCGCGAGTGGCTTGAATACCCGCTGCGGCGTCCTCCTGTCTCTGTCTACTTTCGACGACGGCAGCCTCGGATAGCTTCTTAAGGGTCCCACCGAGTTTGTCGACAATGCTTGGGCATGCAAGCTCGAGCTCATCCCCACGAAGCGTATCTGTGGCACGGTCGTGTAGAAGCTCAGCATAGTCGGCCAGCCCTCAGGCTGCGTCGTGCGTCGCAGAATGACGTGCTTTCGATATTAGAACCCTCAAGGGCCCATGTGGGGAACGGGAACGAGTGCATGTTGCGGCTCGGTGCGGCACAGTCGGCGTAGCCCTGGGATCGGCCGGTAGCCATCAGCTAACATGGAACCGCTTCACTGTCACCTTTGACGCGACATGGGTCGCTGAATCAGCACACTGTCCTGCACCGGCAGCTGGGTTTGCAACGTGAACCAAATGGACACGCGCACCCAGCGTGGCCAGAGATCTCACAGCGGCTGCACCAGCGTACTGGGCGCCAACAGGCTCGGATTGGTGAACGCGGGATGGCAAAGCGTTGCCGTACGAGACCACGGTCTCAGTCGGTTGGGCTGGATTGGCCCTGTTCCTGATGTCATGCCGTCGACCGAGGAGGAAAGGAACAAACATGTGACGTCGTCGCGGTGGTGGTTGGGCAGGGAACCTCTTCAGTTAGCGATGGTGGGATGAGGCGGTGTCAGGAGTTGGCGTCCAAACGGGAGACGAGAGTTCAGGTCCGTGGGATGAGCCCGGCCGTTCAGTGGCCGGATGTCCGGAACGCACCGGGAACACGTGTCGGTGTGACGAAGCCACGAACCAGTGCGACCTTCCTTCTTGTGCCGAGTCATTTTTAGATGTGTCTCCTGTGCTCCCGAGCGACGGGCGGCGACAGACAACGAGGCCTCGAAGAGGTCAAGCCAAACTCTTACGAAGTGCCGAGTGGCTTGCAAGGGCCTACGAGAACTCGCTCACCTTGTTGCATGTTTGTTCAGCTGAGAACGGATGACAAGCAACAAACGAATCATGGTACCGAGGAGAAGCAGATGTGGTGCTGATTGGGTTCCGGCTGTTTCGTGGAAAGGGTCGAAGCGGATGCTCACTCAGCCTGGATCAATCTCCATACATTCCTCCACTTTAGGCTCCCAAATTCGAGTCAATCTTTCACCAGGCCATTCCCATGTGGGTGGGTGGGTGAGATGGGAGCGCTGTGGGTCGCTAATTGGATTTCCGTTGCTGGACAGTGTCATGATCTCCCCATCCTCTCGGGGTAATTGACATAAGGAGTCCGGGAGTTGAAGTTTTTCTCCGACATGTCAGCAGGACAACATGCCAGCGGGTCATGTCAGACGGATCAGGCGAAGCAGAACAGACACCCGGACAGAAGAGATGGCCCGTCCAGAGCAAGCGAAGACGCCAAGAGCCGCCTGCCAAGGATGCGGCCCGCGCTCTGACGAGGGATTCCCTTCTCGACACAAACCTTGACGTCTGGTCTCGACGACTAGGCTCCCGCATTCATCCAGGTGCTGGGTGGTCATTGGGTTTCTGCAGATGCCCAGGGACATCTCAATTGAGTTGAATCCGAAACTCCGAAACGAGCGGCAAGAGAATGAAGATGAGGCAGACAAATAGGGGACTCGGCTGTGCGACAGGAACACACGACGACGTCTTTGCTTGTGTGCTCGATGGCATCTCCAATCCCCACACGGGCTGTGTGATCGGCTACACGGGAGACGCAATGGAGAAGCAAACAGCTCAGATCGAGTCCCTCTGTCGAGCGTCTGACGCGTTTTTGAAGGGTTCACCCGAACTGACGAAGACCAGAACAACCTCAACCCACACCATTTGACTTCACCGGCATGTCCACAACAACCAATATCCCTTAAACGGGAGCCTGGCCCTCCTGTGGGGCAGTGCGTGTTTCTACTTTTGGAAGAGCCGGTTGACGGCCTGTGTCACAGTGGCCAAGCCTCGCTCCGAACTCCCTCTGGAGTGTGGAAGATTGCTTTTCTTTGTACCACCACCATCGGGACGCCCTATCACTAGTCATCTTACCCGGTGCCATGGTCCAAATCCTGCTGCCTGTCAGGTGAGACGATCTCTGTGATGTCTGCCGTTGCTGTGTAGCCGCTGCTGGGCTGGGGCTGCGTCGAGCACAGCCAGGCCTGGGAGGCTAGGCCTACTTGCCATGTCATCCCGCCGGCGTCCCGTTGAATTTCTCTCTCTGTGTTACAGAAAAGGACCCCCATAGCCACTCAGTGATCTTGATTTCCCTTCTCTGCTGTATACTCCCCCCAGAGAACGCATGGCTTGGTGTGTTCCTCGTCCATTCTCCTGTCACCATCGTCATCGTTGTCACCCACAACAGCCGTCAGAATGTCCCTACCGAGCGTCCAACTCCCTCTGCTAGATGGCTATGAGGCAAACGACTCTCTAGATGAGTTTCAGCATCTACGCAGCAAGGGAAGGTCTGGAGTTACTCATAAGAGGAACTATTCCTGGGTCAAAGCCATCCTCGCCGCCATCCTCCTCCTCATCGGCATCGTTGTCTTCTTCTTCCCTGACGATACCCGTCACTATCTACATCTCCCACCTCCCTCCTCCGGTCACCACACGCCTACGCGCGACCACATCCAGGATATAATCACCTCGATCGTCGGCGAGTCCCCAGCCCAGCCGCCAAACTCTACCGATACCACCGCCGATCCCATTCCAAACTACGCCCACTTTGTCTACATCCTCAAAGACCCGAACGCCGACTTTCACTTCGAATTCAGCCACTACCTCTCCATATACGCCGCCACTCACCACTGGCGACCCGAAATCATCTACTTTCACACCAACGCTCGTCCTAAAGCCCTCGACCGCGCCCGCTCCGGCAAGTCCGGCCACTGGAACCGCCTCATCTTTGCTCTTCCGGGCCTCACCGTCCGCCAGGCTACTGTTCCCACCCACGCAGGCAACGGCGTCGCCATTGTCGGCATGGAGCATAAGTCGGACTTTGTCCGCGTCAAGGCCGTGCACGAGCTCGGCGGCGTCTACATAGACTGGGATGTACACGCGCTGCGCGACCTCACTGTGCTGCGGGAGGGCGGGTTCCAGGCCGTCGCTGGGCGGCAGGCCGAGGGAGACCTCAACAGCGGGACGTTCCTCGCAGCCAAGGGCAGCCGGCTGACGGAGCTGTGGATGGAGGGCATGAACGCCGCGTACGACGGGAAGTGGGAGACGCACAGCAACGGCGTGCTGACGGCCGTCGCGGAGCGTCTTGTGCGGGAGGAGGGCGAGGCCCTCATTGTCGAGCGCGAAGCGTTCGCTCCTGGCGGGTGGTCCACGGGGGATGTGGCCGCGCTGTTTGCGCCGCATGCGGGTGAGAAGTCGAACCTCGAGGGTAAAAGGCAGGGAGACAAACTGCCGGACTATGGGGAGGGGCCGGGAATGGTGGGCGAGGCGCCAATGTGGGCAAAGGACTGGTCGTACACGTACCTGCTACACGCCTTCCGGCCGGGCCGGGTGAGCCATAAGCCGTGGGGTTTTGAGGCCATCACGCCGCGGTACGTGCTGGAGAGGCAGAGCAACTTTGCGAGAGCAGTGTACCCTGTCGTTAAGGAGATGTATGACCGGAAGATCATCGAGATTGACGACCCACATGAAGGGTGAGGTCGATCAATTGGGTCGGAGGCATGAGCAAGGCTGAGAAGTTTATGAGCGTTATTCCATTGCATATACCCCTTTTCTAGAATTCATTGATGTTTAATCTGACTGAGGCGTACTTGAACACACTCTTGGAGAGTGCGCATGATCCAGCAGGCGATGAATAGAAACGCGACCACGCGAGGATGATGCGCTGTATGGATTACGAACCAAAGACTCACCGATGATACTTTTTCTGCTTCATGATCTGACCCTATCAGTCCTTGGTCAAATCTGTGAACTCTTGCGCCGTTACAGCAAACCAGGGCTTTCGTCTCTGTGCCTGAACAGCACTACTCCCAGGGGATTATTGCGTGGGAAACTGTATTACTAAAACCGATTTATCCTGAAAAGGAATAGTACTCTGTAGACTCCAATGAAAAAGAGCTTGAACTTCACGGAAACACTGACCTACCGAGTCAGGCTCACCTCAGGCTTCTCCCGACCTGACCGGTCACGCCAATCCATCACTGTACCATACGGAGAGGTCCGCTTGACGATGCCGCTACGGACAAGCTGCTGTGAGTCAAGATCGAAGCATGGTGCCTCAGCTGCAAAATTCTTGTCGCTGGTGTTGCAGAAAGGATGGACTGTCTTATCCGACATGTCGCAGAACAGCTGCTCCTTGGTGTTGGCAAAGTCCGGGCCCCGCGAGGAAGGGCTGCTGCAGAGATAGATAGCGCTGTTTCCGGTTAAGGAGTCAACGACGAGCTGTTTAAGAGGCAAACTCCGTCTGTGGATTTGCTTCTTTGTCAAGTCCTCGTCTTTCTTGTGGGATGGCGACGCGGGTGTCGTAATGTTGTCCATGCTGAGGGAAGGGGCCCAAATACGGCGTCCTGTGTCTGCAAAGACCTCCACAGATTTGCCCGACTTAGAACCTTTGATGCCATACCCAAGACCGGGAGTGGTCGTTGCGGGATCACCCGTCTTCTCCTCGGCAAGTTTGGTTTGACTCTCTCCCTTCTCCTTCTCATACTTCTTGCGCATGAGTGAACACTCAAGTCCGAGTGCCTCCTCGCGTTCGTGCTCCGCTTCATGCTCGCGCCAGTCGCGGGCTTCCTCCTTCTCCTTTTGCTTCCGAGCATTGTATTTTTCCCAATACTCCCTTTCCTTTCTCCTCTTCTCTTTTCCCTCCTTCAATCTACGCGCAGCGGCATCGAAATCTGGCTCACCGGGCTCCTCAAAACCCTCCTTATCCCATGGCTTGACGTACTTGGTGTGGTCCATTCGCTGAGGTCGGTTCTTCTTCCCGGCCGCCGGGTCAAATTCTTTGCCTTGTCTTAGTGCATGGGCTCGTTTCATGTTCGACTTGCGGATGAAGGAAGCCTCTTCCTTGGTCCAGGGGTCGCAAGTCTCATACTTCCAGTCTTGTCGAAGCTTGAACTCAACCCTGTCTGTAGGGAATTTGGTAAGGTCACGTTGGCCTGCCAATGTTCCGTTGCTCGCAGCGCTTGTCTGAGTATCTGTGTCGTTCTTTTGGCTTCTTGCTTCTTCCCACTCTTTCTGTCGCTTGCTGTCTCTCTCCCACCACTTTTGCTGGCTAAAAGAAAGAACTTTTTAGAATCCGTAATGTTGGGGTCCGGGAATCGACTTACTATCTGTAGCCAACAATGTTGGCAGTATAAATTTCGGGGTACCAGAAAGGTCTGAACACGGCGCCTTCGCGATTGCAAACCTTGCGGTGCAGTCCTGAGAGAGTGGGCAACTCATAATCGGAAGTCTTATCACCACTTGTTCCGGGCTTTTTCTTGGGCCTATAACTGGGCCAGTGAATCTGGAAGCCCGTGACTGGCTTTTCGTCGAGGTAAACGCTGCTCAACCACATGCATTTGGGTTCATAGCCCTCTATACCAATGATTCCCCGGCCGCGAAGCCCGCTGAAGTACCAGTCTTGTTGACATGCTTCAGCAATGTCGCCTGTCCAGATATAGTTTTCGTCATCAGCTCCGTGCAGCTTTACCCAAGCGAGGCACACCGCATTTGAACCGCCGTTGATCGTGGTGTAATGGACCGAATCATCACTGTACATGTTAGGATAAACCTTTTCCACTGTACCATGAGTTATTTTCTTCTTGGCACCCCATTGGTAGTCGCCAACCATGTCGCCAGTCTTGTTGAAGAGTATCCTGGGATAACATCAGCGAAGGTTCCCGCCGAGTGGGAAGACCGGGCGAGGGAGATCCAAACGCAACTCACATGTTTCCTAAGATTCCACCAGCGCCTGCGTTGACGACTTTGCCGCTCTTATCTGGCTGATCTAGGCCTACACCCAGTTCGATGTAGGTCATTTTCTCCAACATGCTTGCTGCAATTTTACGCCTGGCCCAACTCGTGGCCGCTTGTTCCGCTAACTCTAATCCTGCTAGTACAAAATGCAGGATGATACCAATAAAGGGCGGTCCCATGATGGAAATGGCGACTTGGAGGTTGTTGAAGTAGCGGTTTCGAGACAACGAGAGTAGCGAGGTTGACGTGCTGGCTTGCCAAAGTATGGCCGATTGCCACTTAGGTCGCTTGAGAGGCAAGATGGGTTGTGCTTGTGGGGAAGTCACCGAGTTTTCCCGTACACAAAAGAGACTGCTCTTCATTTTGTAGTCGTCCAACACTGTATCTCCGTTGTCCTTCCCAGGACCAGGATGATTAAACTTCGAGTCTAAGTTTTTGGCAGATATCAGAAACCGAAATTCGTGGACAAAGGAAGCACAGATCAACCTTAAAGCAAAACGCTTCACACTAGCGGAGAAATACTGTGTCACTTTGGGGATTGGGAGAAGGCTCCAATTCAAGGTACATTGATTCTTTTGATACTTTCTGCCCAAGGTAGGCAGTTTAACATGAAAGGCCTGACATTCAAAGTGTTTGCGGGGTGTAGCAATGCATCTGCAAGCCCAACCCTCAAGAACGCCTATCTACGCGTTATCTATCAGGGTCAATGGCTATTCATAGATAGCTACAGATCTCTGAACTGTATTGTGACTCTTGAAACCACAAACCCTATAGCCACGAAGCTTACAGCCACGAACCTAATGGTCACAACCTCTTTGGCCTCGTCGCCTTACATAACAGGAGACGGAATGGCCAAACATGAGGGTAAGCTGGCCAGTGCTCGGGAGTGGAGACCCCGAAGTGAGCCGAGCTCGGCTCAAATTTGTGGTTGACTAATCCGACTCTCGGCTTGCCCACCTAAGGCACCATACCCAAGACATGCCGCGGCCCCCAAACCCTGACTCTGAGGTCGCTTCGAGTTTATCATCGCGAATTACCGGAAGCCTCAGCAACGCCAAACTCATTGACCAACCCTCGGAAACAGCTGAAGTACAGGCCGAGATTAATGGCTACACATATGGATTCGCTAGGAAGCTCGCTACTGTACCGTAAGAATGGGCGCGCCCAGGCCTGCGAGCCATGCCGCAAGCGTAAGGTAGGCTGCGACCATGTCCAGCCCATCTGCACTCGGTGCAGAAAAGGGAAAGCTCCGGAAGCTTGCGAGTACATCGTGGAGAGTCCGACTCGGAAGCGCTCTCGTGCCGCATCTTCTCCGTCGCCTGTCGCCACCTCGCCCAAGATATCTCGGCAAGCTGGCCAAGCCGAGCCTCAGACCACTCGGCTCGTCTCGCCATCAACCACACCAGCAACAACGGTCACGACGTCTGTATCTCATCCGCTCAGAGATACAAGTGCTGCCTTTGGCTTCCAGACCCCGGATACGACCAGCCCTCAGCCCGCCCAGACAGCGCCTGGTTTCCTCGGTTTCACCTCGTTCAGCGGCATATATGATGAAGCACGCAGTAACCTCTCTCTTCTCCACCCACAAACAGTCACCCTGTCTTTGGATGTCAACACCCACAAGGACCCGAAGGATATGCGACGAAGCCAGATACTGACGCCCGCAGTTCTGGAGACCTGTTTGACTGTTCTTCGGTATATACCAGACGAGAAACGAGGCAGAGCGCTCTTCAAAGCCCATTACAATCTTTGTGACGGCTGGACCCAGCCAGTCGCCAGGAAAACCCTCGACTCTCTCTATGAAACGTTCGGCTCATATTTTGACGCCAGCCGCGACGATATCAAATTGGCCAAGCTTGCCCACATCATCTGCGAGAACACAAGGAAGCCCTTCTCCGAAAATGAGCGCGATCCCTTGAAGTGGACTGCCCAGTTCTCAGGCCACAACCTCAGATGGGAAACCTTGGGTGTTCTGTTCACCTACTGGAGGCTGGGAGCCATTGTGCAAGACTTCACCCAGCAGTCATTCGGCCCGGTCGTCGGCTCGATGAGTTGCGACTTTGGAAGCAAACACCAAATGCATCAGCAGTGTTTGAAGAACTGTGCCGAGCTGGCACGGGCGCACTCAGTGTCTGGGAACACCATGTTGTTGTACGTGTTCTTTAAAAGGATGATTCTCGAATCTGTGTCATCTGGTGATGCAAGTAAGTCTGCTCTGTCGACCCATTCTTCGAATACTTCCGCTGACAAGCACGGCTGTGCAGGTCTGTCTTGCTGGCAATATCACGCCGAGAGCGTTTCTCTTATGACGTTCCTTGGCCTGCATGCTGAGACCAATACCGAACCTTACATCCCATCACTAGCTTCTGAAACCCGTCGTCGGCTGTTCTATTGCGTTTATAACATCGACAAAGTCGTCTCGTCCTTTGTGGGCAGACCGCCCATGATTAGCCGAAGATACTTTACGACACCACCGCCCCTTGACCTGAAAGACGAATACTTGTTGGCTGACCATGCAACATTGATGCAGGGAGTGGCGGCGTTGGACTCGAATGGGTGGAACACCGACGGAGCCATGTATGCTACGACCATGATTCGAGCACGCGTGAAAATGGCCAGCATCCGTGACGAGATCATGGAAATCTCCATGGGGAATGGCACCACTTCGGTACACACATTACTGTGAGCCATGAACAGTGTTCGCTACATCTTCACGTACACTAACTCGATTCAAGGGATATCAAGGCTCAGCAGATGGCGATCTGGACCAGCTTCCCCGACGTTTTGATCCTAAATCCCGGCGACATCAAGGACTCAAGTCTTGAGATGGCCACAATCTATTCCCGGATCATCATACGCCTCGAGCACCTCCAGAACTTGTTTTTCCTGGAAAGATTGCTGGTTCGCCGCGGGCATAACAGCAATGGCGAGCTTCTTTCAGTCAGCTTTGAGATGGTTTCTACGACGCTGATGACCTGGACAAATATGGACCGTTTGGGTATAGTTCAGTCAGATCTCAAATGGCTCGTAAGTCTTCTTGGACCAGCTGGATTCCACACAGGCTCCAGCATGTACAGCAAACGGCTGACTGACGCAACGTAGGTCATGGCCTTTGCCGCCCCCGGAGGCGGCATTCTCTGTCTTGAGCTCCTGAAGCCGACTCTACGCGGAACCCACCCCGAAAACCCTAGCATCGACCGCTCCCGAATCGTGCAGAAGCTCAGTCTCCTGGTTGGCTTCCTCGACTGGGTTGGAGACGAGGCCCCCAACGGTGACCTTTGCGCGCATTGCAAGACCGTGGTGCAGCATGTCCTCGATCAGACGCTGAACCCGCCGCCGGAAGGCGCTCCGGGACTGGAGATGGCGGACTGGGACTTTTCGACGCAGATGGACTTCAATTTTGAACTGCTGGATACTTTTGACTGGTTGAGGCCGGAAAACCTTGCAGTTCCGTAGATACCCATTCTTGTGTGAACAGAAGAGCTTAAATGAAACGCTACCTAAAATCCTCCCTGCTGTAATTTATTGTATGTAGAAGGGTATTCAAGACTAAGGAAAGATGTTCGCTACTCTCTGCTCGTTCGATTTTGACCAAATGATCCTGTCAGGTTCATTGTTTTTGGATGCCGTGCGGTTTAAACGAGCATGGCTAACCCTCGTCCGGCTGCCCCCGAGCGTGCGACAGAGAAGATGCTACTTTTTAAAGACTCGGATACTAAAATGGGTCAACCACTCGACAATTCTCATTATAAAGGCTTCCAGAGCGTTTCCGCACTAATCTTGACCCAGAGTCCTCGATCTCCGGTTCTTCTATGGCGTACATCTTACCCAGGCCGCTTCCCAGGGGACTCATCACGCGACGCATGACACCTGTGAGATAGGTCGACCAAAATGGCGGGAAGGCCCACAGTGGACATGGTTTATGAATCAGGGCACTTTGGCTTCGATCATATGCCGGGACCCATCCATTGCGGTGAATATCAAGGGTCTTGCGACCAAGCAATCGCAGGCGCCGGCATCACGCCCTCAGAAGCTCGAATTTAATAGGACGTTCGAGTCAGACGAGTAAATATCCCTACGTTCCACACTATGTGCAATCGCAATCAGATAAATGTCCGGGTCAAGCGTGTGAACCCCGCAACCTGCCCCGGCGGTCCTTGCCAAATCCAGGTCACACCGCCGTGGACCTGTCCTACGACCGTGAACCCATCCCCAAACGCATTATCACTCACATGGTGCCAAGCAGTCAACCCATGGCAGGAATGGACTTTAAGTACCGCGGAGGGTATGGAGAGTGACTTGGCCGCTTGTGATCACCACTGTCTCATTCATCCTTCGTCGTGCTTCAACGTGGCCGACTTTTCGTCAAAATGAAGTGGTCCTCCCTCATCGCACCGCTGGTGCTTCTCAATGCTGGGATCATTTCCGCGCAGAGCACTCAAGCCGTTCGCGCCGTCACTTTCAACATCCGCTACGATGCTGGGTCTCGCCAAGAAGGCGAGCAACCTTGGTGGGACGTCTTTTGTTGGATCACTGCGTCGCGCTGCCGCCACCCGCACGTCGTCAACCAACTGTCTCAGATCGCGGCCGGCGCTCCAGCTGGTGCTGTCACTGTCATCGGCCTACAGGAGGTTTTGAACAACCAATTGAACGATATAAAGAGCGGCCTTGGCTCAAGTTGGTCACACGTCGGCGTCGCGCGAGATGATGGCCGCACCAGCGGCGAATACTCGCCCATCTTGTACCAACCGGCTGCTTTACGCCTCCTCTACTCCGAGACCAAATGGCTTTCGACAACCCCGGATGTAGTATCCTACGGATGGGGTGCGGATACCAGGCGCATCGTTACTATCGCCGTTTTTGAGTCCGTCACCACCGGCAAGCGCTTCATTCATGCCAACACGCATCTGGACCACATCAGTTCCCAGGCCCGCGTCGAGGGTATTCGT
Organism: Verticillium albo-atrum; assembly: GCA_002851705.1. Taxonomy (NCBI): domain Eukaryota; kingdom Fungi; phylum Ascomycota; class Sordariomycetes; order Glomerellales; family Plectosphaerellaceae; genus Verticillium; species Verticillium albo-atrum. The sequence continues at coordinate 458,202 of NMXJ01000007.1, forward strand.
GTCGTTCTTGCAAGGATTCAGGCCACCCAGCTCGTCTGGGGTCCCCTTGGCGTCTCGATCACAGGAGACTTCAACTCACAGCCGGGAGGCGACGCCTATCAGACCCTTCTCAACAGCGGTTACGCCCAAGACCTGTACAACTTGGCGACCCCAGCACAGAGAATTGGGCCTTACGGCAACACCTACACTGGATTTACCTCCAGCACGCCGACGAGCCGCATCGACTTCATCTGGCTTGGACCGGTGGCAGACAAGAGATACTCGGTTCAGCGGTACGAGATCCTGAGCAACCAAGCAAGCGGCATCTTCTTCAGTGACCACAGGGCAGTTGTGGGAGATGTCACGCTTCTTTAATAGGGGAATTGAGAGTCTTTTGTCCCTTTGGCTGTGGAGAGATCAAGTTGAACTCACCAGGGGTGACCGTAAGGGATAGCACCTCGACGTGGCACGAATTCTCGTTTTGCTCAGGCCCTACTGTGGCAACGTCTCATGCACAAGGGTCTTTTCAAACTGTTCAGGTAACGAACACTACTTATATTGCTCAAGAGGCCGTACAAACTTTCTGTTGCGACAATGGAGTCACCAAGTGTAGCAGGAAACGCCACAGGGTACTCGTAATGAACAAAAAATGGTCGTCTACGACATGTCATCTAGGTGTCCACCATCTTTGCTGTTTGATCTCTCATCGCGAAACTAAACAAGAAATCCCACATTGGCACGGTCCGGAGCCGGTAGAGGCGCCACTTCTACCTCATGCTCCTCACCCGCAGATACGAAACGGCGGTGAAAATGAGCAGCGGGTGACCAGGTATTTGAATCAAACTCAACGTTTTACGGCAGCGACAAAAGTGTAGGGTGTCTGCTCTAGCTCAGACTTTTCGTAGACATCGACAATGGCCCCTTCATCCCAGTTGCAGAAACCGGGGAGCCAGTGGTGCCGGCCGCGCTGCCAAACGTGCCTAACCACAAACTTGGAACTGGATATGGGCGGGCAGGATGGGTTCGTATTGGTGCTCCCGCTCCCGCTGCCGGTGATCTCATTGCGACAGCTACTTCGAGATCAGAGCCGGTGTAAATTTTTACGTTATGTTAGTCTCGTGAAAGCCAAGTGTTCGGCGCAAAGTCCGAAGCCTCACCTCCACTACTAAGGGGTCGGAAAGGAATGGTAGTTCTAAGGGGAAGCCCGCCTAAATCTGACACATTCAGCGCGGGGAAACGATTTATCGATTTCTTTGCTAACAACATTCTAATTGGACGGGTAATTGAATATGAAAATCTATATGCGTAGCGGCTAACTTGGATTTCCTGGCAAAACATGGTATTGATAACGAACGTGATAATGAGATAAATGGAATGACATGCTCTAAGAAGGAGGAGCATCAACCTCGTCAATACGAAGCTGCAGAGCGAGGGAATCGGCGCCCTCGTAACGCCCCTTTTGGGTCCAGGTGAACTTCTCGCCGCTCTTCGATTTTGCCTCAAAGGTAGCGACGATGTCAACGTCGATCTTGAACATAGTGAAGAACGATGTTCCAACGCAGAATTTCCCTGCGGGGCACTTCAGGTTGATGGTGCCAGAGTTTGTGACGGTCTCGCTCTCCAGATCTTGCTCAGCCTGTGCTATAGGTTAGAATTGGAAGGGATGTATTAGGGAGGAAAAGAAGACTTACGATGCCGCCCGAAATCCCCCAAGTGGTGGATGCGCTGACAGAGCCTGATGTCAGGAAGGGAATTCCCGCGCTGCCACTGATGGTGACCGTGGCGCCAATGTTCCAGCCGAAGTTGGTAGTCAGAGAATGCTGCTTGTTGATCGCCGCCGTAGTCTGAAGGTTTGTGCTCTGCTCGACGGTAGAGTTACGGTTGTCGATGGTCTGGGATCCGATGGTGACGGTTTGGCCCGGGCCTGAAGGAAGAACGTTGTCCGTGAATCCCGAGTAGTCAATGTTGACGACTGCCACAGACTGGATTTCGTCAAGAAAGTCGAAACCCATAGATCCAAAAACGCCCGAGGGGCAGGACACTCCACGAATACGGCCTAGCACTCCGGAGCCGACAGGCACTTTCACCCCAGCAACGCTCTCAGCGCCGATCATCGTCATAGCTGAGTAGGTGCGTCCAGCAGTGGTGGTGAAGTTGAAACCGGTGAACTGTCGGTCCGTAGGGAAGACAAAGAACTCGGTAATGCGCTCGTCAAATCTGAACACGAACTCTCCGGCATCGTCGCCCTGTTCTCTCTACCATAACTGTTAGCGCCTTCATGCACGTCAACCTTGTATTTTCGCATCTTACCACACTCTGGATGTCGGTAGTCTCTCCGTTGATGCTTGTGGCCTTGACGGACCTCATGTTGCTTGAACCTGTCCAAAAATGGACGGTTTGAATGGGACCAGCCATGGTGACGGTCGTGACTTCTTCAGGATTGCATGCAACCAGGGGGTCACCGACGTCAATCGTGACGAGGGCGTCGCTAACTCCCGTGGTAAGAGCCAGAGGTGCGTCTTGGCGAACATTGAGTTGGGGAGCTTCGGTAGCAGATGGTCCGTCAGCACTGAGCGAACTCAGCAGATCCTTGATACCAGCATCGTCCAGAACACCGTGCTCAACGACGATGGGCTCGATATTGGCAAAAGATGGCGTGTCAGTTGTGAGCTGTCGCGCAGCAGCTGCAACCGGGGATGAGTGGACGAAGGCAGCGAAGAGCGGGCTTGCCAAAAGGCCGCTGACGAAGAGCGAAGGAGGTGACATTGTAAAGAGTGAGGTTGTTCAAACTTGTTGGATAAAAAGAAAGTAGAGCGACAGTGGAAAAGACTGGAAGTTTGGGTGATCAAGATCAGAGAATGACAGTGTGTGTAGAGCGGCTGATGATGATGGAAGCAATGTTGCGGCGTCTCATTGCGCATCTTTATAACCCAGCACCTGTAGATGGCTTCTTCCTATGTCTTCACAACAGTAAGGCCAAGGAAATGCAAGTCATGTCTATCTGCAGGTCTGCCGGTTCATCCACCAGCTGCAGGGGTTTGAAACCGTCCGCAATAGGAGGGACGGCTTGGCAAGAACCTTGGTAAGCTTACGATAGCCCTGTGATCGGGAGACCCGAGAAGGATGAACCTTATTCTGTCTTTACAGCCTCGACCAACAGGGCATAGTGCTCAGAACAGGTGCTGTGCCCCCTAGCATCTGGCGACTCAGCGACAGGCCACACTGCACGGGTCCTGCCGTGCTAGGTCCACTCGCTACTAGCGCTCAGATGATCTTGTCAGAAGGAGAAGCCGTGCAATACGACCCCATCCGAGCTCCCTGCAAGGCATGATCCGCGAACGGTAACGCTCAGGCCCTAGAGCAGCCAAGATCTGGACCTGATCAGGCCACCGCAAGCCCCGTTCTCGAAAGTACCGGCATCGACCCTGCAAATGCGTCTTGAGATGTCAAGAAGCATTCGTCAACGAAGACAGAATTAAGGACATGGGCGCCTTAATATGGGTTGGGCCTATCAAGTGTCGCCAAGCGGGATTTAGGGCCGAATATGGACCTTCACGCTGCTCAAAATAACTGTACAAGGTAGGCCCAGCTGGCAGGGCTAGTTGAGCAAGCCAGCTAGACATGATGATGACCTCTCATTTAGTAGTCTCGAGGTCAGGACGACAATGTTCTCTCAATGATTCCCGCTACAGAACAATGGCTACCTGGAAAGAACACCGAACACACCACTGATACTTAGCACCCCGATTGGTAGGAGAGTCGTTGATCCGAATGTAATTGCCTAGTTGTGTCGCTTCAACGTAGTTTGGGGCAGGAGCAAACTACTTGTCGAGTCGACTTGGTCACGGACTGCCCGATGATCACGAGCGCAGAAGTGGTGTTCGCGTTATCAGCGGCTCGCGATCGTCTGAACCCGAGTCAGTGGTTGAAATTGGGGTGAACGCCAGGTTCATGCGAACTCTTTGTTGGGCCCATTCAGCTGGTAGGGATGTGCTTGTATGATCGGCGTCTTACCGTCGGTTAGATTCCCTCGTACTCCCCCCTTTCCCCTTACCCACCCACCCTCGATGTGTGTACGCGTCCACGCTGCGTGCGAACACTTTGGTTAACCGCGACAGAAAACGCGGCAGGACATTGGTCCGACGCCCTGTGACCCAAACCATTGCCAAGCCTGCACAGTCCTGAAATTGATCTCATGCGAACTGCCAAGACGACGCCCAGCCGTTGAACAGGAGCGCCACGCGTCACCAGTATAGCCTCACATGTTGGGCGCGATTAGCAAAGCAGTCAAAAGATTACAATCAAGTATGAAAGTAATATCTCGAGAAGCGTCTAGTCTAGTTTGGACAGGACAGCGGTTTTGGACAGGATGCAGACGCGGGAATCCCTTGACTATTGGGGATACGATCCATATCGTGCCATTTGTCGAGGAAGCATTCAAGCTGTTCCAGCCGATTGAGTAGTTCGGGACTGCCGGACAACAACCAAAAGCCAAGGAAAGGTCTAATTATCCCCCGACTCTGAATCATCATCCCGACCTTCATGATTCCCAACCTTCTACTTTCCCTCCATCTCTTTCCCCTTGTCGCGCACATGAAACTTGGGAACATCGCTGGCCCCGAGATGTACATGAATGGTGCTGGTTGACGAGTGCCCAAGCCGGACCAGTTTGTTTCTGGATCCCAGCGACTTTCTGTCCTTGACTCGACTTCACACGATAGCTTCATCAAAGAGGTCTCGGCAGTGAAGCAGCCGCTGCTACCGAGCTCGGGAGTTGCCCTGTGCCAAGCGATTCGGGAGTGCGGCACTCCAACTGCTCCCTCTCCCAGGCATAAGCTGGGCAAAGCGCATCTGTGCTCACATCGTCCCATTTAAGCACAGGACTGTGGAAAGCTTTCCCTTGAGCGTTTTGTAAGAGACTTTCTGCGTCCCCGTGGTCCAGGATCAGTCCCCGGGCCCGAAGCACTTGCTGACGGATCATTGCCACCCATACTAGAACCATCCATCTTAAGAACAGACAACATCATAGAATGAATGGAATGGGGTACCAAATTTGGGTCCCGAGGACTGGTGCCCATTGTATGAGGAGCTGCTTGTGGTACCTGCGTGGAGGCTTGTACTTTTACTTTTAGACACGCTCGGCAATCAGGCTAGGGACTGGTAGAATGAGCGAGTCTAGGAGAGATTACTTGTCCGTGAGCAAGGAGAATGGGATCAATTTACGGTCCCGAAGCAAGTACAGGCTTGGTATCCGAAAGGCCGAAGAAGGGAATCCTAAGTTCGTTCTCAGGTAACCTAGCTGTTTGATCATGTGGTTTATCCCCATAGAGACGTGTTTCTGGCAGTTCCTCACAAGGGCCAAATATTAATTATATTCATCAACACCAGATGATGAGACCAAGCCGTGTTATGATTTGGAGCAAACAGCCAAGTGCCCTGGTGATAGATTGGGGCGTATTCTGACCGATTTGGGATAAAATCTTTGAATTTCAACGAGGTTAAGCTGAGAGCGGCCATTCTATTGCGATGTCATCGTTTAGGAGTGCGTGGCCTCGTGATGTGCACCTGGTTGAATCGCCAGACGACGAACAAGCTTGGAGGCACCAATAATGAGGAATTACTCTCTTTAGGAAAGTTGTAGAGCTCAGAGGTTCAACCATTCGATTTCAGACACCGGTTCCTGGATTCGAAGCCATTGATGTAGAAATAGCATAAATCTGACCAATGCTTGTCCCCTTCAGGCCGCTATGCAATCGAACAGCATTTTCGTCATCGGACCATTGCTGAAGTGGCCTTTGGACTTTTCGGCTATCGCCTTAGACTGTAAGATGAATGTGACCATTGGACGGTCCTGGTGTCATGTTGCGTCGCACATGCCAAAAGCGCGTAGCTCGATCTCCTGTCTGCTGCAGATGGGTGATCGAACCGGCACCTTCCGCAAGGAATAGTTGGGTGGGTAGACGTGTTGAACTGGTGGGTGAAAGGACCTTGATGGCCGTAGCTCAAGTCCTCAAGGTTTTCCAAAAATACCCGTAATCGGTCGTCAACCATTTCGCCAGCGCATATTGTGGTGAAAAGTCTCACAGGGTGGAGCGATTGGTCTGCGAGAATTCCAAGGCAACACACCTCTTCGCGATGGTGGATGAGAAGCTTCGCGAAAGATAAGGCAAGTCCTGCTGAATTCGGCCACCTGTATGTACAGGTGCGCTGGTAAGGGCCGAGGCTCGGCCATAGCGGAAGGTTCCGAATTACAGCGTCAGAGGCACCTGTAGTGCGATCCCCCACAGGCTTGCGCAATAGCCGCTGGGGTTCGATATCAGGGGATCGACCGGCAGCGAACTGCCGGCGAATAAGCTCTTCAGCTGCCTCTTTGGGCAAGACGCGATGGTGTCACTAGGGAGCTTCCGCCCTTGGCAAGATCACCTGTGACACTGTTGCAGTGCACCGGCTAGTCCCCGACGTGGCTGATATCACCTGCCGCTTTTCGCCCTGAACCCGCGATGCGTACATGCAGAACCCGAATATCCCGCTCACAGAACCGTGGCATGAACGACATCACAATCATGACCTCTTTCCCCTATAAAGGGATAGATCTCAGGGCCTTCTTTCTTCCAAGACTGCCCTTGGACTGCACCGGAAAGAAGCCTCGTTCATTTAGCATTGATTCTTTGTCGCCGTCATCATGAAGGCCACCGTCCTGTCCGCGCTCGCGCTTCTCCCTCTGGCCTTGACTTCGGCTGTTCCCAAGTCGAAGAAGATTGACTACTCTGGTTTCAAGGGCATCCGTATTACCCTGCCAGAGGATGTCGAGGACGCCAGGCACCAGATCAACAAGCTGGCCGCCAGTGTCTTGAACCCTGGTGCCCAGGACAACCTCGACATTGTCGTTTCCCCCGAGAACCTCGATGCCATTACCGAGCTCGCTGCCAACACTACCATCCTCGTGGAGGACATTGGTGCTGCTTTCGCTGAGGAAGACGTGGCCACTCTCTACGCTGGTAGGTTATCGCGCCCACTTTGATGAGAAAGTCCTGATATCTAACAACGTGCTTAGTCCCCAGCGAATCGTGGTTCACTGCTTACCACAGCTATGCCGACCACCTGACGTTCTTGAACGATCTCCAGGGTAGCTTCCCGACCCAGTCCGAGATCTTCACTACCGGATCCTCTTTCCAGGGTCGTGCTCTGACGGGCATCCACATCTGGGGCAGCGGCGGAAAGGGATCCAAGCCGGCCGTCATTTTCCACGGCACCGTCCACGCGCGCGAGTGGATTAGCTCCATGGTACGAATGCCGATTTGGAAGATATGATCATTGCTGATGAGACTTGGGACAGACCACTCAGTACACGGCATACCAGCTTCTGACCAAGTACAGCTCTGATGCGGCCATCAAGGCTGTCGTCGACAAGTTCGACTTCTACATTATTCCGGTCCTGAACCCTGACGGTAAGCAATCTCCTGCCGGTGTGGTGTACTCGCCAAGAACATGGCCTAATCCTTTGCAGGCTTTGTCTACACGCAAACCACCAACCGTCTCTGGCGCAAGAACCGCCAGACTCTGAGTGGAAGCACTTGTGTTGGACGCGACCCCAACCGCAACTGGCCCTACAAGTGGGAGCTGACGGGAGGCGCCTCCACCAACCCCTGCGATGAGACGTTCAAGGGCCGCGCTGCCGCCGATGCCCCCGAGATCCGGGGTGCCAAGGCGCAGGTCGACCAGCTGAGCAGCGGCAATGGCATTAGGTTCTACATCGACTTCCACTCGTACGGCCAGTACATCCTCTGGCGTAAGTCATCCTCCTTGGACCCCGCAGTGCCATAGTAGGATTCTCGAGAACTATTGACTGACTCTTCCACTAGCCTACGGATACAGCTGCTCGGTCGTTGCTCCCGATGATGCTGCCCTGCAGACCATGGCTTCGCGCGGCGCGACCGCCATCCGCGGAGTCTCTGGTACCTCCTACACCATCGGTAATGCTTGCCGTGCTCTGTATGCCACCACTGGTGACAGCACTGACTACATCCACGGCGTTGCCAAGTCAACCTACACCTACACGCTGGAGCTTCGCGACAAGGGTACCTACGGCTTCTCCCTTCCCGCCAGCCAGATCCAGCCCACTGTCCGCGAGACTTGGGCTGGTGTCCTCGCCATGCTTCGCGCTGCGTAAAGCTGCCGGCCATGGCCACGATTATATGTAACTAGCCCAATGTGCGAACGGTTGGGGGTTCACTCGAAAATCTAGCTCGAGCATCTTGCTATCTAGCAAAAGTTATTTACTTGTATCTCTCATCTTACGCTGTGGCAAGGAAACCCAGCACCGCACAGATAGCCTCATAATCTGGCGTGCATGCTGATACTGTGAATTATTACGCAACCATCGCGGAGTCACGCGGTTGGTGAATTTTGCAGTCTATTGATGAAGGCCTGGCACTTCGGTCGGAACGCGGCAAGAAGGAAATACAGTTGGCACCCGGAATTTTGGGGAAATAACGGGCACTAGCAGGCAGAGCGTGGATGAAGACAGTGTGACTATAGGGTTGCAAAATCACCCGGTGATTTTATTGTGAGGTTTACGGTGACGACGAATATCGACGTCACATGACAGTGTAAATCGTGGGCTCTGTTGCAGATACAGGCGACCAAGCGAGAGCTTCCTCCTTCAAAGGTGTGTTCGGGAGTTGCTGTATGGCGTCTCTGCTGTCGCGTATCTACTCTTCGCGCACGATATCATCCTTCTCCCCAAGGACCGTCTTGGCGGTCTTCTTGGCCTCCGCCATTTCCTCGTTCTCTGCAAGATACGTTAGCGAGAGCCGCAGCAGGAGACATTCCGGAACTTACTCTTGCGAAGATTGACCATGGGGATGTTTCGGAGGTAGAGCTTGCAGTGCTTGTTGCTCATGCCAATCTTGCGAGGGGAGCGCTCGACCTGGTCGAAACCGATAGCGTAAGACTCGCTGAAGCCATTGCTGTACTTCTTCGATATCTCTGTTGGGGTGCTTAGAAACGAACAGTCGAAACAACCAGAGCGTGGTTACATACCGATGGGGGTGACGTGGCAGCGAGTTCCAACTTTGCGATCATGGGCAGCCTTGGCGCGACGCTTCTGAGCGCCAACACGACGCTGCTTGTGACTCTGATGAGCAGGCTTACGGTGCTTGTTGTAGACCTTGATCGTGGCCTTCATGATGGTGGCAGAAGACGGCTTCTGGTCCTCAGACTTCTTCTCCGGCTCGAGAAGCTCGGTGTCGTTGGTGACGCTGGGCTGGTTGGACTCCATATCGATGGTGGTGGGATGTGATGACTACGGGGGATGGATGTAGAGAAGGAGTAAAGAATTGGAAGCAGTTGCCCACAGTTGAGTCTCTTATATTTATTCAGCTTCAGCCGCGCGCCGTACGTGAGAGATACCGGAGGAAGAGATTTGCAAATTGCGGGACAGAAGATTGTCTTTCTTTGTGCAGTTGACCTACGATGAACGAGGCCGGCAAGATGGCCGGGTGACTCAACTTTTCAAAAGCTTGGAGCGATGGGCTCTTCGTAGACTGCGATACATGTGGTGCATTGGTAGCATATGTTAAGTCCCTTCCAAACTGACTACGCTAACCAGACGATACGGCATGAAAGCCCGGAAAGTACAAACATGGGCCAACTTTGGGCCTTTGAGGCTGACCTTCCATCATATTCGGCCTTCTGCAGATATGTCTTGGAGGCTTCCTTTGCTGGATGAGGAGTACCAAGGCATGAGACATCGCTATGATTGGCACCGAGCTTGTCCTTTGATATACCAACATGCGTCAAGCACGGGACTAAAGCTTGGGTTACTCACAATGTGGTTGGGTCTGTTCGAAAGAACCGAGATAGGGAGTTTGGCCCTGCGATGTTTGACGTGACGATCTTTGTCGACGCAATGACCATGGCTTGGTGATGACCATTGAGCCAGTTCATCAATACAACAGGCATCTGCATCACGAGGAAGGGAACAAATAAGAGAATGTTCGTCTCAGATAGCCCGTTCATGCAGACTAGAGCATGTGTTATGAATTGCCGACTGCGACAAACACATGCACTCCCCAGACCATTTCCACATGTCGGCTATGCGTGGGCCACCGACGCTGAACTTCAACCCCCAAACGTTGACCTGGCCATTAGGTACAGGTAGAATAGACTATGGGCGAAAGAAAGTCCAATGCTCAATACACTATACTGTACTCAGGCCTGTAGATTCGCAATGTCTCGCGGCTGACCATCGTGGGTTCGGCTCTACGTGGCACTCTTTAGCCGGCAAACCAATGCGACACGACCCTTTAGACAATCTGACCCAAGACTTGCGAGCCGTTACATCCTCAATCTCAGGCTTCTGAAAAGACCCAGGGGTTTCCACTCGACACCATGACCCGCATGTCCTTTTTAGTCGAAATGCCGTCGTCTCACTGGTCGTCGTCGAGCCGATCTCCGGATCTCCGAGGGAAGGTCGAGAGAGTTGTGGTGACCAACGCCAATCTGACTCAGCTGTATGCTCACTCACTGCCGACGACCCGTTTCCCCGCACTCATAAGCTCATCACCTTCGCCTGGCTTCGGCTATCTCATCACTCGAACCTTTTGAAGAGCCTCTCCCACGAGTCACGGCTCTCGATCTTCCAAGGATCGACATCATACCTTTCTTCTGCCACATTGAAAGACAACACCACACCACAAAGTCCCGCCATGCCGCCATCCAAGCTCTTCCCGTGGTTCCCCCACCTGGGGTCGCCCATCATCATCAACGCCCCCATGATGATTACCGCGAACGCTGCCCTCGCAACCGAAGTCTCCAAAGCCGGTGGCCTTGGTACGTAACCTTCTTCTTCCCCAGATTCTCCCTTCCTGACGTAGCCCCAGGCTTCATCGGCGCCGGGTTCGACCTCTCCGCATCATCCGTCGAAAAGGGCCAGCTCAAAGACCTCTCCACCGGCCTCACAGAAGCTCGCGTGCGTCTCAACTTACCCCCGACCGCAACTCTCCCCCTGGGTGTCGGCTTCATCACCGCCCACGAGACGGCTCCGCTCTTTGCGGCCAACGCCCTCCCCATCCTACAGCGCCACCACGTCGCCGCCGCATGGCTCTTCGCGCCGCATCCCGAGACGAAGCCGCACTCGGCCATTATCTCCGCGCTGCACGAGGCGGGCATCAAGGTTTTCGTTCAGGTCGGCAACGTCGCTGCTGCGCGGGAGGCCGTCAAGGATGGCGCGGACGTGCTCGTCGCGCAGGGCGTCGACGCGGGCGGCCACCAGTTTGAGCGTGGGTGCGGCGTCGTGGCCCTCGTCCCAGAAGTTCGCGCCCTGCTGGCGACGGAGTTCCCGGACCGGGAGGTGGCAGTCGTCGCGGCTGGAGGAATCGTCGAGGCCAGCGGCGTTGCGGCTGCGTTGGCGTTGGGAGCCGAGGGTGTGGTCATGGGCACGAGGTTCATCGCGACGCCGGAGGCCGGCTTTACGGAGGAGTACAAGGCTCTGGTGGTCAAGACGACGGACGGTGGTTTGAGTACCTGGAAGACGCCGTTTCATGACCAGCTGGTCTCGAGTGCACTATGGAAGGCTGGATTTGACGGGCGTGCCATCGTGGGTGATATTCATCGCGAGCATATGAAGGGCGGCGTGACTGTGGAGGAGAGCCGCGAGAGGCTGAAGACGGGATGGGGCGAGGAGGAGTCGAAAGCCATGATCGGAAAGTGGGCAGGTGCGGGTGTTGGACTGGTCAGGGAGGTGAAACCCGCTGGGGATGTTGTCTCTGAAGTTAGGGACGGAGCGAGGAAGATTCTTCGTGAGCTCGCAGAGGGGCTGTAAGATACATGTAGATTAGGTCCCACCTACTCCCGAGGCTTGCTGTTGTCGGCCTGACAGATGCTTATGTTTCTAAGAAAACAAACTTTATTCAGAGAATGTTCGTGCCGTGTGTTACTGAAACCATGTGCTGACAGAAAGCCAGTTATGTATCCAGGCGACCGAGGTACAAACATGTAACATACCAAGCGACGATGGTCAACAAGATCGCATCGAATGAGCGTCAACGTTTAATGAATATTTGTTCATGTCGGTCGTAATCCGAAAAAGAGCCCGATACTTCATCGTCCAATTTAAGATTGAAACCCAGACGAATTGTCGCCTTCCTTGCTTCCTAAAATGACAAACTGCTTTTTCCAGCGCTAAGAATAGTTTCAAGGACATCCCAAAAGACGACGCGCTCCCGTCAAGTAGGTGTATAGGCACAAAAACATCTTCAGTTCTCAAACTCGCCTGCAAATAGCGGCTCGCCAGGCTCCCCGTTCATCATATTCCAGACCTCCCGCGGCTCCAAGGGCAGGTCCCTCTCCTTCTTGCCGCCCTCCTTTGCCACCTTAATTTCCTCGAGCGCGTTCTCTCTCTCAAGCGCGACTGTGAATGTTAGCATCGAATCAATATTGTCGAGAGGCTCTTGAAACTTACCATGCAGGAAGACGGCAGTGCGCTTGCCTGAGTACAGCGCGTGGGGAACATTGGTCACGTTGTCCGAGTTGGCATCACCGACAGCATACACGCCGGGAATGTTCGTGACGAGTCCCTTGGTCCCATCCGCAGCAAGTCGACCTCCGTATAGCGTAACGCCCATCTCCTCGCCCACATCGGACGCCTGCTCCGAAGGCCAGCTCGAGAGGAACGCAGCACGCTCCACAGGGTCGCCTTCCGGGAACTCGACGTTGAAGAGGTCAGCGTGTGCCACAGAAGGCAGGCTGGGGTCGTGGTCGTCAGAGTCCTCGCGCAGGCGGGTGAGACTCTCAATGCTGCGGTTGTCGACTGTGACGTTGTGGATGTCGAGGTAAATCTCCCAATCAGCGAACTTCTTCTCAGTGGCGGCCCGGTTGTCGGGAGTGTCAGTGCCGTTGACGAAGGCGACGACGTCCGAGTTGAGCGTGATCATCTCGCGAACGAGGCCGGGGATCTGGTCTAGAGAGGCAAAGAGGCCGAGGGGCTGGTCGGCGTACTCGTGGCCGTCACACCACGGGCACCAGTAGATGCCCTTGCCCCACGCCTCGCGGATGCCTGGGGTCTCGGGAAGAATGTCGCGCATGCCGGTGGCGAGGACGATCTTGCGGGCATGGTACGTCTTGGAGGCGCCGGACAGGTCGTCGGTGATGACCTCGAAGAGTGTGTTGTTGTTCTGGGGCTCGATCTTGGTGACGGTAGCGTTGACCATGGAGACGGTGTCGTAGTGGGCAATCTGCTGACGGGCAGCATAACGGAAGTAGGCAGGACGGACACCTGGAACGTCAGTTTGAAGACCGGTTGTGAGAGGCGGACGACATACCATCAAAGCCGAGAACGTCGTGCATATTACGCGTGGGGTCGTTCCGGTACACACCCGAGTCGATGAGGAGAACGTTGCGGCGGACACGAGCGAGGCCGCTCAGAGCCGAGAGACCGGCAGGTCCTCCGCCGACGATGATGGCATCATACTGGTTGGCGCCAGTACGAGAGCTGACCTCGCCGCGTGGGAGATCGCCATGGGGGACAGCAGCTCCTAGGCCAAGGGTGGCCAGGGCTGAGAGGACGAGGGCGTCGCGAAACCACATGGTGAGAGGCGTAGAGGAGGGTGATCGAGGTGAAGGAGATGCTGGAATGAAGAGATCATCTCAGGAACCAAACCACGGTCGACGGCAGGCAGTTATTATAGACGTGGAGTCGAGAGTCGAGAGAGTGAGACCCGTTGGCCGGAATGACCGACAGTTGAAATGAATCGTGCAACGTCCAGGGAGCCGCCCAACGTCCAGGGCTTCGTGCGACTGAGACTAGGGATGTATTGGACAGCGGGTGGACGAGTCGGCTCGTCCCGCGGTGCTCATGTCGATCATTTGATGCGTCGATTCGTCGCCGAGACATCCTACCGCGTCTGTCCAGCCTCCTGCCGGGGGAATGCTCTTCACGAAAGGCAGTCGAGGGCAGTCACATTCTGGCTCTACATTGGCTGCTTCGCGAGGGCTGGCCTGGTCGATGTTGTGATGAGAACTCACGTCGACAACATGTGCCGACGACGGGCATGAAGTGTTCTCGATTTCTACTGGAGGACATGATGATGGTGGGCGATCGAGAGGACGAGCTGGAAGCAAACTGCATAACGGATGGTCGCACAAGTGCTCGATCTGGCTGCCTGCATCGCCGTTCGGGATGATGTCGGTAGGACCGTTGAGATGTATGTGTATCGGAAGATGGCCCTGTCACTCTTCGGATGTGTTTTGTTTGTTTCTGCGACCGCGATTGCCGCGTCGAATGGAGCTGTCGGTCAGCCGACATGCGCAGCCTTGGCTCTGAAGACATTCGCGACAGAGACGTGTGTCACAGTACACCGCTCATTGCGAGCAGCAGAGGGTCGGAATAGCCGTGGCATAGCGTCAAGCCTCGTAGGAATCATGGCAGCTGGCGTCGAACGAGTCTCACCCGGCTCGAGCAGATGACGTGGGTGGGAGGAACTGCGAGGCGCTGAACGGTCCAAGTCGGAGAGATGGAGTCGTGGAGGTGAGACGTTGAGATTGGGAGGGGCAGAGCAGGGGCAGGGCAGAGCAAGGAGTGTCTTTGGAGGTGGCAGCCAGGTGGTGGCAGCTGGTTGATGGTAGCTGGTGCAGCTAGAATTGTCACCAGATGGTGGCAGGTGGTCGCGGAAACGCCGTGGGTCTGGAAGTGCCGTCCATCACGACATCACTCAAATTATGACGACAATCGATGCATTGCTGCGGGCACATCCTTACCTTACCTTAGAAGTGATCATATTGGAGTTCCTGCATACTTCTTGTGGGACTCTGTTTCAGTTTAAGGCATCGACAACTCAGCGGCCTCCTCCTGAAGCCAGCTGCCTGGGTGCGATACGAAGTCTCCTTCCCCTAAATAGCTTTGCCTCCAGGGTCATGCATAGGAGACGCAATCCATGATTCAGTACAGGTCTTGGCCAGCGTTGAGTATTGACGTTTAGTCCAGTTGCTTAACACAGTCCCCCTGTAGATGCCACACTGACCGATGAAGCCAATCGTTTCCACAGAGCGTCCGAGGCTTGGTGAAGCCAAGGCTCCTCGAGGATGCTGCAGGAATGGCAGGCTTTCTGAGTCGTAGTAACCATCATCTTTCTGGTACAATGTTGGTCCCTGTTGAATGATCTGATAATATACAGAGGAGGCGCAGGGAACCTTGTCCTTGCGTGCTGCTCCTGGCATCGCAGGGCAGTCTCCTGTGCTGTTTAGATTCATTTAGGAGACTCTGAAGTGGCACCTAATTATGGGCATCCAAACGTATCTATTGGACCCTGGAATCTTCAAACCCGATACCTCTGGGATGCACGGAATAGGGCGATGAGACCCTTGGCCGGGTTGGAAGCTTACGAGTCCTCCGTCAACCAGAACGGAGGAAATTCACCATGATTGACAAACACAATCACAACGCCATACGACCACATGCATAAGAAGCGCTGAATTTTGTGCTTCCTCTATGTTTCTGTCTCCCATTCTGGGCTAAGCTGCTGCACCTCTGCCCAGGAACCCAGCGAAGCATTCCTCTCGCCTCACTCACCAACGCCATGACTCCATCTATCCCGGCTCATCCGCGGGCAGCCATCACGAAGTCTACGGTATCCCAGTCAACGCATGCGCACTCTCGAATCTCGAAATCCTTCGGGAGCCTTTCAGGCTTCAGGCACCGGGGCACCTCGCCTTTCGGGCAGCACATGAAGTCGCACTCGGAGATGATGTCGGGAGTTCCGTCCGCTCCGGCATTGGCGAGGCACGACATCCATGTGTTGACCCTGTTCTCGCAGTATCGCACATCCGGAGGCTCGATTCGACCGTTCTCGTCGAGGCACCGCAAATACTTACGGTCCAACGCGAGTATGTCCATCTCCTCGCAGTACTTGCAGTGACACCGCCCCTTTGTGCAGCTGAGTGTCCGTTCCAGGCCACACTCGGCATAGTCGCAGTCCTTGTGCTTGTCACATTTCCGTCCGAGGCAACGGCAGCCGGGGCCTGCATTCTTCTCCATGGTATTCGTCATGTCGTCCTTCACACATATGGGCTCCTGCCAGGCGTAGTCGCACTTGACCTCGTCGCAGTCAGACTGCTTATTGCAAATGTTGATTTCATTGAGATCACATTTGCAGCTGCCGGACCCCGACTCGGAGCTTTCCCGTGTGCAAATGGCGCCAAACTGCTTTCCGCAGCGGGTGAGCTTGCAGTCTTCGTCTTTGAGGCATCGGTCGCCCTCGTTGCTGACCCGCGTGGCGTCAGCCGGGCGGTCATAGTAGCAGCCGGGGGGGATATCGTCTTCAGGCGCCTCTTCGTTGGGACCCGCCGTGTTGCGGCTGTAGAAACCCTTGATGCCAACGCCGCACCAGCCCTGTTCAAAGAGATTGACTCGCTCAAGGTTAAGGCGGACGCGTTTTTCGTAATAGTTGGGAACGTATGCATAGGGGGTGTACTGGAACGAGACGAGACCGTGCCAGGATCGAAGAGACCCGCCATACAAAGGACTTGAAAGGGAAAGCTGCTGCTTGTAGAGGTTGACATGGATATCCTCTTCGTTGAAATTGAGCTCATCAATGAGAGTCTTGCGAATGCTTTCCACCTCGGAGGGGTACTTTGCTGCCGTGGTGGCGTTGGCGGCGCGAGGCGTGATGATGGAAACGTACAGGAACTCCTTGGTCTCTGAATCAAACTGGCCGTTCTTCGAGGTGAATTCGCCCAGGCCTGGATTCTTCGTGCCGCCCTTGTTGTTGCCATCCTTCAAGAAATCCGTGACCATCTCCTGGAAGTATTGTTCTTGAGTGTAATCAGGTCTCATCCTCCTGATTGCATCACCTTCGGGTCCAAGGGGAATCTTGAACGCAAGTGCCTCCCAGAAGTGACCAAGCCAGACGCCAGCAGGCGAGACTACCACAACAACAGTACATCCCCAGACAGGAGGCGCTCCGCCGCCCATGGGCAAGGTATTTCCCTTGCCCTCCGAGTTGACTGCAAAGTCGTAGAATTTGCTAGTAGACCAGAGCTCAAAGTTGCTTGAGTTGGTCCTCCCGTACTGTGGACCGGTGGCCTCGATGTGTTCACGCATGGCACCCCACCACACATCTTCCTGCTGACGCCAACCGGGGAGAAACATGCTGGGGTCATCGAGATCAAACCCAAAGAGTGAATCATGAGCCCAGGCCCTGAATGGCTGAGTCTTACTCGTGTCAGCGGCCTCTTCACACGCTTCACAGGTGCCGCCGCAGAGCTTTTCGGGAAGGGGGCAGATGGGACCGAGGTCTGGCTTCACGCGGGAGCTGTTGGGTCGCTTGATGCCATCACCGCACCAGATGCGATGAATGATTGGTTTCTCCTCGAACCGGACCAAGAGCTGCCTGCTCTTTCCGTAAACCTGGACATTAGTTGTGGTATTTTGGTCGCCAGGGGAGAAATGCCACGAAAGGAGGCCCTCCCATCCTTTGCGCTCGCTCTGTTGAGTACTGTTGTATACTTCAGGACGGCGCACGTAGGGAATGATATCGATCATGTCTTCGTTGGTAAATCCAAGCTTGTTCATCTCATCCTTCACACCCTCGATTGCGTCGCGTATGTATACTCGGTATTGGGGGGCAAGATTTGGACGGTTAGGCCAGTCCCGGTCATGTGGTGCTGCGATGCCTACCCAGACGAACTCCTGCTCATCAACGTTGAAGGGCATTCCTGGAGCAGTCAAGCCTTTGAGTCCGGTGTAGCCTCGTCCACCGTTCGGAATGAAGTCGGCGATACCTTCTTGGTAGTACTTAACTTGTCCATTAGGGAACGTCTGCGTGATGTTGTCGGCAGCATCGGTGAAGAGGCCCAATGTTAGGGTCGGGACTTCCCAGATGTGAGCAGTCCAGATGGCCGTCGGCGAAGCCACGACAATTGCAAGGCAGCCGGCGATAGGCACGACGCCTCCCATCCGCGGGACGACTGCCACGAGAGGATTATTGTTCTGGTCGTAGTGGAACCGCGTGTATGAGCTTGTCGAGTAGTGTGACAGTGTCTTGCCTTCGGCATCACGTTCAACACCGTGAAGAGAACCCCATGTTGTGCAGATGATGAACATGTTGCGCCACCAGGCAGCCATGCCGCCTTTTCCTTTCCAATTTCCGGGCCACCAAACTGTGTTCGTGATGATCTCCTCAGCGTTCTCGGGGAGCGTAGCACCCAAGACCTGTCGCTTGCTTGCAAGTGAAAATGTGCCGTTGCCACTGCCGTCCGACATGTCAACGTCGCTGTCACCCTCAGGTGGATCACCCATCTCGACATCACCATCAGAGTCTTCGTCGGAGCTGCTCTCGTCGGAATTGATCTGGCCAACATTGAACCGACTCAAGCAGTCATCACACTCGCCGCAAAGAGGTTGACGATCTTGCCTAACTTCCATCTCGCAGGCATCCGCAGTATCCGACATCTCGATGTCGTCCGAAGTCTTGCCCTCCGGGATCTCGCCATTGCCACACCAGGACTGGCGGAAGATGATGTTCTTCTCCCATCGAATGACGAGCTCCTTTGCAATGTTGGGAATAATTGGGGCAGGTTCAATGATACTGGAGGGTAGGTCTGATGAAGCTGGAAGTGCTGTATCGGTGACCACGCTTCCACCGGAAGAGAATCCCTCGCCGCCGCCAGGGCCGTATTGCCAGGAGGCCATACCCATCCAAGGTTTCCAGTCTGACACGCCTTCTTTAGCCCACTGATCAAATTTCTCTTCGTCGGATAAGTCCCAGAATTCGGGCTTTGGTCTCGTCGCTGAGCGAGGGGCATCGAGTTCTTCAAGATTGTAAAAGATCTTCTTGATGACCTTTTCGGGAAATTGACAGTCTGTCTTCAGGATATCGACAATTGCGCCAACGATCTCGGGATAAGCAGGCACCTCGATTTTCGCATCCTCGTCCATAGGTGTGATGATGTAGACTCGTAGCCACCGAAGAGATTCGGCATGGAAAGGGTCGCCACGCTCCTTTGCGTGATCACATAGGCCTTGTTGTGGCGCATCGCCGTCTTTAAACCATCCCTGCTTGAGGACGTCGCGAACGTATTTCTCAAAGTAGTACAGCTGCGGCATGTCGTAATCGTCGGCGTACTCTTCTAAAGCGAAGCTTGGGATCTGCCACAGATGACTAACGAAGATGCCCTTGGGAGAGGCCACGATGATGGATGAGCAGCCGCGGAGAGGCCCAACTCCGCCACCTTTTGGCTTGTCAAGCGATTTGCCGTCATCATCCTTCTCGCCAAAGAGTTCGATGGTGGTGGTTGAGTACTCTTCTGTCCCGAAATGGTAGTCGATCAAAGGCCCATTCTCAAAAACGAGCTGGAACGTTCTCATCCACCACTCTTGCTTGGCATTGCCATTCCTCCACGTATCAGGGTCCGTCGGGCGACTGCCCAAGATGTAATCCGCTGAGCCAGGCTTTTGTCTTCGGACTAACCCCGCATTGGTGTTCTCGGAATCTGAGCATGTGGAACAATAGCGAGGGCTACACCTCGCTCTTCGGCAAGTGCCGTCGCTGCTTGGCTGGAGGTTGGGCTCTCCTGTCTGCCTTGCTACCAGCATCTGAGTAGTTGCCACAGGCTGTGGGTTAGCACACCATCCGACTGCGATAATAATCTCCTCTCCAAAACGCATGATGAATTGACGTGGCCGGTCACCGGTACCGGGCGCATACAGCCATGTGAGTAGGCTGTCATGCCACGCGGCTCTGAATTCGTAGTCACCATGGTTATCGCGGTCGTCATTGAAGTCTCCCCAGACGATACCGACGTCGCCGTTAGGCCTGTATTTCCGAATGTGAATCTTGTCAGCAGGCACCTTACCAACAGCCTGGAGCTGCCGCTTCATCTCATTAATCTCCCAGGGAGATACCAGGGATCCATCTGAATCTTGAGATGTGAAGATCCAAGCTCCTAGGAAACCAGAAGCTGTGGGGTCCAGGGGCTCGCCTGTCTCCATCAGAGGCCACAAGGCAGGGAAGCTCTGCGTGTCAGGGTCGTCTCCAACGCTGCCCTTGGCCAGGAAATCGGTAACGCGTCGATCATAGAGCGCCTTTTGACCCATGGGCCATGAATCAGAATGCCGCGCTGGGTCGTACATCAAGTTGGGGATCTGCCAGATATGGTTCGTGTAGACGCCCTTTCTGGTCGCGATGATCATCATGGTACAGCCCCAAACCGGACCGCCACCGCCTCCACGACCAGGCCTGGAATCCCCACCAAGCATTGGAGGTGGTTCTGCAAAGGAGATGAATCTGCTGGAAGAAGCGCCGCCAACCCACTTCCATACGGGATCAGCCTCAAAGAATTCCGTGCCGTCACCTCCACCATAGTCGATGACGATGCGCCACATCTTCTTCCACCAGTCCAATTTGCCGCCCGGCCATGTATCGGGAGCACTGAGGTTCTCTGTGAGGATCACATCTCCATCACCAGTAGCTCGAGCCTTGATGGTGCGCTTATCGCTGCCCGAATCGGGGTTCTTGACGCCTGGAGGGCACGCACCGCCCGGAAAGTTGCAAACGCCCGGCTCACAATACGTTGGGGACTTGGTCGGAGTAGCTGTAGCGAAGGTAGTCACCGTTTTAGTTAGAGCCTTGGAGCAGAGAACCTTTGTCTCACAGGCGGCGGTGCGGCAACTTGTTGTCAGTACGGTTGTTTGGACGATTCCTGAACGCGTGATAGGTTGGACGGTGCAGAACTGAGAACAATGTGGGGCGATGGTTGCGATGGTATAGGTGACTGTGCAGGTCGACTCCTCTTCGTCGTCGTCGTCGTCGTCGTCGTCATCATCGTCATCGTTATCATCATCGTCATTGTCGTTGTTGTTATCATTGTCGTCGTCGTTGTTGTGATCATCGTCTTCGCCATTGATATCCCCGTTGATATTGTGATCATCTTCGTCATTGTCATTATTATGATCATCGTCATCATCGTCGTCGTTGTCATTGTCGTGATCATCATCGTCATGGTCGTTATTGTGATCCTTATCGTCGTCGTCGTTATTGTGATCCTTGTCGTCGTCGTTGTTATTGTGATCATTGTCGTCGTCGTCGTCGTTATTGTGATCATTGTCGTCGTCGTCGTCGTTGTTGTGATCCTTGTCGTCGTCGTCGTTGTTGTGATCATCATCGTCGTCATCGTTGTTGTCGTGATCATCATCATCGTCGTCGTTATCATCATCATTATCGTCGTCGTTGTTGTCACTGCCACTCTGATCAGAGCCTTTCCCTCCAGGTGGAGAGGGCATGGTAATAGAGGGGTATCCATCGAGCTCAGGCGGTTGTGTCGTATCGGCTGAAGGACAGAGGAAGTCCCACCTCCAGCAGAGACCCATGCACCATTTTGGGGGGATGCAATTCCAGGAAGGACCAGATATCGCCGTGACGATGCCGTTGAGGGTGGCGGTCCGTGTCGTCTCCGCCGAGACCCATGTCATGGTTGTCGTGCGGAAAGAGCCGTCAGCTTCGGGGCGCGTGGCGGTCATGGGCCAGGTCCATGTCTTAGAAGTGAACACAGAGCGAGGATATGGAAAGAAACGGAATTCGTCGTCCGAGCCCTGGGGAAAGAAAGGCCAAGGGAAGAAAAGAGAACCATCTGGATTCGTTGGCCATGGGAAGAATGAGCTGCCGTTGCTTCCTGTAGGCCACGGATAATAGGGAACACCATCGACACCAGTTGGCCAAGGAATTGGCGAGCCATCGGATCTGGTGGGCCAAGGGAACGGCGATCCGTTCGCGGATGTAGGCCACGGGAAAGGGAAGCCACCAGTGCCAGTGGGCCACGGGAAAGGCGATCCGTCAGCTGAGGTGGGCCATGGGAAAGGGAAGCCGTCAGAACCAGTTGGCCAAGGAAATGGGATGCCCTGAGAGTATGTAGGCCACGGGAATGGAAAGAACGGGGAGCCATCAAAGGATGTTGGCACTGGGAAGGGGGACCCATCTGACATCGTGGGCCACGGAAATGGCCATCCATCCGCCTGCGTGGGCCACGGGTAGGGCGTGCCATCCGAATGAGTCGGCCAAGGAAAAGGAGAACCGTCTGTAGATGTCGGCCAAGGGAAGGGTGATCCATCGCTGCGAGGAGGCCACGGGAAGTAGCTAGAGCCACCAGACTCTGTCAACGAAGGCCACGGGAAGTAGGGCATTCCGGATGTATTGGTAGGCCAGGCGGTGAAAGGTGAGCCATCTGACTGTGTAGCTGAGGGCCAATCGCCTGCGGGCTGGGGCGGCGAAGTACGAGATGGCACACTGCCGATGGAAGACAGGAATGGGGCCGGCTGTGCTTCGCTTGGGCTTAGCTCGGTTGGAACGGCCGAGACGGCAGACACGGCTCTGGTAGCAGTGGTATCCGATGGCTGCGACTGACTGTTAACTGTTGAGCCAGAGGCTTCATCTTCCTTTGAACTATGTGTTGTTGACTGATCATGGGTACTGTTGGGATTAGAAGCCTGGTCCGGATCAACAGGGCTGGCGCCGAAGGATGAAGACCGGATGTTGGATGCACCAAGTGAAGACAGAGCAACAGTCGTGGTCGAAGAGGCTTGCGGAATAGTTTCATTCATCGAGGACTGGATGGTTGCCTTATCTGAGGGAGGCTGATTATCGGCTGATCCTGGCCCCTGAAAGACAGACGCGGCACTGCTTTTGAGAGTTGTTATGTCGGCACTACTTCCAGGTTCATCAGAAAGAATAGCTGGGGTTGAAGTCGAGCCACTGGAGAAGCGAGAGCTGGAAGCCAAGCTAGGAGCAGAGCTGGAAATAGACCCATCAATGGTACGACTCGTCAAAGTCGTGTCCGCTGAAGACGCTCTAGAATTTCCAGTGGTAGGTTCGCTACTCCTATCACTTGTCGTATCGCTCATGTAGATCTTGATTGTTGTCGCTTGGTTATGCTTTGGGCCTTCAGACGAGTTCCCTTTCGTGCCTGCTGCAGACAGGTTATTGTTTGGGGACGGCTGAGGCTGTGACTGGGGCTGTGACTCGGACTGCGCAGGGGAAGCTAGGACAGGGCTGACAGTCTGCTCGGCCGCAACGGTGCTTGCCGTGGTGGATGTCATGGAGATCCTAATAGTAGTAGCCTGACGCTCTTGCAATTGTAGCTTGGGAGCCACTGTGTTGGTGGCTTCGCCCAAGAACTCAAACTCGTCATCCTGAAAAGTGTTGTCGGGGTTCGGTTCATGGCGCAAGTTTGCAGAACTGGGAGGAACAATATACACAGTCGTGTGTACGGTAGTACGATAGCTGGTACTGTCTTTAGCGGTGATGCAATCACCTTCGGGGTTCGTATCAGAGCAGAAGTCCAGAGAGTGGCCATGAAGATCTATGACCAGTTAGTAGATAGAATTTATATCTGAAACCAAGGCGTGTATGTCACGACGACGCGCAGACTGTAGCGACGCGCGCACCATGACGACGCGCGGAGCACGATGATGCGCGGAACACGATGATGCGTGGACGTCTGGCAAGGTACCATAATGACAGCCATTCTTTATATCCCACACGAGTTTCGAACATACCTCCATAGCTGAAAGTTGTGAGCTCAGATATGATGAGCAGCAAGTGCAAGAGCAAAGCTCTGCCGGGCCAGGGGCCTGGGCGCAACATCAGCATCTTGCGATGTGATGCGCGCTAATGTATGGGATAGGGCGTGCAAGGAGCTTTGATGACTAGCGGTTGAGGCAAGTTTGGTGAAAGGGAAAAGAAGATCGAGCACAAGGCTTTGAGCAAATGGGGTTGTTCAAAGGCTTAGAGTGTTGAGCTTTGATAGCGGTCGAGAGATATCGCGAGTAGTTGTGGGAGGTTTTAACTGAGAAGAAGGGCTGGAGGATTTTAAAGCATTGGTTGATTAGCTCTTTCCATTTATTCGAAGTCCTTGGTTGGAAGGGATATTTCGAAAGAGGTAAAATGGCAGGAACTGGTTCCTAAGGTGAATTGTCCAGTCACGGCAGAATCCTGTGATTCAGAGACATTGAGAAAGAAAGCAAGAACGCAACTAAATGTTACAGAAAACAAAGCAAACTAACTGACTATTGCATAAAAAGTTTCGGTTAACAGATTCTATCACTGGAACATGGCGTTGGCGGCCTTCATCTAGGTGACAAGAAGCTGCGTGGATGAGGTGCTGGAGGACATCTCAATCTCGAGTCCCACAATGAAGCGTCCGTTCTTGACTAATCGCATTTCACAGGGAAAATTAATAGTGAGACGGTAATCGTTCATTACATCCGCTATCGCGAAAAAGACGGCATGGTACACGTTAGCGGTATGTGACCACGAGGACAATAGTGGCCAATGGGCTACTTCCTCCGACTTCTTAGACTCACCGATTGCTGCTGGGGGGGGGGGGGGGGGGGGGGGGGGCAAGTCAAACAGCTTTCCTATGGGATTTTACACTCTTCTATTGAAAGACGGTAATAGGTACGAAAAACAGAATCTTGGAAGCCTGACCCGGATAAAAAATTAGCTTGAGAGAAGATAGGCTCACCCGAATGTCTGATTAATGGATGCAGTGACTTACTCCAAAATATGACAACTACGGCTTGAATATAGTAGAAAGTTAATCAACAGAACCATTGGACTACAAACCTTGTTCCTTCCTCGAGTTTGGGTGATGGGTGATGGTGAGTTACCGTCAAGGTAGCCCAGAAGGCTGTGGAGACATGCTGAAGGTATAAGAGGACGAGGCTTTCTGCACAGCACTTCATTTACTTGTAAATTCGGCGCAATTAAGATATCTAGTCACTCTGTCGCTGTGCGCCGCGACGTCAGGCGTTCACATGGAGGGACCGATTCCGGACCGAGAAACCCCGGCATGGGAGGCTCTCAGCCTACTCGAGCGCCTCCCCAACGAGATCCTGCACCGAATTTTATCGTATCTCCCTCCATATTTCTGCTGGTGTCTTGCCTTCGCCAGTGTGACGCTTTGCAAGGCTATACTACCTCTGATAATGGGGAGCTCTAGTCTCAGCCGAAGAAGGGTCCTCCTACATATAGCTGCTGTGTCCAACAAGCTGCACATGTTAAATGCGGCTCTTCACTACGGTCCTCCGCAAACTCTTCTCTCGGCACGATCGACGATTCGCTCCGAGATCTTTTCCCCTCCTGGATGCCATCTTCCCCGTGGCTTCCAGGCTGGTTTGGTCGAATCCTACCCAGCCAGCACTCTCTATCTTGCTTTGACCAACAGGTCCCCGACAGAATCAATTCCGATGATACGCGCAATACTAGCCAATGGAGGTGGTGACGACTGCATTTCAAAACACTGGCAGAACAAGTACCGCCTGGAACACCACGTCAATCTTGTGCCGCGCACTCCCCTTCACGTCGTCGGCAATGTCGAAGTTCTCGCCGTCCTCCTGGAACCCAGATCAAATTGCAGACGATATCTCAACACAATCGCCTACTCCCGTTTCACCACGCCCCTCGCCGTTGCTGTTGCCTCCCACCGACCCCTCGAATTCATCGAAATGCTCCTTTGCGCCGGCGCAAGTCCTCATGGTCCATTTATCAGAGATTGCACAGCTGATGAGATCGCAACGGCCGAGGCGGAAGAGGGCACTGTAGGACAAGCTCACTACCTCGGCCCCTTCGAAAATACCTTTGACCACCACTGGCTTGCCAGCATCCCGCACGACACGCTGCGCATCTCGCATTTCGAGCTTGCATGTGAGTTCGGCCAGTTGGAGACGGCCCGGCTGCTTCTCCAGCACGGCGCGAGGCTTGACGGCTGCGCGCGGACTCAAGGGCCATTGCGTGCCTTGCAGGGTGCCCTGATGGCCATGGGTCTACGACCGCAAAACCAGGAAAAGGCTGTTGGGTTTGTGGATCTCTTCGCGCAAAACGGTATGGACTTTAGCGAAGAGTCACCCCTTGGCCTCGGGTCGAAGCACTACGTGAGCGAGCTGGTGCTCGGGAGGTTCCTGTACTGGGGCGCCTGGCCCAGAGTGCAGTGCGATGATAACGGCATCACAGCGTCGCTGGTGCGTCAGCTCATCCAGGCACCCATGGCGCTCAACCCCTTGCACAGGTTGTTTACCAAGACGGCTAACGACAGGGCGGATAAAGCGAGGTTGCTGTTAAGCTGGGCGGCTGCCAGCGAAGATGATGGCGATTCTGGTCAAGACTGGGCGATCAGTGAAGCTCGGAGCCTCTTAGAGTGGGCCTTCGGAAGGCAGACTCACCATCTTCAGCGCCGGCGCCTTGTCATGCGAGCTGTACGAGGTGTCAAGGACCTGTTTAGAGAAGATTTGACCTCTATCCCTATCTGGAAGAGCCTTTTCTTTGCCAGCATTACGAATTGTCCGCTCATCGGCACACTCTCCAACACGGCAGACATAACAGAGATCATCGTAGACGGAGGCATGTCGGTGGAGGCAGACTGCTATGGAAGGACGCCGCTGCACTACGCCCTCCGCATGCAAAACTTGCCCTTTAAGCCAGACTTCTGGTTGAATGAGACACCTGACGTGGAGAGCGCTGTAACGGACAGAATTCATGCCGGCCGAAGTGCGAGTGCTTGGCAGTCAGAAACTAGCCCACACCTCCAGAACATCGACTTTGAGTATCTGCGACCTTGCCGCATGGAGAACATGCTGCGCATTATTCGGTCTCTGTTATCTGCTGGAGTTCGAGTTGACGCTATAGATTACAAGGGACTGCGTGCAGAAAACTACGCTGCAATCAATGGCTGGCGTCTTGTGTGGCGCGCGTCTATGCCGTGAGCTCGACATACCAGGAGCAGTACAAGAGGACGGGGATTATTTCTGGTTCAATTTACATAAAGCAGTATAAAATATCAGTCTGAACACGTAGGCATATACCCTACGCCTACAAGAAACAACTTGGGCCTGCGTTGCAATCCAAAGCCATCTATGCCGCTCTTCGAAGCCCTGCTCATTCGTGATGTAACGCAGCGCTTTCGCTCTGCTTGACCTTCGGAATCAGCAGCCAGGTAATAGACATGCACGCGAAGAGCGCAACCAGCATGGGCTGCAAGACGCCGACACTGTACTTCAAAGCCAGGCTGCCGGTGATGATGGGGAAGAACGAACCGCCGACCTGTGCGAAAAGGAAGACAAAGGAGATGGCGGTCGACTGGATTTCGCGGGGGAAAAGCTTCGACCCGATGGAGATGCCCTGCCGGCAGTTGTAAGCGACGGGATTCCAGGAGGGGCGCATGGAAGACTAACCGTAGCGAACAGTGGACCCGAGAAGAAACCGACAAAACTGACGGCGACAGAAGCTGCGATGATGTTTGGTACGCTAAGGCCATCAGTGAAGAACGCAGATTAGCAAAGGTAAGGGGTCGGAACTCACAGCCAGAAGACAAGCTGGAAAGACAGAACCAAGACACAATAGACGAAGACCATCCTGCGCTCTCCGAACCGAAAGGTCGGCTCTGCGAGCAATATGCGACCGAGGAGTGCGCCGCCACTGAAGCCTGCAGGAACATAGCCTATGTGGGCCAAGTTGCCGTCTCGAACCTCGACCAGGAACTCAACGATCCATCCCACAGCAGTTAGGACGCCTCCAAGGTAGAAGAAGAAAAAGGCGCTGACAAGCAGCACAGATTTCGTCTTCAACGTCTGCTTGATCAATTGTGACGCCCCCATGGTCTGTTCGGCTGCCTCGCCAGCCGGGACCTGGGTCTCGGCGTTGGGGAGAGTGCCTGCATTCGTCTTGGACTTGCGGCGGAATTGTATCGTGTCTCGGAAAGCATAACATGTGAGAGCGAGGTTCCCGAAACAAAGAGCTAGTGGAAATAGGTAGTAAAGGTACCAATAGGAGGCCGTGCCGGCAGAGGCAACAGCTGTCGCAACGAAGGGTGCGACGAAGCTGCCCGCCATGTACATGGCATGGATGAAGGCGAGCCACCGATGGGCACCTTTGGCTCCAGCCACATAGGTGTTGCAGCCTGTATCCTGGAACGCCTGTCCGAGGCAGACGATAGAAAAAGTGACGCAAAAGAAGGGGAAGGGCGGCTTCCATGATCGAAGGGCTTGGGCAAGAATCTGTAGGACAGCGCCGAAAACGAGGAGACCGCCAAGGCCGAAGCGCTGGGTCAAGTACGTGTTGGTAAAGGCAGCAAACAGCCATCCGAGGAAGCTGGCACCGTATCTAATATTCCATTAGTGTAAGACATCTCAGAACTACTGGCATCTGGAAGGCGAACATGATAGAAGCAACCGCAGTGCTGAGGCCATAGTCGCGGATGACATAGGGGACGAGGGCGCCAATGCTTCCATCGTTGGTGCCAGACACGAAGAAGGCCACACCGGCAGCCATAAGCTTCAGCTTGGTCTCTCGATCCAGACCTGGAGGCTCCTGCTCGACGGGTGTAAGGGGTTGAGACTGGGCTGGTGCATCATTGATTGATACTGGCTTTGACGAGAGGTCAGAAAGAATATATGTCTCGCTGGCCTGGATGGGCTCGAGCTCAGTCGTTGTCGTTGATGTTGCCATGATGAACTGTTATGAGCGAAGACGATGACATTATGGACCCGTTCTCGAAGTCTGGGGTGGTGGATCAGAATATATGTGATGCGGAGGACGCTCCCCGCGGATGAAGCTCCGGGGCAGGCGGCGCCGAGTGCTGGCGGCCTTGCCTGTTCAAGGCGCCCCGCACGCCGTTGATCGAACGCTAGCGGATAAGCTACGGAAGCCCGGGTCTTCTTCGGGTCACGCCATACATGTGACTTGCCTGCTCGAGCTGCCCTGGCGTTCTCCGTCTTGACGGCGGCTTTCGAACCGGCGGGCCGAGGGGCCTAACGTTCCTGACGCATTCAGTTGGGCAGGTATTATTGGGTTGAAAGTGTGTAGACCAGGAATCCCCAATTTTTGATTGAATTATGCGTATTAAGCCGGAATTGTGAGGAAAAACAGTTATCACGTGACTTCCCCTTTTTTCGCGGACCAAGCCATGGAGAGGGGGAATCTACCGACATTTACCCTTGCTTACAAAACTTTGTCATGAGGGCGACGAGGGGGTCCACTCCACCTCTGACCGGTGCATTGGCCAATGACGCTAGAGATCAGGCACCCAAGTTTGCAGACACGGCGAATCCGAAGAGTGACTGGCCATGATGGGTGTTGCCAATGGCCGTCACTGCCCAAGGAAGAGACCAGTCGAGCTCAAGTGAATTGCATTCCTACTTCATGATACTTTACATACCGTCAGGAAGACAACTCTCTGATGCTCACTCCCCTTTTTTACTCATTGAGTCGGCGGGGTCACCTTTCTCCGCCGTCTGCCTTTGGCGGAACTGTTTTGATCCTTGACTAGGACATCACGCTGGGGATGATAGGAACACCACGACCCGATGGCGGGTGCCGAGACAGCAGAGACCATGAACCTTAGGAAGCTAATATCATCTCATTCCTATCGATCACCATCCGTCTCTGGCCGAGTCAGTGGTGTGGTTCGACAGCCGGGCTCAAAGGCCCACTGTTTCAGCCTGTCGCGATAACCATCGTGGGCATGAAAAGGCCCCTATTCCAGGCAGCCGCATTAATTTTTCGGAACCCCCATTACAACCACTCAATCGCCGCACAATTCGGCTGCCTGCTCAGCTAATCGACGCCCTGGCCTCGATACGAGACGCACTAGTCACAAGAACTCAATCCGGCGGCTCTTCACAGCATTTTGCCGTGCCATGGGCTGCCGAAGACTCCTCCTTGTTGGCCCCTGGCAACTGCTGTGGCTGAGCATTCTTTGCCGTGACGGGCTGAGCCTTGAGTCTCGAGTTCCAACAGCACCAATGGCGACTATCTACTTTAGAGGTGTCGCATCCCGTCCAGAGAAGACACCAGGTGGTTGAAAACATCCGTCTTCAGTACTGGTGCCCATGACCTTTCGACAGCCATCTGAAATGCGCTCTTGATAAAACTTCCGTTTCGACCTACATACCCTCACCGCCACCATGGTCTTCTCAGGCACCCGACTTTGGCTTCGCCAGACACAGGCGTTGACCAAAAAGATCTTGCTCATCACCGTGGTGCGCCATTGGCTTTCAACTCTGATTCGTTCCCTCGTCATTCCGATTCTCGTCCTCTCCCTGATCCTGGGACTTCAAAAGTTCACCGGCTCGAGCAACAAGTACGGCATCGGCAGCCCATCTTCCGCCGAAACCCTTTCCGATGCCATCCCCAGCGGTGCGAAACTCTTTTTCGTCCAGTCTGCCGACGCGGGAGATGACGTCTCGGCGGCGATCAAAAACATAACAGGGCCCCTCGGGGACAAGGCACGGGTGGAAATCCTGGACAACGAGAGGGAGCTGATGGTGAAGTGTCCTACGAACATCAATGGCCGGACAGATTGCTACGCAGCCGTTATCTTCAACGACTCTCCCTTGAGCACCGCCGGGGACAAGCAGTGGAATTACACCATTCGAGTCAGCTCCTCCAACGTTCCGTCCACCTTCGACGTGTCTCAATCGAACAGGGAGGCAAGGAACCCATACACCTCTCTGCAGCTTGCCATCGACCAGGCTATCACCAACTCGACAGTCGTGCCGGATATGTACATGTTTACCCGCACGACGCAAGACCAAGCCAAACGCCTGGGTCGCCGGCAATTCATCGACATGATATTCGCGGGGCTCAGCATTGTGTGTTTCGCCAGCATGCTCTCCCTTGTCTTCCATATCGTCGGCATGATTGCATCCGAGCGCGAGTCGGGTATGG
Organism: Verticillium albo-atrum; assembly: GCA_002851705.1. Taxonomy (NCBI): domain Eukaryota; kingdom Fungi; phylum Ascomycota; class Sordariomycetes; order Glomerellales; family Plectosphaerellaceae; genus Verticillium; species Verticillium albo-atrum. The sequence continues at coordinate 488,891 of NMXJ01000007.1, forward strand.
CACAGCTGATCGATGTTATGGGTGGGGGTGCGGCCTCGGCTCGTGTCTTGAGCTATGTCATCGCCTTTGACATCATCTACTTCCCGTCCTGGATCATCCTGGGAGGAAGTAAGTACTTGGATCCCTCAATTTCGTCAGTCACTTGCTAACAGATCCAGTCTATTCCAGCCTTCTCTTCCCAACCTCCAACGCCGGCATCCCCATCCTCTGGCAGGTCCTCACCGGGTGGGCTCTGACCAGCGGTTGCGTCTTTGGCGCGACCTTTGCCGTTCGATACAATGCCATCTACGCCGTGGTCGCCTTGGCTGGCATGGCTGCCTTTGCGCAACTCCTAGACAGCCAGAAGGAACCCATCTCCGCGCTCGTGGCAATTCTGTTCTCTGCAGTATTCCCCAGTTGCAGCTACATCTTTGTCTTGAACTCGTTAGCTCGGTACGAGAGGGCCGAGATCGCAGCAAACATCTATGCCATACCGCCTTCACCTGGCGTTGAGGTGCAGCAAGCCAACGTTGCAACCCTTTGGTCATGCTTGTGCCTGAGCATTGTTGCCTTCCCGATCCTCGCGATCTTGATTGAAAGGTTTGTTCATGGGATCAGCAGCCGCAAGCGCAAGTTCGATACCAGTTCCAAAGCTACCGATAGCGGAGCGGCGCTCGAGGTCAAAGGCCTGACGAAGAAATACCCCCCCTCCATTTGGAAGCGGATGTGCTGCTGTGGCAGGTATCGGCCTTTCATCGCCGTAGATACCTTGGACTTCACAAGCCAGAAGCGGCAGATTCTCTGCCTCCTAGGAATCAACGGTTCTGGAAAAACTACAACTATGGATCTCATAACAGGACGACAGAGCCCGACAAGTGGATCGATACATATCAATGCTTCAGCGTCGCAGATCGGTAAGCTTCTCCACTATACGTATTCCCAGTTGAACATCTCTAACCTTCAGCTACAGGCTTTTGTCCGCAACGAAACATACAATGGGAGGAGCTGACGGTTCTGGAGCATGCTGCTATCTGGGACATGATCAAAGGAGGCGCAGCAACTAGGGCGCAGCAGGAACAGCTTGTCGAATCATGCGATCTGAGTCTCAAGATGAACAGTCGAGTAGGCACACTAAGTGGAGGCCAAAAGCGCAAGGTCCAGCTCGCTTGCATGCTTGCAGGTGGCAGCTCTGTCTGCCTCATGGACGAGGTGACAACAGGCATGGTAGGTCTCCGCATCATAGTCGGATTACGCAGCTATTAACTGTCAGCAGGATCCGGTATCACGCCGTGCCATCTGGAACATCGTCCTCGCTGAGCGTTCAAAGCGCTCCATCATCCTAACGACACATTTTCTCGACGAATGCGAAGTTCTCGCTGATCAGGTTGTCGTCATCTCGAAAGGCCATCTTAAGTGTCACGGCTCACCCGCCGAGCTCAAGAACATCCACGGAGGAGGGTACCGAGTCCACGTTCCTCAGATCGAAAACGTCCCTCAAACCCGATACCCGATGGTCGTTCATCAAGGCGAGGCAATCTTCAACACCCCCGACTCGACTTCTGCTACAAATTTGCTTTCATCTCTTGAAGCAGCAGGACTGTCTGACGTCCTTGTCACTGGCCCAACGATTGAAGATGTCTTCCTCCGAGTCGCCAATGAACCGGAAGAGTTGGAGAAGAGGGGGACAGGTCTATCTGCGAGCAATGACATGGCGCCGCTAACAATGACCGATGGAACTTCTGACGGCCAGTTGACTTCGGGCACCAGGACCACATTCATCCAGCAGCTCGCAGCACTGACAATCAAGCGACTGGTGATCTTCCGAAGCAACTTCTGGTGGTACCTCCTAGCCATGGTTCTTCCCCTGGCTTTCTCCCCAGCAATCACATCAATGCTGGTCTTCACAGACGGGCCAACCACGTATCCCTATGAGCCCCCCTCCTGCACAAACTTTGAGCCTTCGATTTTCGACGAACCGTGGTCCATCGACCTTTCTACATCAGGATACATGGACTCGGTAGGCTCAATAGACATGTCAATGCTTGTGGGACCGCGGTCAGCACAAAGCAGTGTGTTCCGCGCCGTCGATAAATTTCCGATCGGCCAGAGATATGATTCGAAGAAGTTTGACTCTGAGTTCACCTTCGAGAACAGCTTCGACAGCTTTCAGAAGCGTGTTCACGACAACGCCGTTGGGATTGCCCCCGGCGGTTTGTACATGGGAGATGGGACGGTGAAACCCACGATTGCTTACAACCCTGAGCTCGGCTTCGACATGCCCGTGTTGATCCAAAACCTGTGGAGCCAGGCGCGCGGCGGTATTCCTATCGCGGTGCAGCTTGCCTACTTCAGCAGTTCGGTGCCTGTAAGTCGTCGCCTGGGGAAATGAATCCCATCATAGTTGCCCTATACTAATTGATCGCATAGATTGACGCCGGCTCCGGTCTCATTGTCTCAATCGTAGGTTCCCTCCCTTCTTTCACTACCCTGAATTATTCTGATCTGAACATGACAGCTCCTCGCATTCCTTCACTCCCTCTACCCTGCATTCTTTTCTCTTTACCCAGCCTACGAAAAGCTCCAGAAGGTCCGCGCCCTTCAATACTCAAACAACGTCCGCCCGTATCCACTCTGGATCTCCTACATCATCGTCGACATGACATTTGTCACCGTGATTGCCGCCCTTGGTACTCTCGCTCTGTCATCTGGTGTCGAGAACTGGTACTTTACCGGCTACATGTTCCCGGTCATGTGGCTTTTCGGCTTCACCAGTATGTTGTGGTGCTACATCATCTCATTGTACGCCCGGTCCGAGCTGGCCGCTTTCGGCTTCTCCACTTGCGCCATGCTCGGCGCCTTCATCCTCACCATGGTTGGATTCTCTGTATGTACTGCTCCATGTTTGTGCCTTGCTCCGCGGCCCGCTAACGTCTCAGCTCGGTGCAACGAACCCGGACCCCAACAATCCCAATCTTGTCCTAGACGCCGTCTCCTATTCTCTTGGCCTGCTATTCCCCGTTATGAACCTCTTCCGCGCCATGAATATTGGTCTTAACGTGTGGCTTGTGGCCTGCCGCGAATTCAAGCTGGTCGCCAACCCCGGCTCTATCAACGCCTATGGCGGCCCCATCCTGATGCTCGTCATTCAGGTTCTCTACCTGGTGCCGCTACTTCTCTGGCTGGACGGCCAGCACTCGGTATCCTGGCCGTGGAAGAAGACAAAGGACCCCAGTGCCGAAGAGTTTGTCTCAAGCGCAGCCCAAGACATCGAGATGGAGACTATGCGGGTTGAGGGTCCGGGCTCGGACTTGCTACGGGTAGCGCACGTCACCAAGTCATTCGGGGGCAAGCTTGCTGTTGATAACGTGTCGTTGGCTATGGGCGAGAGCTCAGTCCTCGCACTGCTCGGTCCCAACGGTGCAGGCAAGACTACACTGACGAATATGATGCGTGGTGAGATGATCCCCGATGTCGGCAGCATCTCGGTTCAGGGAGTTGGCGTTCAGGAGAATACCCAGTTGGCGAGGGAGCACATTGGTGGTAAGCTTGATACCTTCTCCCCGCCATGCTTCTGTCACTAACTTTGGATTACAGTATGCCCGCAATTCGACGCTCTAGACAAGATCACCACCAGACAGCAGTTGCAGTTCTATGCTCGCATCAAGGGTATCAAGGACGTCAAGAGGGATGTCGAGCTTGTCATGCGCAGGGTTGGCCTGACACCTCATGCTACCCGCCTCACGCACAAGTTGTCAGGGGGCAACAAGCGGAAATTGAGTCTCGCTATTGCCCTGCTGGGTATGTTGTCGCATCTACCTAATTAGCTTCTTCATCATACTAACCACGCCGCAGGCAACCCCAAGGTTCTTATCCTCGATGAGCCAAGTTCTGCAATGGACGCCATCGCGAAGCGCGAGATGTGGAAGATGCTGTCCTCCATCACACCAGGACGCTCTGTCCTCCTGACCGTAAGTTCACCGAGCTCTTACTTGATGCAAGGAGGAATACAGTGCGCTGACAGGTTTTGATAATAGACGCACTCCATGGAAGAAGCCGACGAACTCGCTACGCGGGTAGCCATCATGTCCAAACGAATCCTCGCCATCGGCACCAGCCAGGAACTCCGAAAGCGATACAGCAATGTCTACGACGTGCATCTTGTACTAGGCTCAGCACCAGGATCATCACGAGATGAGATGCAGAACGTTGAGGACTGGGTACGGGACGTGTTCCCTGAGGCGTCTTTTGATGCTGTCAACCTCGGCGGGCAAGTGCGATTTGTCATGCCGGTTGGCACAGGGCCTTCCCACGATGGCAGGAGCACAGTTCGGAGGTTGATGGAAACACTGGAGCAACATAAGACGAGCCTCGGGCTGACGCACTACACTGTCGGGATGGGAACTTTGGAAATGGTGTTCCTGAATATTATGAAGGAGAGTGATGTACCTGAGGGTGAAGAGAAGGCCAAGAAGCCTTTCTGGCGTTCGATACAGCCACATTTTTTGGGCACATTTAGCCTTTAAGGAGATAGATAGCTCAGTTGATAAGTTTAAAGTCCTTGTTCATGATCGCCAATCCACCACAGCAGTGGGAGTGCCCCCACTCTGTCGGTGACCGCAGCAGACTCAATTTGCGTTCTCTCGATCACACGTAATGCTGAAGCCAAGCAGGCTATCACAGACCTGACGAGACACAATGCACCCCGTTTTTCCGGTTCCTGTTCTCGACTGGACTACTGTGACAGGCAACAGAGGCATGCGTAGGCCCGTCAATAGATGTGCGAAAGGTCGGCCGCTGCTCACTTCATCTATCACTCGGGAATCTTTGGGGCTCGCTGTTCCTCAAAGCACTTCAAGACATGATTTGGTCGGCCAAGTCGGTAGAACTAATACCCCGACTCCGGAATTATGATGTTAATGCACCTGTTGTTGCCCCGCTCCCGGGGGCAGCCGGAGGGTTTAGATCCACAACCGGAGGCTTCTCCGGTTTGATTACCCCGGAGACAGAGCCGGATATCTATGTCATCGGTAGTCAGAAGGCGTATTCTTAGTTCAGGATCAAGGATCGAAAGCACCTTGAAAATGAGCTTCGAAATGAATGGAATCTGAGTCAACTGCCATAATCATAGACTCATTTCCTTCATTATTAAGCTGATGATCAGTGCCGTGGCCGCGAGCATTCCGCGGCGGTGCATCGTATCGTGGGTCGGTGGCTGCACATTTAAGCAAAATCGGTCGCCCGTACTCCGCGACCTGCAAAGTAGCTTTACCAGTCGACATTTCTTGAACTAGATCACAATGTGGTATCATACTCTTCTCCTTTGCCTTGCATCGTTTGATGCTGCCAGCGCCTTTGGATCGGTGCCCCGCGGTGCTGTGAAAGCTCCAGAGAAGTTCGTTCTCCGTATCCCTGATCGACAAGTAAGGGAATTCAATTCACTTCTCGCCGTATCTCAAGTTGGGTCTGAGACCTGGTACAACACCCGCGACGATGATCAGTTCGGTACAACTCGTCAGTGGCTGAAAGAAGCCAAAACCGCTTGGCTCAAGCACGACTGGCGCAAACAAGAAAAGCGCATCAACTCGTTTCCCAACTTCAAAGCAACAGTCAACGATAGTGAAGTTGGTCCCACGAAAATCCACTTTGCAGCCCTTTTCTCGAAAAGAAAGGATGCCCTTCCACTTCTTTTCCTACACGGGTGGCCAGGATCGTTCTTGGAATTCCTGCCCCTTTTAGATCATCTCAAGAAGACGTACACTCCGGAAACTCTACCCTACCACATCATCGTACCATCTCTGCCACACTACGGATTATCTGGCGGCCCCTCGGATGTTGAACTTACATTGGAGACTGCGGCACGCCTGATGAACCAGCTCATGTTAGACCTCGGATTTGGTGAAGGCTATGTCGCCCAAGGCGGTGACATTGGCAGCTTTCTGACCCGGCTACTGTCCGCTAATTCACCGGAGTGCAAGGCATTTCACAGTAAGAGTCTTCTTCGGTGTGAGTAGTGATCTTTACATCATGGCTGACGAATATTAGTCAATATGCTCGCTCCAGGTACCCAAGAAGAGATCCTTAGCCTCGACAACATCACGCAGGTGGAGCTCGAACACGTACAACGAATGTTTGAGTTCGGCGCCAACGGCTCTTCGTATATCCTGGAGCATGGCCTTCGCCCGTCCACAATTGGCCTTGTTCTCTCATCTAGCCCTCTCTCGATGCTAGCCTGGTAAGCAACTCACTTGTCCAAATGCGTACCGTAATATCGCAGACTGATCGGTTACTCCGGATAGGATCGGCGAGAAGCTTCTTGAGTGGCCTGATCATCGGTATCCCCTGTCTCTAGACACCATTCTTACCTTGGTGAGCTTTTACTGGTACACGGACACCTTCCAGAGGAGCATGTATCCATACCGTGCTCTTGCTGGGGCACAGGCTACTGGCGGCTTATTCAACGTGCCGACTTCAAAGGAAAAGCCCTTTGGGTACTCGGTATTTCCCGCGGAGAATATTCTTGTTCCGGAAACCTGGGCGGAGCAAATCTACCCCAACCTGGCATACTACAAGAGGAACGAAAAGGTCAGCACATTTTGAGCCGTTCATGACATCTGCCATATGCTGACATAGTAAACACTGCAGGGCGGACATTTTGCGGCACTGGAGCAGCCTGAGATCTTCTGGCAGAACGTTGAAGAGTTCGTGAAGCTTGTACGGCCCGGTATTGGTCTTTGATTGAATGGGGTGCTTCGAGGAAGTTGGTGATGGGATAATCGTCTGAGAGGTCGAGTCCAATGGATCCGACTAATTCCCCAGCGGCCTGTCCTTAATAGGGGACCGCCTGTCGCACCTAGTGGCAGGAAATAGTGTCCCTCCCTGACCCTGTTCGATCTATCTATCTAGACCGTCCATATGTAAGGTCTTAAAACCGCTGAGATAATGCCTCCTGATCAGAAGTACAGGTTTTCCCTTGACTTTGCCAAGCTCTGTGCCTTGCTCATGCCTGTGTCCACGGTCACAGAACCATCGTATCCTTCTAATGCAGCGGCTGGGGACCCAAAGGCAGCCTCTGTACCCGAGAATTGTGAGATATCCATCATGCTCTCGTCTGGTATTGGAGATGCAGTGCTCGATGGCTGTGGCGACACCCCTGAAGGAAGCATGGGATCGATGGCCAGGGTCTCCCCTTCAACGCTCCTTTCGTCAGACCCCATTGACTTTACTTGATACCAGGTGTGGAGGTCTTCTTTCGACTGGAGAGGCATACTGTCCCACTCCTTAACGCGATCGACTTTATTCTGCCGTGGTGTCCATGAGGTTGAGGAGGGGCTAGGCCCAGACATGGCGGACTCGAGGGAGCGGCTGTCGACGATGCTGGCAAGTGTCCGGAAAAGAGCCGCTTCGGTCTCCGCGAGACGGCTCTCGAGCTTTGTCAGGTAGCCGAACGGGATCCCCCTGGAAAGAACTGTCAGCATTACGATTGATCAGACAAGCTGTGGGCCTGTACCGTTTGCTCTTCTCAGGGTAATGGCATTTCGATGGTTCTCGATGGCATTGAAGACAACTTGGCCTGATTTGTGGGAGAGAGCTTGTCAGCGATGCTTGTTCACAGACGAACTCAGCGACCCTGGTCTGTCGATAACTGAGGGACCTTCTGGCAGGGGGACGTGTGAATAGAGGGTGAGGAAAGACGAACAGCCTTCGGTCGCACTGGTATATAGCGTTAGCACTGTCACTCGAAGCTCATAAGTTCAGTCTCGTTGCGCAGTTGATGATTCTCAACTTGGCTATCAAGCTCGACCGTCAGGACCCAAGTTGACGCAGGGCTAATACAATAGGGATTGTGGGCTGGGTGCGGTTGATAAGACGATCGGTTCTCCAGTTGATAAGAAATTCATCAGGGGGTAACAAAGACGAGAGGGGCAGCTTACCCCGCGCTTCCTCTGGCGGCAAGACTCGCAAGCTATGGGGCTGAGAGTACCACCTTCATGGCTGGAATTGGGGTCCGCCATGGCCATGGTTTGAAGATCTGGTGGAAACAAGGCCGACGACGGCCCTGTATTTGAGGGAGGACAAAGTCAGGTCCGGACGGACGAAGGTGCGGAGGCTGAACGGTGGTGAAATACAGGCGGAGTTTTCTTTGTCCGTACGGTGTGAGACAGCAAAATGCCGATAATTGATCTGATCTTGACAGTTGATCCGCACTGTGATCTTCGTCCGAAGGCTCCATCACGTGGTGCCGCCTTAATCCACCTCGCTGGTTGGCCAATCCACACATGTCGGACAACCTCATCTTCCTTTCGCCTGTCCCATGATTCTTTGACCGCGTCGTTAGCCGTGCAACGCCATGGTTTGACAACCCTGCTCGACATCCACTCAAGCGCATACCAAGGAAGCTTCACCTCATCTGATGTCTCGGGAAGGATGGCCTGAGATCCGCGCTCGCCGCGAATCAGACGCCGCCTGAGACCCTATTCTCCATCCAGCGCCTGAAGCTCAGGTTGTATCGCCGTCTCCCTGTCAGGGTCTCGCTCGGAACCGTCTCCCATCGACCTCGATATCAAGCTCGCCATGGAGGCTGTCGAGTCCCCTGTTGCTTCTTCCGAGTCGGGCACTTTCGGACTGAGCCCTGCCCACTCCCACCTCAACCAATCCCGCAAGCGGAAGTACTCCCAGGCGGTCGATCCACCGGCTAGAGAGTATGGACTGATGCGAGATACGGGTCGGCATGACACCTCTCGTTTCGTTGGCAGCGCCAGCGGCATACACTTCATCCGAGGCGTCTACCTCCGCCTGTCTCGAAAGTCTGCATCCAGGGCTGCCGGCCCTGAAGGCATCAATCATCTCGTACCTGGCGAAGATGATCAGTTGCAACCGGGACAGACATCTCGCGATGGCGGCCAGCAGTATCTGTGGAAGGACCACGAAGTTGCTGTTGATACCGAAACTGGAGAGACGTTGCCTACCTTCGAGCAGCTTGTCACCTGGTCCAAAAGCTACTTCCACGCATGGCATCCCACGCTACCTTTTCTGAGCGCTCCCGATGTGCTCGCCATCTTTGAAAAGGTCAGCCATGGCGGCATCACCTCCGTCAACCATCTCGAACAATCCATACTACGCTCCATCCTCTCCATCTCGCTGGCCGATAGCCGGCAGTTGGCACCATTCGACCAACCCCTGCCACCCTCGCTCGTTTTTCACACGATTGAAGAAGCCATGTCGGCATCACAATTCGCCCTATATCAGCCTGCCTCCCTCCACGCCACACAAGCCGCACTCAGTATACAATTGTTCCTCATTTCTATGCTCCGACTCAACGCGGCATCACGACTTGGCGGCTTGATCGTACGCATGGCGTTCCACCTGGGTCTTCACCGATGCCCATCCCGGTACCCATTCTTCACGAAACACGAGGCCCATGTGCGACGCCGCGTTTTCTGGTCCCTATATTGCAACGAGCGGTTTCTGTCCCAGTCTCTCGGGCTCCCACTGGACATCCGCGACGACGATGTGGATGTCTGTTATCCCGGAGAAGAAATACATTCTGCACACGTCGAAGTCGATGACAACCGATTGCAACTTCTGACGTACCTCGCAAAGCACGCTCGAATACGTGGCCTCATCCTGGAGTTACGGAATAAATCAGTTTCCAGCAGAGACGACACACCAACACATGAAAGCTACGTTCAGGCAGAGATGGCTCGATGGTCAAACGAGATTCACGACGCCCTCGAAGACGAAGCCAGCGATGGCGAACTACCAGAGGAGGGCAATAACGAATCAACCCTTTCGCCTGGTCATCGCGTTTTCCTCTTGCTTCTGAAGTTTGAGTCGAAAATTTCTCTCAATAGGCCTATGATGGCATCCGACCCTTCCAGTGGATCATATTGCGCGGGCCTTCAGAACTGCATCTTCGCAGCCCGGTCAATATTGATAGCTCTAAAAAAGCATCAAGCTCGGTACAAAGCCAATAGCACTGATGGAAACACGCTCTCGGAGCCGATACTCTGGCCGACCATCACATGGGCCATTTGGATCAGTTCTTTCATCTTGATATACGCTGCTTCAGAGCGGCAGCTGCCACTCTCAAGCGCACTGCGGTATGTCCTTTTTAGTGTCCCGGCGTGACAACATTCCACTAACATCGCGTCAACAGACACGTCGAAGCCGGCAAGGATATGCTCCGTCACATTGCAGCTCGAGAAACAGCGTGGCCAGAGTATTGCCTCTCCGCCATCGATGAGTTGACGGCAGCGGTGCGAGAGGTCCCAAACCCCAGCAACGTTTCTGCGAATGCGCCGTCCGCAGCCCGAAATCACAATACACTCCAAAATGCTCGTCATCACCAAGGGAAATCAGGGAGACGAAGCCTCCGTTCAGACTCCACGTCGATCCCCCGGCACCACACCCAACCTCGTCGTGCACCGACCGGCTTCTCTCCCACGCTGGCTACGTCGTCCGGCATGCCTGATGACCCCCTTACGGGTGCAGCCGACAGCAACGACAACGTGGGGGACACCATCTTTGCCAGTGACCGAGAGCTAGAATCCAGATTTGGAGCCAATGACAACGCCGAGTCGGTACAGTGGCGCCAACCGTCCGGCTCAACGACTTCCCCCCTTAACCCAGACGCATGGCAGATGCGCGTCCCGCAACAGGGGCCTTCAGGGCCTGGGAGGTCGGCGTCGATGGGCATGGACGGCCAACAGGTGCCATCGTCAGCAACTGGTGCACCTTTCTCGTTCCCACCCCAGGACCTGTTGCCTGGTGAGGGACAAGAGTCCATGGTGTGGTACGATCAGCTGTTTGCCAACTCGCTTGGGGCAATTGACTACCCGTACATGGCAGCTGCACAGTTTGATCCCTCGGTAGACCCCACATGGTCATATCTGCGGTGATATCAATGAAATGATAAAATAAAGAAATGAATTTGAAATGTATGCCATCTCGTGCCAGGATTGAAGTACGCTTTTGTCCCATGACCCGCCTCATTCAATTGGAGCTTGCATCCAGGCATTTATCTTGAACACATCATTGGAATAGCATCACGAGGCCTAGATACAGGGGTCGGTGAGCGTTCATTTAGCACACAGTCACGGCGACTTGACCATGACTATACTTTAAATCATCACGAAATATCATGAACCCCACTCTTGGGCAGGGCATCACTACGAGCAGATGCAATATAGGTTCAGATAAATCTCCAGGATATCAAGAGCATTGGAGTAAAATAATCTAAGCATCATGTGCAATCCTTTCGAGCCAACCCTAGGCCGCGATATCCTCATAACATTCTGCAGATGCGGCACAGGTCGATAGTCCACGCGACACTCGAGCCCAGTATTCAAATCATACTGTAAAGAAAAGACCGGTCGCATTGTGGGGTGGGTTGTTATAAGTCATGATATTATTCCTAGTCTAATCGTCATCCAAATTGTTGTCCCAAACCAAGTGCCCATATCATCCCTTTTGAGTTCAGAAAGGTCAACATAGTCCCCGGGTCTCAGTCTAGACAGCTCTGGACTGTCTTCCATCCATTTATCTATCCTGAAACATCTCAGTATGCGAAGCGCATGCCCGTAGCGTTGCCAGCGCGGTCGAGCTTCTTGTTGTCGTGGATGAGCCAGAATCTCAGTCCCCAGACACCAGCAATACAGGCAAAGGCAAATGCCGCGTTGCTTGCCATGGCAGTCAAGTAGCGAGGGCCGTCGCTCTTGGGGTATAGGTATGCTGTGTAGATGTACGAGGCGTTCGCCATGACGTTGACGATCGATAGACTGACCGCCTTCTTCTCCTGTGTTTGTCCCAGGGTCGCACTAACCCATCCAAGGATCATTGAATTGACACTGTAAGCTCCCGATGCAAATAGGAAGCAGGAAATGTAGCGTGCCGGGACGTTCATGGTTGCGCAGGAGATGACAAAACCCACGATGGCGACGCTCATGCCGAAGGTGATGTGCCAAGTGCGCTCGTTGTACCGGCCGGATGACATGCCCGCCAGGTAACCAAACACACCAGAAACAAGGTATGGGGGGCAGGTGAGAACCAGTGTAATCGTTCTGTCGAAACCAAGCGAGCCGACAACGGTAGGGAAGAAGTTGTTAAAGCTGCAGGCCGAGAGGTGCATGTTCTGAATAAAGCAAAGCGCCCAGAGTCGGGGATCGCGCACCGCCTGCATAAATCCGGCCTTAGCACCACGGCTCTCCTCAAGACCGACAGTGTCGCGAACCATGCGGTCGTGTGCGAGCTGACGCTGCTCGGGTGTGAGCCAGCGGGTCGTCAGAGGACTATCGGCCAGCGTGAACATGCCGACGATGGCGACACCGAACGTGACACAGCCCTCGATGATGAAGAGCCACTTCCAGCCTGCCAAGCCATGGTTACCGCTGACAGTGTTGTAAACTGCGGCAGCAATGAGTCCAGAAAACGAGGTGGCAAAGATGTTGCCAGAGTAGAGGATAGCAAGGCGAGTGGCAATCTCTTTACGGGTATAGAAGATGGAGAGCATGTAGAGGGCACCGGGGTAGAAGGGAGCCTCTGTAATGCCAAGAAAAAAGCGGACTGCGACGAGACCGGCATAGTTGTGAACAAGCGCAGTGCAGGCCGACACGACGGCCCATGTCATCATGCAGACACCCATGTAGATGGATGGCCGGACATACTTGGACGACATGAGCATGTTGGAAGGAATCTGCATGAGGAGGTAGCTGTTGGTGGTTAGGCTTTTGTCTTTGATGTTTCTTCTATTTTTGATGAGTTGACACTTACCCGACGAAAAGGATAGAAATACAGGTGTTATACTGCGATCCGACAAGACCAAGATCTTCTTCGAGACCGTCAAGTCTAGCCTGAGCGATGGCATTTCGATCAAGCTGATAGCTTCATGTCAGTAAATTTCAATCGCAGCGAAATAATAGACACTCACATAGTTGAGAAAGTACATAGACCAAAGGGTTGGCATGATGTGCCAATCGAGCTTTCGGACAAGGGCGATCTCCTCGGCGCTCGTCTTCTTGACGGCACCCGAGTAATCAGCACCCTCGCGCAGGCCCTTTTCGGTCTCGCTGCTATCGCCCGACTTCTCGACAAAGTCGTCGCTGGGCTTGGTCTCCATGTCGCGAGGTCCAGCTTGGTGCTTCTCGGAAGACATGATGATTGGATGAGAATGGGATCGGATGTGAGAGGATGGATTTGGGGACAAGTGGGAACTGGTGCAGAAGTCTGAAAGCCAAGTTATCCTGACAAGACACCAACCCCAGATGCCGAGAGTATTGGCGGTGTCTTATACCTGGCACTGACACACGATTTCCCCGGAGTTTTGTTGTAGTTTTCTGGGGGCGGGAGATGAGAGGCTGCGCAAAGTTGGAGACCCCGGACTTGAATCTGGAGGTTTCATTCAGCGCTCAGCGGGGGTGGTCTGCGCGGAGGTTCTCACGTCCGGAGCGTGCGCTATTCTGCCCTGTCCTTCGGCCTTCGGGGTGGATAGATCATGTCATGGGGATGCGGGGATGGGGGGCTCGTGGGGTAGCCTGGGGGCGGCCTGGGCCTCTGAACGAGTCATCTGGCAGTGTTTTGGGGCATTCTAGCTTGTACGATCAATCAAGCCTTGCTCACAGGGGCCTAATGCGGGGAGGGCCTGAGACGGACATTCAGCCGCTTGGGATGACTCGTAAAGGGGTTCGCAGCTTGCTTTCCCCGTGTTGAGAGCTCCGAACGGATTTGCCGACGGAGTATCAGCATGATGTGCATTACGTTGGGGAGACAATCTGGGTCCCGTAATCCGATCACGACAGGATGCAATTTTGCATCCCAAGCGTATTCTCGAGTGGCATGTAGTAAAAGACTATGACATTTTAAAGATCATGGAGCCATTTGAAACTTTCCGAGAGGCCCAGGACCATATCAAGTCATGGTCCATATTCTATGTCATGTGATAAAAGGGTATTATGTCAAAAGGTCAGATCATGATAAACAAAAGTCAAGCGATGATGTTGGCTATAATCGTCCCACAAGTTTCACACCCCGGCTTTCATCCAAGAGAACTTGGACATGTGCCTTCCTCTCTGCTTCGTGATCACCTTGGAATAAGTTCCCCTTCGAAAGATCATCTAGATACAGCTCGTATGCTGGCATGTACCCCCTAACAAAGAGGATCACTTGTTCATCTGTCATCCCTCTTCCCTTTGCCTTCCACAGAGCTTTCTCTTGTCCCAATCTCCAGTGATATACGTTGACCAAGTTATCGGTATTCAAGTGTACAAACGCGTCAAATCTCCACGGCCCCATGAAGGCTTGGCAGTATCTTTCGAGGTTCTTGTTGATCAGCAGGAGGTCTTCCAGCTGATGATCGGCAAGTGTTTCTGTTGAAATGTCGGTATGTTTTCGATCGTCTGAACGGGCAGACGTGTCCTGTGCCGCCCTCCACTTTTGTTCGAGGACTGTCGAATTTAGGGGCTGGAAGCCAACACACCACCCCTCAAAGATGAGGACATCCAAGGGAGGGCTGCGAGAGACCTCGTCCCATTCGGATAGCGGGGTTCGTCCACCTTCGCCATTATGTAGGCTCTTGTCGAAAGATGGCCATCGGATCTTGTTGGTGCTTTTCGTAGTGCCATTGGTGACTTCAGGTATGGCGAGGTCATGGAAGAACTGTCGGGCAAGCTCCTCATCATGTGTTCCAGGCTGTCCGCGGGTTCGAAGCAAGCCGTTATCGGGGTGGGCTTCTCGAAGTGCCACAAGTTGTGGATGGTCGTGGTAGAGATCATCAAGGGACAGAGTCCTCGTCGTGATGTTGTGGTTGTCGTTCAGGGTCTTGGCGAGGGCAGTTGCCCATGTTGACTTGCCGCTTCCCTGGAGGCCGGAGAGACCTAGTATGAAAGGTGCAGTCGAGGTTGCCCTATGCGAGGCTATTGCGGGAAGGATGTACGCCAAAACATTTCCAATGGCCAAGGGATCAATCATTGTGATAGCTGGGTGGTCGTTGTAGTTTGCTTCAAGTCAAGCCAGTGGGTTCAGTGTTCAAGTCCGTGGAAAGAGGTTCGAGTGACGAGGGGACGACCCGAAAGTAATGTGAAGCCATCGACGATGGGACATCGCGGTTCCATCGCGTCTATGTCACGCTTCAATGCCTCACATGCCATTGGAAGCCGTGGCGGCGCGCTAGCGTTTGTCGACAGCTCGAATATCGCAAAAGTCCGCAGAGACGGACGTTTGAAATACCACGGTCTTGCCTTTATCCGCGGTGTTTTCTATGTCCGCTCCCCCACCACCCCTCACAACTCCAACTCCTCCACACTCACATCGACTCCCCGCAATTGCGGTCCCCCGGAACTTCATGTTGGCTCCGGCCGTTGTCGGGTGCTCAGTGGCAGGATCTCAATTACAAAAGAGATCTTCGGGACATCTTCTCACTCGGAACATTTCACCATCTCATCCCTCACCCACTGGATCAAGCATCTTGAAGATTAGATTCGTATTTACTCCCCTTCACACCATACGCATCACATCATGTCTCCCAGCGCCGTTCCCGCACGAAAGTGCTACAGCATTGCCTCCATGGGTGCCGACGGCATCGGCCCGGAGGTTGTCGACGCTGGCGTCGAAGTTCTCAAGGCTCTCGCCGAGACTCTTGACTCGTTCGACCTTAACTTCACGGACTACGACTGGAGCTCTGACACGTACAAGAAGACTGGGAAGTACATTCCTGACGGTGGCCTCGAGCAGCTCAAGAAGCACGAGGCCATCCTCTTTGGTGCCGTCGGCGCCCCCGATGTCCCCGACCACATCTCCCTCTGGGGCCTTCGCCTTGCCATCTGCCAGCCCTTCCAGCAATACGCCAACGTCCGTCCCACACGTGTCCTGCCTGGCACCCAGTCGCCTCTCCGCAACTGCAAGACCGGCGACCTTGACTGGGTCATCATCCGCGAGAACAGCGAAGGCGAGTATGCCGGTCAGGGCGGTCGCTCTCACAGGGGTCAGGCTTGGGAGACCGCCACTGAGGTCTCCATCTTCACCCGCCACGGTGTTGAGCGTCTGATGCGCTTCGCCTTCGAGACCGCGCAGAACAGGCCCCGCAAGCTCCTCACCGTCGTCACCAAGAGCAATGCCCAGAGGAACGGCATGGTCCTGTGGGACGAGGTCGCCGCCATCGTGGCTAAGGATTTCCCCGACGTTGAGGTTGACAAGATGCTGGTCGACGCCATGACCACGAGGATGGTGCTGAAGCCCGAGAGCCTGGACACCATTGTCGCAACCAACCTGGTACGTCTATCTATCACCTATTGATGAGCTTTGCTAACACCCTCAGCACGCCGATATCCTCTCCGATCTTGCTGCAGCCCTCGCTGGCTCCATCGGCATTGCTCCTACCAGCAACCTCGACCCCTCGCGCCAGAACCCTTCCATGTTCGAGCCTATCCACGGCTCCGCGTTCGACATCACCGGAAAGGGCGTTGCGAACCCCGTCGCTACCTTCTGGACCGCCGCCGAGATGCTTGCGTGGCTTGGCGAGAAGAAGGCCTCCGATCAGCTTATGGAGTGCGTTGAGGCTGTGTGCCAGTCAGGCATTAACACTGCTGATCTCGGCGGCTCGGCCACAACGAAGGAGGTGACGGCTGCGGTCGTAAAGGAGATCAAGACAAGGCTTAGCAAGGCGACGAAGTCCGTGCAGTAGATTGCGAAGCAATTTGTATGAATTAGATGACCATGATGTGATAGATTGGCGATTAAATGGCGTTCGTTCGACAGCAAAGAATCAAAGTGGTTCAAATATGCAGTTTCTAGCAGCTAAGTGAACGTAAGATTCTTGACATGCTCATTAGCATACATTGGGAAAAAGTCCGATGTAAGATACCATCCTGGCTTCGCCATCTTGTCGCTGATTCTGAGTCCGTTGATGGTTAAGTTCTCGAAGGTGACGAATTCAATACCCCTTGTCTCGTTGTAACCCGTCATGATTGCTGTGCCGGCGTTTTTCCCTGTGTAACTCAGGTTCCGAATCTTCACGTTTGAAATGCCCCGGCCAGGCGATGTGTTGTACTTCTGATTGTACATGACCATCATTGTGATCAACTGGCCGTGACGAAAGTCTTCCACGCGTACATCCTCGATCAATACGTCTTGAACAAGATTGCTATCGCCGGGGTTGATTGCGATGCATCCTTGGTAGCCCATCTGGAACTCCCGGTGATCGAGGATATCAATATTGGAGAAGCTCAAGTCTGATATCGTCTCTGGGTTGACCGTGTTCCCGTGCGTACCGATGTTGATGGGGTGCGCGAGGTCTGCCCATAAAATCGAGTTCTGTACTGTGACATTGCGAACGTCGCCGTAGTAGTCCCATCTATGGGTGTAGATTGCAATAGAATCGTCAGAAGTACGCATGAAGACGCCATCGATGAGAATATTGTTGCTGCTGAAGATGTCGATTCCGTCACCCCACTGAACGGCACTGAAAGATCTCAGACCACTTATGGTCACTCCATCTGACTCGGCAATATTGACTGTGTAATGCCCGGGGTTTAAGACTGTAATGTCCTTGATCAGGACATTCTTGCTCTGCCAGGCAGAGATGGTATGCTTGTCGGATTTGTAGAGGATACCGTGCCCTCGGACGGAAGCGTCTGTCGAGTTGTCAAAGCTGATCGATGCTTTCAAAACGGCACCTCCGGCGACGTAGAGTGTCTTTCCAGAGGCTACAACGATAGTTTCGTTGGCAACGTGATAGCCCGGACCGTAGTAAATGGTGTCAGGGTCTTCCTTGGCAGCAGACTCGTCGACAATATGGTTGCTGAAGAGATGCAGGACATCAAAGACATCTTCAGTGGCGTGGACTACCAGGTTCCTCGGCTTGTCGAGGGCAAAGAGGATCGAGTCACCCTCGACTTGAGGTACGATGTCGTATGAATCCGGGCGAACACGAGCTTTGCTGACCTGACCCGACTTGTATAAGACGGAAACTTCAACATTGCCCTTGAAGTCGAAGTAGGCCAAAGACCCCGTGTGTGTTGCGGTTCTCCCCGTGGTCACATTAACTTCGTGATGCCGAGTTTCGTAGATCTCCACGGGGTGCCATTCGCCTCCAGGTGATCGGACTTTGACCCCGTAGGAATTCTTCTGGGTTACACCGTCCGGGATGGGGTATGTTCTGATGGAGTTGCAGGACGCTTGCGCCACGCCAGAAATAAACGTCAATGCCAGGAACAGCCAACAGGACTGGAAGTTGAAGAACATCGTAAGAGTCGAGCTAGGGATACCGAGAGTCTCATGTGTCTACGCACAATAGCACAAGTGTAGAGCTGGTGAAGCGCAATATTTGTATCTTTTTAACCCACAGCATACGGTCGTTCCCAGAAGCCTTTCGCCTTGCGAGCTGCCGGCCATTTCCCCGGATTCCGCGAGGACGCGGATCGTCGCCTTTCCGGGGAAGCACCATGCACCCCGCATTTTTTCCGGCTTTGAACCCGCGATGGCCTTTCGACCGTTTGCTCAATATCAGAAATGGGACGTTGGAAATGTTAAACCCGCGGGCTCTTCTCCGAAGAATGACCCGCGGGCCGATCGAAGGTGTTCAGCCAACATCTGCATAGCCATGAGCAGCAGAGCGACTCCACGTTACATCGCCACGATCCCGGGAACGTGGAAAGATTGAACCATTATGATCGGGTAAATGAAACCCCAGGTGGGTGTGTGGCCATGAATTGGTCCGCCCTTCCGTCTATACCGAACGGTGCAAAGTGAGCACGTCGAAAATGTGAAATGAAATGATACAAATTGTTGATACATCGCTGAAAGCATATTCGATGTTTCGTCACCTGGTTGGACACCTCTGTCAGGGGCCTTGCAGCTAGTCTGAAAATCAGGACAGCAGTTCGTCAGCGTGAGACGCACCGAAGCCCACGTTCACCTAATTTGCCTTTGTCTGCGATTAAATACGAAAGCCGTTGTTCTTGCGATTGGTCCGGTCACCAGTACAAGCACCCAGTAGTCATTGAAAAAGGACCGACTGTAATCGAAGAACACCCTTTGTTCACACGTAGGTCGATCGGCAGGTTTGCTGTAACGGTCAAGCGATCGTCTCAAGCCGGTCGCTCCACGTGCGTATCGTTGACAGGCGAATGCCGACCGCGACTACTTGGTCTCGATGTCTAGCACATGGCCTCAAAATTGGGCCGCCACATCCGTTCTCTCTGGCTGGTCACAGGCACCTCCTCGAGCTTCTAGAATACGACGGACGGGCGTGGGCGGCGCCTCGGCCGAGTGCCCTGCATGCAGCATCCATACCCCGCAGAGCCGGCTCAATCGGCTCCTGTCGTGCCATCATGGTAGCGGTATTCAGCGAATAGGCTTCGCGTCGGGCCGGGGAACCTCGACAAATGCCAGGCTGGGGATGACGATCGCCAAGCTAGCAGCCTGCCGCGTAACTTGCGCACCAAACGCGATACTCCAATAGGCAGCTGTGTTACGGATATAGCCAGGCGAGCTGAGGCGTTGCCGACTGCCAGCGATTTCGCGCTAAAGAGCTTATCACGAACAAGCTCTCCCAAAGCTTCTTACCCGCAGCCATGCCGTGTTGCCGACCAACTACCATCTACGGCTTGTGACGGCTCGTTATCGCCGTACAACTTGCGTAATGAGGTAGCACTTGCAGATGACGCGAGGCTCGCACGGGGCACAGCAAGCTGGTGATCATGACGTGCTGTTGCTGGCCGGACGGTATATATTCTGCGCTGTCTGAAGCTCCTCCTCGTTCTGTGTTGTTCAACCACAACCTCGTCACATTCCCACGATGCAGCTCAAGTTGCTCAGCGTTCTTCTGTCCCTGGGGACTCTGTCCCAGGCGGCATTCAACCGCGGTGCCCTCAATGCGTTCAACCACAAGCTTCCCCGCAACGACAAGCGCCATGCTGCGCCGCCCCAGCAGCCGAGGCTGCAGAAGCGTGGCGAGTCTAGGTTCCTCAACAATCAGACTGAGAAGTTCGTCGTCAACGGCACTGGCATCCCCGAGGTCAATTTCGACATCGGTGAATCCTACGCTGGCCTGCTTCCTATCTCCCAGTCCCCGGATGAGGAGAGGGAGCTTTACTTCTGGTTCTTCCCCACCACGAACCCTGACGCGGGCGACGAAGTTGTTATCTGGTAAGCTCAATGATGTTCAGCGTGGCAACATGTGACTAACGTTTCCATTCAGGCTCAACGGCGGTCCTGGCTGCAGTTCCCTTAGCGGCCTATTAACGGAGAACGGGCCTTTCCTTTGGCAGGATGGCACCCTTGCTCCCACGCCTAATTCGTACAGCTGGACGAACCTGTAAGACAACTTTCAATTCCATCATGATATCTATCATTGGCTCACTCTCTCACTAGGACCAACGTCATCTGGATCGAGCAGCCCGTCGGGGTGGGTTACAGCCAGGGCACCCCCAACATCACGAATGAGGTCGAACTCGGCCTCCAGTTCATCGGCTTCTGGCGTAACTTTATCGAGGCCTTCCAGCTTCATGGAGCGACTACTTACATCACTGGAGAGTCCTATGCCGGCTTTTACGTGCCCTACATTGCCGACGCGTTCATCACTGCCGCTGATGATACGTACTACAAGCTGGGCGGAGTCGCCATCAACGACCCAATTCTAGGAGACGCCACCCTTCAGCAGCAAGCGGTGATTTATCCCTACGTTGAGTACTGGCAGAACCTTTTGTACATCAACGACTCTGCTTTGGCTGCTTTGCGTTGGACCCACGAGCATTGCAACTATTCCACATACCTCGACACTTACGGCACTTTCCCCCCTCCCCCGGGACCATTCCCAGTTCTGGACGACCCATATGTCGACCCCACCGAGAACTACACCTGCGGAATCTTCGAGTATGCCTACTACGCGGCCCTTGATGTGAACCCCTGCTTCAACATCTACCATATCACCGACACTTGCCCCTTCAAGATATCTCAGCTCGGCATTGTGAACACAGTGAGTGGGCCCGGTTTCAACTTTAGGTAGGATCGACCGTACTGATCATCTTCTTTCTTTAGGGTGACTACTCTCCTCCAGGTGCACAGATTTATTTCAACCGCACCGATGTCAAGAAGGCCCTAAACGCCCCCGACGTGGACTGGTATCAGTGCACTCCCAACAACGTTTTCGGCAACGGCAATTCGAACTCCACTGCCAGGGACAGCTCGTTGGCCCCAGCCCAAACGGATGTCCTCCAGCGCGTGATTGAGCATACCAACAACACCATCATTGGCGTTGGTCGCCTCGACTTCCTGCTGCCACCCAACGGTACCCTTTTCGCCCTGCAGAATGTCACTTGGAATGGTGCCCAGGGATTCCAGAGCTACCCGCAGGATCAGACGTTTTACGTCCCCTTCCACCCGGAGTACAACTCTGGACGATTGAGTGAGGCTGGCACTGTTGGTCAATGGGGCTATGAGCGTGGTTTGACATACTATGAGGTGCAGCTGGCTGGCCATGAGCTTCCTGGGTACTCTGCTGGTTCCGGGTACCGCATTCTTGAGCTCCTTGTGGGCCGCATTCGGGATCTGGGGGTAAAGGAGAACTTCACCACTCAAAAGGGTGCGTTCCAGGGCAACAGTACGACCAAGGTGTAAGTCTAACTTAGGACCAAGGCCATGGGGCAAGCACCGAGCGATGTGTCAATGGTTTCATCTTACATAGCTGAATAGTTGAATAATCTCAGCATGATATTATGATATCAAGCCTACCGTGATTTTGATTCAAAGCGTGTAGGAGCTGACGCAACGCATACCAGCCAGCCATGCATTTCAGAAAACCTACTTACACGTTCTTGTCTACCATGGACAATAGCCTCCTCATCGTTCGATAACACATTCGTCAACCTCCAGATCTCCATAGTAGTCTGGATTGATTCGCCGGTAGTGGCTGTACAGTATGGCTGCTTCAATAGCAGCAATAACGGAGACGCGGACCTTTTTGTGATAATCGTCATCATCATCAAAGACTACAGCCAGGTAACAGATCTCTGATGCTTTCACAGCAATTGCAGGTCCAAGCACGGAAACATATCACCATCCCCGAATGTCATCATAGCCTTCAATTGCGTAGACTTTTTCGGCCGCGGTAAAGATGATGCCTAGGTCGCGGACAAAGGCTTCCTGGTTGGTGACCAACCCTTGCTCTTCGTCGAGGTCTTCGCTGCAAAGGTTATTGAGCTTCTTATGCAAGTCCACCAATTCTTCCTCATTGTTCCTAATGCAATCACTGCTAAAGAAAAAGCCGGGAAGGAGCGCGAGATCAATAATCATAGGCGCGTGACCCGTACTTGGCTGGCAAGGTTTGCCATGATGGCTCGATATTCTAAAAACGTAACATATCGTGTGTTGTGATCGCATTCAAGATTATTAAGATTGCGAACAAGAGGCAGAAGGTATTGTACTAACTTTGGACGACGTGACGATTCTAGTAGCAGCCGCTAGACGGAGATTGTAATTTGAGGAAAGTAAAATCAAGCAGAGAAAAGAAGTTAGCTGTGAAGTCGATAAGACGCTGTTTTGGCGGAGCCTTGGTCGATGGTGACGAAAGGCCAGTTTGAGGAAGCTACGTTTGATAGAAGCAAGTGCCACCTGGGTCAAGACGCAGTTCAATTCTCTCCGTACCCCTCCTTCCCCAGACCAAATGCCTCCTTCTGCGAGTCAACGAGAAACAGGAGAGACTCGTGTAACGTAAAGTACCCAAGGGAAGCAAATCACTTTGAACGGGAGATTTGAATTAGTTCGTCACAGGATCAAGGCTAACACATATCTGACGAGCTTAGAGACTTCCACTTGGCTTCCGTGTGGCTAAGCACAAGGCTCAAGAGAATTGTACAAGCTTTGCCATCAGTTTCAACCTTCGGGCGAAGGCCATTGTTCTTTCTCTACCGCTTTCACCGTTTCTCGCGCAAAGTAGCAATAAACCTTGGCTGACTAGTCTGCTTTGTTGCACCTGCGTCCCGTTTGTCTGTCCCTGATCGAATGTAGTAGTGTGACGACGCATCAGGTATCATCCTCATCCAACGCCTTGCGGACCTTCTTCCGTATATTCTCCCGCTGATCCTGGGCCTCAGCCAGCTTTCTCTTAAAACCCCTGCGCTCCTCCTCAATGTTCTGGTCTTTGGACTTCAGGTCTCCGAGTTCCTTTCTGAGGCTGGCAATTGTTGCATTGGACTCTTCCAGCTCTATCGACTTGATACAAAGCTCAGCGCGAATGTCGAACATTGGCTGAAGAATCACATCGTCAAAGCCTGAATAGTGATCGAAGCCCAATCGATGAGCCCCGATGAGGTCGCGCACTTGACCTGGTGAACTGTTAGTTGGAGTACTGAAGATAACACGCAGCTTGCGTGACGTGACATCTAGACCCGAATCCCAAATTGGAGGACCTCTCACCTTTGCAGAGACTTTTGACCTCGTTGTATGTCTTGATAGCGTCGTAGAGCAAGTCAAGATCATTTTCAAACCCGTATGCTTTGCGTGCATACTGGTCATTTTCAGTCTCTGTTGCGTGGTCGAGATATAGCTGCCGAAGGGGTCCGTAGAGCAACGCGGCTTCCACAAACGATGATGTGTAAGGGTAGATGGCTTCCGTCTTTTCCCTTTGGAGGATTGAGTTTAGCCGTCCAGACTCTGTTGCGATATTGGCTATAAAAGGAGCCGCTTCCAAAATGGATTGCCATCCTTTTTCGTCGTCGTGTCCCCTCACGGAGAAGTAGTCGGCGGCAGAGGTAAAAATCTGGTACAGACATAGAATGTAACGTCTCTTGGGTTGCATCGATCCGCCTGTGATGTAGTCCCAATCATTGCTGCAGTGGTCGATGATGGCACCAGGCACTACCGGCATTGCACGACTAATCGTGAAAAGAAAACCGGGAAGAACAACAAGTTCTCGAATTCGCTTCGAGTTTGGAGCCGGTGTCGCCATGCTCGTTGTTTGTGGATGTTCAGCTACTTCTGAGCCAGGCCTCCAGAGCGTTGCCTTCTAGATGTTTGAGCGGTCAGATCTTACCCTAGGTTGGCGGGCAGAGTTGTCGATGTAGTGGAGATGTTGTTAGGTGATCAAGCGTGAGGAAGAAGTAAGAAAGAAGAGTAGCAGGAGTCTGTGCCTAGTTCAGGCTCCTTGAGGAAGGTAGGTGCTTGTCCAACCTAGGGTGAACTCGAAGGGGAAAGAACGAAATTCGAATACTAGGCAGGCGGGCGGAGCTGTTGATGTAGCGGAGATGTTGTGTGGGGTGATCAAGCGTGACGAAGAAATAAGAAAGAGTGGGAAGAGTCCATGCCCAATTTGAGTCCTTGAGGAAGCTAGGTGCTTGTTCAAGCTAGGGACAACTCTAAGAGGAAGGAGCGAAATTCGAACATTAGGCAGCATACCACACACACAATGCATCAACTTGTCCATTGTAACTAAAAGAAACAACTAGTTCGATTACCTTCAAATCAGAACGCAAACTAACGTTGCTCACCCACATTTGGACCACCCCCCCATTTGGGCCACCCTTTTACACCAAAAGTACCGTTTTTACCCCCCCTGTTATATTAGTAGCTATTAATAGAAAAAATATACTAAAAATATATATAATAGAATACTATTAAAATAGCCTATATAAGAAAACTAGAGCTTAATATCGCCTATTTCTATAGAATTCTAAGACGTTAAAGATTAGATTTTNATATTAGTAGCTATTAATAGAAAAAATATACTAAAAATATATATAATAGAATACTATTAAAATAGCCTATATAAGAAAACTAGAGCTTAATATCGCCTATTTCTATAGAATTCTAAGACGTTAAAGATTAGATTTTTAAATACTAGGGATTTCCTATAGTAAATTAATATTCTATAAAATATTTCTATAAAATAGAATAAATTAGGAAATATTTTTCTACTTATAGAATATATTAGATTTAAGTATAGAAAATTAGGTTTATATAAGTATATTCTATAAATAGTATCCTATTAGATTTAATTAAAGATTAAAACTTTTACTAAGAAAATATTTACTAGTAAGAACTTAATTCTAAGATTATACCTTTTCTATAGTTATTTATAGAATATACTAATATATAACTACTTTTCTATACTTAAATCTAATATATTCTATAAATAGAAAAATATTTCCTAATTTATTCTATTTTATAGAAATATTTTATAGAATATTAATTTACTATAGCAATTTTATTCCGCGTGGGATGCCCGCCCCCCTTGCCGGTTTCCCCCTCTGGAAATGACTGTTGTGGGTGGGTCGCTTCATTCCCCCACCTGACGCTTGCTCCCACCACGTGATTCGCTCTTTTCTGCCGCCCCTTCCAAGGTACGTATCTTTTTCTGCCGCGTATAAAATCAACGTCACGCCCTCATGAAAGTCCTAAATCTGGGCTTTCTTGATCTTTTCTGCCACGACCCAGAACAAGGCCTTTCTTGGCCGTCTCATCACCGTTTCGTTGCCGTCTCTGCCATTATCGCCGTTATAGTCCTTTCTGTCAGATGCCTTTGCAAGGTTCGTGTGATATCTTGGAGACCTTGTTAGGAACCTCAACTGTCATGGCTTGAAGATACTTGGCCCTGTTCATTACCTCTGGCTGACGACTCGCAGATCCCCTCCAACGCTCTTCCTCTGCGGCTAGATGATCACTCGGACTCACCGCATCGCTCAGGATCCTGGCCCTGTCCTCGGTGCTGTCCTTGGCCACAACACCACCATGACAAGGTCGTCTCTCACGCTCATGAGGCGAGACTCGAACCGGGCCTAATCTGCTGCTCAGCACGAGAATAAGCCTTTTTCAGAGACGATGTCACCTTTCAGGTACGAAAATCATGCCAGGATGTCTTTTGGGAGAAGGCGCGTGTGCCATGGCATTCGGCATGTCCGGCGATGAAGCCACATGCTCCAGACACAGCCATGGAACATTGGAGGCCTCATCTCATCCCCGCTCATTCAATGGATACCCTTGATCATACTCAGCTCCCCTTTCTGGACCTTCGGATATCGCTACACCCCTCGGGAGAGTGGCGTCCTAGATTGCAAATACAGCCGGACCACCGCCGGGCATGACCGTGCCGACGCACATCTGGACATTGCGATCTGACCACCACACCATCAACCCGCTAGGCTGAATCGTCTTTATTGATATTGCCCTCAGCTCCGCTGAACCCACGTCACGTCCAAACCGGCGAAGATCTTATGCCGAGCCGGTCTCGGCCTGGCTCGATACGAGTTCAGGTGAGACTTTTCAGGGCGCAGGCCTGCTGGTTGCCGGTGGGACTGTCTCCTCAGACAGAAGCAGTGCCCATGATTGGCGAGAGAAGGAGCAGGCAAGGGGCTGATCACTTGCCCCTGCCAGAACTGCAATGCTGGAGGCCTCAATCATGAACCAAGGCGGCACACCGCTTTACCAATGGCCGGACGGAGACTCATGAGTGGGATGCAGCCGCTGTGACGGCTCGATGACCATCACGCGGCGCCAGTCAGGGCCATGCCTGGAGTCCCATGGAAATACCTCAACCAGGAACGTGAGACATTTTCGCAGAGGCCAGTCGCCAGTATTCCGATGAATCCGCGGCCCAGAGTCGCGAGCCACGTCAGCAAGCTAGGGACGGGACCTAGCCGTCTGACTCTACAGTGGCAGCGGTGAGACTTGTGACCGCACACCCTTGGTGCTAGGGACTGACGAGACGACCGAGCAGTTTCTACCGAGATTCCCGTTGGGGGCTCGAGTGGAAGACTGCTTGGTAAGCCTTGTCCACCCAAGCCATGATCTGCGATATCACGGGTTCACGGCAGGGCGCTCCCAACATCCAACTTGCTCTGGAATTCTGGCATCCTTGCTGATCTTGAGCGTTTCGAGTGATACGAGATGCGCCATCATCGATTGGGTAACATGCTCTTTTGGGAAAGAGCTCGTTTTTGGCGAGGAACGAGGCAATGTCAGTCGGCATTTCCGAAAGAGGTCATTTCCCCAAGCGGAAGGAGTCAGCTCTTCTCACGTCCCAAGTTCAAACTATAAGACTCGCCTTTACCTCTCATCCCAAAGGGGCATCTCCTGCAAGATCACTCGTCAAATTTTGCTTGTACACACCCCGTCGACCCTCGTTCTGCCATTTCATCCTTCATTGCCACAATGAATCGACCATTCCAGAATTACGACCCTTTCACCAAGAGCTTCAGGCCATCCTTCTCCAAACAATCCCATAGCCGAGCATCCGGAGGCAAGCTATCTGGCGGGGTAAAACCCAAGCTGGTGTCGCACCCCGGTCCAAAACCAAGCGGGCAGAGTATCGACTTCTCCGACGATGAGTGTCGACCATCGGATCAGCTTTTAGACGATAGTGGTGTGATCGATCTCACAAGAACCGATATTATGCCGCCGCCAGAACAGTATGGGAGCCCGCTGAATCGGAACTACACGGGAGATTCCAGTTGTCAAGGTTGATAAGTTCCAAAGCAATTTTGTTGAATGCATACGCTGACTTGGCACAGAGAAACAGAATGACAACCATGTGGCCGACGACAGACCTACGGAGTCAGCCCCTTCGTCCTACACCGATGCGCCGAAACAACATGACAAGCCAAGCACAAGCGACGCACATATATCAAACCTTACAGTGCTGGGTACCGATGATTGTCTTCGCACCAACAGTGCTAGTCATAAAGCGTCGCCACTTGCGAAGTTTAATGATGCACATCATCACCTAAGCAACAGAGATCAGTCAGTGACTCTCATTGACCCTTCTGTTCATGATGCTGGGCATCTCGATTCCCAGTCTCCACCGACCAAGATTGGTAAGTCTGACGCTTCATGGGCATGTTCAACGTACTGATTCACACAGCCGAAAGCAACGTCGCACTTGGAGAAAATGATGTTGGGCATGGCTTTACGGCAACAGGAGTCCGGGAAGTCACTACACTAGTTCCTGTTCGCAGTGAGAACGATGTTCGGGAATCCTCCGTCAAGATTGATGAAGATCAACTCATGGTTGACATGGACAACCATGCCGACAACCAAATGGGTCAGTCTATTCGAAGGACTTCCACCGGATCGGAGCAAGGCCAATCTGTTGACGTGGTCGCCGATGGAGAGTGGGAGATCACTGAGTTGATCGGGAAAGAAGTTATACAGGGCAAGGTACACTACTTGGTTCGTTGGCAGGCAACTCTTGTGCCAGAAGACGAGATCAATGCCCCTGAACTAATAGGCAGGTTTGAGGCGAAGTTCGGGGCGAAGGCAAGTCCACATACGGGTTCCTCCAGGGTTGCAAAGCAGACTCACCCAACGAAGATAAGGAAAATCGACGACGAGGCAAAAGTCCGTCGTCGTCGGGGACGGCCTCGTAAAGTTCTGACGTGACTGGGAGGTTCGGCCAATGCCGTGGCTACCATCAGTGTATTACTAAGGATGCGAATGCCGGGATTGAGGGACCTTGCACGGAAACTCAGTGGCCATTAAGTAAGTCAATCACAGAGCAGGTTGCCTGTAGAGGCCGGCGCCTACACTCGACCACATATGTACTCTTAGAATCACATCGTATCGAAGCCCTGACTGATATTGTTGATCAGTGGCATGAGGGTAGGTTCCGCAGGTATCCGCTTCCGTACTTGAACCCTTACTGACCATAGTAGAGAACGTTTCCTACCAATCACCTACCTCGTCGCATTGTTTATCTCGGCCAAGCTAGGTCGAGGCTGTGATGGAGACTCACGCACTTGCATATGCCAACACAAACTACGCGAAAGACCCAGTCCATCCGATAATCACCGTCCAGGAGCCAGAACAAGATACAAGCGGAGACGAAAACGGCGATGTTGAGATACAAGACCACACAGAACCTCTCCTCTCTTATACCCAGAATTCACCCTTGGGTAGCTTGGCTGGCACACAACTCATACCACTTAGCGGGCCTGAGCAGTCTACCAGTTTCACTGGGATTGACCAGCGACATATCACTATGGAAATCTTAAAAGCCCAAGTCGAGACTATCTGTCAACATGTGAATTGGTTACAAGTTCTACTTCCGACGGTACAACGCCGTTGTACCAGCCTCAACCGACGACGAAGGGGGCAGTTCCGGCATGTACTGGACGACCGGCTTCAGAACAGAGCCCGGCTGACTTTGCGGGTGCTGAAAGGAGCTTGTGTCCCACTGGAGATCGCGGAGGTTGCAAACCCCGTACTCTCAAACGATCGAGAGAGTTTTGATCCCGAAGTCAGACAAGTAACTGGCACACCTATGACCATGTCAATGGAGGCTGGCACATTTTGCAACCCTCTGCAACCAATGGAAGTGACCGACAAGGCAAGCGCCACGCCATCTACAGCACCACTATCCAAGACTATCGCAGCGAGCTGTGGAACATGTGCGGCTTCAACGCCCTCAAAGGCAAATACTTTGTGTCCCTCCGCCTCCGCCAACAGCTTGCGGTGTTTCGGCGAAAATCTTCTCCAGGGTCATCTCTCTTCTGATCGGGGTGGTGCACTGCTTTCAACTTGTGTAACCACTATGAGAGAAAGCCAGGCAAATGCCGAAGAAGAGCCGGTGGCTTCAGATGGCGTAACTCCTGGTATGTCATTCGACTCGAGTTGATCTTAATGATCAATACTGAACTTCCTAACAAGTAGCGCCGAGTTCCATGCCGCTGTCCCTGACAATGCAAAGCCCATTCCGAACAAGCCAGGCAAGCTCCTCGACAGACTATGAGACCTACAGGTCCGGAGGGTCCCGTGATCATACCCCTTTTGCTGATGGCCGTAAACGCAAGTGCAGTTTTAGCCACCGTACTCGAACAGGTTTGGTCACAGTAGCGGTGATTCCGCATGGTTAGAGGGACCCAGTAGTATTTAGGTGTCGCAGCGCGCCCCCTCGGCTGTGCCGGACCGATACTTATTCCGCAAGCGACGCTAGACCATTCTCATCATCCGACAATCTATGTCTAAAGGGAGATGTCAATCGGTCTACGGATGTCTCGACGGCGGCGGCGCTGGTAGGCAGAAGGTTGGCGAAGTGGGTCGGTCGGTCGGCAGGTTCGTAGGCAGGCATCCGTCACGAACCTCGGCGATCAAGGGCACGTATCGAACCTGGTCCGGAGGGTAGATATGAATTCAATCATCCTTGAAGCTCGCGAGTGCGGAAAATGAGGGTTGAAGATGGAGCAAGAACAAGATACCTGGCATACAGTTTCCACGGGTCAAAGAAGTCGATCGGACGGTATCCAGGCAAGGCAGGCCGCCATATATGAACAAATGAAGAGACAAACGAGACAAGCAAACGGATGGATGAGTGAAGGTCAGGTCAGTGCAGGATCAGGCGAAGTCCAGATCCAATCGGATCAGGCAAGATCGATCTGGGGACTTGGTAAACAAAAGCGCTGGCAGGCGCAGAGGGCCAATGCCGACCGGTCAAGTCAGCCAGCTTCCAGCACCCCTTCTAGGTCCAGCTTCTGGTCCCCACAACCCCCAGAGATAGCGTCATCAGCGTTAACTTGGTCTCTGAGCCAAGCGGTGGTCCACGGATGAGTAAGCATACCCTCCATGTTGATTGGTTTATCAAATTTGTGAACTCATCCTGGATCCAACCAGTCTGTGGCCGTGCCCCTCCGGGGTGGCTGGTTGTTGATCCGTGCAGATCGAAGTATCACGACACGCGCCTTCGGGCGCATCTTTGTCCGCTTTCCTTCCTCGCCAGCATCCCATCCACTATGGACGATTCATTGCGGTCAAAGATCATCAAGGATAATCCCATTGGAAACGGCCTTGATGCCTTTCGCAAATCGTTCGTTTCTGTCTGCGAGGGCGCCGGCGCCTTCTGCACTCCTGACGCGATACAGCACCTCCGCCAAGAAGGTAAGAACAGACCACGCAGTACTTGCCAATGTGATCCCCTGACTGTTGTGAAGATATCCAGAATCTCGCACTTGACCTCCTCTCAGCATTGCAAAGCCTTCGCGCCTCTCGTCTGCTTGGTTCCAGTGGCCGGGGGAAAAATCTCTTCAGCGACCTGTCGAGGCTTAACTTCGCAATCAACTCTGATGACTTCAACCTCGACCACATCAAACCTCTCCTGAGATCTGCCATCGCCGACGAACCCGACAACGCCCTCTGGAAACAAGTCTATGACGCCGCTGCCGAATCCACCCCGCCTCCTCGCCCGATAGCGTCTTCCCTCCAACAAACCCCATGGCTGCGCAATACTAGCAGCTTCGCAAACTCGTCCGAGCACCGTAAACATGTCGACGATGTGCTGAAGGAGGAGCTTGGCCCTATGTATGTCGGACTCCGGAACTTCCACGACACATACTTTGGAGGCGTGGCCAAACTGGAGTTGGCATCCAGGGCTTTCTTCGAGCAGTGCCTTGAGGGTAACGGCGGACCAAAATTTCAAGATGGCTGGGAGGGCTGGCCCAGAGATGCGAATCAAGATGATGTGCTGAGCTGGTTTGCAGGTTTCAGCGAGAAGCTTGCGGCATTTGCAGATGACCACCAACCGGTTCCAACACGCCGACATGGACGAAGACCCTTGGCAAAGCCCAACGAACCGATTGATGGTTCTGTAGGGAGACGAAAGATGGACGTTGGGTTCATGACTGATGCTCAAGCTAGGAAGGACTCGAGACGCCACTGGTCCCAGATTCTCGTGCCGGGCGAGCTGAAGAGCAACCCGTCCGCTGATAAAGCTTCGGAAGCATGGCTTGATCTCGGGAGGTACGCGAGGGAAGTACTTGCTGCACAGGACACCCGTCGCTTTGTCTTGGGCTTCACCATCTGCGGGCCTTTCATGAGGGTATGGGCTTTCGACAGGGTTGGCGGCATCGCATCCGAGCAGTTCGATATCAACACTGACGGGTATCGGTTCGTGTTTACGGTCCTTGGCTTTCTCTGGATGAGCGAAGAAGAGCTTGGGTTTGATCCGACAATTCAGTCAGCAAACCACGAACGGTTCATCGAGATCGAGCGGAATGGTTCTACGGAGCGGATCATTATTGACGAGGTAATGCTACGAGCACGTTGTATAGCCGGCCGAGCGACGACTTGCTGGAAAGCCCACCTCGAAGGGCAGCCAGGGATGCTTCTTGTCATCAAGGATTCGTGGCAATATCCTGAACGCGATGAGGAGGGCGACCTGTTGTATGAGGTGACGGACAAAGGCGTTGCCAACATAGCCCGGCATTACTACCACGAAACGGTTCAGATTCGTGAGGCAGACGACGATGTTCGGAACAATGTTCGACGGGGACTAGACATCACGACAGCCACGAACTACCGACCAAGGCGGCCCGTGCCACCAACAACAGATGTACCACGGAAGGGCCGCACCAGCACCGGCAGCAAGCGGACATCTAGCCAAACGGATTCACCCTTACCCCCAAGCAAGCGATCCTGCTCTATATCGCCAACGAAGGCGACCAGTGGGCTGCCAAATCGGGTACATCGGCGTATCATTATCCGGGATTATGGCAAGCCCATCTACAAAGCGACCTCTCGATCGGCGCTGCTTGCCGCCATGGCGGGTTGTATTGAGGGCCACAATGGTTTGCGCAAGGCGGGCATTCTCCACAGGGACATATCCATCAACAATCTCTTGATTAATGAGGACAAGGATAACCCGTCCTGGCCTTCGTTCTTAATTGACCTCGACCTCGCCATCAGAGAGCAACGAGGCAGTGCTTCGGGAGCGAAGGGAAAAACCGGCACGAGGGCATTCATGGCAATTGGGACTTTGCTAGGAGAGCAGCATTCCTTCATGCACGACCTGGAGTCCTTCTTCTGGGTTCTCTTCTGGATTTGCATCCACTATGACATGAACGGCAGGGATGTCGGACCAACTGAGTTTGATAGTTGGAATTATGAGAATGATGATGGACTGGCGGAGAAGAAGAAAGGCGTGATTGCCGACGAGGAAGATTTTCTCAACAAGGCAGAAAAGAACTTCTCGCCATACTACCAATCATTGATCCCATGGGTCAACCGATTGCGGAGGAAGGTATTTCCTAACGGTAGGAGGTGGAAGAGGCAGGAACCCGAGCTCTATCCCTCGATGAAGAAGGTTCTGAACGACGCACGGAAGGATCCGGAAGTCATAGTCGACGGATAAGCATGGCAAGGTCGAGCTATCTACAACTGACCAGCGAGGCGCAGCCTCGTGACTGTGCTTTTGACCCTCGAGCCGCCGCGTTATCATGATGAATTGTATCTCCTCGTGGCTACCCCGAGCAACCATCCACCAAGTCTGTCCCCAGGAATAGACTGCACATTTCCCTGGATGGGTCTGTCGTCGTCCGAGTCAAGGTCATCAATCCACTCGCGCTGGCGGATTGCTCGCTCAGCCACCGGAAATCCACCCTCGCCCCGGAGCCAATCGAAGATGTTCCTAGTGACCATTTCCGAAATCTCGTCGTCTTCCTGAAGATCCAAGCCATCGTAGCCAGCCTTACGACATACACTAAGAGGCGGTCTACATCCCTGACGCAGCAAATAGCAACAGCATACAAGGGAATTACATCGCCGGTCGGCCGAGGACTTATTAGGAAGCCCACCCGAAAGGACATCCGGAGGTTCTGCTTACCATCAAGGATTCATGGCAATACCCAGAACGCGACGAGGAAGGCGACATTGTACGCGAGGTAACTCCCAAAGGCGTCGTGGACGTGGCTCGATACTATTACCACAAGTCAGTCCAGGTACGTGGGATGGATGACCACATTCGGAACAATACTCGATGTGGAGCAACAACGCTGCTGGCAAGGAACGATCTTCCAGCCAAACTGGCGCGGCTCTGCCCCTCAGCAAGCGATCATATTCGACATCCCCGACCAAGGCCAACAAGAATGTATTGCCAAACCGGATACATCGGCGTGTTATTTTATATCGCTATGGAAAGCCTATCTAAACGGCAAGCACCCAACCCGCTCTTCTCCTCGCACTGCAAGGCTGCATTGAAGGACATGAATCTTTGCGTAAGGCTTCCTCCACCAAGACATCTCGGTCAACAATCTCATGATCAACGAGGACGCCAACAACCCTTCTTAGACTACATGCTTGATCGATCTAGATCTCGCTATCCGAGACTAACGAGAGGGCGTCTCTGGATCAAAGAGAAAATCCGGAACGAGGGCTTTCATGGCTATAGGCGCACTTCTAGACGAGCAGCACTCTTTCATGCGTGATCTCGAGTCGTTCTTCTGGGTCCTTTTCTGGATATGTGTCCACTACAATGGGCCAGACGAGAGCAAGGTCAATCATAATTGTGACCAATGAATTTACATCAGCATGTAGCTGTTGGCAAAAGAGAAGAAGGGTCAAGTATCCCATGAAGGGGACTTCATTAGGTCTACTGGGCACAATTTCACGCCATGTGACCAACCGTTGATACCTTGGGTTAACAGATTACGGAAAGCTGTATTTCCGAATGGTGGGAGGTGGGCAAGAGAGGATACAGGATTGTATGTTCAGATGAGGGAAATCATTGGAGAAGGCCGAATGGATTCAAAGGTAGCAAAGGGGTCGCAATGACAAATGTCGTTGCCAAGAACCTTCTACTTGCAGGTTGACCGTCTGATAGACGGGTCTCTGGCTCCTTCGCTGGATTTTCTTTTGGGACTAGTAGGTCATCGGAGCCCAAGCATGTCCCCACTTATCAACGGATAAGCGATCTCCTCATTGGCTGTCGTATTCTTCCTCTCCTCTTCCTCCCACTCTTCCTCCCACTCTTCCTCCCTCTTCTTCCTCTTCCCTTGCCACCCCACCTTCCTTTCGACCCTTCCGTTACTTCCTACCTTCCCACCTGATTCACGCCTTCCGCCCAAGCAACCACGATTAGGCGTCAATCTTCGCCTGCCAACACTTGTCTCGATCCTTTTCACACATCACCGACAACACCTGTACCAACAACTACTGTCGCATTCCCTTCTCTTCCTTCCACCATAGCTGACGCCGACAAACCTTTACCGACGCCGGACCCTTTCCCTACCTGTCGACTTCACCAGAGGCAAGAAGCAACAGTTCCGGCACGCAAGCCAGCAGGCAAACCGCCACTCCGCACTTCGAGCTCACGTGCACTGGGTAATGAAAAAGCGTCGGGTAAAGGGAGACTGCCCAGAAAAAACTCTTGTCGAAAAATGCAACAAATTGGTGAGGCTCACGTTTGATGGTTCTGATACATCGTGACTGAGACTGAAACGTGTCTAGACAAAGAGGGATTGCACTTCGCCGATATGGAAAGATCACGAAGACCTGGACGAAGAAAAACCAGCAGAAAACGTCGTCGCACTTGTTGTAGATACGGACCGATCGGCGGGATCAGTGTGGTTTTCTGCCGCATCTACTGGCCTCTACATCGACATGGTCGGTCAAGACTACAAGGGGTTGGTGATCGTGCGCCTGGAGCCGGACATCAAGTATATGTGCATTGGAGAGTGCCGAGTTGGCACAGTACTTCAACAAGAATCTACCACTTGACTTGCTCCCGTTTCGACAAGAACTGCATGGCCAATGTCCGAGGACAACGAATCGTAATAAAAGGCGTGGAGCTGGGGTGATGTGGCATGGTCAGGCGGTTAACCGCGTCCTTCTGATTCAATAGAACACGAATAACGTCCAGAACTTTCAGTTTGTAGACGTTCGCATACAGTTGAACTGGGCATGGTCAGTACAGAAACGAGTCCGACAATATTGAACGCTCACCATCTATACCGGTCGAACCAGCATCAGCTCCCATTGCATCAGTGTCTTGCATCCCTTCCGAGATCTCGGCCCACTCATCCCCACCATCAGTGCTGTCGCTATCAGCACTGTCGTTGGACGCTTCACCAGCGTGCTCTTCTTGTATTGATACGATGTCTTGAATGCCGTGATAGCTTGGTTTGACTGGTTCGAACGATTGTGCGCGTCTTCGTTTGGACGGACTCGTATCAAAGGATGGTCTCCGTTTTCGTTGTTTGGCGTGTTCTTCTGGGATCACTGTGAGGGATAAGTACTTATTTGCGAAGTAAAGGGTGCAATCTGACCTTGTTCTGAGAGAATTCCTTCAAGGGGGGAAAAGTACTGTCTGGCAAGGTCGCAGATGTTTTGAGGGTGTTGGACATTCAATCCCGAGTCAAGCAATGTTGTTATCAATGCGTCATTCTTCTTCACTTCTGACAACCTGGTGATTGATAGCGCAATACTGCACAGGAAAACAACTTCGATCCCGAGGCGCTTGTAAATAGTCGATAGCAGAGCAACAGCCGCCTTTCGCCTGCTTCGAGTTGCTGGACAGTGCTGTCGTCGTTCGTCTTCTGTTTCTTGCACGAGTTTGAGGGCCTTATCGAGCATCGTTCGCTGAGGCTCCGTCAAAGGTAAGGCTTGAGTCAGGGATGATCGCAGTTGCTTCATTTTGCGGATATCTGCATTGGTGTCCATGGTCCTTTCCCGAAGAAGGTGGCATCGGTGGAGCGCTTATCGAAAGTAGGAAGGGAAATGAGAAAGGAAGGATGAAGTTGGGGCAAGTGGAGGAAGAAGGGACGAAGGAAGGAAAGAGGAAGGAAGAGAGGAAGGAAGAGAGGAAGGAAAAGAGGAAGGAAAAGAGGAAGGAAGAGGGGAAGGAAGAGGGGAAGGAAAAGAGCAAGGAAAAGAGCAAGGAAAAGAGGGGAAGGAGGAAGGAAAAGAGCAAGGAAAAGAGGGGAAGGAGGAATGAAGAGGGGAAAGGAGGAAGGAAGGAAAAATGGGGTGAGTTTAAAAATGGGCCCGGAATTCGGAGCTGGCGGTTGATTTACTCCGAGTGCCATTCAGCCTCTCAACACCAACATCTCGAACCCGACTGAATCAACCACCAGTGTCGAACATCGACCGCGAAAGGTTGGGTTTCTTTAAGACAGAATCTACGGCCGCCGTTAAGGTTTGATTGACTGCTTGGATACTCTGTTTGTTGGATGAGTTGACCAGATTATGTATCCAGGGGAATTTGAGTACTGTCGTTCTAGATGGACGGACGGCTCAGACGCGAAGGCGGCCTGACAGGGTTCCTACGAGGGACACGGCCAACAAGCCCAAACCACCATGCATCCGGCTAGCTCATTATGATATTGGATAACTTGCAAACACTTCTGCAGGCCAGCACCGTATCAATTGGCGTCCATCCGGCCGCCCTTGGCCGGCCATGTCTCGTGCGAATCGAGAATGTAGCGAAGGGTGTATTAGCCCTTTTGGACTTCTGGCTGCATCATTGGGATCCACATCGTTAACTGGCTAGGACACCCACGAGAGCCCAAATCTAAGTATCTGAATCGTGAACTTGGCCGTGAGTAAATGGCCGGGTTACCCACCCCGACGATCCGTTGGACGCGTCCGACGTCGAGGACTATGGCTTGCCTATTCGATTAAGATGAGTTGAAGGGTGGACGGCTGACCCTTCTGTGATGCTCAAGCAGTCGAGTGCAGGGCCAGAGGCCGCCTGTGAGTGGTCTCCAGGGCTTTCATGACGGGCTTCATCCACCCATGTTGGTGTGATGCTATCCGCGTTCGGGACTTGCCAGGGTCAGCCGCCACCACCGTTGGTCCGATCTGCATGCCGCACGAGTCTGGGCAGGTAAGTCCGTAAAGGGAGAGATGATTGACGCGTCTAGAGTACCAGATGGTGACCTCGCCCCCCAGCTGACATCTTCTCGACGTCCCGTCCCAGATGGGCCTCCAGAGTTGAATCTGCGTGGGGTATGGTGTGGTTTCGTCACCAGTAGCGGATGTGCCGACTCAATCATCCCATGCGACGAGGCAAGCCAACCCTGCAAGTATAGCCAAGGACTCCACCATCAAGGCCTGCTCCTGACGGAATCATGTTCGTTGTTCCGGTCCCCCACCAACAGTTCATGCGAGTGAAGTCTGTCAGAACGAGATCACAAACAACCATGTATGGACCTTTCGCGGGTCAAACTAGACAGGGGTACAACTGCTTGAATGGGCCTGACGTGGCCTAGCATAAGGGTGAGAAGGTTCACATTTAGCCCCCATATCATTGGTTACTGAGATATTTCGACCAGGTGGGTACGACTCAGCTCCTACGATGTCTTTCGGCTGTTGTCGCCAGCAAGCATAAAGATGCCCTGTCTCCCCTGTCGAGACTTTCATCTTGACAACCATTCTGGGCCGCCGGACATTGATATCCCAAAACATTGATTTTGAAGTATCAGAGACTTGATCGAATACTGTTACCCATCACAGTCATTGTTCCGTCCAACCTTTTCTTCCTCTGAAGCAAACCTCTCGCCAAACTTCCCACCAACCCCCCTATTACTACCAGTGAGTACAGACGGTAGAGTACCGAGGTGGTCCGGGCACCAAGTCCTCATGACGTCGGACTAACAGTTTTCATCAGGGCCGTTCATAAATTATAAAGCTCACCCGTCTCACGATGTCTGGCATTCCGGAGTCCTCCAAGAACGCCTCGAACCCTTCTCCGAACCCTCCACCCAATCCTTCACCCAATCCTCCCCCTAGCAACTCCACTAGAGTTAACGGAGGCGATGGTTCTGTTAGCGGATCTCAAAAAAACTTCGATGCTCGCCAGTTGAGTCCTGTCAAATCAAGTTCAATTGACGCATACAAGAGGTCTTGAACGGCAGACGCCAGGAGGGCATTATACGTCGTCAACATCGTCCTTCGATGTAATGCATTGAGAGTTCAGGAGGGCATCGGAGCACAAGCAAGGCGTCATATTGTTCTGCTTCGCTTCAGCTAGCTATTCTGCCCCTCAGATCCGAAGATACATGGTTATCCTTTGCTCTGCACACGAACCTGCGTGAACTCGATCACTTCCGAGCTCTTCTGGGTAACTAAGCCTATTTGTGAGCCCCAAAATTGAAACCAAGTCCCCTATGATATCCCTCAATCTATTCTCATCGAAATAGCGTGTAATCTGATATCCAGTTCTTTGATTTGAAGCTGGAACTCGTTTCATTTAAGTCGAGCTGGTCTTAGGAGTTGAACCAATTTGTGATGACTAAGGCGATGAAGTCCTCATTAACCCCGATGCCCCGCCTTTGACTCATCTGTTGTGCCCCGCAGGCATCTCAACCCAACACATCAACCCAACAGGAGGTAATAGGATCGCTGGTGTTCGTCTCACGGGGATTCCTCAGAGTATAAAGGCAGCCATTCCTCCTGCTCTTGCCCACTCTCAATGGAAAATGGCGCGCTTGAAATCAAGACAGAGCCGATGGACACATTGAGGCCCCTTCGCGCCTCACCAACGATGCAGAAGCTGTGTGCACAGCAGCAGGGTGGAAAGCTCCTGAAACAAGACGGACCGCTACGCACGTTCGAAGCAGGAAAATTGGACCATCAAATCTTGCGCCAATTCAAAAACGACTACGTACGAGTGGATGACTCTAGTGAAGTATGCTTTGGCTGACCGTCAAATTTGCAGGGAGCGAAAATATCAGAAGGAGGCGACTTCATCCATGTCAAGGAGTACGGGCCGCTGGTGCTTCATACAGGTTCCATGTCGTCACGCAGATATTCAACCAATGTATTCATACCTATAGCACCGAGGGATGTACCGGCCGCCAATGCCCTACCTCAGCCCACGGTCTTGTATCAACCAGACAATGACAACAACACCATTCAGGAACCTACGTTGTGGCACATAGGGACTCATATCCAGATCCCTGGAAACAGCCGCATTGTTGTAAAGGAAGTTCCGATATGGTTTATGATGGTGGTATTTGTTGGGAGATTGGACGAGGATGTAGAGGAGAAGGTGGAGGATGTACTTCACGACGGGCACGGCCAGAGGGGCATGTAGTGAGGGGAGTTTGTATCATTCTTAAGTATCAAATGCGTAGCTATTGATGTCGAAAGTATTCACGGGTGGTATGTCAAATGCGGTGAAGTCGTAATGCCCAGAGCTCTGCAATACATCATCTACATCCGCCCCCACAGTGCTTCCGTCCCAGGGATGCATCGTAAGCGCATTGCTGGGGGGTGATGGACAAAAGTTGATCCTCGATTCTAAAGGGGCTGGGCACGGGCTTGAGTGCCCTGGGGCTCGAGGAACGCGTAGTTGAAGTAGTGTCTGGGCAACCTCTTGTCCTGCGTTGCCTCCGTCCACATCGTGGGACCAGCCCTCAGGGGTTCCCACACCCCGCTCGAGGACTTGCTGAGACATGGACCCATGTCTCGTGCCCGATCGAGACCTCGGGGTCGAGTCTCGGCTGTCGTTGAAATGTTCTTGGGGGACGAACATTGCCAGTGTGTTATCGGAGCAGCCACTTAAATCCATATGCGAGAACGTTCGGGGCGCCGCAGAGGCGTTCAAAGGCTCGGGCAGTGGCTTCAATGGCAGAACCATTGATCCGAGTGGCGCAGCTGCGGTAGTCGCTGCTTTCGAGTGATTTGCTGTGCTCTGTGTGGGGCTGTCAGGAAGTGGATGCTGATGCCGACACCATTCCTGGACGGTCATGCTGAACTTGTCTGCGTCCGATAACTTGGTCCATTCTTGATGGTCATGTGCCGCGATTTGAGTTTGTAGATGAGGGACCATCTGGTCAAACACCTGCCACTGTTTTTCCAAAACGGAGACGCTTACGCTTCTGAGGAGTTCGGCAGTCCCCCCTACCTTGACAAGTTCTGGGCCAAGCAAGAAGAGGGCGAAGTTGGGGAGTCCCAAGTCGTAACAGGATTGTGTGAGGCTATCAAGGTTTAGCAGAAGCTTGGATGCGACATGAATGGAATGTTACCTCGATCCCAAGACTGTCGTGATCCAGGCCGCAACGTTGGGAACACAGAATCCATCTGGTGGCGATTCCAACCTCCCCCGGAGACCACATATCGTTCTCGTGATTATTTCTTCCTGGTCCGATGCGGAGGCTCTGGACGCATTGTACAGGGTGAAACCTAACTCTAGAGCAGGTCAGTGCATGTCTGACGAAGTTTGTTATTTCACCTCACCTGCGCATGCGGCGATGGGCGCGAGGGCGTTGATACCCTCTGTGATAAGCAGACCATTTACTACCGCGTTGAGGACATACGCCCCAGCTGCTCGCGTCTCGCGCTTCTGCTTCCGCCTTCTGAATCGGACGTGGCGAAGGCACACAGAGAAGTACCAATTGATCCACGCTTCAACCTTGGCCTCCTGGAGCCCGGACCTTGCGGCCTTAGCGAAAGTCTTTTCAAGTTCTTGGAGCAGTACGTCGAGCTGTGCGTCGTCCCCTCCACTTTGGAGACATTTCGCGACCACAGCCTGGATGTTGGAGGGGTTGACGCCGTGGTGAACCCTCTTATTTGCTCTCGATAATCCCTCCAAAACATTTTTAATCAGATCGTCGGATACACTTTCGCTTGTAGGATTCAGCTTCCTCTTCTTCGTCTTTGACGTGTCACCTTTGACCAAGTTCCGAGGATTCGGACTGGCGGGTTTATCCACATCGCTGCTGGGACCAGAGCTCGCTGGGATGGTCGTGATTCGGCCAGGCAGAGGTTGAAAGTCGTTCCCCAATGTCGTGTTTCCTTCTTCGCTTGTGTGTGCCCTAGACCCGTCGTCTGATTCGGGGCGCCGTAGAGGAAGCCTGATTTCAGTGACCAACCGGGTAAGTCGTGCTCTTGGATCCTCACAACACGAGGGATGAGCGCCTGGTAGTGAAGGTAGTTCCTCATAGCTGCGTACGTCAGCTTGATTTGTGATGTGGACAACCTGCCATACCATTTCTCGTGAAGTCGCAGCCGAACGGCTTGGACGTATGCGTCGTAAACCTCTTGGATTTGATCTGTGATCTGACTTGCCTGGAGGGCGTCACAGCAAAGCTGATAATAGACGATTACTTCGTAGGAATGATGGCGGGCACCGGGTAGAAGTACCGGAGCAACCTTCACTATCACTGCGGCGAGGTGCTCCGTGGTCTTGACATTGAAGCAGACCAAGGTGTCTTCGGCTTCAGAAAGGTTGAGGAGTCGCGATTCAGCTTTCGCTGTCAATTGAGAGGCAGCGCACACGTCGGTATTCGAGAGGTAGATCTCTCTCTCTCTATCAGCATCGTGAAGCGCATTAGCTGAGGTCATACTGGTGTTTGCGGTAAGTGGGATTCAGTCACGTCCCGATTGAAAGTGAGGCCTCTTCAGGAGTAGAGTGGCCCCATTTTATTTTGTGGTCAAAGGCATGACCACAACATAAGGTGGGGTCACGTCCCACCATTGTTGTACTACTGAGGCCGTGGCAAACCTCGTACCCGTCCGTGCATGACGTCTGATGGCTGCAGGCATCCCTGACACATTCACTCACACCCATCATAATCCAGGACCGAGCTGGACTGTCGCTTGTGATGTGATCTTGAGACATTGAAGCTAGCCCCCTGCTCGTATTTTACCTTGTCTTCTGGCTTAATGGCTCAATGTTGATCTTCTCAGCTGCCGGTTGGTGCGCCACCGATGTTCTTATCCATGGCTGATCACGTCCAGAGGGGAGAGCATCGAGGCTCCGAATACAAATATCTCGGTGGCTGCATCTGGTTGCCTTCCTGCAGTTCGCCTGCAGTTCGCCTGCACATACAACGTTCGCTACTTGCTCCGGTCTGCCACTCAGGTCTTGAGGATGCGCGCCTACTTCTCACTCTCAATGGAGACGTTTGGTCAGCAGAGCCCAGCGCCACCCCCAGACACGGTACCTATTGATTCGTCCTCATCGAGAACTGCGTCTCTTCTCATCACAGCCCCGCCACCTTCTCTAGCCACTGAGGATTATGGCTCGGACTTCAGCACCGGGGAAGAGACCGTGGTTGGGGAAGATCGATTTACCAAGAATACCCCAGCGGCAGTCGTTGATACCATTGGCTGCTCGTTCAAGTCGAGAGGTACGTTGCAAGATCCATTTCGCGTCTGTAATTTTGCCTCAGTCAGCCTTGTTATCTTTGGCTGGTCAATGTCTGACGTTTATCTGTGTGCCAGTTCTTTCAACCCTAACGTCGATGTGCTGCTTTTATCCACAAAACGATGCCGACTATGAGCCCTCTTTTCAGTGCCAGGGACGGACAACTCCTCCACAGTGGAAGCTCGACGATCTTGCCTCGGCCCACGGGCCCAGTCATGGATTCCCGAATCAATGGTCAGGCCCTTCGGAGACAACAATCTCATCGTCTACTCCAAGGCCCGCTTCGGGAATCTATCTGACTGCAAGAGACGACTCATCATCGCAAGTGAGCATCGCTTCCGCGACCACGGCTCCGTCCTTTGTGAAAGTTAGCCGCACAATCGAGCATATGGGGTTTTTGGTTTACAACAACAACATGTATGTCATGACGTCTTCTGCATTGCACGAATCAGTACTCATGCCACAGCAGGTTCCGCACTGATGAGGAAGCGAAACTATGCCAGACAACAATGTTAGTTTACTCAAGAGCCCATACTTTGACTGAGGCTTACCATCGTCGCAGGCATCTCTTCCTCACGGACATGGACGAGGGAAGGCTCTTGCCCGTGGAGGCCACTGATGCCAAGAACATACTGGACGTTGGCACCGGGACGGGTGACTGGGCGCTGTG
Organism: Verticillium albo-atrum; assembly: GCA_002851705.1. NCBI lineage: Eukaryota > Fungi > Ascomycota > Sordariomycetes > Glomerellales > Plectosphaerellaceae > Verticillium > Verticillium albo-atrum. The sequence goes on from NMXJ01000007.1 coordinate 532,375, forward strand.
AGGTCCTCTTCCCTCTTCCAAATGCTCCGTACTGACTTTGGTAGGGACGTGGCTGATGCCAACCCCACAGCAACAGTCATTGGCACAGATGTGGCGCACATCCAACGTACCAGTTACTTCGGCAACGTAGCATTCTATATCGATGACGCCAATAAATCTGATTGGGCCTGGGGTGATCGTTTCGACTTTGTCCGTATGCGAGGACTGAATGGCGGGATCAAGAGTTGGACACAGACACTTCGGGCAGCAGCCTCTTCCTTGCATGCTGGAGGTGTAATGGAGATTTCCGACATGGTCTGGCGTCCATCGAGCCCTCCAATTCCTGGCAGCGTTTGGTTTGACTGGGACAAGATGTTCAAAGTCCTTACGGATGCCAACGGTCTCGACGTTGACTTGTACGAGAATAACCGTGCCCAGGGTGAGCTAGAGAAGCTTGGCCTAGAGTTTCTGTTTTATTCCAGCCGCAAGCATTCGGTCGGATACAAAACACACATTTACGATGATCGCAGCGTTCTCGTTTGCGCTGTTGAGCAGATGAAAGGAGTCTTGGCCCTGGCCATGGAGGTTGTGCCTTGGCATGCGAACCTAGGCGCCCTGATGCACCGATTGGAGACGGAAATCTTCGACAAGGGGATCGTAATCGAAGTGTAAGTCTGGAACTCCTCCGAATATCGCAGATTGAACCTGGATGTCTGACCTGGCAGATGATAGACTCAAAGTCGTTGCCCGAAAGCCCGTTGTGCAGCGATTTAGGCTAATCGAGGGAGGCTGACGATGGTCTCGTTTTCTAGTAGTGGCATGCGTGTCTTCTTTTTTGTTTTTAATACAATCTGTACCATAAACTGCACTATACTGAAAGGTCAGCTGAGCCAGCTGGTGCGCGCACCAGGAGTCTGAAGCTTTCGGTTGGGCATGGCTCCTTTGCTCGAGCTCGGGATGGGAAACTTGCTTTCATGTATAATTAGCCTTGATAAGAGTCCACGATGCCTATTCTGGCGAACCTCTCGATGAAGGTGGTAAATAAGTGTTGGGATTGCGTAGCAGCTGCTGCCATCTTTAAATTGTCCTTGGATCGGCGATTGAAGAACCCCCCAGTAATCCGCTTTCTTTTCATACCACTGGTGGTCCATGGTGTGGCCACGGACTCGACTGCAGAGAGGGTCTCAACATCAAAAGCCCATTTTCCCGGTATGGCACCTTCGGTTGCAGATCTTCCGTCTTAGTGAATGGTTTATCAATCCAGGATGATAAGTCTGCCGTGTAATCCACTGTCATCTATAAGATCAAGGTCCTGCCGTCGACTTCAGGGAAAACACATCCTCTCAACATGGATGCGTGCTCCATTGTGTCAAAGAACGCCAATCGAAAATATGCCTCCCAACCACTTGTACGACTACGTCATTCTCAGCGATGATGCCTTTCTCTTGTGTTCCACGTTCATGATGCCTTCTCCACGCTCCGGGAAATATTTCCCACCCCCGCATGACCTGCACGACTGGATTGACGGTCAAGTCTGCGCAAAAGAGGATGTTGCATCTTTTCAAGCTGAGATCATCCATGGTGGTCAGAAAATCAAGGCGTGCGTGGCTTCATCTATGCAAGTGGTCATGGAAGGAAGGACGCTGACAAGACACAGGTCTGTAAGAATCTGGACGACGGTTGAGGAGTGTGTTGCGACAAAAAAACATCTTCGCGTCGCAGCCAACATTATGGCGAATTGGGCCATGGGCGAATTCTTGGCGCAGAAAGGCGCCAGTGTTTTCCAAGGATTAACATCACAGGACTATGTCATAAATCCAGGACTCTATCCGACTACGGGAATTTTCACGAGGCTCTCCGCAAACCCAAATCTAATTCCGGAGGAGACCCTCCCAGCACTAGGTGTCAAGACGCCTGACGGTCGCACAGTGGGTTTTTTTGCACTGGTGAGCTACCCGTTGGTTTTGGATCCGGCGGAAGGTGCGCAGACGGGGAGCATACAGCCCGCGATGCACGGCGCATAAGTTGTGTTGAGGATGGGGTGGCTGATGACGGGCTCGAAGTCCCGCGTTCTGGTTCCATCACGAGTGTTGCCTTAAGCTATATCTGATCGAAAAGCGAAAGTATGAATTCACCAGATGCCTTCTTGGGCCTGTTGATATGCGACGCGCGAGTTGAGACTGCACTTCGGTAAGGCCTCGGCATGCATGTCATTGGAGAGTATGGGCCTATGCTTTTCCAGACTTTTGTAATACGTCGTCAAATGCAGTAAGGTTCTCAGTGCCGCAGAGCTCGTGTGGTCTCGCTGAAAGATACCGAGAACTGCATTGAAGTTCGGCGACTTTCACTGGTCACCATCTCATGTAGGCACCAGCGGCAGGGAATGCCCTCGACATGCAAGCGGTGTAGGTGAACCGCCATCCAAACCAGGATACCGGCGAGAGTTCGAGCAGGGGAAGGGAATGGGCTGGGCTATAAATGCCTGTACTTCCCCCATCGGAGGTGATTGACCTCTGTCTCCCTCAACCAAGATCTATCTCATCGGAATACTGCTCGAAATCAAAGACAATGACCGTCAAGCTGAACGAACCGCCCGAAGATGCCTCCAAATGGGTTTGCTGTCAGGTAAGTTCTACACTCATGCTGAACCAATCGCGTCTCACGATATCGCAGGACTGTCTGCCCGGAAACGAGCTGGAGAAAAAGATGTGCAAGCAATGCAAACACAATCAATGTCACGAGTGTTACTGGGTGGATGAGAACGCAGTTTGGGTTGCAAGATGTGGAAAAGATCTGGATGAAAATGGAAAGGAGGTTGAGCGCTGAATATCAGAAGACGATGGAGACTGCAGATGAGGCGGCGACAGTCAAATAAAAGCATGATACTGTAGCTTTGAATTGTTGAGAGAATATGAGGATACGCTGCGTGTCACTCCTGTTAAGCTGCGGGGATTTGAGGATCCTACAATGACGAAACCCCTTGTGTAGGGTCACGCTTTGGACTGGGCATGACCACAGAAGAATTTTCGAGTAGGGGCGGGATACTGTGAAGCGTGTACCTGCCAGGATGCATCAGACCGCATGAGGCATGAGATCAAGGGCGGAGCCACCCCGAATCTGCTGGGCTACTCTAAAGACAGATCTGTGCGTAGGCAAAAAGTAGGACATAAGAGAGGCCAGAGAGGCCACGAAGACGCAGAGATCATCAACGACTTGACGTCTACTCACACACCCGCCCACTGCAGACTACAGATTGCCCGTTCTTCACTCGTTGCTTGCCGAAACAAATGTGATAGTACCGTAGTCATTGGTTGCTCATTCATCTGACTTTTGATCCCAGAGTATTTATTAGTTCCTTGAAAGCCACTCCCACCCACTGACACAGGCTCCCAGCATTTACTCAAGTCAAAGCACTCAAAAAGCCCGCCAACTTGGTCCCTCTTGTTTGACTTGTCCTTGCACTGCTATATATCAGGCATCGAAAAGATGGAAAGGCACGGACGGGCTGGGGAGGCATCCGGACCTGAATCCCACCCCACAAAGGAGAGCCGTGATACGTCGAACTCAACGTCTTCTAAGAACATCCTAGGAAACGAAATCACCGCAATCGGCTTGTCACAGGTTGAAGAAGTCCCCAACAGCGGTATTCTGCGGGTGGGTAGAGGTGACACCTGTGCAGTGTACCAAGTCGGACGACGGATCGGTTTGGGGACCTTCAGTGCTGTTTACGAAGGCCTCAGACTCTTGGACCACAAGCAAGTGGCCATCAAATTCGTAAGTGAAGCTCTGCCGCCCACACCGATGACTAGAGGCATCCAGCTTATATAGCTACAGGAAGTTGGCAATTCCACTTTCTCTCAGCTTCAGGCGGAATCCCGGACCTATAAAAGCCTCAAAGGATGGAGTAAGGCCCTCTTCTCAAGCCGGTACCCACCGAAAGGCTCACAGTTGCCAACAGATAGAGCTCCCGACGTAGTCTTCTTCGGGGGCCACGGGCGGAGTAGACTTCTGGTCATGGACTTACTCGGACCTTCTCTGGAAGATTTGCTCGATCATTGCGGACGAAGGTTTACAATGAAGACTGTCGTTATGATTGGCGTACAGCTAGTACATTAAATCACCTGAAAGTTCTGTTCAACCCAGCTGACGCTTCGCTAGATTACGATACTGGAAGAATTACACGACAGGGGCTTCATACATCGGGACATCAAAGCAGAGAACTTTGTGATCCAAGGCGGGGCAGAGAGGCCTAATTTCGCGCGAGCAATCGACTTTGCCACGGCGAAAAAGTACCGAAGCGGCAACCCCCCAAAGCACATTATGTATCGCGAGGGAAGCCAATTCATTGGAACGGCACGATACGCCAGCATCAACACGCATATGGGATGCGAACAGTCAAGGCGAGATGACCTCGAGGCTCTTTGGTACATGCTACTCTACTTCATCAGAGGAAAGCTGCCATGGCAATGTGACACACCAACTCCCAGAGCAGAGAAGCACAAGATAATTCGCGAAGCCAAGCAGACGACAACGATCGAAGATTTATGTGAGGGACGCTCTGAGTTGTGTGTAGGCCTCCGATACATTCGCCGCCTGGGCTTTGAAGAGGATCCTGACTACAACTACCTCCGCAACCTTTTACAGGCTTTGGGGGGGGAGATTGGAGATGTTGAAAACGGTGAATACGACTGGGACAAGCTACCTTCGCCGGTTAGGATAGCCGCACAATCACTGAATCTTCCACCGCCAACCCAGACCCCAAAGGCAGCAGTCCCTTCCACCAGCTTTCACAGAGGACATAGTACTAACAAACGAGACACTCTCAAAGCCATTGTCAGAGTAACTGGAACCTGGCTGGACCAACCGTTGTTCACTGCGAAGAGTAAACAACCGAGCGGAGGTGTCATGATGTACAACGCAAAAGCCCAGGTAGTTCTTGAGGAAATCGGCAAGTTTTCGAAAGACTGCGTTTGGAGACTTCAGCAATCTCACAGGAATGCGGTTAGAATCAGGGCACTACTGAGCAATGATGTTGCAGACATTGTTGGCATTCCAGCCTCCGACCGAGTCGAAAAGGCTGTGGGTTCATTATCGGGTCTTTCAGATAAAGTGTCAGAGGACTTTCTAGTCAAAGGACACAGTGAGAAGACATCGGTATTGAGGGAGGCCTTAAAGGAGGTAAAAGTCTTGGCGCAGTGCGAGCTGGAGGACGTATCCTCCCCCGAAATCCGAGAGGGAGACCGGCCCATCACGCCAGAGGACCACCACTGGCTCTGAACGCGGTTTGCCACTTCTCGGTGCTGAATCATTGCACAGGCCGGCCAATCGCTCACCGTAAGAAGACCTATGACCAAGAGATGACACGGGATCCGCGTCGTGGGACATTAAGACGAGGTCGTAGCTGAATCCGACGTAGCACAAATTAAAGAGCGACGACATTTGCCAGATGGGTTCTCGAAATACGATGTACCGCATTTGTTCGCTATTCAACCAGTAATATAATCCTTCCAAGGTGAAGTGCTTTTGCTTCTCTTGATTATCAGGACGATGTATTCGGAGCAGGACTGTATGGTAAAAAGCACCGTCCTCTTCCGAGCGTCCTCTTTGGTGGAGCGGCACTGCTCAGTCTATGTTGAGCTTCGACCTCTCCTCGGGGAATTCATGCGTCCCGCTTCGCCGCGCCAAGGCCTTGATTCGTCAACCAAGTAGACGATATACGTCTGTCATGCAGCCAACAGTTGTCGCCATGATACGAAAACTCCATTGTGATACGTCACCGCCTGAATGGATCGTTCAAACTCAGTGTAGATTCAGTGGAAAGCATGGGCAGTCAGAATCATTCACAGGATACACGGTCAGAGATTGTTATAAGTAGATGACCATGCCCCTTCCAGTTCCTACCTCCAACTTGACCACAGGCACAATTTCAAGCATCTTTGAAAACGACATCTCTTTACAGTCAAGAAGATGGCTTACACCATGGAACTCAGCAAAGTTGACTGGGATAAATGCGACGACCTCCTGTATAAGTCTGACATTCTCAGCAGACGTATGGATGATTATGTCGGCTTCTTCTTTAGCGAGACCTACGACTTCTGTAAGTCTGCTTCCCGTGCTTTTTGTCATGATTTATTAACATCGTCAGTTCTTACTCTTCGGCAAAACAAAGCCGGACTGTACTACACCGACGTCGAGAACGAAAAGCATTACTACGAACTTTGGACGAAGCTTCTGCCCATTATTCCTACGGCACCCGAAGAGTTGAGACAGATTTTCGACCCGATTTGCGAAGATGGGCTGAAGGAATTACGAAAGAAGAAGCTAAGCTTTAGCCGGCTTTGTACTTTCGTGAAAGAAATGATCGAGGCCGAGGCCGAATATGCCAAGAACAAGCCTCAGTAACAGGTTTCCTAGATGTAGGAAATACCTCTTAGTTGTTTCTCCGGAAGGGTAGAGAGACTGAAAATAAATAACGGAATGTTCGAGGGATATGAAAAAAGCGTATCTACACTACCGTATCATTTCTTGAAGATGGCCTTGGCCCGTAGCGATGCCGCGTATGCACCATTAAAGCTGGCCGTCTTCTGTCCGGGCGTGGGCGGTGGACGATCAACTCTCCAATTTCTCTGGCTTTGGATGAGTGTGCGCAGTTGAATCATCGTATGCCTGCCGTGGAATGCCGCAGCAAGCTTCAAACTATCGGCTGTCGGGCCCTCACCCCAAGTCGAAGCGGGGAATACCGCAGCGCCCATCGAGCCTGGTGATCCGCATTTCCAATCATCGAATGCCGAAGATGCCCTGGATTTAAATCGAGAGACCTTCGGTGCTCTGCTGCAGGGAGAGTGAGCTCTGGGCCGCTTTGAAGGTAGTTTAGTTCGCTCTCCTCGCTTGTGCTTATATTGATTGTCCAGAGAGGCCGCGACACCAGCGCTAGCTTTGGGAGGATCGACCTCACAGGGATTTCGAGGTGCGGGAGATTTTGCCCTTCCATCTGCTCCATGGACATGACAAACTGCCGTTGAGTGCCTGTTGGGGAGGACCGGCTCTATCCGGAGGCCTGGGTTCCCCGGGACATGCTTGATTAGGAGCGGATCAGAGGCAGACAAAAGACACTCGAATCCAAGAAGCAGAGAGTGGGGGGTAACTGTTGGATGGTGCAAGCGCCTCGGTATCATGGGCCAGAACTGTCGAGCAGGCACCACCAATAGTCATTAGCGCGCATGGACCAGAGGTCCCCGTTAGACAGATGCGTGCCCAGTTTCTGTGGAAACGGGTCCACTTGGTACTTCTGCAGGATGTACCGCGATGCAGACCCCTAAAACTGCCTCGGACCCGCCTTCACCTAGATAGCTAGAATGTATGCAATCCACCACCAACATTCGACCCCCTACTGCGATGAGCCACAACGTCTGACAAGAACTTATGGCCCCCCCGATACACCGATATACTTTGGCAGAGGATCTGGGATTGAAACCCGGCAGAACGAACAGAGAACATAACCAGAATGAAGACACAATCACCAGCCACAACATCACTACATTGACCCTGAACCGTACAAAATCATCGAACTCTCACTGGATTTTGAAGATCCACTCGCGCATCCAACACATCGTGTTGGATCTGTTAGGCACTGCACAAGCAGGGGTGATGTATGTATGCGAGGTTGCTGCATGTACTCGGATAGAAGCATTGGGGCTTTGGGCTTGAGCAACATATTTACGGGCAAAGCCAGCAAGAAACCCCGCACAACGACACAACTTCACCAAGATCAATAAAATCACCAGCCTCATCGTCAATACTTCGACCCTATCGGGATATTTAACCTTCGAAGAATGGAGCAGATTGGAAGGAGAGTTCCGGACGAAGACTATCAGCCTCCGCATGTGGGAATACATTGACCCAGAGAGTGCGGAGAGCCTGAGTTCACGTGATGACATGCTAGCTCAGGGTGGTGCACTGCTGACCATCCATTTGTGCATGTACATACGCACGTACCACCGCTCCATCAAGTGACCCCATCTTAGGCGTCGTGTTTGGGAGCTCGCGACCCATGACGCGCCGGAGAGAAGCCTTGACTTGACATTCAACCAACACGCCGTCAATGCCGGCCAGCTGTCCTGATTGACGCTTACTCTCTCATAATGTTTACCGACATCCTTCGCGAATTAGAACGATTTAGAGAAGGGTTGAATTCGCTCCGCCTAGAGATAGATCAGTTTTCTGGCTCCGAGGAGTCTAAATCCAGGTCATCTCGTCGTCGCTCGGCCCGTAAACCTGCCCATCAAAGTAGCAACGGGAATACGGACATTCGGGAGCTATGCAGTAACTTCGATACGTTATTCGCAAAGCTCACCAAGCTCGCAAACATCGAGCAGACATTCATCCATCAATCTCCTGACGACAATCATTCTCCCAGTGTGCCACACGTCGCGGCGGGGCCACAGGCACCGTCGCCAGGTTCGGTCGCGGCAGCCGCGGAGCCAAGCACGCAAACACCAAACACTACACGCCGCGACGTCAACCAGCACTCAAAAAGACATCCCCTCCCAGAGGTGCGAGATGTTGCGGCGACAAGCCGGCAACGTCAACAGGTCAACCCGATCAAGCCCTCCCAAGCACACTTCCAGTCAGCACAGCCCACATCCAATGTTGACAATGCGGCAGCGCCCAAACTTGCGCCGCTCACAGCAACCCAGACGTTCCACCTATCACTTGACCAGATGGGAGACGGCATAGCCAGCCGTCTAGCCGAGTTCGCTGAGGATCCGGCCTTCAACGGTAGAGTCAGTATGCAGGAGGTGTACTTCGACTGGGATGACCTGAAGGCGAGGATGCCAGCGCCGCCACAGGACCACGACCTCAATTTCGTCGAATGGGAAAGCACTAATGTGGCAGGGTTCTCTCGTCTGAGAGTGTCCGATACTCTCCTGTCTGAGTGGGAGCTGCCGGACATATCTCACTCGGTCGACAAACCCTCGGAAGCGGACTGTGTCGCTTTTCTTGAAGATATGGCCCGAAACCCGGCCAAAGGGCCAATGGAGTACTATGTCGGAGAGTCTCTTTTACCCGACTTCGATTCGTACCTTCATGCTGGGGAGCAACTATGCCAGCTCCAACCACTCAAGGGGATCAACAAGCCATACTGGCATCTTGGGGTTCGCGGTTCTGGCACTGCCCTCCATTGCGAGGATGCGCGCTGGCGGTCTTACAATTTCGTCATTGGCCCGGGTTTCAAGGTTTGGCTGGTAATCCACAAGGATGATAATGCGAAACTCGAGGATATCATGAGGTGTCACTGGAAACTCGGCGAGTGTAGCCAGCGCCTTCGTCACCCTGGCCTCTTCATCGCACCAAGTATTCTCAAAGAGAACGAGATTCGCTTCGACGTCCATTGCTTAGGAGCGAACGAAATATTTGTTACGGATACCGAGCAATATCACCAGGTCGCCAACTTCACGCCCTGCCTTGCCGTGGCAATCAATCACTTAAACCCAGGCGAGCCAACCTTCCCGGACAAGCTCAAAGTCTGCGAAAAGTGTGGAATACTGCCTCTTGCGCACGAATCCTTCGTCAAAGTCCCTCCCCCCCCGGATGATGATGTGATCATGGACGACGACTCGGCAAACAGCGATGAAGATGCGGATGAGCGCGATGCAGGGCCGCAAGTTGGACGAAAACGAAGGCGAACGGCCAAAACAAGGCATACCATGGCTCCGAAAAGGTCCAGAATCGAGGCCCCTACCAGGGTGCAGGACCTTGCAGGACGGCCGCTGTCGAGAGCTGTCCGGGAATTGCAAGCTATTGGCAAGCAGGCCCGCAGCTCTGACCCGCTTTGCAATATCCCCCAGATCAGCATCAAGTCGTTACCGTCGGAAAAGGTTTTCAATTGTGCCGTTGCTGTTAGGAGCAGATCCGCTGTCTGTCGGCTTGCCGACTTCATTTATGCGCATAGGGCGTTGCACGTGTTCCGCCCACCGGTCGTGGCGTCTGGAGACAAAGATGAAGTCCGACGATGCCTCATGGGGATCATGCAGGTTGGGAAAGATGTTCAATTCGGCGAACTGCACAAGCGCCTACGCAAGGCAGACCTTCATGATCTAATCGAGTTGAAGGGGCAAGGACGGAGCCGCCCAGACTCGGTGTTGACCCGCCAAACTATACAGGAGCTTGGACTTAGCCTCCGGACATACCAACGATACAAGTTGGACGGCAAATATTGGAGTGCAATTCGAGGACGCCCTGAAGGACCTCTTGATGGACTCCTCTGCCTCATCCCTTTCAGCCAGGAAGAACCTTTCAGGGTCCAGGCGAAGGACTACCTTGAACTTGATCCAAAGGAGCTGCTGAGTTTGCATTCGCTGCTAAGTGATGACTACATGGCAAGCATATGCGTTCCTGCTCGTGAGTTTGAGAAGTCATTGCAGCTTGGCTCACAGCCAATTGAGTTTATATGGGAATCGACGGGCATCTGCCTGCAAACTTGCGACGAGGTGGAAATGCTGCGCCAACTACAGCCTTTGCCCTTTACAGATACCAACGTCTGGGATCAGAGCAGGTTCCTCGAAGCAGCGAAGCCTACAGCCTGGCCCACAGACATACCATGGCCTGCTGATCCAACGATGATCCAGGCCGACAAAAAACAATGCGATTACTGCGATGCCGACAAGTGTGTATGCTTAGGTACTATCGTCGAGGTGGTGCCCCGAATCAAGAGGTACGGCGCGGTCCGAGGCCTTCAGGCGGTTGCTCTCAACGCCGGAGCTGTGGCTTATGAAAAGGGGAGCTTCATCGGCGTGATTGCTGGTGAACTCTACCCCCTTGGCACGTATGAAGACGAGCACTGGACTTTTGACTTCGAGAGGCCAGATTTGGAGGATCACCCTGCTGTATGCCAACTTCGTATGACAGAGGTCGGCAACTGCTTCAGACTTCTAGGAACCGCAGAGGACCCATCAGCCCTGCTTGTACCAAAAAGAAGAGGCGGACGATGGGTAATGGCAGTTGAGGCTAAGCGGAGCATCATGGATAATGACCAGATTACTGTCTTCGCTGTGGTCGAGAGGAGACCAGGCGACCGTGCACGGGCCACAGGCGCCATAGTGGCGGCTGTGGCCCGTGCACGGCTGCTTCCAGTGCAGTGCGTTCCTGGGTGTAAGAAGCACGGAAGGAGGCTTGTTGGGAGGCATAGACAGACATCGTGAAGGGACTATTCTGATCAAGGCTTTGCAGGTATTAGCTTTTCTAGATTTTTAATAGTGTAGATAACGGCTGCTAATAGTACATACTTCGAATAGGAACGAGCGTCTCCAGCCAACGGACGAACCCTACGTCACGAATCATTGCATGGACATCTCCGGCCAATCTGACGAGGGCGTCTGCATGTTGGTGTTTATTGAACCAGGCTACCACACTGGGCTTCTGCCAGCGGTCCTCACGGAGTTCAGCATGCAATGGCAGCATGTGGTAGGGTCTGCGATGCGCAATGGACGCCAACTCGCCAGTCTGTCTACCCCCAAGTTGGGGTCTAGAGCGGGCGAAGTGCAGGGAACCAGAAGTCACGTGTTTGTGCCCCATGTACGGCGCAGCACCATGTAACATCGTCGAGTAGAATACCCAAGAGATGTCTTCCACAAACGGCACGCTTCCTTATATACCTGGACGGCACCAAAGCCCAGTCTTCGTACTGGTCCCTGCTTTGTTCCTTTCACGGAGCCTTGACTTAGGTCCAATATCCACCACCTGGTCCAGGAATACTTAAACCGAGCTTCCCTGCCATCTATTATGTCCCCCGCAGTTCTAGAGCAACACTTCTGAGCACAGTAACGGGCTAGAATGAGATCTTTCGTGATTGGTGTGGTGGCTTTGGCCGCGGCATTTGCCCGCGTCCAGGCTCAGTCTGACTGCAGCAGTACCCTCTCTTCTGAGGCAGGGAATCACGACAAGAGCAGTCGGATTGTTCTCCCCTCGCCAACTTCAAGCTGTAGCTGCCTTGATAGGCCCACAGCAGAAGCCCCCGCTCAATCCTCAAGCATGGTCTTGGGCTCGGATAAAGCCATCTCGTCCAAAGATTGGACTGTCTCGTCTTCCATCATACCACACTCCACCTCCACATCCCCTGCCACGTCTACCACCCACTCGCGACAGCCTTCTACTCCAAGTAACCCGCCGGCTGGCTCAGTGCGGGTTGAATTTATGCTTGAGGACATCCGGCATCGAGAGGACGTTCAGGTGAAAAACTCCGGTGCGCAGCCTAAAAAGGTACGTTTCATGGCGTGTAATGGGAGAGTTGTCAGCAACAACGGCCTCGGTCTGGTTCAGTGTAATGTGGAGATCAATCATGGCTATTTCAACTACGAATCGGTCCCCGCCTTTACATCGCATTTTCCAGTGTCCTTTGATAGACCACAGAACGTCACCGGTGTCAAGTGTTACAAGATATGATGAAAACAGGCGGAAGACTGATGATCACCTAATTGAAGTTACGTTCACTGGATCAATGTGTCGATCAATATGCTCTCAAATTGACTTTGACACGGACAGGCTGCTGTGTCGGTGGTTGCTCCAGGTTTCTTTTCGATTAGGCTTCTGCATTTGTTTCGTGGCGTACTGTACTTGACGTGGAAAGCCTGTCCAGGGTCTGGATACGGATAGAAATGGCTATTTCTATTGTGCTTGTTCTCAAATTGGTCTTTGCGCTAGTAACATCTTCCTTCTTATTCAACCCTGGATGCGTGATAACTTGATTCCCGCACGCGTGCCCCAGACGCCCCGTACTGGCTGATGATGAAGAGCTCAAACGGTGAAGCCGATAGTTTAGAGATATTGAGCTTGATGAGGTGCTGGCATTCATCAAAACCCGCGCACTAACCAACAAGACGTCTACGACCTTGATCCTCCACTCGTTCTTCATGGCATCTACATTTCCCCGCCCAATATCTTAGAGATGCTCGAGCCGAGCTGCTTCCTACCCTCGTGTCGCTTAAGACTCCCAGCCCTACACCTATCGTCCTGGCCGACTAGACTAGGCCATACCAAGGCACCCCCCCAAGTCTAATCCCACCGCCATTCCATGTCGCCAGCGCATGGGCACTTTCCATTCAAAGGGAGTCTCGAAGACAGAATTTCGTTGGCTAAGCAGCGCGGGTGCATCGGACACCTCCCACAGCGCTTGACGACAATATTCTCCCACGTGTGAAAGGCCTCTTGACAGACGAAGCAGCTCTTGTCACCGAAAACCTCACGTAGGAACAAAACAGGAAAAATAGACTGAGGGTCGAATCGTTCTGTGGACTGCTGTATTTAAATCATGTTTTGGAGGATGCGGGCGTGCGCAGCAGGCTGTCGTCGTTCCAAATCCGAAACAGCCTGGCGCCTCAGCGACTCTGGAGCATCATTCAGGGCCATGGCCAGGGTCATTTTGTCCCGGTGTATTTGGCTCAGAATGCCAATCAATTGAGACTTCGTTTTACACTCTTGGAGCAGTGAAAATAGCTCCAGCCTGGCATCGAGGCCATCTTTGAGGTCTTCGCGATATCGCTGGCGCTTGACCTGGTGCTCTCCGTCGCTCTCAAGAGAGAGCCTTCGCTTGTGGCTTACGTCGCCAGGCCTCTGGCGTTTAGCGCGGTGATCGTCAATGTCACCAGAGTGACCACGCTTGCGGCTGGGCGACTCCTCCGCAAAGGGTCCACCCTGATCACTGGACCCGGTGAGAAGCAGCAAGAGCCTGGATCGCTCTGGAAAGCCTTTGCTGGAAATTGCGTGATGCGTCCCAGGATTCCATTGCGTACGTTCTGTCTTGAAGTCATGTAATTACCCTATCATATGATCGTGCCAAATGATGGAGGTTCCACGCTCTATATACAGCGCATCTCGGATGTAAAGACTGAATTTGAGACTCGAATGGCATGTTTATGCCATTTCTCGGGCCTTTATTCCGTGACCTCGATTTAGGCCCTGCCACTGAAGTATCACGCAGCCCGGCGCTAAAAGACTAGCCAGGATGTTATTTCAGGCACAGCACATTGTACCGCAGTTCCGCAGCTACCGTGTTGCGCCGCTGCAGGTATCTTAATCGTAACGATCACTGTGAATAGAGAGCTGTTCTGGTTAAGCTGGATGCTAAGTCATCGGAAGCGTTAAGCCGGCTACGGGCGGGACACGAGCAAGCCACTACACCGACATATCTCCGACATCTCTTTAAAAGAATGGTACTGTAATGTGTGCTGACATTGTACATACGGAACTCAGAGCCATTTTGCCACCTCTTGGCTGACATGCAGGGTGGCGTGAAGCCAACAGCCAGTTGTCTCGCAATAGGACTATAACTAGCTGGGCAGGCAATCAAGACAAAATCGTTCGTGACGGCCTTCCCTTCCCCGGATTGAGGCACAGAAGTGTGCATCAAATCACAAGCCCCATCCCCCGAGTGGCCTGTCGCCAGGCAATGTGTCGAGAGCCCCTGTGAGATCTTCGTCTATGAGCGGACTGCGCTCACTCCTGCAGTTATCAACGGTACTTGGCGTAACACCCGGGCAAGAGTGAATGCCCCCAAACCCCACATCGCAGGCGTTGATGACATTCTGGAGTACGCTCTCATCCCACGCCGCTAGAAAGTCCGTGTGAGAGCTGTAGCCAGAAACATCCCCGTTGGATAGGACAAATGGCTGAGTGCCCTGGCCCTGATGCCGGCGGCCCTTGAATGCCGGCGTGTTCCAATAGACCTCGACTTGCATGTGTGGGACGTGGACCCAACCCTGTGGGCAGTTGTACTTCGTGCCTTGGATGGCGGGGAACGCCATATTGGTTTGGTACTCATCCAGTCGTTTGCTGGGGTCGTAGCAATACGGCATGTGAATGTCCGCCCGTAAGGGAGACGCGAAACCGTCANCCTGTGGGCAGTTGTACTTCGTGCCTTGGATGGCGGGGAACGCCATATTGGTTTGGTACTCATCCAGTCGTTTGCTGGGGTCGTAGCAATACGGCATGTGAATGTCCGCCCGTAAGGGAGACGCGAAACCGTCACAGTCCACGTTGGGAAATCCAGTGCCAGCTTCAGGGTTATCTGGGTCCACCTCGCCCACGGTAGAACCGTCGGACTCCGGAGGCCACGACGTAGGCTCAAAGAGGTTCTGCCACCTGGGGCAGGTCCACTGCACTGGCTGGATTTCTCCGGCGTCAGGGTTCAAATTGATCTTCCCGCGAGTTGCTGGCGAGACCCGAGTGGTAGCGTTGCCACTGACGATCTGGAGACCGCGAGGGAAAGCCGTAATATTGTCGTCTGTGGTTCAAAGCTAGACCTAGTCAACATGAGATCCAGACTGGGATCTAGACTGGGATCCAGACCGCCTGCTGTGGTCACCAACAAATAATAACATCTTTTAGTTACGACCAGCAAAGCAGAACATTCATTTCATTCGACACGCCGAGCACGTTAAGGACGAAGGTTTCCTACATAAAGGATAACGGCCTCTCGGGGTCCATGTTCTGGGAGGTCAGTGGTGATAGAACGGATGAGGACAGCCTGGTCGCACAGAGCTTCGAGCTTTTAGGACCTCTCGATGGAGGACTGGGCCTAAATCAGCTTTGTTATCGCGACAGCCAATATGAGAATATTAGGACAGGAATGGAATAATGGAACCAGATATGGGCTTTGGGTCGCTCTGTGGTATGTTGCTAGGCACCATAGCGAGGACCTGTTCTGGGACAATCATTTCACTATTAGTTCAGGCAAAGTCAACCACCTCCCAGCAAGTTCCACCCTCGTTAAGATATCTCTTTACCTTTCTTCCAATGGTCTATTCGTTCTGGGTTCTATGCTCCGTCTTTTTGCCCATCTTCGGCTCTGTCTGCAAGGGGTCAGGAGACCATATGCCATCGATGCGGAACTCTACCATATCCAGCCAAAGCACATCATCGGCCATCGCTGAAGCTACCGAAATAAAAACGAGCTCTTTTGTTTCAATTGATCTAAGCAGTTACTATGAGGCAGGTGCTGCCTCTTGTTCCTGTGTAGTATCCTCCGCAGTCTCGACTCTGCCGGCATCGATCTCGCCCCCGATCTCCGAGCAAGCATTCAACACCATGGAACCTGCCAGTCAATCCCTTGTGCCGACCTACGAGAAGGGTTTCTCAAATCGCACCTCTTTGGACAACTCGACTCGATCTTCGGCGAGTATACTGGGGACTGGCTCTATTTCTTCACCCACCACATTGGTCATGGCAAGCGAGGCGGTATCGCGGAACTTGTCATCACTGTTTTTGCTCTTGACGACGTTGCTTCTGGTATAATATGATTGCTTTATATGATGGGTAGAATGCTTGGATGGTTTCTTGCTCTGTACCACGATGTTTCGTCGTTCTTTCAGGCCACTAGGGCAGCCTCCAGTCCGGTCGGCAAGTTGGTCGCGTGGGTTGCAGTAGTTCAAGAGCCGATGTGTGGATGGACACACGTATGATTCTGGGGTCTCATTTTCTCCATAGCTTACAAGATACAGCATGTAGGGATAGGTTTATTTTGGAACCTGGGCTTCCGTTGAGTTCTGTCAACACTGCGATAGTACGAGATTGAGCCTATAGATCCTAAACTATACACAGAAGAGTGCCATACGCTCTAATCAGATACATCTGCATACGTGCTATGTCGTGCGCGATGTATGCGACCCCCCGGTGGGACTTGATTTTGAACTTCGCTTGACCATCTTGGGGGCCTGACCGGCGACATGAACTAAGGCCTGATCTAAGGCTCGACCGGGGAAACAATAAAGGCCCTGACTTGGGTCCTGACCTAGACCCTGAACCAGGCCCTGAACCAGGCCCTGGCTTAGAACTCATCCTATTCAGGCATGTACGACTTTGCCACGAATGTCTCGCAACCTCGTATTGGCATTAAAGGGGCCAACAGCCGAAAGATTCGACGCGCGGGAGAAAACACGTAAGGGAGGCAACCCGAACTACCATGTCGTCAACAACGGATTTCAACGCAGCGGCGCTTCATAGCTTCCTCAACCAGCCCGTCCATCCAGCTATGATCATGTACCTGGCAGAATGTGCTTCAGACGTGGTCGAGTGTGTCTCTGCGTTGGTGCCCTGCCTGGTCCCGTCTCTCACAGATCACCAGGAGGCGCTCCAGAGTTCGGCGGCTCTTACATTCTCGTGCCCGACCTCCGACTGCCGTCGCTGCAGGAATTCATTTACCGATTGGTTGAGCTGTCCAAAGTCGAAACTCCTATCCTCATGTCGACACTCATCTACCTTGCCAGACTCAAAAGACGCCTGCAGTCGTGCAAAGGGTCGCCGTCCACTAGCCACCGCATTTTCCTCGCTGCTCTGATTCTGAGCACCAAGTATCACGACGACACGCCATACACAAACGGAAGCTGGGCTCGTATTAGCCGCATCGCAACACAGAGACATACGCTCAGGCTGAGCTGCGACGATGTCAATTATATGGAAACAGAGTTGTTGCTGCTACTGGACTGGGATGTGAGCATTCCCGAGAGGGACCTTTACATCGAACTGAGGCCTTTGATCAACTCTGTTTTTAAGTAAGCTATGGGAGATCCATTTCAGAATGGCAAGGAGTGCAGAGGCGTGGGATTCGTGGGTGATACCCCGATCCCAGAGCAATCGCGAGGTTGGGCTGGTAAACCCGCCACCGAGCGCTTGTGTTGGACAAGGGAAAGAAGCAGTTACCAAATACAGACGTGAATTTGCGTTTTGAAATCAATTAACCAGTTCTACCGGTCGTCTATGAGCAAGCTCGCCTAGTTTGACGTGTCACTAGTCTAACCACCACTCAACTTGCACGCGTCCCACTTCAAACGAGCCAACCAACTCGTTGAACGTGGCCATGGAGACGTCAATGTCCTCCTTGGCACATCCCATGCATTTATCACGAACAATAGCTGTCGTCGTCTTGCTCCCCCGGCGGATTGTTACAACCCGATGGCAGAACGGATTGTCGTTTGATTTCTCCCCAAGGAAAAGGTGCGACAGGGCAACAATGTTTGTCGTGTTGTCCTTGCCACCGTCATTTACTCCACAGGAACCTAGACCAAGATCGTAGTATGTCATGTCGCCTTCAAAAGGGGTCTGGTGTGCTCCGCTGCCATCGCTATGGGCCCTCTCTCCAATCTGCGTTGGCACGGCACTGCCTCTGACCGGGGACAGAGCGTTTAACATCATCCCCAAAACGGCGAAACGTCGAGCATATAACATGGCGTATGTAAACTGGATCCGTCTTTGGATGCACAGAAACGAAAGAACTTGGAGGAGAGGTTGAGTAGCGGCGGGAGCCCATTCTTATGCTGTGTTGGAATGTAAAGGCCCCGTTCAAGGCCCATACTGTACTGTCTAATTGAGACCAACCCTCGGAGCTTTTCTCAGATCACTTAAAAGGACGCACTTCCAAGGCCGAGACCTGATCTGTAGTTATGTGATGCCTGACGACTGTAGGCGACTGGCCAGTGGTCGCCTTGCCTCACGCCGCACGACCAACGATGAGTACCCTTGCTGTGCCAGCCCGCCATACCCGCTACATGGCCATGTCCATCAAGTCCAACCAGATTCCGACGCGATACAATGCTCTGGCTGCCATATGTGCCTGGATCACTCTTGCAGGGTTCATTGTCCTTCCCAACACGTTTACGTCCATTGAAAAGTCAGAAAGCCTTCGAAACCATCAGGGAGGCAAGGTACTCCAGAGCGCGGTCCGAAACGTGCAGCTCCTACCTCTTGCTGGTGTCCTTTGTGGGCTCGGCGTCCTGGGATCATGCTGGCTTTGGTGGAAGTGGCAAAAGAACTACGTTTGGCTCATTGCGCATGTATTCATGTGAGTTAGCCACGGCCGGGCTCGTCAACCATAGTTGACGTGGCTTTCCAGACCAGGCGTCTCCCATTCACTCATCGCACTCTTCTCCGTAGTCATGAGTATAACCACAAGCCAGGATGGCGAGCTCTCCGTCACGGCCAAAGTATCGATCAGCATTGTCTCAGCCCTCAGTGGCATCATGATTGCATTAGCAGCTCTTTACACGAAACTCCTTGACGGTATAATCACGGCATATGATAAACAGGTAGGGCGGCAGTAAATCACGCCAAGGAAATGAGCCCGGCTGTGCCGAGTCTAGTGTGTGCTGCTGTCAGACGTACGGGGCCCATATCAGGGCTATTCTCTACGTCTTGGAAGGGGTGATTGATCATCACGAAAAGTCTGATTCTTCTTCTTCTATCGTCTACAAGGTTGGGTTCTTGTCATCCTTATATAAACCTCGTTTTCGAGTCAACCNTCTTCTATCGTCTACAAGGTTGGGTTCTTGTCATCCTTATATAAACCTCGTTTTCGAGTCAACCCGGATCCGTCAGTTCACATAGTCTTCCGGATCCGGTCGCTGACGGTTCCGGGAACAGGAGTTGTCTGACAGGAGGAAACGCAGCAGGTTCGCGGTCGCAAGTAGAGGGCCTAGGCGAAGAAACGGCGCTGCGGCGTCTGCGGTAATACGGGTCACAATGCGAGAACTTGTTAGATAGTTATCTCATTATCTGAGGAAGATAATGAGACGTGATTTCAATTGATTTAAGACGTTGGGGTTGAGTTCTGGGCCGGAACGTCGCTGTGGTCGTGATCGGCGCGACACTCGCTTGTGGAAGTCGTGGGTGAGCGGGCTCACAGCGCAAGCAAGTACCCGACCACAAACTTCCGATCATGTGTATTTCTACCAAGCTAGCCTGCAAGGAATGGAGTTTCGGACCAATAGCGGCTGCAGACGCAAGGCAATGTGCCAGGCTTGCACCTGGAAATAACCAAGCCTACTGGCCAATTGTCACGTTGTGTTGGTTGCCTTTCAGCGAGAGCTGGGACCTGTGGTCGGCGACGAACAGATTGATAATCCAGCCCCCAATCCTTCGCCCTTTTCCCGGACTCACGGAGAGACGTTAGTGTGCTTCATAATCAAATTGGAGACCGATGACGCCGGTGATCTACAAGCCGGAGAACGATACAGGGTGCTGGTCGTAATACTCGGGGTGCGTGAGGCCGATTCTCCCAGTTTCTTGAAAGATTTCCGTACGCTCATTGGCTAGGCTGCCTTCAACGTATTGAATCCTTCTTTGGTAGCACAGCCCCGTCAGCTTCTCTTGGCGCCTGATTAGGCTGGAGTCTGTGGCTTCGGGGCTGAAATTGATGTGCATTAAGACATGAAGCCTTTCATATAAGCTTAACATTGATGTGTTACATCGGCACTCGCACCAATGAGGGGGGAGCGCATTGCGGCCGCTCACAAGCTTTTTCCGCACCAGGAGGCGGTCGCCGTCTGCCTTGCGAATTTTCGCCTCCACCAGTTTGCCATGTGATTTGGCGCCAGCCACCCGATCTGTTTCTCGACAGTTCGTGCCTGGTTCCTGGCTGAGCACAGTCTCGGCCTCTCGGGAAGCTTTACGGTTCATCTTCCTTTCGCCCAATTCGTAGACAGAAACCACTGGGCCAAATCGTGAAATCCAGCACCATTATCAGCACGTCCGTCCTCCGTGGTGAAAATGAGTCTGAACTGTGATGGATTCCTGACTTGCCTGCTGTATTCCGCTTTTTCATGTTTTCGGACCCCAAAAATATCTTGTCCAAAGGGCTGCAAGGCACACGGCACCCTCAAAGCTAAGCGTTAGCTCTGCGGGACAAGGCTGAACGAGACGATCTCCCTTTCCTAAAGAGGACCTCATCTAGGATTCCGGCCAATCAGTCGCCTACTCCTTCTGGTCAATTCCTGCAAGAAATGCGTGGTCAGCGTTTCGGGGGGAGAATTAGCCCCTGCTGACTCCCTGTCTCCCAAACACTGGAAGAAATTGAGCGTCAATGTTGGGAACAGCACCTCGCATGCGCCTCAATGCTTATTTTCTTTGAGCTGGTTTTCATAGCGAGGCGCAGGCGATCCCAGAACCTGGGGGCCGAGAAACTGCCCTCGCAAAACCAGAGCCTCGCGCGAAATGTAAGCCGGCCCTGCCCGTTCAGGGATGAGTGCAGCGGAGGACTCATCGAGATGGAGGCATCAGGGGATCACAGCTCGTTCTTGATGCTTCATCTTGAACATCATTCGCTGATCACGAGTGAGCCCTGTCGGAGCTGAGCAACAGGGAGGCTGCCTTGCCAGTCTCGTACTTCGCAATGTCGAGAGTCCAGGGGGCTGAGGGTGAGCCGAGAGATGGGATCATGAACGTGTCAAAAATGAACTCAATATCATTATAAATAAGGGCTCGTTTGTCCTCCAAGTCCACGTTTTTCGGATCATTATCCTCATCATCACTCTCTACTCCAGCAATAGCTTCAACACCATTCTTCTGCTTCGCACTTCTCCCAACCATCACAATATTCCCCAACTTCACACCCCTCAACACACCTCGGAAATGAAGTTCCAACTCTTCACCGCCGCCATCTTCACCGCCTTGGCCATCGCCACTCCGGTGGCGCCTGAGGCTGCTGAAGACAAGGAGATCGCCGCCCGCGCCTCCGGCAACACGGTCACTGTAACCGAGGACATGGAGCTCGCTCTCGAGTTGGCCCTGACCGAGTTCATGTCCATCCCCGACGAGGTCCTCCTGAAGGGAGACGACGCCACCAACGACTGGCTCGTTGAGAACGGCCTCCGCGACGGGGATGACGACCTCAAGGGCGACAAGGACGATGGGTCCATCTCGGCCCGCAGTGACGTCAACTCGCTCTCGATCCTCGAGAGGGATGAGCTCGAGGCTCGCGGTCCTCTGCAGGTCGCCAAGTGTATCTTCGCCATCTCCAAGGCCATTGTCTCCACCGCCATCCCCGCCGCCAAGATCCTCAGGATCAAGCGCTACCTCAAGCTTCTCGGAGGCGTCAGGAAGACCGTCCTCCTCCTCGTCAGGGCCAAGACCACCAAGCAGAGGCTCAAGCTCGGCGGCCGGGCTCTCGTCAACATTGCCAACGAGATCTTTGGCATCAAGCCCATCAGGAGCGCCTGCTCCAAGATCTGAGTGACCTGATGAGGCCCTCGGAGTACTACTCGTTTGGGTTGCACTCAGGGGTAAAGGTGAGGCTGAGAGGGTTGGATGTGGGAATTGGGTTTGGGGACGGATGATGGCGGATTGCTTGGTTTAAGCTCGATTCTTGACAGTCATTACTGCTGTTTGTGTTATGGATGGCTTTATATGCCATTTTGGTTCTGTCTTTACAAAAAAGCTTTGCGCCCTGAATTGATTCACGTTTGCGGACTTTGACTTCATAATAGAACCCATCGTCCAGTTGGTGCTCCAGTGTAATTCACAACCACTGGCCGCTCACGGTAAATGACTCTGATACTCCTAATGACCTGAGGCCATCTTTTCACAAAACATAGCTATGTACGAAGAATACACCACGTTACATCTTCCCGAACCCTCTCAGAGTATTCGCTGACCTTAAGGCGTTCGGTTTCCTTCCAGATGCTGCCCATTTTATGCGCGTCCTGTTAGATCTGAACCCTTCCAAGCCTGTATTTCAGATTAAACGCGTTTGCTAGTAGATGCTGGACTTGGCCTAAGAGCCCCTAGAGTTTGTGATGAAGTACTTGAGCCGTGGCATAGAGTTCTCAGGCCTAGGGTTCCCCAGCTGGGGAACGCAGCAAACGGAGTTCTCTTAGGTGTCCAGTGCGCCCCGTTCTCTTCGGCGTTATCCTGGTCATGAGCGTCGTCTACATGGTCCGCGTCCCCCCTGTCTGAGTTGTATAGCGTCCAGGGCCGACCCGGTCTGTGCCACTCGGAGGTTTCAGAGGCAGAACGCGTCCTTTCGTAGCTGATTTCGCTCTCACTGGGCGTTGAACCCTCATTCGGGTGTGGGAAGAGAGCCGGTAAGCGATCCCACGCCCAACTAGCTTCGTCTATCTCTTTCCATAATTCCATGATCTTGATAGCGACCATCTGAGCTAGTACCGGCATTTGTACTCCTTTCCAGACCATGCAAAGTATGTTGGTTTCCGAATCCACAGCGGTGCTTAGCTGAAGATATGGATCCGCGACATGTTCTGAATTTTCGAGCCCGTTGGGATTCGGATCCTCGAAAAGTTCGTGGTAGTAGAACCCCGTGAGTTCCAGGAAGCGTACGTGGGGGTTACGCCACCCGCAATGTGGTCCTCTTTTGAACTTGATGGCTCTGTTGGTGTATATACAGCGCCCAGCGGCCTTTGATGTGGCGCACCTGTTCCTAAGAACCCAGCTCAGCCCACTTCAAATTGAATTACACAGTTGTAAATTCGTTCCACGACACCGCACAACCGCAGGAACCTACTGCTCGTGACATGCCACACCAGCCCCGTCGTCCCTATTGACCATGAGAAGGTCTGCTGCATCGTCCTACTGCTCTTTTGATCAGCATCCAGTGTGCTCACCGGAGGCGAGCCAATTGCAGGCTCACGTATCCTGCGTGCAGTGACATCGGGGGAACGGTTTTCGCCAGTGCCGTGACCGAGCTGGATCTGCCAGCCATACGGACCATGGAGGAAGACGCCGACATTGGGCTGGGCCGCCTCGTCCTAGGCTCTAAGCTACGCGACCAAGACTTCTCTCGGCCTTCCTTCCAAGGAGACGCATCATCAGACGCCACAATCCCATCACACCGGCCTCCAGCCAGGTGTGGCCGCGAAATAGGCAGCATAGGATGCAGGCTGGGCCATGGTATTGCGGTTCCTCCTTGCCACAGTCCTGCAGACCGTGGACGGCCCGAGACCCAACTGCCCCCATCCATCGCCAATTTATGTGCTGCGGCTCTTGCTCGCTCCATCCCAGCTCCGTTACCACATCTTTCAAGACGTCTTGGCCAGCTTCTCGCGATACTCGTACCGCCTCTTCTCGCACTCGACCTGGTCCGCCGGACACTCCCAGCCGTGCTCCTCAATTTTGACGCGAGTCAGGCACTTAGAGCACCGCCACCACTTGTCCGACATTTTGCGCCCGTCGAGCCACGAGTCCTCCATCTTGCCGCCCTTCTTGACCACATCCTCCTTGTGCGTGTCCTGCAGGTGCTGCCGGAAGCGGTACCGGCGGTTGAAGCCGTCCTTGGCCCGCAAGCACGACGAATAGTCGCAGTAGTATGTTTCCTTCTCCTCCAGGCGGCCCGCTCGTGCGCCTACTCCGTCCTTGTCCGGTGCAGTAGTAGCGGCACCGTTCTGTTGTGCCGGCTGGGGAGACGTCGTAGTTAGACCACCAGCGCCGCTGACGCCCGTGGATGATGGGAGCATAGTGTTGGGTTGCACGAAGGTCGGCATTTGGCCTGCCATCATCTCGAAGGAAGGCGCGTAGACGAATATCGCGGACAGTGGGACGCCGTCGGCGTGGGCTTGTTTGTAGTGGTTGTCTAGGTCGACCTTGCGCTTGAACGGCTTGGCTGGACAAGCTGGGCTGAGGCATGTCCATTCGATGTCTTTTGGTTGCGAGATAGGGGACCGGTTGGTTACCGAGAGAGGTATGGTGGCGGGCATTTTCTCGGATTGAGCCAGGCCAGGTTGGAGCTGCCAGAAGCCGCCGTCATCTTGCGGGTGATAGTCGTACATTGACCAGTTGAAATTAGCGAAGGACATTTTGGACCTGTAGAGAAACAAGCCAGCAAGCTGTCAGTGGGTGCTACGTGCCATACACTCGAGCTCTGAGGCATGTGACCCAGCTGCAAGGAGAGGAGGTGCGAACCATGTCTGGTCGGGTGGCAGGTGTTGTGCTGCTGGGCTGCGTTGTTCGCTTGTGTCCATGTTTCTGCCGTTGCTTGCGCTCGCGCCTGCGTGTGTTAAGGATGGTTGGGAGCGCCTCCGGTCGCATTCACCGGAGGCTGCGTCATGGCAGCGAAGATGCCAGAGTCTTCAGCGGAGGCAGAAGAAAGAAGTGTCAATCGATCTGTGGATGTCTCGAAGGCGGCGTCGTAGGTCGGTAGGTAGGTCGGTAGGTAGCATGACACCATGGTGACATTCCCTGAGCAAGCACAGACCATTTCATTGTGCTAGGGCAACAGACCGAACTATACCAAATCGGTCAAGGTCGCCTGACGTCCTCGAGCAAATGGTTTGAGGATCCTCTCCAACCTGCAAACGGCTCCGTGGTAATTTTGAACCTTGTTTTTCGCGATTCTGGAGACTGCGTCTCATGTATCCATCGGCAAACCACATGTATTTGCCCTCAATTTGACTGGGCTGTGCATAAAGGCATGTTCTATCTAGACATACATTTTGTACCGCCCGTATGCCTGTGTTTTGTGAAAACCTCTGATGGGTCAAGGCCTCAACCACATCGGAATCCTGAGTGATTAACAGCCGTATACTTCGACTTTGTCCTGGTTGGTGGGGTGAAGGGAAAGGCCTTCCATGTGGCACGAAATGACCCCGCGCGCACCCAAAAATATCCTCAGACAATAAGTCAGGTGACCTTGACTGATTAGGTATAGTCCCGTCCGTTGCCTTGGCACGAGCAAATGGTCTGGGGTGCTCAAATAAACGCGAGATTTCACGTGACTAGTCTGCCACTCATGTGCGCTAGCCAGGCGTCCAGCACCCATGCCATTCCTGGTCTCCCCATGCTGCATCGTCGATGGAGTGGGGTGATGAGGCATTTGACGACCCTGAGGCGCCCGTTCGACTCGTCCATGGTTTGAATGAGGTGTCCTGTCACAACGATGAGGCGCGGGGAAGAAGCTGGTGCAAAAGTGCTGTCAGCACTTCGAAGAGCCCCAGGACCGAACAGGATCCATGTTTGTATTCTTTCCCACGTATCAGTCCCAGTTTGAGAACACGGCACCACTATGAGTAGCCCCCAGATTGAACACGCCTCAACAGGCTCCAGTCCCAGGCCGGCTGCCGCCGCGACATCAATTCCTATTGTGGTAGTACGTTTTGCCGCTAGAAGCTGGGCTCAAAAAGGGCGCTCCTCTGGCCGCATCCCCACTAACCTTGTGCGCTTGCGCGGCCACAGGATCCCCAATTTGAGGATGGAGTCGAACACGATGACATATCCTCAGAGTTCAGGTAGCGTGCTCTCACGGCCTCCGTGTTCTGTCACCCTGAGGATGTGCTGACGTGCTACCCCGGCCTCATCAGCGAGGAGCTCGAGTCGACGGCCTCCCTGGCCGACAGCATCCGCGACTTTCGCAATATTAACGGCCGTACCTACGGGAATTCCAAGACTACAGAGTACTGGTGGGACATGGCCCGCGATTACACCGGCCAAACGCGATGGCCTGACTTGGAATTAGGGCTGTGAGTCGTGTAACTGACATTCTGTTTCAGGGCCCCCAACGACGAGCAGCAAAATGAAGGTCTAGACATCACGTGAGTTTTGCCTAAACCCACTATCGCTGTGGTGTAGTGGCGGGCAACCTGCCTCTACGTGATCCATCCTGCTGAACGACCTTTCCAGCCACCACTACATGCTTCTCTACTTCGATAATAAACTCTTCCAAGCGCCCATCGGCGACAATCCACAGGTGCGCATCCGCCTACCGACACTCCTTTTCCTACCTTGCATCCATTTATGGACCTAACCTAGCCTTCGTTCCGTCAGAGTGTGTTGGATGTGGGAACTGGCACCGGGATATGGGCAATGTGAGTTTGTTAATAGGTCCGCCTAGAGTCCGTTGCGAGCTGACCCCCTGTCCACCAGTGACTTCGCCGATCAGTTCCCGGCCGCCCGAGTCATCGGCACCGACATCTCCCCCATCCAGCCAGCATGGGCGCCCCCCAACTGCGAGTTCTTCATCGACGACGCCCAGCTCGAGTGGACCTGGCCGGCCGACCACTTCGACTACCTCCACATCCGCGACCTCTATGGCAGCATCGACGACTGGTCTGCCCTCTACAATAGGGCCTATCGCTGCCTCAAGCCCAGCGGCTGGTTCGAGGACGTCGAGCTGGACATACGCGCTCACTCCGACGTCGTCACTGACCCTGAGCACGTCTTCTACCGTTGGAACCGCATCTTCCAAGAGGCCGGCGAGAAGATGGGTAAGACGTTCAAGATCGCCATTGGCTCCCGCATGCGGGATCTCATGGACGACGCGGGCTTCGTCGAGGTCACTGAGAAGAAATTCCGGCTTCCCATGAGCCCCTGGTGCCTCGATCCCAAGTTGAAGGAGATCGGGGAGTTTGTGCATATGTTTGTAGATGGCGGCCTAGAGGGATTTGGGCTATACCTCTTGACGCAGGTTATGGAGTGGAAATACGAGGAGAGCCAGGTCCTCATTGCGCAGATGAGGCAGGCTCTGAGGAATAAGAAGCTAAACCCTTACTACGAGGTGTAAGTCCCATGCGTCATAATGTCTGTCGCTTAGATTCTTGCGTTTACATGTGCTAACTGACAAGGGAACAGGACCTTGGTGTATGGACGGAAACCTGAGGACCCAACTGTTGCTTAAACAAACGACTGGGTCTCTGTCCGCCTGCGGGTTGTACCAGCAGTTCGTAACTTCCGGTGGCCTCAAGTTGGAACACCTCTGGTATCATCAGCTTGTGCCTATTCAAATCTCAAACTAGAATTACTACCTTGTTCTTATCCTCTTATGTAAAGACTCTGGAAGTCCCCTGCATGGCAAAATATGCAGTCCAGTCTCGGTCGTCGAAAATGAGGTTTGGCATCACCATCCAGGAGCAAGACCACTTCAAAAACCACTACCACGACCACCGGGCCGAACAATGGTGTGTTTCAACAACACCGTATCAACTTTGGTATTTACGCCAACGGCTACGAATTTCCAGACAGCCGAATCCCTCCTGAACCTGACAACATCAGCGGGATCCACCGAGCACTCGCTCAGCCAAGGTCGTCTCTATCGCCTTCACGCTTCACGGACGAGGACTTCAGGACGTTCGAACAAGCTGATACATGCTTCAAAGAAAGACAAGTACTACCTGTGTGCTTCATCATTGGAGGAAGCGTTGGGGACGGCAAGTGTGCTGCTGGAGAAATACCCTTCACAAATCTCGATCACTTGACAGAATGAAACCGAAAGCAACATTCAGGCCTGCTCGTAGGTACGCAAAGTCTTGGCCGAACTCTGGTCCTTCAGTGCCCCAATATCCTCCTGGAGTAGCTTGTTGTTCCTCGCCAGCTTCTCATGCTCCTTGCTAACCTCCTCGATCCGGCTGGTGAGGAGTAGTAGTGAGTCCTGCAATGCCTTCTTGTGCCTATATCAGAACGTTAGCCGGTCATCCCTTGTACGGTGAAGTCTAACCTGACGTGGTTCATAAGTTGACCATCCTGTCTGCTGACCCAGCCAACCTCGGCGACAGAATGCAGGCTTGACTTACCAGAGCCGTTCAGCTTGAATTTCACGCCCCAATGCCTCGGTTTCCTCGCATGCCATCTTCGGGCTCATAGCCCCAAGGCCCTCTGGCGTCTTGTTTACCTCGGCAGGCTCGACGGTGCCATGAAGCACATTAGGACGCCTCGTGCTAGGGGTGCATACGGATGCATGCGGCGGGCAAGGACTCGAATTGATGGGCCTAGCATCTGCGACGGAGGCTTTACTCCCCGTTCTATCAATCATGGTGGGATAGTCTGGTGGCTGATGGGATGCTTGGCTGGAACTACGGCTTTTCGGTGCGGCTTGGGGATGGAGCGGCTATATTGGTTGTCTTTCGAGGGGGCGTGAATGCCGTATGGGACGTTAGTAGGCTACTAAGTAGGGTAGTGAGGGATGTGAGTATGTATGTAGATTATGGCTTACTGATAGTATACCTCAGCTACTTAGTACTGGAGCAGTAGCATCAAGAGTGGCAACCGTGGCAGCCGTCTGGGTTGGACCCCCGATCCTGCGTGCGATAAAGTGTACGAGATGGAAGCCGACAGTGGTGATTCTCCCCCCAAATGGTCATCACGGAAAGGTTGTCCCCCTCTCGCATACACAATGCTGTCAACGCTGTTGAAATTTCTATCTAAACGGTGCAGGACCTTGCTTTGTTCTCGGCTTTGTTGAGCTTATGGTTGGCATGCATGCGAAAACGGGACACGTCGATACCTTGATGTTGTCGCACTGACGTCAACTGCGACGGAGGGTTGAGAGGTCACCAAGCGGCCATTGATCGACAGCCACAAGACCAAATTACGGTGCTTCGTGAGGGGTCGAGTAGACCACGCCACCCAGTCCTGTACCATTCAACACGTGGCCTCCAGTAGGAAGATCAGATGTCATCGTCGGTTCGTCACCGCTGCCACTATCGACCCGGGTTTCAACGGCGCCCCGACGTCCACTTGTTTGAAGGGGCTTTGCTCGCGTCCTACGGACTGCAGGCGAAGCGGAAGATGGGATCTGTGGGCTGCCAACCAATGAAATCGGAGGCCCAACATGAACGTTAGATGGAAGGACAAATTGAGCTAGCAATGCCCTCCGTCACCTGATGCACCTCGCTCCCATTATTGGGAGCCTTTTTTCGATACCGGCTTCACGTCGAGGGCCGGCTATCGCATATGTCCTACACTAACGTCTACGTGGCAATCCTCTTCTCAACAGTCGAGGTAGTGTAGGAAACTCCACGACCATGTTGTCCGCATGGAAGCCGAACATACCCGGATCTAGGCCGTGCTGCCGATCGAATCACGAGCCAAGCAGGCACGGCCTTCATGATTCCCAAATGTCGGATTCGTTGGGCGACGGAACGTGCTCGAGAGAGCTCTGCCTGTCGGAAGGAACATCTCCAGAGTGCCTTCGAGGGAGTTCGCCATTTCCGGTTTAGGCGACCCCCACGACCCCTCCACTGGCTGGCGCTAGGGCCCGTCGAATCATTTGTCGTGACACCTGGGCATCTCCCCAATCTGTGATGCTGACTAGCAAAGTATGGGACCAGCAATCATGGCTATGTGCAGCAAGTCAGAGCGGGCTGCTCCCCCGCATCGTGGTTTCTTCGTCGGAAGGTGTCAGACGTACGGGGCCCTTATCAGGGCTATTCTCTACGTCTTGGAAGGGGTGATTGATCATCACGAAAAGTCTGATTCTTCTTCTTCTATCGTCTACAAGGTTGGGTTCTTGTCATCCTTATATAAACCTCGTTTTCGAGTCAACCCGGATCCGTCAGTTCACATAGTCTTCCGGATCCGGTCGCTGACGGTTCCGGGAACAGGAGTTGTCTGACAACAATGGACGATGTCACACAGAGAGTTAAGCTAAGCCTCGAGCTGAATGAAGCTTCCGTTTCTGCCGCTGTTGCGGTATACATCCTGCACAAAGTGGAACGACTGGCGACAAAAAGGGGTACGACGCTCGACGCGGTGCAGCACGACCTGATGTCGAACGCTAGCGATATGTTCTTGTGGGTGGCCTTAGTCTGTCAAGAACTGGCGGATCCCAAGCTTCGAAAACGCTACACGCTCGATAGACTGAAGTCGTTCCCGCCAGGGCTTGATGAGTTATACGGCCGGATGATGGAGCTCATGTGCGACTCGGACGATGCAGATCTATGTGAGCGGATACTCGCTACGGTCTCGGTAGCGTACCGACCGGTCGCATTGAAAGAGTTAGCCGTTTTTGTTGAGGCTTTGGACGGCTACGAAGACGACCTTGAGACGTTGAAGGAAGAAATCGCGCCCTGTGGCTCCTTCTTAACGCTACGGGATGGTTTTGTGTACTTTGTACACCAGTCGGCGAAGGATTTCCTCCTGAACACAGCATCCGACAAGATGTTCCCTTCCGGGATCGAGCTTGAACATTATGTCATCTTCACTAGGTCATTGCAGGTCTTGACAAAAACACTACGACGCGACGTCTATGGCCTGCGTGTTCCGGGGGTCATCATTAGTGAAGTAGTCGAGCCAAGCCCGAACGCATTGAGCTCGGCTCGATATTCTTGTGTCTACTGGGTTGATCACTATAAGAGCTCTCGGATGACAACGAAAGATCAGCGGAAGATCAGCGGAAGAAGGCGACAGACGCCGATGCTGTGTTTGCTTTTCTCAAGAGCAAGTTCCTCAACTGGTTGGAGGCTCTCAGTATATCACGAAGCATGCCTGAGGGGGTCATGGCGATACAAAGACTGAATGATGTCTTCGTGAGTTCACTTAGCTACGTCTTTACATTTGTAGGAAGCTAATAGTTACGTAGTCCGCAGATAATAACCAACTCACGAACTTTGTCCGAGACGCACAACTGTTTATTCCATTCCATAGAAGCGTGATCGAGACGGCTCCACTCCAAGTATACGCATCAGCGCTCGCGTTCAGTCCGGCGAAGAGCGTAGTGAGGCAGGCCTTTAGAGAGGACGTGCCAAAGTGGATGATATTACAGCCCATCATGGCAGTAGACTGGAGCGCGTGTGTGCAGACGCTTGAGGGCCACGGCGGCGAGGTCACGTCGGTTACATTCACGGCCGATGGCCAGCGGCTCGCGTCGACGTCGTGGGACAAGACGGTTAAGACCTGGGACGCGGCCACGGGCACGTGCCTGCAGACCCTTGACGTCGACCAGCTTCTAGAGAATTTGTCATTTGATGCATCTAATTCGTCACGTCTTGTTACTGACATTGGCGTCCTCGCCCTAGATCTACCCTGGTACTGATGGCCCACTGCCATTTGCTCCTCATGAAGACCCTAGTTTTTCGGGCTACGGCATAGGTGACAACCGTATATGGATTGTGAAGGACAACCAGCGAATGCTTTGGCTCCCTCATATCGGCCATTTACGTCATCTGTGACTGGTTCGACTATCGCCATTGGCTGCAATTCTGGCTGGGGGCTGCTGATGCAGTTCTCGACGGAGAGCTTGGACGCATAGAACTCTCACTGGCAGAGGCACCCTTTCTCTTTCTTCTCCTCCCATCGTTTTCGCTCCTTATTATTTCATCGCAGCGGCACAAGGAGGTATGTGTAGATAGATCCCTCTATAGGCCCGAGCTGCTACTACTTTGGGTGTCCTTCGAAAGCTAATGGACGACTGTGGAACAATATGGGGCAACCCATGGCTTTTCTGGTCGTCGAGTAGGGTCGCCTCCGCCTTACAGGCTTTCCGTCATGTAGGTGTTGAAACTGTAAAAAGACGAATAGTATCGTGCGGCCGCAGCTGACGGTCATGATGGAGTCGGATCCCCCGGCTGTTGAATGAGGTGTGACAATCCTTCCTCTCGTAGAGTCAAGAATCGGTCGCGGGATGCGAAAGAATTTTCCAAGGCTGCAGGGTTGTTGGTGAAACGGGCGAGAGACTCGAGGGTAGATGCCAGTTCCATCAATGAGATGGCGCGATACACAATAGAAATAACTGCCAGGGTCTGTGTGCACAGATTTGCAACTTTCGACGTCCTGATCTGTCCTACCATTGGCTCGGATGGGGTATCAAGGCTTGACGGAAGTGTTTGCAGGACGTCAAGCGCCTGCCAGTATCGACCTAGAGGAAAGTGTATTGTTCTCCCTGCCGATCAAGTGCTCGTAACGAAGCTCTCATAGACGCTCGCGCCACTTGAAAATGCTCTCTTCCTGGTTTGCCCGCTTCGTCTTGCGGTCAGGCGTGCTGCAGTCGCCAGAGGTCTCAACGTGAGGTCGACGGCAGGGCGGAGTGGCATGCCAGACGCGCATTCGGCGGCCATAGCGTCTATGGCGGATACATCGCCTCTGGGGCACATCTGGCGACTCCAAGACATGGAAGCTGCGTGGGGGTTGTTCTGGGCGCTCCGTGAGATGGGCGGCAGAGGGCTGATGGCAGCAATTTTCACCTCGTTCAACTTCCCAAGCTTGTCTGAAGACTTTATTTTCAATATCAACTCCAGCATACAGATCCTACGTCCTAATTAAGGTGGCAAAAGTACTTCAATCTTGCAGGTGGCCAAACTGCTGTTTTAGAGGAGATAGTGACGCAACTTGGCTAGGTTTGTGGCCAGTTTATGAGCTTGGGTGGCCCAATTCCATTTCTTTTCATGCATATGCAGCTTGAAGGTTTCGGACTTTCCAGTGGTCTCACAATTCTAAAGGGTGTGGCCATTCTGATGTCACATCAACGACACATGTGACAAATATGGTGACACCAACGCATGCGTGCACCACCAGGACTGCTTGGACGGAACCAAGAAGCGGCAAATACACATTGATTCTGTGGCTTCTGTGGCTCGTGTACTAATTAGGCATGGAATTCATCAATCAAGACTCACATGGGAAGGCAATCTTGCGTCTTGCTATGGATGGGCTAGACTGCTGAATCAGCCGAACCTGGAAGAGACGATGCCCCTGAGATGCCAGAGGATACTCAGTGAGCTCTTTCGAGAGACCATCGAACTCGCTTCAGATCACTGAAGGTCTTTCAATTTTCGGTACCAATAAATTCTCAGCGAGGGAATCTGCGATGGTATAAGCCTTGAGAACAGCCCTCGAGGCACTGCTTCGTGCTCGGTCGTTTACAATCAAACCACTGCAAATCCTCCGGTATCAAGGCGGGATTCCCGTCATCAAGTAGGGCGGAAGCCCGTATTTACAGAAAAATATCCTCGGGATGATTGCCAAAGTCCTGCTTGGTAGTTCTGATCATGTCTTTGTATTTATTGAGGGCTTTGTCGACTTAATAATGTCGAGTAACGGTCCTCGACCGTCTTTGATTTGGGTCAGCTGACGGCGTCAGGTCAGAGATGGGTCACTTACAGGTTTGTATCAGCCAACGCGATGGAAATTGTGGACTTATACCCAGCCAGCATATCGGTGAAGCCCCCGAGGTCAGTGTCCATGTATCGTAGCCTCTCCCAGTCCCGGGCACTAGACTTAGTACCGTCAGAGTGGGTGGACCTGAGCACTAGCGCCTTGACCTCCATACAAGCGTGGCCACACTGGCGCAGAGCTAGTTCAAGTGGAACCAATGTCGTCCTCTGCTTGACAAGAAGAGCATCAAGCGACTTGAGGACGCCATCGAGGCTTTTGAGCTCATCTTGCAGCCGTCGCATGGTCCGGGATTGGTCTCGGAAGCTTTGCACTGTCTGGCAAAGCGCCTGTATTGACTGCGCCGTGACGGTGATGATACCAGTCATGTAGGGGGGTATCAGTCGAGAACTGCATGAACAGCACTCGGCCAGACCTACAAGCCATAGCAATAATCGATCCAGTGACAGATGACAAAGATGGTCGATACTCTGGAGAGAGCCAAAGCATTCGCTGGCTGTCCTTCACAATCCATGTACCGCCGCAGTCTATGTCGTAGCCCGAGAATGAAGCGTCTTCCTGGGGGGCCAATGGCAGTGGGGAATGAGCATTACAGGGTAGACCCAGGGCAAGCACGCCGATATCGGTGACGAGACGGGACGTATCAGTTGCGTCGAATGACATGCTGCTTAGATACCGGTCGACTACGAGCGTCTGCACACACGCGCCCGTGACTGCATCCCAGATCTTGACGGTCTGGCCCCACGACGCCGATGCGAGCCGCTGGCCGTCCGCCGAGAATGCGACCGAGTTAACCACGTCGCTGTGGCCCTCAAGTGTCTGCACACACGCGCCCGTAACCGTGGCCCAAATTTTGACCGTCTTATCATTCGACGCTGACGCGAGCTGCTGGCCGTCCGTCGTAAACGCGACCGACGTGACCCAGCCGCCGTGGCCCTCAAGCGTCTGTGCGCACGCACCCGTGACTGCGTCCCAGATCTTGACCGTCTCGTCCCACGACGCCGACGCAAGCCACTGGCCGTCCGCCGTAAACGTAATCGACGTGACCCCTTCGCCATGGCCCTCGAGGGTCTGCACGCACGTTTTCCAATCCGCTTCTATTGCCGGTGCTGATATCATCCAGCTCGGCGCTTCTTTTTGGAAAAGACTTCTCACTAAGCTGCGGGTAGGGCTGAAAACGAGAGCTGATGCGTGAAGCTGTAGCGGAGCACTCTCCACTACTGGTTTATATAACAAGGCAAACCGACGAGCGTCGCGGACTAAATCAGCTAATAGCTGGGTTTCTGGCTTTGCCTTCTCTTAGTATTAGACGATGTCTCGGACTCAGGAATTCAAACTACCACTAATTTTTCAAGCTTCTGTACTGCTAGAACCGCTTGCGACATGCTGCGTTGGAGACTCATCGCCTCCAACCAGTAGAGATACTTCCGTTGGAGGAAGATATGAACGAGGCCGCCGTCCTGGAGGTGCTCTTCTGTGAGCTTCTCTGTGGGATCTGCGTCATGGAGATGGTCAACCCAGTGTGCGCACAAATATTCTGCAGTGGCCAATGGGTCCGGGTTTGGTGGGACAACGTTTTCGATGGAGAATCCTGGTTTGGCGAGGCCCTACAAGGACAGGTCCATGCCCATACACCACGTATTGTCCTTCAAACAGGTACTGCTCGTATCAAAACGCAAACTTCGTCGAATCTACAGATCCGAGTAACTCCGACTCGACCTGCGTCATTGTCTTTGTTGTATTGGCTGTCTTGCTCCTGATATACTTTGGCACGACGCATTAACTTATACGCAACGTGGGAGAAATTTTTAAAGTAGGTGCTGGCAGAGATTTCCTCATTCGTGACTCCCACCCCTACCTCCAGGACCCGGGACCCGGGGCGGCGCGGCCGGTTTCCGTGGTGGCCTTCGGAGCGGATGTAGGATATTGTATGCTGGAGTTGGGATTGAAATTAAAGTCTTCAGACAAGCTTGACAAGTTCAACAAGGTGAAAATTGCTGCCATCAGCCCTCTGCCGCCCAACAACAAGCCGCAGTACCAGGTCCGCAAGTACCAGCTGCGCGATCACACCTCCACCAAGCGCTTGAGGAGATTCGGGAGAAGGATTTGGATTTGCAAGGACCTGCGTGCCTGTACCTGCCCTAGGTTCACAGTACCATAGCTCGAGTAAGAGTGGTTCATCTGAAAGTATCTGCGAGGGGGCTCATATTAGCTATCCCAGATCCCTTCACGCTGGACTTTTCTCAATCACCAATCTGGACTTTGTTTCCCATGTCTATCAGCCCACCATAGTAATAACATCCGATTCCATTCGACCAGTCAGAGTCCCATTAATAGTCGGGCGTCTCCTCTTCGGTCGTTCCCTCGCCGTCTTGCCCGCCCTCCTGTTGCGGGGTGGTGATCGGCCACTTGTCCAATCCCGTCCTCTGTTTGTGTGTCGCTACAAACCTTGCCTCGAGGGCCTCTCTAACCATCTTGCGGGTCGTATACTTGAATTTCCGACGATGGGATACAATGTAGAGTACCGCATTGTATGCCACAGAACTGTCTCGGACAGGTGATTCGAACTCGCCAACGAGAGTAATGTGAATGACGCATTGCGGGCTCCTGTCTTTGAGCCCGTAAATAGCATCCGTTCCTCTGGGTCGTAATCGTCATCTCCTGTCTTTAAGTCCTTCACGACATCCTGGAGATTTTGCTGCTTGACGACATCAACGACAAGGGTGTTGAGGGTCTTGCACAAAACACGG
Organism: Verticillium albo-atrum; assembly: GCA_002851705.1. Classification (NCBI taxonomy): domain Eukaryota; kingdom Fungi; phylum Ascomycota; class Sordariomycetes; order Glomerellales; family Plectosphaerellaceae; genus Verticillium; species Verticillium albo-atrum. The sequence goes on from NMXJ01000007.1 coordinate 568,692, forward strand.
TAGTCAGCCAGCTGGCATGGCATGCGACGAAAGAAGTGACGAAATCCGTTCTGTACGCCGTGAGCGATGACATTGGAGTGGTGGTAGGGGATCTGCTGACGGCCGTTGCCCCATTCGTTCTGGTGGGGGGAAATGAAGGGTATGTATTATTTGGCATACAGGAAACGGTACACACACACACACAAGTTTATTACGCCTGGTGGCCTAGAGCCAATAAGGCACTATTTGCTATTGTACATGGTCGCTTCCTGTAGTCTGTTCGAATCTCCCAAGCCCATACAGGGTCCTCTTTCCGCTCTTGCTTTCTCGTCTTCTGTCCTGCCGCCGGTTTCTCGTGGGGTTTAGATTGTATTGGCAAGCTTCTTGAAGGCTATTCTTCAAGTGTTCAGAGTCCTATCTACGGCGACTGAAGCGGCGCCTGCTGCTGTTGACACGAGGTGTGGGTGTTAGATTCGGTTAGTAGAGGAAGGGGGTTTGGTGTGTCAGGCCCGCGCAAGGGCTCACACGTTCTCCAGTCGGCCCGTGGCCATCGCAAAGCGTATCATAGCTCGGACTGCTTTCGTGTCCGGCTTCCAATCATCACCATCTGATGTCGTCTTACCTCCCAAATGGAAGGAGATGTTGTCTCTTTGTGTGCCAGGGCGCATGATTGTCTCGGCGCGTTGTGTTGCCCATCGTGTACATCGGAGGAGAAAGTGCTCCACCGTCTCTCTCGCTTGTCCGCATGCGCATTGGGCTGAAGGTACTGCCCTGATTCGGAACAGTGAAGCGTTCAGTCTCGCCATGCCTGTCCTGAGCTGGGCCAGCATGCTCACCTCCATCCAGGAAAGGTTATCGTACAGTTCTCGAGTGTGCTTGCCGGGTAGTGCTATGTCGACTTCCTTCGAGAGTTTTCCAACATTATCTGGTAGTCGTCTTTCCACACGTAGTTTGCGTCTTGCAGCGTTGAGGGTGGTGGATCGCATCTTTGGGAACTGTTTTTCAGGCGAGGCGCCATCTCGGCTGGCCTTACGTGCTTCTCCTTTCGCTTTCTTCAGGAGTTCGTCGTCGAGATGGCTCGGAAGCCACACGACTGTGATGGCGTTCCCAGCTTCTCGCAGCCGCGTGATGGCCTCGTAGATGCAGCGAACGTACTCTTGTCCAGACTGTTGTCGGGGGTTTCGAAGTGTCAGCACCGCGGCTTTGTTGCTTGTCAGTAGCGTCACGGTCTGCCCGCTCAGCTGCGGCAGAAATCGCAACGCGTAAGCCGCCGCCACTAGTTCTCCAGAAAACGGGTTCTGATCGGTCCTCCTGCCGTGGGTGAAGGAAAACGCCTCGAGCCCCGTCCCTGGCCCCTTGACGGTTCCACCGACGCCGACCACCTCGTTTCGTGCCGAGCTGCTTACAGCGATGCGCACCGTGGCGTGCTCATCGACACGCGTTGATGTTGCGTCCTCGTCGTTCCATTCAGTGACGGTCTGCACTCTTTCCATCCACGGCGGCAGTGTGAATGGGTTGATTGTTTCCAGGTCCTCCATCGGAATTTCGTTGAGCGAAGTTGCCAGTTGGCCTTCTATTTCCTATAGTCCGCTATCCTCCCTCATCCCGCAGGATAAGTTACATACAAAGTCGCCCTACGTATATCGGGGTCCCATAGTCAGAAAGCGACCAACTTTCTAACGGGCGTCCGGTCCGCCGGCTCGCCACCGCCCGGTCCCTGGCCACGTAAATAAAAGGTTTGCACCTTAAGCAGACCGCAAGGGCGTTTCCCTCTCCAAGTCCACCGACATGCGCGTCCGTCCTCTNCCTATAGTCCGGTATCTGCCCTCATCCCGCAGGATAAGTTACATACAAAGTCGCCCTACGTATATCGGGGTCCCATAGTCAGAAAGCGCCCAACTTTCTAACGGGCGTCCGGTCCGCCGGCTCGCCACCGCCCGGTCCCTGGCCACGTAAATAAAAGGTTTGCACCTTAAGCAGACCGCAAGGGCGTTTCCCTCTCCAAGTCCACCGACATGCGCGTCCGTCCTCTCCAGCCAAACATACCCCTTCCCAAGACCAGTCACGTTAATCCCTCGTGGCGGCGACACCACGCCTAAGTCTAGATCACGCGGCGCCATCCCGGCGCGAGCGGTGCCACCTAGGAGTCCTCCCATTACGGCACCTCGAGTGCGAGTCGAGTAAATACCGTAGATCCCTCGGTCGTCCTAGAGGCGATTTCTTCGACGTTTTCCTTCCCTCAGCGGCTCGAGTGCGAGTCTAGACCACTTCTTCTTCATGACCCTGCAGATCGAGTACATCCGCCACGGCCCACCAGTTATCCAGGGTGGCAAGCCCCGGCCTGGCTTCCCGTTGCTTGTCCTCGTCTCCGAGCGTGTTGCCAGCTCGAGAGCTGGTTTTTGACAAGCCGACCATGTCTTGCCCCAGCGCAACAGACTGCCACCACGCCGGCATAGCAGTCCATTGACACAGTTGTGACTAACCTACCCTTATCCACCATATGTTCCTACCGAAGCGGTACGCTATCGCGGTCTACTAGCCTCGCAGGCTTCGACCGCGTCCCGGCCAGCCAACCGTAGCCACTCTGGCCTTAACGACTCTGTCCCCCAGGATCTTAACAGCTTCCATTACTCCAGCTCTTCCACTTAGGTATTCGTTCGGGTCCTCGCGGCTACTCAGCGTTCTTCACCGTCCCAGAACCCGGAAGGGCCGAGGGTGTCCTGTCGTCGCCCTGAGAACCAGGGTTTCGTCGGATGGTTTTCGTACCCAGTATCCCTCTTCGTAGGACAGGGGCTATCGTCTCGAGCTCGGAATTGTCGTCGATTCGTCGTCGTCGTTTCGATTTGGCTGGCGGTTGTTGCGTTGGGGCGCGCGTGTGAAAAGGATTTGTGCGACGCCAAAAAACCCTCACTTCCAGACCATCGCAACACAACGCCCGCAGGCAAACTCGTGGCGATCGCGCCCTGCTGCACTTTCGTGCGATTGCGTCTCTGCATTGGCTCTCCTCAATTCAAAACAATTGAAGAGGTTCCCAGGCGGCACCACGTGGAGGTTGCATAGTCCGACTTCGTCCCCCGCGTCCGGTGCAGCGACGGGGAGGTTTCGTTTACGGCGCGGCACGAAACCCTCACAGATCTGAAGGCCAAAGCCAGCCCCATGCGCGTGCGAGCCGGCCGGGACGACCGACGGCCCCGATCCCAACCCCCACTGCCGACCTCTATACGACGCCGGCCCGACCAGCACACCAGCACCCATTCTTTCTTCCTCTCTCGTTCTTCCTCCCTAGAGGGCCAGCCCATCCCTCAACGGACGCGGGGAAGAGGGCTGGGGCTACGGTAGACTGGAATGATCGCTGGCCTCCCACTCCTAGGAGGCCATCTCTGGCCCTTACATACGACTAGTGGTCTCATCTTGGGCTCCCTGCCCCCCCCCCCCCCCCCCCCCCCCCCCCCCCCCCCCCCCCCCCCCCCCCCCCCCNCCCTCACTTCCAGACCATCGCAACACAACGCCCGCAGGCAAACTCGTGGCGATCGCGCCCTGCTGCACTTTCGTGCGATTGCGTCTCTGCATTGGCTCTACTCAATTCAAAAGAATTGAATAGGTTCCCAGGCGACACCACGTGGAGGTTACAGAGTCCGACTTCGAAACCCCTGTTGTCGGATTGATGATTGGATCCGTTTTTAAGCGTGTCTGAAATCGGGTTTATTGAATATTGCACCATTCTGCCGCAGGACGGTGAAGGAGTGGGGTCAAGTTTGTCACTCGACAGAACCAGTACAAAACAAGGATCAACGAAGTTACAACCATCAAGAGGTCCTTTTAATATGAGGACTCGGCCAGAAGTGACGAATACGATACATGAGGCATCGAGTATCTGACACTTGTTGCCGATCAGGCATGGTCCTTTCTGCGACCCCAGGGTACTTACACCTGTGGGTCTGCAGGATCCTCATTTGATGCATTCATTCTCTAGCTACCGCCCCGGTAGTATTCAATCCGTTCTACGGTTATTGGCAACTGGCCAATGGTCGTCCGGGAGTGACTGCAGGAAAGTCTCGTTTTGTACCATAACAACAACATCAATCCACTTTGTTCAATTTCGTGGTGACAGTTGCCGCAGGTCTTCTGAACCAAGGATCCCACCTTGTTTTCCCTCATCGACTTCTGCAGACACGAAGACTCGGCCACTGCTAAAAGCGGCCAATCTCAGATATAAGTCCACAATGGAAGACTTTTCGTGTCGAGAGACACCGCTTCAGACCTTCCACCTCTTTCCTCAGCTGCCCGCGGAGATCCGCCTTCAGATCTGGTCTGAATCGTTTCTACCCCGTGCCCTCGAGTTGCACGCAAGACGAGCTCACTATGCAAACACAATTCCCGATGGGCGAAATAGCGCCCCACCCGCATTCCAGTCCAGGTGCTCCAACCCCGCCGCGCTCTACGTTAGTGTGGAAGCACGCCATATTGCACTTCAAGTCTACATCGTAGCCCTACCGCTCGCACTAGAGCAGAAGAGTCTGGACAATGATCAGCCCGGCGATCTTGTCCTTAGCGACCGCCGGGTCCTCTACGTCGCCCTGGACCGAGATACCATAGTTTTGTTGGGAGACGTGCCTGCGGCAAGAGTGACGCAACTGGTACACTGGTTCCGTCTTCGTGGCCTTTCCGGTGGCTTACCAGTGGGGTTGCGGCGCTTTTGTACCAGCGCGGGACATTTCGCTCATAACCACGGGGCGGCGATGTTACGGATCATAGGACGGCAGCTGTTCTCTGACGTCGACTACTTCGCATTGTCGATTGGTAGTGCCGCTAGGGCAACGGCGCCTCCTGCCTGGTGGTCGGGCGGGCGATGTTACCTGCGTGAGCTTCAAGATCAGGTGGAGGCACAGGAGGATGATGGGGATTATAGGGAATTCCTGAACGGGATAGGCCAGCAGTTTAGACAGGGGAATGGTTGGATGAGCATAGGCAGAAACGAAATGAGGATTGCCAGTGTGTGTTTCGAGAACGGGTGGTAGAAATAGTGGCGAGAAGAACTTGTAGAGGCAGTCAAGGAGCACAGCTGAATCGCGCGATAAACGCTGCATGGGCCTTCATCGTCCCGACATTACCTGCTTCGAATAGTCGTGTGGACGGGGAAGGACGGGTTGGACGCCACGACGGTGTTACAGGAATGGCCGTGTGCATCGGTGCTGCACCTTCACTGGAAGCGAACGACCCTCGCTTGGAGGAGCTTACTCATGAATTCCACACCTCGGGTGACTTGACAAAAAAAAATCGCCGGCAGCATCTTAACCGCTTGTCTGACGATGCTCAGCCACGGTGTGAGGTGTGTGACTTGGAATTAAAATTCAAGACGCATTTACAGAGCCACGCATTACTAGTTCATGGTACGGTGTCCCCGGTTCTCGTGGGTTAGGACAGACTAGAGCAACATATTGCTTTACCAAGTGTTATTCATCGATTTGTTCGTCATTGTGCATATCTTTCCGACTATCATGTTGGTGGTTGAGACATATCAGGGTTGAGACACGTCAGCCTCGCGTCAAGGTGGGGACTTATCAAGTCTACACCATGTATTATCAGGCAGACTTGAAGGCCATTCTCCAAGTGTCCAGAGTCCCATCTACAGCGACTGAAGCGGCACTTGCTGACGTTTTGTAAAAATGTCTTTTCGTCTCTAAACACGAACCATAATGTGAGGGTCTCACGCCTCAATCAGGCTAGGGAGTACGCTCAAGAAAAGGATCTATTGCTAGCACAGCTATAGTCACTTCTAGATACAAGACGTAGCGCGAAGAGAGGAAAAGGTCAAGAATCAGGTCTCCTCGCGTTTCAAGAGTTGTCAGATGTTGTCGTCGTCTACACACGTGACCGTCCGTCACGTGTGCCTCCTTTCTCAGTCCGTGACACATAAGGATCTAGAAGTGGATCCCATACAGAAGCTAACTGGGTACGTCGAGTGGGCCCGGTACTTCGAAAGACCAGATCTGGACCCTGACGAAAAGACCCACAATCAGCCGGGTCGCTCCCGAACATTCTATACGACTGAATCCATGTCACGGCACCGAAAATAACGTCAGCACCCGATTCTTAACCGCTGGCCACGTCTGTTTCCACACCACTGTCGGAAGGCCATCGTCGCCGGGGGCCTTCCAAGATTTGGCCGCAAACAATTGTCGCTCGACTTCCTCCATAGTGATGCTTGGGAACGACACTGGCGGCCTGTGCGGCCACAACCCTTCGTCCGAGATGATAGCAGGTAGTGGTGGGAAGAAGGTCTTCAGCAGCTCTTCTGCCTGCTCTGTGCAGTTTGTCGTTCGCCCCCCGTCTCTCTTCCCGAGCGGCGGGATCATGTTGAAGGCCGCGCTTCCGTCCGCACACATGTACTTGGCAATGTCCCAGATGTTGTCGTTGTCGGTTAAAAGTTCTTGCCAGTGGCTCTTCTTCTGCTGTCGAATCGCATCATGGTACTGCTTGGCCACGGCGCGGGCCTGGTCCTGCAGGTCGGGACGCAATAGCCCGCTCGCCGCTCTGCTCTTGCACGGTTTCGCCAGGACGTGTGCACTTGCCGGAGCTGCGTAAGATCTGTCGCCCACCATCTCTAGTGGAAGCTCTGAACTGGGAAAACAAGTATTATCTGTCTTCCTGTCTTTTCAGCAGATGCTAGCTCTTTATAGCTGTGCCTGCTCCCTGCTGCCTAGTGTTACTGGCTGCCTACCAGGCCGCCAATTCAGGGACTCATGATCTTGAGAACTAACACCTCTTGGTGTACCATGGTGTTCGAGGCTTTTGGGTGAGTGTTGAAATGGGATGATCCGTGTTCCTTGATTCATGCAAGCGAGAGGTAGATGGGCCACTACTTATATACAGGTGATGTAGCTGTATAATGCTCTAAGCCTTTTCCACTGACTTGGTCGTCTAACACCCGTGACCTCCAACAGTAGTTTACCCGGAGTAGCACAATAAGAACGAGAGGAGCATATCTTTCCCTTGGATGGAATTCCGGCAACGGAGACCCGAAACGTGATAAAAACTTCCTGACAGATCAGGATCCTCACATTCCGAACGGATGGCCTGTTTTACTAACCAAAACACATTTTTCTCATTTAGAACACAGTACCCAAATACACGGATTTGAGGGGGTCAAACTGACTGAGGACGCCGCAAAATCTTCGTGTAGAACCAGAATTACGTAGGCGACAAGGAGGAGCTTGCTGAAAATGCCGCTCTGCTTCGAGAGATGATCAACAGAAACATGGTGGCCAAGACGCACCACCCTGGCAGTGTTGTCTTTAAAGTGCGACTACGTTCTGCAAGATCGTTTCGTAGACTTCAATACGTGGGATTGGAAAGGCTAAATGCATTGTGCCACCAGACGATACGACGACGTCCCCAAATCGACACATACATCTTCCATCACCGTCCATATATTGGATCATCTAGCGTCGCTCTCTCAGTCACTATAAGGTCCCACTTCAGGATGCTGAACGCGCAGAGCTGCAAAATTATCTGAGCACACGATGACTACCTTACAACGGAACGCAAACCAACTTCCCGTTGCTTCGGTTCAGGCATGCTGAACCTAAGAGTAGACACGTCTGTATTGGCGATATCTCGAGTGACCGCTCTCCTATCGATTAAGGCCTGGTGGAAGGCATCCTAACGTCCCCCACGGTGTCCCAGTGTAAGCTTAGGGCAGCCAGTACGCCTGAGACAACCGTCATGAACAGTCCAAGCGAAGGTGGCCAAGACAGCCCAGAAGACCTTTCGCTAAGTGCAATTACCAACATCCACGCCCTACAGGACTCCTTCCACCACGTGGAACAGACACTGAAGAGCCTGAACGACACTGACAAGACCTATGTGGAGTATTATAATAGACGACTCGCTTTACCGCTCACTCAATCTTTACGAGCTAATATGGCCCCTCCCCGGATAACTGTTATCGGCTTGCGCAGCTTCAATGCTTACTGTTGAGTACTTTGTTGTATTCTTCTCGCTCTCGAATTCTCTAATAAATACAGGTCCATATACAGTCTTCAGGCGTAAGACTTCTTATCAAAGTCCTAGATTGCAGGACTACGAGATTACGTGACGCTGACGTTCAGGGGGGACCTTCTCGCTATTCCAACAATAACCCCAGCTCTGCGAGCAGACCTTACTAACCATCCACTTGATCTTCTCAGAGTCCCATAGAAACAGCGAGCCACCGACCCTCCCATAATTCGCCAAGGATTCATCGATAATTTGTCCGCTTAATAATCTCGATGTTGCGAAAGTAATAAAAATCCCCACCGGCGACGCACTCACAACAAGGACTTGAGGAGTCACAGACCAGCCTCGCTTGTCAAGCTAAGATATCCACAAGGCTGAACGAAACGAGCCCAGTATTGGATCACGCTTGTAATTCGAAATACTGCCAGGATCCTCCCTTCCTACAACAAACCTATCATCAAAGTCAAGGCCAGTTCAGTCATAGGTAGCAAGCGTACGCAGGTCTCCTCGAGAGAACAGGCCGATGGAAACGAAGCTTTGTTCATCTCGTTCCCGACAGGCACTGAGCTTGAACCCTTCAGCCTCTTTGTCAGAAGCCAGATGACTCGGTGTCGTGAGAGTCCTCCCCAGTGCCCTCAGTGCCTTTACTGCCACACGGGACACCGCGTTTGCAACGAGAGTCTCTGCCGCAGATGTGGTGAATCTCACGAAGGAAAGACTGCGCCGTGCCTTCAACGGCCCAATGCGCCAACTGTGAGGGCCCCACATCGCCGTGATCTACCGAGGCGTCCGGCGCGCCCAATCGTGATTCTTAGGCACTTAAATGCCCCAGTAAAACCGCGAGAGCAAAGCTTCCGGCCCACCACCATAGATACGTTCCAGGGAAAAGTCGAAAAAACTAGTGCCTACCAGGAGGCAGCCCTACACTTTATCCTCGAGCGCGGATGCCATATTTGTGCTTGCGGACCTGTGGCCCCACTTGCGGATGTCATCTCCGCCTGCGGTTTATTGACCCCACCTACGGATTTCTTGGTCCCACTTACGGATGGCACATCAAGCTTGGTATTGATCAGATCTGCCTTGCTACCATCTCAACCGTGTCACGCCGATGTTGTGTATAACCCAAGGCCGCCTCAAGGTGTTTCACGCAATCCCTGCATGCTAGATCTTGTCTCCTTCTAGGAAGCAGCCGAAGCATTCAGGTGGAGATTAGTCGTGTTTCTCGATCGGACTTGCCCTCAACCATTCACACCCCAAGGCCTCGAGCTCGGCTGCGCCGTAGTTACGATAGCAGAATATGCAAGTATGAATGGGCGGATGCGACGCGAGACATCATGATAGATAACGTCGGCCTGACCTCGGTCATGCCCGACGGCAACGCAAGACATGTCCTTACCCGCGTTCAGCTTTCTATCGCTAGCAGTGCCCAGGTCCTGATTTGCTCCCCGGATAATCGCTAGATCTCGCTTTCACCGGCCCCAAGCAGCGTGACCGTCCGTCCACATTAGGATATGTCAGCGAAGAGATCTCATGCACGGCCCAAATTGACGCGATTGGCACGTACATCGCGCGTAAAGTTCATTCGGCTTCCCAGTTCTATCCTCACTAGGAGTGGATTCCATTATTCCAGGCTCCAGAAGCCAGCAGCAGACAAGGTCGTATGCCTATCTACATTTGGAATGGAATTGTCGCTTACGGCATGACAGCTGTGAACATGTTGTCACCGATCGAGGTAGCCACATACAGATGCTTGGTCCACTATACGCCTGCAGATCATGGAAGCAAAGTTGGTTGATCTTGCTTTTTGTGTTTCATCCATGTGGTGGCTGGGCCGATCAGGTGCCTGCGTTACGAGAGCCTTCGAAGCTTGTCACCTTCTTACATGAAACTGCTTGGGCGTCAGGGCGTCTACTACAGAGCACCTTCTGTCAGCCTCCAGCCACAGTCTCTCGTCTTCGCCACCGCTCGTTCTCGCTCCGTCCCAACATCGACGCCTGCCCATCCGGAGCACATCCGGAGCAGAGCTTAGCTGCATTCTCTCGCTTCACTGGAAACATCGCGTTACCCGGTCATCCCGTCTTGCTCTGCACTCTACCCCGGTTAGCATCAGACATATCTTCCCATGGTGACAGGCGGCGTTCGCTAACCAGTTGACAAGCAGTCCGAGAACCCAGCCGATCGAACGGACAGAACTTTCTGTTCCGATGCAACAAGTGGACGTCACAACGCACAGAGTTACTGCGCTGCACTGAGACAAGACAAGGTAGCCTTTCCTTCTACCTCGGGGGGAAGGCGTCAACAGATGGTGACGACTGGAAACCGAACATGGATACGGTTCGAGCAACGATACGATTCGCATTGAGGACCGGCCGACTAGACGCGCAATACGGATGATAGCAGATAAATACCGCCTACAGATCCTACTAACCCTACATACTAAGCTTTACTCTCGTGACCCAGCAAGACGCGCTTCAGCCGATGAAGAGACACTGAACACTTGAAGAAGTGTGCTCCAAGAAGCCTTGTTACTGAGATAACTAGCAAAGAAAGGACCAGGACTGGGACAGTAGTGAGAGTGGATTCATTTTGTATGGGCTTCGGGAGACCATGTCAGGAACACAGGCAACGGGAATGTATCATAGCGATAGAGCCCTTCGGTTTTTCCTCGGGCGTAATAGACTCTGTGTGTGTGTGTATACCAGGGCTCAATTCTTCAGGCTTTAGAGTCGGTGCTCTATCTGCGTGAATGGCATCGTGGTGTTCGAGTCCGACTTGGAGCGAGAGCCAGATCACTACCGACGCAACTCTAGGGATCACATTCCCGCCCGTCTCAGTCCTTTCTCTTTTGAATCGCTGGATGCTGATGACCAGACATGCGACGGGTGCTTGGTGACGGAAACAGAGGGTGGGGGTAGCTTGCTGGCTTCCCGAACCAGCGCCAATGTTACATCGCGACCGCGCGGCCAAAGTGTGACGTTCATGGCTCCGATATGGTTCAGGAATGGTTACGTAACTAGCAGATGCTGAGCTGAGACGGGGTGCAAAGTAAACGAATCAGCTCAGATTCACCGCATCCAGCTGGTGATATCCTGGACGAGTGCGACCAATCACCTACGCCACACTCAGCCCGGTCAATGAAGAAGCAAACCACTGGGGAAAGCTAGTTTTATTGGGATAGGTAACCCAGCCCTCCGCACTGCACCCCGCCAGCACTACTTTAAGCTACGTGATACCTCAACCTAGACGCGAGCAGTGCCTCGACGCCTTGCTTGATGGCGTAACAATGCGACAGCGAGATGGTATATCGCCGCTCCCTGGTATGGCGATCCGCTCGAAAATGTCGAAGCCCACGCAAACATTCAGACAGCTTCATCCGCGTACGACCAAAGACACCATGTCGACAACAGCACAAAAGACAGATGTTAAAGATGAGATACCCGAAGTCGCCGCCCGACGACTCAAAAAACGCGAACTCGACCGCAAGGCGCAACGCGCAGCGCGAGAGCGCACCAAAAGCCGCATCGCTAGTCTCGAAAAGCTCGTCGAACATCTGTCCCACAAGGACGTCAACGCCGAAGTATCGCGGCTCATGGAGCAGTTGCTGCAGACGACGCAGGAGAGAGACAAGCTCATTGGCTTTCTGGCATCACTCGGGACGACGATTCGGTATCATACGGACGCCTTCTCGGCTCAGTCGAAGGGCTCATCGATCTCCGTGGTCGGCGCTATGCAAGCGCTGAGTGAGCTCCCGGAGGACATCAAGTCTTTCGATCAGACGCAGGCTCCGGAAGAGGGGGCCACATCTCCCTCGTATGGCGACGAGTACGCCACACCGGATAGCTGCGTTTCGTTGCCACCAACGGATTTCGGCTGGAGGTTCGATACCTCTGATATTCCCATTATCGCTAACACGTCTACGGCAATGCCGTACCCGAAGCATTCGGTACAGAATTGCGACGACATGCAACCTACTCCAACAAACCTTCCCAGGAGGGACTCGGGACTATCACAAGTGGCCACCTGTTCCGTAAATAACTTCATCATTCCCCAATCCCCACAGCCCTGCCACTGCTCTACCGTCATACAAGTCAACCGACACAACCTCATCCCCAATATCTGGCGACAAATCAATCACGCACTCGGCAAGCCTGTAAAGTTGTCACAGCTAGCTATAGGAGCCGAAGATCGCGCCAGCCAAGACACGCCCGTTCGAGCCATCGTCGAAGGCTGGGACAGCGTCGAGAGGGCGGGCATGATGACCGACTCGTGGCGGAAGCTGCGCATGGTTGACGATCTCTGCTTTTCCAAGTGTAGACCGGTAGAACGGCTGGCAACTCTGAGGATGATGCATGTGTTAATCACTTGTCATGGTGACCCTACACCCGAGAGAATGGCGACTTTGCCACGTTGGTTCCGAAAGCGGTAAACTGCCTATCCGACTGATATTTAGTACAGAGCGCTTGGCTAACAGGTACGAGGCCATCACAGTCCCTTCCTCATTCATACGCGATTGACTTCTTCGTCTGGTACGTTCCATTTCCTAGCTTAGCTAGAAGCAAGCTCCACCCAGACAATGACCTTGGACTGACAACCACCAGGCCTGGCGTCCGCGAGCGCTTCGTGTTCTCCCAACACCAGTACTGCTCGAACCTCTTCTGGCAGCTCTTCAGAGCCAACCTCACCATCCTCTGGCAGTCCGGCTTCAACGACTGTTTCATAAAGAACCCCGCCACCAGCTGTTTCCAGCTCTCCCCCCTCTTCGAAGACCGTATCAGGGACATCAAGTCCTGGACCATGAACGTCGACTTCCTCGTTCAGTTCCCTGAGCTGTGCGACGACATTCCCATGTACGGGGGCATCCCAACCCAGCCTAGCACGCTGAGGGACGTGAGTTGGAGCATGACGTCGCGACCCGGAGTGCCGAAGACCAAGCTACGCGAAGGTGTCGAGACAGCTCAGCCGGATGAGGGTGCGAAGAGCTCCGCGCTTTTTGTTCCGAGCTCAGTGCCGGGCGTTGTGGAGACAGAACATGTGCCGCAGAAGGGAAAGGAGATTCCCACGTCTGGCAACTCGCCGTTCGCAAATGAGCAGCCGTCAAGTATAGTCTCATCAAATATGGTGCCGGCAAGTCTTCTGTCCAACGGAGATATGCCCTCCGGACAGAATGTCTACTCTGGCGGTTCATGGCTCTACTCTTATTGCCAGTACGGCTATAACTTAGGCCAAGAACAATAACCCTGAGAATAAAATGGACTGTTCGGGCCAACTCACAGACGCTGTCCGGTGAGAAGCCAGTACAGCGGGGCATCAACCACGTTCGCGGCAGCGAGAAAGGACCAAGCAGGCTACCAGACCCTACCAGTAGAAGTGGGTAAATCCTCCAAGAAAATCGACAAGGCACTACCGGGAATGCACTCGCGTAGGATATACGACGCGCTGACGGCAGCGCAAGCGGGAGTGCTCGCACAGCTACGAGAAGGGATGATACGATTGGACGGTTACCTGCGCAAGACCAGATTGGCGCAACACTCTCTAATGAATACCCTTCCGGAGAGGCCGTAGAAACAGTAGATAATATTCTCTGTCAATGCACAAGATGGTTCTCTTAATGTGTAGGGACGTAGTCAGAGACTGGTGCAGAACAGGTGGCGATTGTAGCGAGGAGCGAGATGTGCCATCAAGCGTCGGCGATGGTGGAGTCTCCTTTGCCCAGCTATTTGGGCGGGATAATCTTGGCATGCCTCCACTGATCGGGGAGTACTCCTTCCTCTGGTGATGCGCGGAAATTCGCAAAAGCCATGTGCTTGACGGCTGGCCAGATCTGCTTCCAGACCATCGCTGGTAAACCGGGTGCTTTCCACAATTTGGTCCCGAACAGCCATCGCTCGACTTCTTCCATCGTAATGTCTGACATGTTAACAGCCGACACTGAGGCTTCTCCCCTTCCTCTTCGATGTGTTCGAGGGAAGAAGGTGGTTAGTAGTTCTTCCGCTTGCTCTTTGCCGTTAGTTGTTGCTAGATGTACAAGGCTGTGCATGTCGAAGGTCTCCTCGTCCTCGGGGGTATACAAGATTGACATATCCCTTCAACGTCCCAATAACATACACGAGCTCCTCCTCTATCCCCTGAATCGGCAACAGCTCTGCGGTATCGCCCGAGGCTTAATTTGCGACATCAAGGCAGGAGTTCCGCCGCAGGTCTATCACACCGCCGGATCTGCTCGAATAAGACTACACACGTCGCCGCCACGACGTGTCGCGTCTCCCTGTATCGGTTCGGGCCGTGGGGCTCCCGGCTGTGTAACCCGATAGTCTCCTTCTGTTTGTTCCGCAGCAGCGAGAAATGCCTTGAGATAGGAATCTTGTTCCTCTTGATGTATGCTGCCGCCTGCGAAGGGCATTGCAGTGGCAGTGGTGTGGCGTCAGTGAAAGACGGCCATGGTTTTGGCAACGCGCTGCGTCTCAACGTCCCTCCGTGGAACCCGAGACGTCTGGATCATCCCCCGTGGAAGTATATTGTCCGCCAAGAGGGTCCTTTTGGGATTGGCCCCCCTGGACTCTTGCGACTGGGCTTGTTCCGGCCTGTACGTCTTCTGCGTTCGTCAAACAGCTCCGATCAGTGGACAGAGAACGTGACGTGACGACGATTGCGATGTCACATGGACTTTTGCTGCACCTTACTTGTGTATACACCTCTGCAGTGGTCTAAGCACTGAAACCGCGATCTGATGTCAGACAGCCATGCCTACTGCTCTGGGTTCTTCTTTTGGAAACCGACCTGAAAATTCATGCCGTCATTGTTGTCCCAAAATTCTTGGCCAAAACTCTTATAACGGACACACAAGAGCATCCTCTTCGCTTCCCGTGACACTGTGTCTGATATATTTATGCTGAACAGAAACTGGTCGTAGCTGGTTGACGTATTCTCCGAATAGATTCCGTGAGAGTACTCAGCGTCCACATCCGACCTCGTAGCCCAATCATCGAGGGTGAACCTGCAAGTGACAGTCTTCTGAAATGCTAGATTGCTAACCAGAACTGAACCATGAATAAACTTGTGGTTGGAAGATACCCAGATGTCCACTAGCCTGACAGTCAATGCCTTTCTTGGGGTCGTCTTGATGAGATGGTCTGAAGTAAGAATATCCCATTCATTAGGTAGCCTTGATGTTGTAGAAGAGAAGTCTCTGCCAGAAAGCGAGCTCTGTCTGTCATTCTCGTGGCTGTCAACCGTCGATGATCCGGTACTGAATGAAATCAGTCGATCGTTCTTGAGAAAGTGTCGGATCCTTTTAATATTGGAGGCAAAGTGGACTGTACTAGGTAAACCTCTTGACGCCCTCTGACAAGCAGCTGAACGTAAAATAGGTTGAACCTGCTCCCCCGAAAGTTTCTTTACTACCGGTGTGTCTTCTTGGGATAGACGATGCCCAGTGTCCCTCTTTGAACCCAATATGGACGTGCCAGCCGTTTGTTTGGGGATCTGCCCTTCTCGCTGTGCCAAGACCCGTTGCAAGGCGACCATAGACCGTGATTCGTGAGGAAAGCCACTGCCTGAAGGTGGCGGCGGTGTTTTCAAGGGAGATGATGCGGGAGGAGAGAACCGACCGTGCAACGGAGAAATGTAAGGCATACCGACACGCTCGGCTGAGTGCTGTTTGTGGGGTCGACGAGGATTGGCTTCAGAGTCCATGTGTGATGGCGGCTCTCGGCTCTATATGAGCCATGAGGAACATAGCCTGGGAGCGCCGTCGTGTGCAAGGTGGATATGTGGGTCTGCAGAGTCCTCATTTGATGCATTAACTCACTAGCTACCGCCCGGGTAGCATGCAATCCGTTTAACGGTTATGGGCAACTGGCCAATGGTCGTCCGGAAGTGGCGGAGGAAAGTCTTCTTTTGTACAATAACAACAATCCACTTCATTCAATTTCGTGGTGACAGTTGTCAGATACTCGATGCCTCATGTATCGTATTCGTCACTTCTGGCCGAGTCCTCATATTAAAAGGACCTCTTGATGGTTGTAACTTCGTTCATCCTTGTTTTGTACTGGTTCTGTCGAGTGACAAACTTGACCCCACTCCTTCACCGCCCTGCGGCAGAATGGTGAAATATTCAATAAACCCGATTTCAGACACGCTTAAAAGCAGATCCAAGCATCAATCCGACACAATTTGTTCGTTTTGTTTGTTTAATTCCTACTCGGTTGTGGCCGCTATCGTTATATCAGCAGCTATTCCCGGTTAGCGGGGTCTGCGAACAGCCGACGCGCCGAGGATGAACCGCGACGCCCCACTTCGCCCTGCTGTTGGAGCAGGGCCAGCTGTCCCAGACTGCCCACCGTTCTGTCTAATCTATTTGTGCTTCCTGTTGAAGAAAGGATTACTTGTTGTATGTACAGTGAATGAACGCTCCTTGTGTTCTCCTCTTAGACTCCTGCTTCGTGGCTTTGTGTTGGGCTCAGTCGGTGTGTCAAGCACCATGTGTGGTTCCGCATACCTACAGTCTCCCCCCAGCTTCGGCTTCGCTTGTTTTGTCTGTCCGTCCCCCCGGACTTGCATGTTCCATAAATGTATCCGTGTTCTTGGTGCCTCCAGCTGGGTTCCTATGTGGCTGTGTTTTTTCTTGCTTGTCGACCAGCATCGCCATCCGCGGCATTGGCCCGGGCTCGTCTCCACGCAACACAATGCTCCACCCGGTTCGCGTCGTCGGATTACTAGACGTGAGAGCTCCTGCGCGAAGCTCGCAGACATTGCCGGGTGTTGAAGGTGGGCAAGTCCTTCTGGGCGACAAGGGGACCAGTCTTGTCTGTTCTGTATATTGTGTGGCACCGATCGTAGCGTGCCTGGTGTCTGGTGCTTGGCTTCGCGCAGGAGATGACGCCGTTCTGTCGGGCGACGCGTCGTTGTGGGACCTTGCAAACTTTGTCGGGGGCGACAGGTGCCAGGTCATCCGCCTGTGCTGTAGTGTTGATGTGTCAATGCGATGCGAGTCGTTTGGGCTCGGTCGTTGTACGGCGTGGAAATGGCGCAGATTATATTGCTAAGAGTGGCGATGCTGTTGTCTGCAGACGCGTCGGTTTGGTGGCTTGCTCTCTATAGTCGGTGGTCTGGGCCACTCTGAGAACGCAACTGGCCTCCACGGGTGTCAATTCAATGCTGAGGGAAGCATTGCGATCCGTGGAGGCCATTGCGGCCCCAAGCAGGCGTTTTTCGGCGCTGTAGCGTCCTTCGATTTCAAAAGTTTCGTTCTCGCTGTGTGTGATGGTTTTCGGACTAAGCCCTACGTCGGTAAGACTATGCTCTGGGATGACAAGGCCGCAGTAACGTCATGCAGGCACATTGCCTCCACCCATGCGACGGGGGTTCTTCTCTGTGCGGACCCCAAGAAGACAGGGGTTTGTGGAAGAAGTAGCCAGTTACAGGCCTTTCTTCTGGCCGGCATGTCAACGATAGTGGCTATTTTGGCCAATAGAAGACGATTGCCATTGCCCTATGAAGGCTGTGTCGGGCGCAGTCGATGCAATGCTGAATAAGTCCTGTATTTCACTAAAAAAAGCATCACGAGGCGCGTGTGTGGTTCATCATCAAGCCGATGGGGTGTCTTAGTAGGCCAAGTCGTACTTTTATAAAAGAGGTCGGGCTTGTTATAATGAGAGGTTATATTTGAGCGGCATAAACAGACTCATCAACCTCATCAACACAACGAGGTATCAGTTTTCAACACCTTGGCCCTTTATCTATCCTTCCCCGGCACCATGTTCTTCTCTACCTCCCTCTTCTCCGCGGCGCTTGCTGCCAGCGCCATCGCTACGCCAGTTACCCTCCTAGGTGAGGCTCACGGCATCGAGAAGCGCTGCACATGGGAAGACCCTCACCACAACGCCCACCCCTGGTAAGTTGACTCGCCGTGGCAACCCGAAAGGACCCCGTGATTAATCCCATCACAGCGACAGCTTCACGGTCCGCCTCGGGGGGCTTCATCCAGACGACGTACTCATCTTGGGCCCCAATTTCAACCTCGAGGGGACCGAACTGCGCTCGGCCGGCGGTTCCCTCAAATGCAACGGCGGTGACATTCAGCAGCCCAACCCTTCTGGCTGGGTCTCGTTCACGTCGCCCCTGCCCTGGACCGTCGAGTTCAAGGCCGACTCGGCCTGCGGCGGCGACCCCTACTTCAAGTACGCCAGGCTCGACATCAACATGAAGACGGACACACGGTGCAGAGACATCAACAAGAACACGTGGTGGATCTTCGGCCACATGTGGCACTGCGTTATTCCCATTCGACCCTAGGTGCTGTTATACAATACCAGGAAGTGGTCAATGTCGTGGTTTCTATATGCTGAGCTTTGGGGGGACCTATGCATACAGTGGAACGGGCTTCTCACGGTACTTGACTCAAAATTGCTTCATTCCAATATGTTTGCCAATACCATTGCCAGCTATCCCACACTTCTTCTCAATAGACGCCACGCCACTGCAAAATAGGAATATCATCAAGTTCAACCCGAAAAGTTCGGTTTGAGATCAAGTCGCACCACCTTTAACGATCTCGAGAATCGTCACACTAACTACGCCACCGGGAATATTGCGCATGTAGTGCATTGGTATATCTTTAGTGGCTTCATTCAACGCCGACTTGTAAATTTTCACTTTTCTTTGGTACGCTGATATTTCCTCGTCCTAAGGCCTCTGCATGATGATCGATTAAAGTCAGAGACTTCACCTAGGCGCCTGCGATTACGACCAACCGATGCCATGAATATGGCTGAAACTAGTAGCGCCAAAGGCGCAAAGATGCCTCAAACTCTATCAATTGAGTCATCCGATGATTCCTACGGCAGCTCACGTAGGTTATGAGACATTGGGTAAGGTTATTGTGCCGGTCATGCTTTGAATTTGCCAACGACAAGGTTTGCCTCGACGCCAGGCTCCCGGTATAAATTGCACCCTGTAGCCCTCCAGCGGTCCCGAGGGCGCATTCTGTCAACGGTTGGTTGTTTCCCCTCTGTCATTCCAACTTCTCCCCAAACGAACCGCACGCTCATCAAACAAAGAAACCCAAGAGTGAACAGTTGGTCTTTGTGTTTTCTTACACACGACTTTCAAATGGCATACGAGGAGGGTCAGATCCTGCATCTGCGGGCCGCCGGTTTTCCGACGCCAATCGAAGCACGCTTATCCAAGCCGCTCAAACCGTGGACACTGTCTGCGGTGTTGGTCGTCGACGTGTTGGATGCTCCTGACACTCGAGAGATTCCAAGCCAGGCTCTCTGAAGCTTTACCATCGGCGCTACTCAAAGCAACTCCGCAGCGAATGGGGTGCAGTCGAATGGACACCTGACGTGGAGAGCCAGGTCGTGAGTTGAGTTGTTGAGTTGAATTCCTACACGGATGTGGCCGCTATCTTATCAGCGACTATGCCCGGCAAGCGGGGTTTGGTCGACCGCCGAAGCGCTCGAATGTTGATCCGAAGTGCCCCACTTCGCCGAATGCCAAAATATTCGACCAGTTGTCCCCCAATTTCCCGCTTCTGCTCTCAACCTCTATCTACCCGTGGCTGCCACCTCGTGTAGATCGCAGTCCCTACTAACGTGATCTGTTTTCCAGGCTCTGTCAAGGCGCGATGTCTCCTATGCCGGTTCTGCGTACCTACAGTCTCCCCCCAGTGTTCAGCTTTGTCTGGCTGGTGGCTCGATCCTGAATTGCCCAAGGATCTCAGTCTGTTCCATGAATCTGATGGCTTTCGCGGCTGCTTTGCGCTTGTTAAGCAAGGCCCGGAGGTCGTGTCGTCCTGGAATGGATCCGAGTTCCCGGCGTCGGAGTTGTTGGAATCGGCGGCATCGCAGCAGGACGTGCGACACCGCTTGACGTCCTTCTCGGCAGGTGCATTTGTCGTCCGCGATGTCCGGGACTCTTCGGTTGAAGAGGAAGTCCTTGAGTCCTATCTTTTCAGTGCGGGGCCACATGACGAGGGGGGTCGTGTTCTTCGTCGAGGAAGGCCTGGGCGGCGACAGACTCGGTGGTTATGGCGCAGATCCAGCCGACCGCATAGTTCTGGGGATCCGACATTGGAGGCTGTTGACCTTAAGAGTTCAGAAAATGCGCGAGTTGTCGATGACGAGAGGCATGCAAGGGGGAAGAAATCGAGCCTGGCATCTCGTCGGACAAGATGCCAGCGACCTGCTGCATCGTCTGCCTGGCGAGCACAAGATCAGGCTGGCGCTGGTTATACAAGGATGGGAAGAGGGCCACAGCCACGGGCGCGTACATGTAGCACCTTGCAGCAGGCTGAGCGTCCTGCCACGCATGATTGGGGGAAGAACCTTGACCGCCTGAGAGTCGAGGAGCCGCCCGGGCATGGTAGAACTGATTGGCTGTGGCGGCCATGGCCCTGTAACACAGCTCTACTCCGGGGTAGTGCATCGCCAACCATCACACAGCCAGGGCAATGTGTCTCGACACCGCACTTGGCCTCGCGAACGCCAGCGTTGCGACAGAATAAAAGATCACAAGCTGAACAAGTCGCTGAGATGGCAGACGCCCTCAAGACGGAGCGTAAACGGAACAGCAGCGCTGATACAAACTATCCACCCCGTCGCCCACAGCACGAGGCGGCAGTCTAACACTTGAGGCAGTCGCAACTGCAGCGTCGAACCCCTGCGCCATGGCGACGCGAGTATTTCGATGAGCAGCCGACGCCGGTCCTCTGCCGGCGTCAAGCGGCAACAGTGGGTTCAGCCACAGACCGTCGCCGTTGCGTGCTACTTTGTGAGGTGAAAGTGCCGCCGCTGACCTCGTCCGTCCGCAACGATGCTGCATCCCATCGCCGCTCCGAGTTGACTGGCGAAATGCCGTTGGCCGACGTGAGGCAGGGATTTGGAGGCGAGGCACCAAAGAGAGTGACGGCACGCCCATCCCGGCATGAACCGGAGTGCGTACCTGAAGGCGCTTGAGGGTCGTGATGGTGACATCGAGTCGGTCACGTTTACCGCAAACGAGCAGTCAGAACCTAGTCTCCCAATCGGCCTCGTACGGCTTCGCCGTCTTTTTCATCCTGGGGCCACTTGTCGCCGCAGGCCTCGTCACGGTTGTGTTCTGCTACATTTTCATCTAGAACTGGGTTGCTACAAGGCGTTACGGAAAGGAAAGATATAAAAGTACCAAGGGTCGTCACCATAGGCAGCCAATCTGATGAGTAGTACGCAGCGCTTCCCTCGGCGCCGGCCGTGCTCTCATTCTTTGATCTTGCATTGGGAACGACCATCCCTCAAGCGCCGATAGCTTTTGGGTTCCACGGGGAGGAACCCCCCAAAATGGCTGTTTGCTGACTTTCAGGGGCGACCACGACTTCTTGCTAGCGTGACACCGTTCCTGGATCACCGCATGTTGTTCGTAGGTCTCTCACAAACTCCTCGTTTGATCCCACTACGTTCCGCTACAGCACGGTCGTCTCATGACACCGACATCGCCCCCCTCCTTTATCGATATTCTACAATGTACGACAACATCCTCGGGGATCGTCTCGAAGCATACCATACTGTCTTTGCGTAGAAAAGGAAACGCACGATTGCTGGCGAACATGATGTTTTTCAGCAGGCGAAAAGGAGCTGCTCGCCACATTACCTATCGTTACCGAGGATCAACCGAAAGGGAAGGCAGGTATTGATCAATAGTGGAGGGTGGGCAATATTGGACCTTGAGTTCTGTGCCGCGATACAGATTTGCACAACACAAGTAGAGACAGAAGCTACTGTACTGTATTACAGCAGATGGGATAGCCATGTATGGAAAAATGCATTCACCATTGCTTAGAATAGGTTAATCTTTCCATACAGCCGCTCTTGTGCCAGTTTTTGTCGATACATCACCGGCACGTGGACTTTGTCCAGAAGCAGCATGTGCGGCAGAACCATAGCCTAAGGCCTCTGTGGACACTGGACAACTGGCAACGCTCAGGAGAGGACGACTACAGTACTACATACAGTGGCGGCGTGTGTGCGTCGACAACTAAACACAAGACCCTGCAACCACTGGGCCTAGCGCCCTAAAGCCCAACAAGGCCAGACCCCACAACACACGAACAACCTGCCCCTGAAACCTTGAGATGTCTGGTATGACATATGCTATCTTAGCACTCTGTAGACCTAGACACTTTCGAGGCGCCAGCCGGTGCGGGCGCCTATTGCCTCTTAAAGGATATCCTGGCGTTAAATACAATCATCATCATCCTTAATTCCGACCCTCCGACTTAGATTACTTAGTCGGGAGGCAGCGCTGCCTCTCATAGACTTCAAGGAAGTCTTCAGATCTTAACGTTGACACCATGGTATTCAAAGGGTAGTTGAAGGCAAACAGATGACAAATGCAGACCCTCTTTCCAGCTGATAATCATCCGTCAACTCAAGCCAGTTTGGTTCTTCGAGTCAAGTTCTTCCTCCTCTTCTTTATCTCAGTCATTCATCATCATTTCCTTCCTCCATGTCAGCTTCATCAAGGTACGTATCATCCTCCAACCAGAAGTCCTCGTCTGGTAGCGAGCCTTCGCTCTTTGCGTAAGAATCAATCTGGAGCTCATGAAGCGCAGGAATCTCGGTCGGTTTGAGGCGCGCACGACCCCATAGCAAGGCCTTCTCCAATACACGTATCATTGCATCCAGAATTTTCGGGTGGAAGGAACCTGGGGTGGTGTCTCTTCTCTTTCCTTTCGAAAACTCCAACAACGTGAGCCCGTCGCCATATTTATCACTTAACGACACTCCAGTCTCAACCGCTCTGTCGACAAGAATTCGTAGGATGTCCACCGATGTCCCCCCGGTGTCCCATCTGGCTGCCCGACCAATGAGGCAATGTAGCGGCGTAAGCCCTTTGTCGTCCGTTGATAAAGGTCTTGCTCCCTCCTCTACCAATTGCCTTATCAGCCGTAGCCATCCCTCATGTAGCCAGAAAGCGCAAGCATCTCGAAGGGGTGTGTGGCCCTGAATGCTTTCCGTATCGACTGGTGACCCAGCTCGAATGAAATCTGTCGCCTTCTTGGGAGAATTGCTCAATATTGACCTATGGAGTGGTGTACAAAATTCTCCATCGATGTCTGTGAGGCGTGCGCCACTCCGAATCATGGCATCGATGATCATATCATTGGGGAATTCCTCTTCTTGAGAAAAGTCGGGCCTGGAAGCGGCGAATGAATGCATTGGAGTTTCCTTTTCAGCATTTACAGCGGCAGCTGAATGGCCGCCTTGTATCAACTCGACGATCAGCCTTCTGTCATCGTGCTGCGCGGCATGGTGGAGCGCGGTGCGACCACCAAGGTTCAGTCGTGGTGCATACGGAGTTGACAGTATGAGTGGCCTTGGAATGTCATCGAAAAAGGCGTAAGAGGGCAAGATCCCGTGGCCATCACGTAACGTTACACGACTTGAGTGGCCGAAACACGCCTTAAAGTTGATGAGCCCTATGGTGAACGGTTTCCAGACAGATTTCACTTTCCGCCGGCCAGGGAGTCGTCGGCTCGGGATCGGACCATCGGGTAGGTCTAGCCACATACATGTTGAATTCCAGTACCAGTCCCTATGGCAGAGAGATGCTGGCGATTCGGCGAACGTTTCCTTGCCTAAAAGTGTCCAAATGAACTCCCAACTTCGCTTAATTGTGTCAGCCGATATGTATTGCGTGAGCCTGCAGGCCGCGTTGGCGGAGGTGAGAGCTTCCCAACCCTGGTTCTTGTCTTCTGTAGAGACATTCTTGCAAAGAGTTGTCATCGCCTTAACATTTGACCCATTCTCAGGCACGTACCAAGAAATTATATCAAGGCTCGCGCCGTGACCCATCTGGTAGGGCAAGTCTCCTTCTGGCTCCCCAGTGGAATGGGTGGCCAAACTAGCTGCCAGTAGTCGTGTCATTCCATGTTTGTCTTTTAAATTGACGTTCGTTAATTCGCTGGTCATTTTTTCTGCTCCACAAATACATGCGAGAGTAAAGCAGGATTCTGTCACTTCGTGCGTCGCTCCTTGCAGTACCATTGCCAGCTCAGTCTTCAAGAAGCCGACTCCCTGGGATTTTATGATGTGGCCGCATTGCAAAAGAGTTTTGATGAGGTTTTTTGAGAACGAGGTTTTCAGATCAGTCAGATGAGGCAGGAATAGGTCTAAGCATTCATCTGCTTCCTGCCAAAGCCGTGTTCTCGAAAGCTTTGGCCGTCGTGCGGCGGAAGGACGGAATCGCAGGGATGCAATGAGGAGACGACGACAAAAGCTAGCCATATCAGAGTCGAGGTGCTCAAAAGCTGCCCAGATGTGCTCCGACGTGTAATCGATTTTGCGGAGAAGCTCCCTCAGAGTCTCCGGGTAGCCGGAGCTCAGGATCAGCGCGATACCAAGCTCATCACGAGCACCATCGGCTAGAGAAGAGGCAATGGCGGAGATATCTCGCTTCTGGACAGCATCGAATAATCGGCATGACAAACAATAATGACCAGGAAGCTTCATACCCTGACTCAGCACTAGGCTGATCAAGCTGTCAGACCTGTTCTTCATGCCAACCAGCTTCTTGGTGGTTCTGTCGTACCACTTTTGGATGATCGTTGTATGGGGTTCCGTATCCCCGTTGAGTATCGCCTTCAATGCGTGCAGCAAGATCTTGGCCCATTTCCCTGGGTCATGTGTACCACTTCGGCAATGCTCAAGGAAAAGGCTCGCTGAAGTATGCGAGAATTCGATGGCGAGCGAAAGGGCTATTTCGTCGCAAGGTTCGGCTCCTTTCGCTAAGAGAAGTTCAACGACGGCCGGCGCATCCAGAACAGTAGCTTGATGGAGCGGGGCTTCCAGAGACTGGCCATCGACCTCGCCACTGTTCTTCAGGATCATCTCCACCAAGTGTTTGTTACCAGTGCCTGCGGCCTTAATCAAGGCTTGTTCTCTTTGTAGAGGCTCTGAACTGAAGTTGAGAAGAATCCATTTCACGATCCTCTCATTGTCAGCAGCTGCCGCAGCCACGAGAACATCCCAGCCGTTGTAGTTCTGGTCTGTGATTGAGATTGAATTCGCTCTCAGAAGTGCTTTGAAGACATTTAAGTCACCATTTGACGCTGCGTGATGCAAATGGTTGCTTTCTTGATTGATGTTCCGGCACATGGACTCCCGGTATGTGGATTTATCACTATCATCGTAGTAATTCCACCACGAAGTGAAGGATTTCCGGGACTTGTCGCAGAATGCGTCTATTTGTGTGCAAAGCTGCAGAGACCACTCGGAACTCTCTCCACCCCCCTCGATGTGACGAGACCAATTCATGGCAGCATATTCGTAGAAGTTGGCTTGGTGTTCTGGAAGGACTTGGAGTAATACCCTGTTGCTTCTTTTTCTTGTTGCTTCTTTTTCTACGCAGCCTTTCTTCGTGGTTGCAAGGCTGTCCCCAGGAGGTTTCCAGGCCGTAATGAAATAGCCCCAATCCTCCAATTGGAGGTACTGAATACACCTTTTTGCAAGTTCGACATTGGATTCAAGGATGCAGATAGATTGCTTCCAGGAATTTCCGGGGATGATGCCATGACTTTTGAGAAGGTACTCTCTCGCAGTCTTGTGAACAAGCGATACCTGCGAGTTGATAACGCGGACGAAGAACCCTCCAAGCCTTTTGACAGTGTAGTTGATGTCCGGTTCCGTCTCCACATCTTTCAATGTTTTCATAGTAGACTCAAGACTCAGAACAATGTTCATCTCATCGAGGCTGAAGGGTCGTGTGGCGGCCAGTAACGTTCTGAGCAGTCTTCGGGACCTCTCTTTGTCTTCGTCGTGATCAATGCCCCAAAAGGGATGATCATATAGTCGGTCCAGCTTCTTCGGGATGGTCTCAAGTAGTCTTTTGACAGCACCGAGCTTACGACTTGGCGAGGTAGTGATTGTATCCAAAACGAGCGCGACCCAGAGAAACGTTCCGTCCGCGTTGTGTTCGAGCATGCCCTTAACCAAGTCGCAGGTCTCAACCGACAGTTGATCAATCTTTGCCAGTTTTTGAACACGATCCTGGATCACCATTTGTACGTCGTGGTTCAAATATTGCGTCTCATCCTCTCCACGAAGCCGGATGGTTGTGTTAGGTCCCCAAGACCTTTCGATATCCGATCTTGGACGGCTTGTCACCAACATCTTGAAGCAACCGACAGAACTTGTCGCATCGGGCCCTGCAAATGTGTTCTGCATCATTTTGATAAAACGTTCCCTCGATGTCTCCTCGCATTCATCCAAAGCATCGACAATGCAAATGATTTCCCGATGGGGTATCTGGGAGCATGCATTGCATATAATTCGCCATACCGCTTCGGGAGAGCGAGCAAATGCGATGCCTTTGGCTCCGTACTCCTCTCTGCTGAATTGCGCCAGAGCTGGTCTTGCGTTGAACAGTTGGTGAAGTAAGGCCGCGACCGCTGATTGATGATTCGTCCTTTGGTCATGTCCCTCTCTGAAGAAGAATGAGCAGACTATGGGTGCAGAGGTGACAGGCTCTTTGGCCTTGCCGGCAGACTCTAGTTGATCGGCAAGAAATCGTGAAAGAATGGACTTGCCGCAGCCTGGGTTGCCGGTGATCCAGAGCAGTGCGGCACCTTTACACTGAATGAAATCCAAGTATTTACGGTGTTCGAGAATCCAGGAGCATGTTCCATCGACAGGCTTTTCGAGTTGCATGCGGTGATCTTCGTAATTTCCGGCTGCATCGAAGAGCGCCTGCATGCACGCTATGTAAAACTTTAGCCAGCGCTCAATAGAACAACGTCTTCTAGTTGATTGATGTCCTTGAAGGGACTTGTAGAACATAGTAGAAGCAGGCCAGTCAATGACCTCAAGAGCGAAGACTCAAAGGTGTTGACAAGACAGCTGAAACCTTTTGGAACTGACCTTGATCTTGTTGAGTGAGCTCTGAAACTTTATGATGAATAGAATCGAGATCACCTACACCATGTTAGTACCTTCGTTAGAAGCGGTATGCAGTAGAGTTGAGTAGGAATTATTCAGATTATACACGACGGAGGGACCATACCGGACATGTCAGTTAGGCAGATAACGACATAGCGCGCGTCCATTCGGCTTGAAAAAGGGCTAACAGGATTTATGCCTTACCTATAGCCTGGATTTCCATAATCCTTTCGGCGACATCTGACAATTCTTCTCCGACAGGGCCCTTCAAAACATGTGCCGTTGTATGCGCAGTGATGGCCTCGACTTGTTTATACTCTTGCAATCCAATCTCTGCCAGTCCGGGTACATTAAACCGCACATACATTTCATTATTGCGCCTTTTGGCCATGTCGCGATGGGACTCGTAGAAGTCGTTGGCGGTCCTTTCGGTTTCCGTGACTAGCCTTGACATGGCTCGAGCAAGTTTTGTCACATTCCCGGCGAGTGATCGGCCCAACGTCTCGCCAGTGCCGATGCTGACGAGAAGGGCAGGACGTTCGGAGCCCCATAAATCCCGAGCCTCGACCATGACACGCTGCACAGGGTTGTTGTAGGCGAATCCGCCATCAACAAACCTCATCGTTTTGTGTTGGTAGGCATCAAAGAACGTGGACGCCGCTGATGTTGCTCTTAAGGCCTGCCAGAGACAAAATTCTTCCGAAAGTGGGTTGGCGAGGCGGTTGGGTTCGTAAGAGCGAAGGAACACCGCTTGAGAGTTGCTTTCAAGTACAGAGCATAGAAAGCTGAGTAATGAATGTCAGTTTTAATCCGTGAAAGAGAAAAGGTGCTTCGATATCCATGGCTTACACTTTGCAGTCGTCATCAGTTGAGGCTCCGGGGGAACTGAGTGGTGAGTTTTCATCGCCTGTCTTCTCCAGAAGCCTGCGTTCAACCTCGGCGATTGCAGCGCGGTGGCTCAGTGTAACTGGCAAGTAGGGCAGGTACTGCCAAGAGAATTACACAGGGGTGCAGAGCGCACTCTCTATGAGCACTGATATGCTCGCCACCTCAACTCATCGCCCCGCCTGAAGTTGTTCCGTCTCGATCTGAGAGAGAGGTGAGTCTTGCATACGTGGGGGAGACGATGAGAGGGAAGGGGTCAAGTCGTAGGAGCACATAAAGGTGCCCAAAGGCCAGGGGGACCCGGGGGCTCCGGGCGGTGACGGTGATGACCCAGGCGTCGGTACGGGCTGGGTAACATTGCTAGTGAAGCTCGCAATTACGCCTTCCTGGGGTCCGGAGGGAGGCGGTGTGCTTGACCGAGCACCGCGAGGTGTTCAGGCCACACCCGAGGACCATCCAGGTCGGGTAGGATGTCTGAACAATCTTGGAATCCGACTTCAGGATCGGTTCTTACGTATCGGTACCATGGACCTCGAAGAGGCTATCGCCGTCTCCCAGCAAGCCGTTCAGGCCACGCCTGAGGACCATCCAGATCGGGCTAGACGGCTAAACAATCTCGGAGCATTCCTTGACACTCGATACCCACGATACGTGGTGTCGCTCTATGGAAGTGCAGGTCGATGGGGAAAGTCGAGATGCTGCGTCGAACGACCTTTTGATGCATCCACGTCCGCGTCTCTAGGTCAGACCAGATTGACTGTTGACCTGTCCTTCTCAGAATACACCTTGGCTGCGGAGCCATCTCAGCAAAGGCCGCCATGAGGCTACGCAGGATCACGAGAAAGGAGAGGTCGCGGACACCGCCACCGTCGGGTTGGAGCAGGGAAGAAGTCCAAGTCCTGGCGGCTCAGATGCGCACTGCGGTCCTCGGTTGCAAGAATCTCACGAATGGCGACGTGTTAGCGCGATCACCCCCCGTACTTCGAAGATTGAGGATTCGCTGACTAGGTCAAGGCACGTTATCTGTGGTTGGAAACCTGTCAGGCCTCTAGCCACGACTTCTCCCGAAAGTGGACCACATGTTAGACCTTTGTTATCACAAGGATTACGCTTACATCGGAAGCAATTGATAATCCCCGCTCAGGCTGACTGCGGATCTTGACCTGCATCCTCTCTCTTTGGTCATCCATCAATAGTGACCGCTTTAGCCAGCGTATATGCCGCTAGACACCATGTCCATCCAGTAGCTTATTATCCTTACGAACGCAATTGCGCCTTCCCACATACTACCTCGAACCGCCCCGTAACTCTTGGTTCGAGGCACCACCTCGACGATAGTACTCAAGCATAAACACTTGTTGGCATCACAGTAATCGCATTTTTTTTGTCGGCTTGTATCGTCGTTGGATCAGTAGGCCATGGTCTGTCTGTGGGCCAGGCTGTGGGCCTCGCTGCCTTGAGGAACCAGTTCTGGTCCCAGGTGTCAGTATCTGTAAAGGGCAAAGGCTGCAGTTGATGCAGCATTTCCACCTCGTCGCAAGTCTGCAGACAGATGCCCGCCGATTCCCATATGAACTCAACTGGCTATGAGCCAAGCTGCAATGACTTCCCAAACTCACAAGCAGGAACGCATATGCTCGCCATGTAGTCATCGCTCAGCAACGAATGCAAACTCGGCAGCTCCTTTGGATCAAGTTCGAGGTATTCCTTCGCTTGGCCTTTGAGAGGTTCCTCCTGGCTGAAAGGGATGAGGCAGAGGAGTCCATCAAGAGGTCCCCGAATGACACTCCAATATTTGCCATCCAATTTGTACCGTTGATATGTTCAGGGTTAAGTCCGAGCTCCGTTGTATTTGGCGGATCATCACCGTGTCGGAGCGAATCCCGCCGTGCGTCTTGGAACCAACTAGATGATGAAGATGTGCAATGCGCAGGCGGTTGTGCAGTTGGCCAAACTCGACCGCTTTCCTCACCTGCATGATACCCTTGAGGCATTGCCGGACTTCATCTTTGTGTTCACAGGCCACGGCCGGTGGACGGAACAGCTGCAACGCGCTATGTGCATCAATGAAGGCAGCAAGCCGACAGACTGAGGATCTACCCCTGACAGCAGCGGAACATTTGAAAGCCATCTCCGATGGTAGCGGCTCGTCGGCCTCGCAGCAGGAAAGCTCTTCGTGAAAGGGGCGAACATGCCAGATGTAGGGACGGCTAAGGGGTCTGCATGCCAGATCTGGAGGGGAAGATCACAAGCCTTAAATAGCCTCGCAGCTTCTACGCGGCCGACCGGTCCTTGATGATGGGCAAGGCGGGGTTACGGGCCGAAGTGGCCAAGATTCGTACTTTCGCACGGCCTCCGGTTTGAAGCCATTCCAGGGTCCAATTCTAAATCACCCGTTGGTGGATCCCGGAGATCACCAACTACTCGTTCCCACCAACGGGGAGTACACTAGCGACTTCTCGATTGCTTACTAGGTATTCCATCCGAGATCCCGATACCTAACCGTAATGCGTTGTGCAATATATGTGATCTGTGCATGCTAGGCGGCAACTTTGCATGTGCCGTGCTGTCTTCAGACAAAGCAACATGCATTGTGTCTGAATACCTACGTTTACCCCTGTACTCGGCTTCGTCTATGTTGTTGTGGCTGTCTTTTCTCTCTGTCAGACCACTTCTTGGAGTCGGAAGTTGCAAACTTTATGAATGTATCCGTCGCTGTGGAGTTATGGGCACCGATGCTAGAGTTGTCGGCATGCCTCCTCCGTCGCGTCTGCCCATGCGCGGCGCCGGGATACGTTGTCAAACGCCCCGGACACGCCAAGGGCAAGCTTCCACCCATCTCTGCGGTTGCGCCGCAACCATGTAGTTTGGGTTCTTCACTATGATGGCGTCCATGTTCTTCCAGACGGCTTTCAGCAGAGGGACTCCTTTGCCGGATAGATCAGGCGAGTTCGGTAGCGGTTTTCAGTATTAACGTCTTGTAATACAGTACCGACAGACGCCGTGAGATGTATCAACTCAACGGGACTTAATGCAGGTAGATTCGGTTTAAATCCAAAAATGGAAGTCAAAATACTCTTGCGTAGGCCGCATTGATCCCCCACAAACTCGGCTTTACAGAAGGCCCTATTGACCTGCTCCTCTGTTCCCAAATGCATGTCATGGTGTGGTGTAAGACGGGCTAACGTTTAGGCGTCTCCATAGGGTACGAGGGCTTAACGTCATCATCGGGACGCCACCCGCTGTGCCAGGGAACGCGGGCCGCTGGCTTACGGATTGAGCGTCCGGTGGCAGAATGGGACAATACATCCGATCTTGCATGACATTTGGGAACATTATGAGGACCAATGAGACCATACCCGGTGCTGGACCTCGGCCTTACGCTATCCTCTGATTTGAGAGCACTAATAAGCCTGCGGAAGCGGAGTGGGATTTACCCGTTGGGCAAGATCTGGCTTTCAATTTGCCGAGGTCCCAGGACCCCTAGGAAGCCAGACAACGAGAGCGCGAAATCAGGACGCCTGGATTTCTGCTGCTGCTTCCTTCCAGCGCCATGGACCGCAGTAACTTTCCGTGGTGGATGCTTAGAGTCATGGAGGCACATCTCATGATCACCGGATTATTAATCGCCTTGAACCTCGGCTGTCTGCTCTTCCCTCACGCTGCGAGTGAATCTATCAAGTGATAGTACCGCCCCCAATCTATATCTTCCCCGCCCTTACCTTCTTGATGGAGTTGATTTTTTAACCATCTTTAACAAGCCAATTTAAAAACTCCCAGCGACAATTCACTAAATAACTAGCTCTGAAGATGGAGCAAAAGAATGAACACCAACCAGCAAAGGGTGCTGGCAAGGCAAAACGAACGTCAAACGCAGATGTTGAGAAACAGCCACTGCTGT
Source organism: Verticillium albo-atrum (assembly GCA_002851705.1). Taxonomy (NCBI): domain Eukaryota; kingdom Fungi; phylum Ascomycota; class Sordariomycetes; order Glomerellales; family Plectosphaerellaceae; genus Verticillium; species Verticillium albo-atrum. The sequence continues at coordinate 600,366 of NMXJ01000007.1, forward strand.
GTCTGGATCAACCAAGTCAGGGAATGACTGAAAAGGGGGGTGGCCGCGCAGGTCGAAAGAGAGCTGGGATAATGGAGCATTTGGCGACTTGTCCTCCTCTCGCTCCTTTGTAGGTGAGAAATCCACGCGAGCGTAGCGAACTTGTCATCAAATACACTAAGGCCATCCGAGAACCAGAGGCCGTCTACGATACGGGACGGAGAAGTCCCGAAGAAGGCTCTCGAATGGGCGGGACAGTGGTTTAATCTGGTGGCGCCTTGTAGCTAGGTCCCGGGGCAGTAGGTGGTTATTCCTCTGCAAAGCAGAACATTTATTTGAGAGGAACAATATACTTTGTCAGTGTTGAACCAGGTCAGAGGTGTTGTCCCGATATCTGGAGAGGATCACGTGGGCCACGAGACACGTGATCTGGGGAACAGTAAAAGGGGGATCTGCTGATCCCCTGGAGGATAGGAGAACTTAGAGACATATACATCACATTACTTGCAACACCGAACCAACGATTCAGAGCTCTTAGGCACAGCCAAGACTAGGAATTGGGTTCACGCGAGAAGTGAAGCCCATTCAACAGTCAGCGATATACTTTGCCAGATGTTTGTCTCTATTCTAATCACTGTCGCATGATGGCATAGCGTCTGATCCTCCTTTTGCTTTGATAACTCGCAGATATTTGTGCAGCCAGGCAAATCACCGACGACATGAACAGCTGAGGCGAGCTGCGAAGTCCCAGGACCCTGTTAATGTTTCTTTTGGCCCATCAAAACGGAAGAAGGCTGTCCAAGCTGGTATCAGAAAACACCGAGAGCGCGAAGATGAAGTCGTCCTCCAAGTCAAACTCTATGGAGGGTATACCCGGCCGATGCCACGTAAGAATGATATTACAGTCGGATATAGAGCTCTCCGGCCATCTTTCAGCAAAATCCCGTCTAGTTGCATGTCGTAATACTAATCTACCTGAACATATATCGTAGGATCTGATGTTCCTGAAACCATTGACGCTCCTTGTTCCACGCCTTCAGGATTATTTCCTTTCCCTCGCGAGCTACATTATCGATTTGCTCAAGGGTTCCCCAGCCGTCGACGGATGTACCAAATCCAACGAGATGTACGCCGATATGAAGAGCTGCTCTGAAAGAAAACTCGTCGTCCTTCATACCGAAACCCTCCGTAAAACCTTCAATAATCCATGCAGCAGCATTGACGTCCCTGTACAAAACGAACTCGTAGAGCTCGGCTACCATTTGACCAACGTCGAGAGGTGCGACGGCGAGTTGGGACATCTCCCAATCGACGACAAAGACGGGCATCTCGACGTCATCCTGCAATAACTCGTCGCGGAGAAGTACACTATAAGCTTGTGAGTCTCGCCAATCATAAAGTATTGTGTAGGATGGTACTGGGCGTTCGTACTTGCCAGGCCAAAAGTCACCGTGGACAACACGCAACTGACTCTCATCCTGCAGCTCCGCTGCAGTCATCTTCTTGATCTCGGCAAACACCTGCGCACAGTCACCGAGGATGGTGGGAAACTTCTGGATCAACTCCTCTAAGCGTTGGTAGTTGGCCCACTCCTTGAGTTGCTGCATCTCCCGATTGCGCTGGACTATGTCTCGGCAATTGCCCTGCTCGGGGTCATTGCTCCAGTCGTGGAAAGAGTTTAACCACCTTCCCAGATCACGGCCGAGCTCGTAGATTTTCGGGCGGGATGCCTGGGGTGCGCCGGTCCTGTAGTGCTTGAGAATGTATTCCTTAAGCGAGATGGCGCTTGGTTGATATTCTTGCACTTGGGTGCTTGTCTCTTGGTTGAAGTAGAAAAGCTTGGGTGTCTTGATTGAGAAATCACGACTCGTAGAAGCAGGAAACCCAGACAGAGAGCGCAGACACTGTTCTTCAACAAGCTGTTCAAGTGGTCAGTGGCGGTGGCTCAACACGAGGTCGGACTTAGAAAGGGGCAAGTGTTTACGCATCGGGATTTGGAAAGCTTGAAGTCGTGGCTTGTCGCAAGAAAGCCCTCCCCGTGTTTGATAGCGACCTCAGTCGTGCTATCCTCAAGAGGATTGGCAAGAAGTGCGTGGTAGATGAAGTTGGCACTCCCACCACTGAGCGGACGAGACGACTTAAAGCGGAATGGAGTGTTGGTTAATTCTGTTTCAATCCTCTGGAGGATGCCCTCAGCGCTGTGTGCGTCATCTGACATGGCCGCTCGTGATGTTGCCCACGAATGGTACTTGCGAAGTGCGGGGTCGGTGAAGTAGGTGATCGGGACAGATGCAGATCGCGGCCACGCAAGAAGGGCTTGGTATCTCTGTCAAGGTGATTTATCGTGGATGCCGTGAGGATAACTCTCGTTCAGTTCGAGGATTTTATACAACACTGGAGACCGTTGTTGCATGATCGGCTGACGATGTCGGAGATCCAGTCCCAGGAGTTGACTCAGTCGGCGAGGGACCCCACAGAAGACAGACCCTGCATCCACGACCCACAATCCAATTCGATCAAGTGGATCTAGAGGAAATTTGGTGATTGGATTGATGGATGTTCATGACTTCCTTATTCGTGTCCATCTTGGGGCGGGAAGGGGTCCTGTTCATCCTTTCCCTTCACCGCCCCAGCTCTCACCTGTACACTGGTTTTACTTACTTGGAATTACGTCTCTAAGTTGCTATTTGGCGACTCATAGACAATTTCTACCGCCGTATCCAAGAACCGAAAGATGCCGTGATAGACTGGGCGGTCGAAAGAACCATTTACATAACCCGGGTTAGCGGTTATCACTCCCTGGCAGGACAGCAGGACGAGGCCTGGCCACGTCTTTTGCTCAGCCTTCATGGAGCTCCGCTTCGCGGTGGACAGAATCAAAGACGCGACGGCCTGTTCCATCTCAGCCGCTTTATTTGGCTGTACATCGCGGCAGAGCGATGCTGGGAGGTGTGTTTGTAATAGAAAGTGAATTGGGGGACGTCTGGGGCCTTTGTGATGGGCTAGGCGTCATGTTGACAAAATCGGATAAGTCAAAGCCTTGGCAGGTTGTGTTCGGGAAAATATTAGCACCGGGCGTCGCCATATGCAGCCCGAGATCGCGGTCGATCTCGGGCGGTGGCGTAGATAGCCGCTCCCTTCCTGTCCAGGCAGATGGCACGACCCGACTGCATATCGGAGGCGTTGTAGGGAGTGACCGTTTGCTGCTAACCGCAAAGGAACGCGTAGGGCGAAGACCATTATTAACCAAAACGACGCACAGATCGGATGGAGCGAGCCCGTGGAGGGCACTATCAATTGCGTAACCAAAGGTGTCCGAGAAGAGGCCGGCCTTCAGGGGAGAGGAGCTCACGAGTGTTCTTGTGGGATATAGCAGATCAGACGTGACGGAGGAGGAGGAAGAGAGGACTTCACCTTCGCACAATCTCCTCTGCCGCATCTCCTCTTCAAACTTGAGTTCAATAATGTCGAGTGTGAGATCTTCCCAGCCATGTTTTGTCTTGAACTGAGCAAGGGCGAGCCGATTCTGAAGCTTGCGCGCAACCTGCTTGGCGATAGAGTCAGGAACAAGAACAGAGGCGGGCTACGAGGGGTCAGGTGTGTTATTCTTTGACAGACCTTGCTTAGTTCCACCCGTTTCAGGACCTTGTCCACCACGATTTCCGGCTTCCGTGTGCGAGGAGGTGCCATTGTTGCTGTGTCGGTGCCTTGCTTGTGGCTTGGAGAGATATGCGAGCCCCGTCGTTGGCTGCTTTGAATCTGCGTAGGGGGCTAATCAATCCCGGGTTGGACTTCATGAAGCAGAGAGGAGGCGGAGGCTCGACGTCCAGTGTTGTCTGGGATGGATTCGTATCAAAAGGGAAAGATCGATGCGGGAAGAAAACCTCAGCGACGATGTTTCCCGCCGGAATGGTGACCAATTAGATGCATACGCTCTGATGCTTTCGTTGTTGGGGCGAAGGCTTGAATGATGCCCCCGGCAAAGCCCTCCTCGTTCGTGCAAGCGGATTTCGAAAGAACTCTACCCCTGGTCGGGTCGGCACTGATTGGCCAGGAAAAGGAACTGAACTACAGTTCGGTTGGGAATACTTCTATTAGGGCTTGGCTATCATGCAGGCTTTGGCGCAGAGAGGGAGAGAGAGAGAGAGAGAGAAAGAGACAAAGAGCTGGTTGAGGTGGTTCGGCAAGGCTCGTTGCCAGGTATGCGTGTGACGCGCTGTAGGTGTCAGATGCGTCACTTCGTTTCTGGTGCAAAGCATGAGCGTGTCATGTCTTGAGGAATTCGTCTGGTGCAAAATCCTCTGACAGTCTGTCTAATGCGGGTGGCCGACTGTGGCGGTGCTGACCTGCCACCTGTCACCGTGCACAAGGTTACATGTCCGAATTAACAGTAGGTGCCTAGCAAGGACCCACAGGGCCAAGACGCCCCAATTGCCCCGCCTTCCAGGCGCCTCTCACTGGTTTAGCTGGCAGGCCTACCATTCTTCAGCCCTCCCTTCGGCAGCCTGATTTCCGAATAGCCCTCACACTGCAGCGTGTTCACGGGCTCATCACCTTGATGCAAGCAAACCAGTCTATTCAGCGACTATCGAGCAAGGGTATCTGAAATATAGGGAACGTCCTATCAGCACAGCATAATTCCCGCCTTAGCAGGCACCGCCACCCCCTCCGCCTCCGCTGCCACTGGCCATAACGATGAATCCGGTGCCGTAGCCGGTACTGCCGCCTTGCCGCCTCTTGCGCTCCTTGCGCATCTGTCGCTTGTAGTCGGATGCATCGTACATGACAGGGCGGGCGTTATAATAGTCACCGTACTCATGCTTTGATTTGCGGGAGCTGCCGAAGCACATGGTGGGCGCGCGTGTGTTGTGTGGGTGCAGGTGTAGATGTGGGTTTGCAGAGTTGTGTTTTCTGGCTCAAGGCTTGGTCGGAGACGTATGATTTCTTCGGTGTCTGGCGTGCTCGCAGGCTTCAAGCGCAGTAAGAGATTCTTGTATGAAGGATGATGGTGATAAGGATGGCTCTTGGAAACAGGACGAGGAATCCGGTGCCGTCTTAAATATTGAGGAGAGTATGAGACGCCTCGTCATCTTCTTCCCTTGAGCACCTAAATGCGCATCGCCCTTCTACTAGAAGGCCTGATTGAAGCTTCGCTTGTCTGGTCTGGGGCATGATTGCGCGGATATCTGTGCAGGGCGGCGGCGGCGGAGCACTTCCGCGCTTAGCCCGATGGGGAGCGAATCTCGCGGGCCTAATTGCATGTGGATACAATGCATAACGTTATCTCAGGGGCAGAGACACGTCCTGAGGAGCCCGCAGCAAAGTTCCAAGCGAGTGTCGTAGAGCAACTCGCTCTGCAGCGCTGGCAAACTCTCACCACTTCTCTTCGTTACCTCCACGGACATGTCAGAGCGGCTAAGGTAGCTATGCCCAAATCACCATAAGTGCCAGATGGTGCCATGCCATAACCTGCCTTCCACGCAAAAATCTAGAAAAGAAATCTGTCAATATTGGCAGACTTGAAGCCATTGCCTGGGAGGTGCTTCACATCAATCGTCCTGAGTTAGTCTTAGCGCGTCGCTATGTGGCTGACGTGGGCGATGCAGATGCCATGTCAAGTGCAGTAGAGGACAAGAACTCGCTATTGTTAAAAAGCTGCTCAGTTAATGAGGCCGTTACAAACGGGGCTCATGTGCTGTGACGGGACAAGGGCACGAACGAGGTCGGGTGCGACTTGGGCAAAACGATTGTTTACGAGGAGGGAAGGAGAAAAAGAGAGCTTCGTAAGGAAAACTCTCACTAAAGCTATTTGTACAGTCTTCGTAAAATGACACTATTTATAAAGCATAAAAGTCACGTGGTCGTTCCCTCACATGTGCCTTGGTCTCATCCTTAACCTTGCGATTATGTAGTTGATCTTTAGTGCCTCGGCTGATGTAGTTGAGGAGCTGGAAGATGAAGAGGACGCCTTCGCCTCTGAAGATTGCGCGCAAGATCTCCGACTTCTCCAGAAGTGGCGGGCCCAAGGACCAATTGGCCGTCTTCACAATCTCAACAAGGCGATCCTCAGAATCGCGTGGTTCAGGGACCTCTTCCTTGCCTGGCAAGCAGAAGATATCAAGAACGGGACTCTCGAGGGCCAACCGTTTATGTCAGGGCGCAGTTGTCAGCAGAGTGAAGAGGTCTTCCGCAACGCAGTCCGCAGTTCAATTCGTGGGTATATGGTGATAGAACATCTGAAATCTGGCCTCCTCCTGTGAGGAGGGGCCATCCGCAGCTCCTTATATGTACCTCCAACGCCTCCGCACTTCCCCCACGCGCCTATCATCTGCGGGGAAGGGGATACCGCAGTTGTGCCCTGACAGTTGCTCTCAGTTGCTGATAATGTCACTCTCTGGAACTCGAGACATAGGATGATGGCTGGTGCGTTGCGCCTGCGGCCTTATTTTGACCGACTGGTTACCGAAGTGAGGAAGGAGATCCTGGGACATAGAAGGACAAAGAACAAGGTACCAAGCTTGGTTGATGACGCCCTCCAAGACCGAGATTGGGATATCGTCGAGGTCTTCATCAGAATTCTGAAGCTGTTTGATACCATATCGACTCGTCTCCAAGGAAACGGCCAAGTTCAAGACGCTACAACTCGCGGAAACAGTCAGACGATGGTCTTAGGAGCCTTTTGGGAGTACCTGATCTCCTTTGAGTGGCTTCTGGGGAGATTGGAAGCTCTGAAGTCGGACGAAGGACTTATCCAGCAACTCACCAAAGAAGGACAGCAGATGGTGCGTGCTCATATCAATCTCGCATGGGGAAAGCTCGACCAGTACTACCAGAAGCTTGTGCCTCCTTCATACACTGCTGCTATCGTTTTGCATCCTTATTACGGTTGGCCTTGGCTTCGGAAGCAGTGGCGAGAACTCGAGAGGGCAGAAATGTGGCTTGATCTATCGCAGAAGGCTATTGAACAGCTTTGGCGCAACGAGTATTCCCTTCTCGACATACGAGCACACAAGGACAACATCTCGGCTCCTCACAAAGAACGAGATCCTGCCTCCTTTGACAGCTTCCTTACAAACGATGATGGCGATGGGGACGATGACGACAGCGCTTCCTGTCATGACTTCGTTGCGAATGCCGACGAGTACCAGCGTTATTGCCAGACGTTTAAGAAAGCCAACAAGAAATACCAGAACGACCCATACTCATGGTGGAGGGAGGAAGAAAATGAGTATCCACGGCTTTCTCGCATGGCCACCGATATCTTATCCATTCCTGCGATGACGGCTGAGATTGAAAGACAGTTCAGCAGCGCCGGGAGGATGGTCCAACCTTTGAGGAATCGTCTAGACCGCGTCACGATATCGCAAGCACAATGCTTACGATCTTGGAGTAAAGAGGGAATTATCCAGGCTGCTTGGGACGGAATGAACGATGCTTGATGCCTGTAAATATAGCCGCAGAGTGACGGCGCAATAGAGTCATCAGGCACCAGCGTGGCAGGGCAGCACATCGGTGGAATACAAAGCACAAACACTTCAGAGTTCAGTTGCGCAACTGAGCAACTCAGATGCCAGTTGCTTCAATTCAACGCAACGCAACGCAACTGAAGCTCTAGTTGCGTTGCGTTGCCACCTTGAGCACACTGGAACCGCCTCGTGCTGCGCGTCATGAAGTGGACCAACTGGTGGTTTCTCGGCAGGGCGTGCATGCCTATCTAGAAAGTCGTGGCCCGTCCTGCGAACCGCTGCCGGACCGTGGGGATGCTGGCTTCCGCTTCTGCCACCGCCGTCGCCACTGTACGAAAGGTCCCCACGATGGACTGCGCGCCAACATTTTGCACCCTATTGAGCGGCCTGACCAGTGTCTCTCCACAGGCATGCATCCAGATACACGATGCGTAGTCCATCACGGGCGCTACTGTTGACGTGTAGAGCTGCCTGGCCACGGATGGCGCTAGACCTCGCAGTCTTCTCAGTGCCATTGCGGCTTTGAGGCCCTTGGTCGCCGCTCTGGCGATATGCTTCTTGTACCGTAGTTGCTGGTCCAGGATGACTCCCAATACCTTTACCTCTTCCTTCGGGCTCACCGTCCGCCCCTTGATGGTGTACGGCGTCCCGTCCAGTCGTTCTGCGTTCCGCGAGAAGTGGATGATGGCCGTCTTGTCCGCTTCGAATGTTGCACCGCTCCGCGACTCCCAGTCGAGCGCTTTCTCGATGATTCTCTGGATCCCTCCTCGGTTGACTTCCGCGGTTGGCCCCACCACTCACGCCGTGTAGTCGTCTACGAACGCGACCGCTCCTCCGTCCGCACCGATCCGGTGTTGGACGAGGTCCGCGTTAAAGAAGAGGAACAGCACTGGGGAGAGAGGCGACCCTTGGGGGAGTCCTGCTTGGGGGAGTCCTGCTTGGGGGAGGTCCTGCTTCTCGGCTGCCTGGCCGTTGACGTCGATGGACGCTGTCCGCCCGGCACAGAACGCACCCACCCAACGCACCAGCTGCGGTGGTATGCCTCGTGCGGTCAACCTCTGTAGCAGCCCCGAACAACCCACTCCTTCCAGGAAGCCGCCCAGCCGGCCGTGGCTACGCCTTAACGACCCCGTAAGCCTTATGCTCCATTCAGAGACCTTCCCACAGGAGTGTCCCGGCCCCGGGCAAGGCCGAGACGGTGCCGCCCCGTGCTCCTCACAGGCTTGCGGTCGTGTCGTCCGAGTTTGCCGCAACGGCAACCCGTCTCTAAGCCGACCGACATGCGCATCCGTCCTCTCGAGCCAACGTGTCGTCTCCGCAGGTCTCAATGTAGGGGCCACCACGCCGGCGATACCACGTCAACGCGAGACGGCCTAGGTACGAGCTAGGGGCATACGGGAAACGCGGGCGATGCCATGTTCCATGACGGCCCAGCAGAACTGGGAGCGCATCCGGTAAACCGGCGATACCACGTCTGCGTCACGGCCCAGGTACGAGCTGGGAACGCTCCTCCCCCACTGCCTTCCGGTCACGACCACGGCGCTACAGCCCACCGGCAACCCCGGGCGCAACCCCAGGACCAGCTTCCCGTTACTGCGCGTCGTCTCCGATACGCGGCCGGCCATGTCTTGCAGATCAGAGACGCACAGCAGCCGCCACGCCGGTACTGCTACCCGCACTCTGGCCACTAACCCAACCCATGTCCACCATATGATGTTCGATCGCGGTGCGCTGTGTCTTCGAGGTCGGTCCGGCCGCTTATCTTGTGCACGAAGCTTAACAGGTCTGCTAACACCGGAGCCGGCCCTTCGGTCTTAACAACTTCCATTATGTTCGACAGAGCACGTAGGCTTGTTCCGAGCCCTCGCCGGGAGACGCGCCGATGCCTCATGATGCTCGACTCGTCCGCCTCCCGAGTCCAGAGCCGGATGGATCGGAGGGTGTCCTGTCTCTTCATCGACATCAGACAATGTCAAGTCCGGTGGTTTTCTTACGCCAGTATCCCTCGCGCAGCTTGTTCGCTTCGACGGTCGTGGGTCGCGTGGTCCGTTTGTAGGTTCGGGGGGCTGTGAAAAGCTTTCACGGCACCACACAACCGCGGGAATCGACTGCGCGCGACGCGCCGCACCACACCCGCCATCCCGACTGACACCGGACACCACGAGAAGGTCTGCTGCTTCGTCCTACTACTCTTTCAAGCAGCATCCAGTGTGCTCACTGGAGGCGAATGGTAACTACGACGTAAGCTTGAACTGGTCGAACTGGCAGTCTTGACGCTAGGGGACCCACCTGGGAGGCAACCCAGCCAATAGGTATACGCACACGTCAAGCTAGTCAACGGCAGCGGGCAAATACGTCCCGCGATTACGGCCCAGGGGGAACTTCCTCGAAGCACTCAGTGATGTTCAGGCAGGGTAAGCTCGGCGAGCCCGTGGCTGTTCGAGGTGAGCTGCCCCACTCACGGTGAGCGGGATTTGGAAGCTGAGGTTTGCCAGACATGAGTAATACCAGGAGAGGAATATGCCGCAAGCGGTAGGGCCATTAATTACGCATCTGGCTCTCCGTTGCGCCCGGCCATTGACCCCTACCCTGGAGCGGCCAACCATGCTACCGTGCTTCAAATAAGCTGGGTATCGCTCCGCAGGCTCCCCTGACAGACAAAAAGCCCGACAATGTGCGCCGGCCTATGCTTCTGCGTGGCCCTGGCATTCGTCCTGACGCTAGGCTCCCTACTCTTCCTGCTGGTGGCCTTACTCGGCGGCATCTACGATCAAAGTCTCTATATCTTCCAGGTCAACACGACGAGATTTGCTATCAATGGTTTCACCGCAGAGGGCTTATGTCGTACCAGACACCGCGGCTTCTGCTGCCCAGGACCAGGCGCAAATCTTCACTAGATCTAGCAATATTACTAATGCCGACCTTGGCCTCAGCAAACTTTACGTGGAGATTAAATCTAAATTAGGCTCTAGTCGCTAGCTATGAAACCCCCTATCCAGCCTCTTCGCTCCATCGTATCCGTACATCAAATCTCCGCGAATAATACGGATTGCCTTGTTAGGATCGCCAGTGGGGAATGCGCACTGGATCGGTTCAATTCCACTCCGACTACGACCATGAAATCGAAAATCATGGGACAATAGCTTTGTCCGTTAGTAGAGCGAGCGCTTTACTCGCCGTTGAGCAAGCTAAAGAAAGCTTCTTACTCTAATCGCCTTCTCAAGTAAGCGATGACGGGCTCCGGCAGGATGTTGGACCCGAACTGTTAATAGGAAGTTCTTTATATATTCAGGTTCTTCCATTCAAGCCCAGTACATTTAGAAATTTTTCATTCGCATCAGGCGTCCTCTGGTTCTGAACGTTCATTCTAACTCTACCTGCCAGGCTCTGCGCATCCGGAGACACTCCCATCCGCAACAAGCCGTCCTCTCATTTGAAACCCTTGAGAATCCCAAGGATGAAGCTCCTCCTCGCCGTGGTCATCGCCCTGATGGCCTGCACCGACCTCGCCTCCGCCTGGCGTATGCGCCTGTATAAAGGCGAGAAGTTCACCGGCGCCAGCTCCACCATCGCCGGAAAGGGTCGCCCCGGCAAGGGCTGCCACAGGGTTAGCAGCTTCAAAGGTCCGAACCTCAGCAAAAGGTTCAAGTCCAACCAGTACTGGCCGTATGACCCCACCTACAAAACCAGCTGCGGGGTCTACTTCTATTATTCGAAGAACTGCAAGGGCGAAAGAGGCTCTGGCTACCTCGGCGGCGGCGGCGGTAGCTTCGGCGGGAGTGGGACAAGCTACGAGCGGTACCAGTCGATAGATACCACGTGCAAGTACGCTGACCGCAAGAGGTCTGAGATCGAGGGCGACGACGGCGACTCGAACGCCACGGCGGCCGCGCTGGAGGCCATTGATAAAGAGTACCTCACCGACCTTGAATACACCGAGGACTTGGAGGCCCGGGACGAATGGGATATTTCTGAGCTTGTCGGCTGGGACGAGGCCGAGGGAGGCGAAGAATAAGAAGCAGGAGCGACCTCTGCGACTTGGCTGCGTAGCATCGTTGGCCCACGAAACGACTCAGATCGACCCGAACTTGAACTGCTCGCCTATGTACCAATACACCACTACTTGGGATATCTTCCTATTACCTTTTACCATTCACTACTAATAGGATCTTCCTGTTACATTTTACACTTTGCTACTTATAGTGTCAGAGCGCAGTGGTCAGCAGAGTGAAGAGGTCTTCCGCAACGCAGTCCGCAGTTCAATTCGTAGGTATATGGTGATAGAACATCTGAAATCTAGCCTCCTCCTGCTAGGAGAGGCCCCACGGCTCCTTTTATAGCTCTCACAGTGCCTCCGCACTTCCCCACGCGCCTACCATACGCTTGGGGATGGGGTACTTAGGTACCGCAGTTTTGCCGTGACAGAGACTCAGTCAGAGTTCCCGCCCGACAATCTCCTTCTCATCTCCACCGCCTCGTATTCACCAGACGGGCGACCTGCGTTGTCAATTATTTAAATCAAACATTGATTTCGTCAGGATTATCTTCATCGATCTCTGCTTGGACATCAAAGGCCAATCATGGAGGTGGAGGTGTGTGTGTGCTTGTCCGTTCGAGGGGTCGATAGATGCTCGCGTTTTAGCATGTCTTCCCTTTTAAAAGGGTAAGGACAGGAAAGGTCTTAGCTTCCTCAAAGAAGAGTTACGGATAGGACTAAAAGCTTAAACCTCAGTAACCCTACCGTACCGTGGTGCTTTCGCTTCAGGTGGTCGTTGACTTGCGGGGTCTTCGGTGACAGGCCGGTAAGACAATCGGGGCGGCCGCAGATGAGGGCCCGCGGCGTGGGGTCAATCACAAGCTGCTGCGAGCGGAGGAATGCAAGGTCGTCGGCATCCATGGGGCTTGCACTGTATGTTGCAGCGTCGGAACAGAATTGATGCAGTTAGGTGAAAAATCAACATCGATCGCGTTTCTTCGTCGTCAACATCATTACACTTGACGCGTCCCGCCAGGGCCACTAAACGCACGATTTCGACCTGATACATCAGGGTATATTGGTACAGTACGTGAGGACCCTCACTATAGTCATGCAAGAATTTTACGCCAGAATCACTCGGCTCATCTTGACCAACTGCACAGAGGTGGCGGTCTCAACTAGCCTTTTTATTCCTTTCTTTTCCTGGTCGTCCCGTGGAGCCCGAGCGGAGCGGGGTAGACGATCGAAAACGTTCGAGGCTGCCCATCCGCATTTTCCCTCATTCTCCTCCATCCAACATCCATCCGCAATCCAGCATCCTTCCGCCATCCAATATGGCAGCTCCACCATCCACCCAGGTCATTGGGCTTCCTCTTCCTCCAGAGCTAGTCCTGGCGATAGGTCGAGTTGCACACCGCAAGGACCTCATCGCTCTCTGGCAAACGTCCAAACATTATCATACCCTGCTGCACAAAACTGTCATCATACGGGCTGGGGATGTCATTCTGGCAGGCCTTATATGTTGCACTGCCGCTAACACATCCGGGAACGCCGAGTATGCCAAACAGCTAAAAGAATGGCGCGACAAAGCCAGGAACCTGAGCGACCGGCCATTCGCAGATCCTGATTTCCCCCTTACACTTGACTGGAGCTAGGCAAATTACCGTTTCTGTTGAACCAGGTCAGAGGTGTTGTCCCGATATCTGGAGAGGATCACGTGGGCTNTGTAGCTAGGTCCCGGGGCAGTAGGTGGTTATTCCTCTGCAAAGCAGAACATTTATTTGAGAGGAACAATATACCTTGTCAGTGTTGAACCAGCTCAGAGGTGTTGTCCCGATATCTGGAGAGGATCACGTGGGCCACGAGACACGTGATCTGGGGAACAGTAAAAGGGGGCTGTTGGTACTTGAAGGAAGTCTGCGTCACGGGTTTCCCCTCCAGCCAACAGACAGGGCAGGCAGGGCAGGGCTCTCGGGGGCAATTCGGAATGGCCAGTGGGCGGGCGCAGATGGGCCGTCTTCGTCTTTTTAGTCTGCTGTGAGATGACCCGAGATAGCTTCAAAATAACAGCTCTATTTACGTTTTCTAGCCATTACATTAATAAGGATTAGCTCTCACTTGCCGTATCGTTCCTCAACATTACATGCCCAGAACAGTAGTTAAGCAAAACAAATAAAGCACCAAGCGCTCTAAGCAGCTTATCATAATAATTTAACCATACAAATTTAATCAGAAATACTAACGTTATCACCATCGCCGTCATCATGCTCTCCTTTCGCCACCTACCAAGCCTTAACCTCAACCGACTGTGATGCCTCTAGAACTCCTGAGGCCTCCCTCCCAGCGACAAAGATCCACAGTTCCCATACTCTGCCCAGACGCAAGGCCGGTGGATTGTCCGTTCAGGCGAATCCCGATTGAGGCAGCTGCCCGTCCGGCTGCATAGGCTAGGAGGCTCATCAATCCATACTATTCGTCTTCCCACAACCTCTACCAAGGAACCAAAGAGGCATTTTTTTGTCGGCATCAGGCGCCTCCACCGGATGAAAGAACAATTTATGGGCCCATATCAAAGTAGAATTCTGTACCCAGAGGTGTCTCTTCGCCCCAGAGTGAAAGTTCGAGAATACAAAGAGGAAGTGACTTTTGCACCTAACTGTGCCTCTTTCTCTTACGTCAATTGAGTCGTCTCCTTGGATGGGCTTTGAACTACGTAAATCTCAGTTGCCTTATTGATATACCCGTACTCTGCAGTTCGCAGGGTCGGTGAATATGCTTCTGGCGACGCAGCACCACGTTGTGCAACATCCGTGGCCCCTCCCGACGAACAGATCCCAGACCCCTTTGAAGCTAGCACTCTTTTGATACAAGTGGCCGATGCTTTGATAGAGGGCTTTATCAGGTCTGTTACTTTCCGAATAACACCTGACCGTCGATTGAAATGCAACTCCATGTCTGCGGCTAGATAGCTAGGGGAAGGGAGGTGTGCATCCGGTCACGAAAATGTGGGCGGAGATTATCCTAGATTTGTTAATGACTCCTACACGCCTATGAACCAGTATAAGAGCCTTGTCACGAAATGCAGGTCCTGGAATTGGACTTAGGGCTCTACATGAATTTGATTAGCTGTTCAGTAAGTTAGTTTCCGGGGCCATACTTCGTTAAAGACCTAAAACAGGGACTTGGTAACCTAGTCTTAGCGCTTGCATATTTTGAAATTCTAAGCATCTTATGATTGTGTTAGACAATCCGTCATCTAGATCATGATTTCAAACTACACGACGGGAGATGTCAACTCAGAAAGTCTGCATCCTAGTGCTGGCTTGCACGCCTGTTGTAATTACGAACATGTACCTCCAGTCTAGAATGGGAGCTGCAGACCCGAAAAAGCCCTCAGGGTGGGGACAACGATGTTCTTTGCGCTTCTCAAGACAGAGCCTTGGATTGGGTCAAAACGTAAACTTATACTAACTACAGGATCATAGGGGCCCAATTGAGGACTACGAATGACCGGACCAGGTAGCTTGGCGGCAGGAGGGATACCGTGCAGAGACGGAGGGGGGGGTACAGTACTTACGGGGCCATATGTTTGCGTTAACAAAATCAGAGACAGGACTTTGGCCTCTATTCGCAGCCTTTAAAGCACCACATTTGGGACCTGAGGACGGACTATCCAAGCCAACTCGTTTTAAGGTCCTTATCTGGGCATTACGGAGTCTTATAAATGTATCGATATCTTAAGGAAATGACAGCCGACTGTGCTGCCGTCCTCAGACACACCCATAGTTAGACACACACATACTCAGACACAGCCATCCTCAGACAGCCAGCCATTCAAGATGGCCCCTACATCCGGCTCCATCAATAAATCAAAGAAGAATGATCTTGCACGGGCTGAAAAAAAGGCGAGGACGCAAAAGATGAAGCAGGATCTTCATTACGCGCAAGAAAAGCAAAAGAAGGCGCAGAATGATGCAGAGAAGGAAGAGAGCCAGAAGCGGATCCAGGAACTGGAAACTCTCCTTTCCAACATGTCCAAGTCTGACCGGATGGATATTGATGAGGATGAGAATGAGGATGAGGATAGGGATCCGGATGAAGAAGACAAAGTCAAGAAAGAAGAGGCGCCAGAGAGTGGTGGTGGCAAATTGAACGCTCCTGAGGTCAAAAAGAACACTGACCAAGACGAAGCCCCGAAGGCAGAACAGAAAGACTTGGCTGCTGACAGCCACTTACCCAACGTTGTGGACGCTGATCAGAAGGGTCATGATGCAACACAAGTCAAACGGGTGAAAAAGGTCAACATCGAAGACGAAGCGCTTTTTGTCCCGACCAATGAGGTGAGAGATGACGATGACCAGGAGGAACTCGACGAAGACGGCGAGAAAGCTCTGTTTGTCAGGCACATTCCGAAACATGGCGATCAATTTGAGACCGTCGGTTGGGGCACAGGTAAATCAGGTACGTTCTATATCAATCGTCAGGGAAAGAAAGGTGCGTCGAAATACCGCCTTGAGTCACTCGCCGAGTCCGCCGAGTATGAGGACAGAGAGAAGAACGACGAGGATCCCCATAAAGTCACCAATTCGGAGAATCGCTATGGGGATAAGAAACTGCCCAACGGAAAATGGAAATACACCAAACGCCATATCATTGGCATCTGGGGGGTAGCTTGGGAGTGCCCCGTAGGCTGTATGGATGATCTGGATCTCATCAACCCCGACCAAGTTGACAAGTGGCCAACCACATACGTCTTGATCATGTGGGACATCGGCGGGGAGCGGAAGAAGGTTTGGGAGACGAGGTCAAGTTTGAGAAGCCGATGGACGAAGAAGGGCGCAGATGCTGCCATTTACGAAGCAGCATGTGAAGCCGAGGACCGGCACATTGAAGCAGAGACCGGAATGCGTCCTGCATCGAGCCGATCGCCTTCTCGCGATCTCGCAGAGACAACCACCGCACGTTTCCGAGCCCAGTCACATGATACGAACAATGCCGGGAAGGTCCGATTCCAAGTGGATAAGGACGTGAATGACCTCAGCAAGGCTTTGCAAGCTTTCAAGATTAGCTATGGGGAACTTTACGGAAAGCCCTTCCAGCAGATGAATGTCAATGAAAAGGCTGACATGGTTAGTGCCTGGCAGGTCCAGAAGGCTGAGATCGTTGGTTACTAGCGCAGGTTGTCATATATTGTTCTTTGCTGGCAGCACGTAGCACAGGGCTGGTTCCCTTAAATCAATATAGGAAACAGGACTTTCATGTCTATTGTCCACAGTAAATGGCCGACTCAGGGCTTTGGCGTCGCGGACTCGTAGGTCATATCCTTCATGGAATTAGCTTCATCCAGTCGTTATTGAGCCACCTCAGCCTTTGATAATAAAACCGCAAAAATGGGCATGCTGGTTATCGCAGTGCCTCGGGGGCCGTTCACGACTGGGCTTGCCAGCGTCATTGTGATGCTAGAGAAGCGCCATATTTCCCCACTCACGGCCAGGATAAGTCGGGCTACTTGTGTTCTGGTAACATGAGATGATTAGTGCACTTCGAGCTTTCAAGGCCACCCGGAATGTTAGGTTCTCAGCCTCTCTTTACTCATTGGTCAATTTTGAGAAAGCTCCAAAGATAATAAACCTGGATATCACGCCGTTACACGTTGACGGCGATGTGAAAAGCCCCCTCCTTGGAGACGAACCCCGAAATATTCTCCATTACCCAACGCAAGCAGTGCCCAAACCTTAAGCAAATATTCGTAGGACACTTTGGCAGTTATTACCCAACAGCTGTGCGTCACCTTCTGCACGCTTATTGTCGTCGGTCCCCTTCCAGCAGGACCCCGACTTCGTCAAGCGTCCGGCCACCACGACGTGGCTACACGAACACCTTGGCCAGCCTCCGCGCCGGGCCGCCCTCGTCGGACTTGGCGGCTTCGGGTCAGCACCGCTTCTACAATTCAGGACAAGGGACTGATTCAAGAAGGAAGTCGCAGCTTGCCATACGCTACACCCACGACATCCGGGTGACCTGCTGCGGTCCACTAGTTGGGGAACCCACCCCTGGCTTTGCCTTGAAACCCACTCTGTTCCTTCTATGGTCCTGACACAGGAGGTGATGACCTTCTTACCAGCGCTGCCCCTCGACTAAACAAGTCAAATCCGAGGGTTCAATTTGACTGTTTGAGAATATTTGCAAATATTTGACTTGTTTGAGTGTCGAAGCATAGAACTCATAGGCGGTCTACGGTGTTTCAGCTGGAGGAACTAAAAGATTAGCTGGAGACCCACAGGCCGCCTACAGCTATAAGAAGGGAGGGAGATGCACCCTCAAGGGGAGGAGGGCCATCGATTATTCTGCTGTTACAACGTACACCTAGAGGAACCACCAGAGAACCCTCAAGAGACCCATTGCCAACCAGTCCTTACTCGGAGCAGAACCGTTTTGGCATCTCCGCAGTTGTCTCGGAGCTTGCCGCAGGCGCCTGTTGTCAGGCCCCTGACAGCTCCATGGCAGAAAGTGACTCTGGGGATTACGAATGAATTTTGATATATGTTACAAGATACCTCAGATAACAAAGTGGGTGCAACGGTGCTCTTGAATATGTTGTCCGGCAGACGGGAAGTTCTCTTTATGGTTGGGTTTCTGGTGGCAAGGCTGATGACGACAATCCGGTCGTTTGATGACTTTGTTCCACAGTATAACTCGCGTTCGACAACAGATGTCGGCCTCTCATCCAAGATTTCCTAACGTGCAAACAAAATAACTATAGCATGTCAGCAAGCCAACCGTTCTGCAGCAATCCAAGCATCCTGCACAGCAGGCCAACCGCGGCCGCCCATCCCTGCTGTTCCGTTTTAACGGAAAGGGGGCTAATATTTACGCAGACGCAACAAACATTATGCAACTCCGTCGGATCGATTCCGTGTCTGCATGCAGTTACCTCCCGCAGCTTATGCCCCCCCATAGGATTCGCCACGTCACGCACCCGGCCTGCACTAGGGGCCTGCAGCGACGCGCAGCCAGCTTGTAGAAATCACATCTTGGAGTGTACTCGGAGACGAAGATCTAGGCGAGGAAGTGGCGGGACGACCTAAAAGGCCGCTACCTTTATAAGGCAACCTGTCATGTTGGGCTTTGCTGAGTGTGGAGAGCACGTCGGAATGCCCCGGAGTTATTCTTGCAGCTCCTCGCGGAGATGGTCGCGATACCATGACTTGGGGTGCTGGGAAAGACAGAGGCGGAGATGCCATTTCTGGAGGGTTTGGGCTCGTATTGTAATGAAATTTGTGATTACGTGAATGAGGAATGTCATGTGCTGCGCTGGGTCCTGACTTCTTAACTCTCGGTTTTCCGCCAGCACTCCCTCATCCATAACCGAAGAAAAACGGGTTCGAGGAAGAAACCCCGCAGCTTGGCTTTCCAATAGTTGGTTGCCTTCGGCTTGTTCTCGCTTGTAGAGAATACAGTTAACGCTAGTGGCTCGGAACGAGAGTTTGCGAATACGATTCACCAGTGACATTGCCTCTCAACGAAATACACCGAGCTTCCTCGCCTCCTGTGCTAAGAAGTTGGAAATGACGGGAATCTGGGGGCGACATGGCGGGGAACTTTTGAACGAGCAGCCGATGCTTGGCCAAGGAAATATCAGAAACCTGCCGCCTCCGCGGCTCCCCCTATCCCTAGAATAGCTAGCCATAGGTGGGCCCTCACGTTTCCATTGTCAATCTGTAGAACACCAGCACTGTACAAAAGCGAGTTCAGACATCTTCGAGACCTACACAACACCATATCCAGCAACAGCTCACCCACCTCCTGTCGAGTATCATGGCATGTTGGCCGCCCTGCCCAACCGCCGGCTAGGACGGATTACTTGACGCCTGACCCATCGGATGCTCCGTGGGATAAAAAAGTAACCGAGTCCCGTCTCTTTTTCTGTGCCATGGTGTCACTCTCCCGCGTGGCTCTCCGGATAACTCTCCGCGGTATTTCCTCATCTAGAGCGCCTTGGATGTCGGCACGCGTCAGCACATACCCGTGATGGATGAGATCCGGCAGCCCGTCGTCTTCGTCCGGGAGTGTCTCGAGGCTGGTGGCGATAAAGGATGGCCAAACAACCTTGACTATGTCGCTGGCTGGTAGCACCGACGGCTCCAGATCTTTCTGCCGTGGTTGATGTTCAAGGCTGCCCTGGTGCCGCGATGTGGCCACGGAAGCACCGTTAGCCGACGTGATTGGGTCTTCTAACGTCAGCAGCGGCTGCCAGTCTTCGGGATCTTTCAAGGAGAAACACGGTTCAATTCTCTCGGCAATTCTCTGCACTTGTCGCCAGTTGCTGCATAGCACATTCGTAAGGTGGCTCAGCTGCGACCCGAGCGTTCCGTCTTGGTCAGTCGGTAGCCAGACACCTATGACCGCCAACACCTCCTTGACAACGTATTCGGCACATGCATCTCCATACGTTCTCTGGTGGTCAGGTAGCACCTCGAGCAGCACGGCTCGAACAAACCTGTCCTGGTTGGGATTCGACGCTGGCAGCGTGTCCAGTTCCTTTTCCGAGTTGTTGTACACAGACGAGTGCACTGGACGAAAGACGTACTCGCTGAGCGCTCTGGCGTAGATGACCACGCCGGCGATGATTCTCATTCGTTTCGCATGTGCTGAGTTGGACGCCGGAAGTGGGAACCCACGTTGGATGCATATGTGATCTCTGACGCGGTCCCATGATCTCGAGTCCCTCAGCTGGTTTTCACTGAGGTCATGACCTAGGAAGAGCTTGAAAAAGTCAAAGACTTTGTTAAAGGATGAGCCGATCATCTTGGAGCTGGTGTCAGGCGTTAGTCTCTATCATGTGACGCGTACAAGGCCTTTTTCTTCCGTACATTCTCACCCTCTCGTCTTCAAGAGGTGTCAAAGTCGCCATGAAGGACTGATACACTGCCAGGGTGTTTCGGCTGTCGACAAGGCCTCAGATTGGGTGCTGAGCCGGTTGCTAGTCGATTGTGTCTTTCTTCTCCAGTCTTCCACCTCCTCCTTCGCTAGCTGTAGTTGTTTCATTTGTTCCGCAATGGTTTTCTCGAGATTGGCGCTGCGAGCCTCATGCTTCTTGCCGCTGGCGATAGATCGTCCCACGTCCTCTTCCAGTAACTTCATCTTGTCTCTCAACGCTGCTGTATTGTCTTGCTCCTTCCTAAGCTTCCGGTACGCCACTGCCTTATCCTCTAGCACCTTGTGGTGCTGCTGGCTCTGTTCCTGAATCTTCCTCTCGAGCCTCTTCTTTTCGGTCTTCCATTCCGCGGTCAACCGAGTGATCTCTTCGATGTTCCTGCGGTAGGCAATCTGAGTGTCGTTGGACTCTTTCCCGAGTCTGTCGAAGTCCAGAGCCATGGCCTTCAGGCTCTGGTAGCTCTCCTCATTGAAGAAACGGTTGACAAGAGTGACGAAGTCATGAGCGGAATCCTTGGGAACTTGGTCCTGAGCAGACCGGTCTGCCTTCTGGGCTACAGGGCCGGTGGGAGGAGTCATGGTGGCGAGGTCTCGGTGCTGCTGTTTTCATGGTCCAATATGGGAGCCGTTGAATCGAGGAAATCAAGAATACGGTCCGTTTAAATATGTCTCTGCACTTGCTCGGTTGCGCAGAACAAGGCTGTGTCCGGGTCATTGCGACTCCTGCACTGCGTCGCTGTTCAGGACGTTGGGCCAACATCGCGGCCAACCTTCGCACGTTGGCCGGTATTTTGTAGCCTGGAGGTGACAGTCCCATGTCTGCGATGAGGTTAGCAGGCTGCCAGTCAAGTGTGATGCTATGCATGTTGGTTCCAAAAGGGATAAGAAGAAGCTGTCGAACGGTGGTACATGAGGTAATGCAACGACACGTGTCGCCTGAGCTAACAATGCGCGTATATCATCAGGGCGGACGGGGGGGCCACCTGAACCTGCTTGGCCGACCACGCCGATGAGGCCGTGGCCTTTGGTCGCTTGGTTGGTCGGCATTTCATGACGGGTCATGCCACATGCCATATCAGCCGCAGATGGCGACACAGTCCTCGTACAATCAATCGACAAACCAGTCGCGGCCTTTGGGCTACAGGGCAGCATGTTGTGGCCGTGTTAACCTTCCATTACAGCGCGTACATCGTCACCGTGTGCTGGGCCGTCCGCAGTTGGCGCGCGTCACCACGAGATTGACTGCTGGACCCCTAGCGCCAGACCCTGGTGTCGCTTGACCAATTAGGGCCGCTCTACAGACCGACTGTGACCAACAACTGGAGCTTTTATCCATTTTGTCGCAGCCGGACCACTGACGGTGTGTATGGGCCTCATAGTGAGGGGAAACGGCGCGTCTCACCCCACGAACACCAAAAATCGTTCAGTCAGACGAAGGTACTCAGCATATTACCTCAAGGTACTTGAGTTCCAGAGCACCCAATTCGTGTCTGGCCAGCCTCGCACCTTGATTAGTGCCGATGCGACAGTCCAGCGCTTAAATGACGCCGCACCAGCTGCCAAACGCAATAAGAACCAAAAAGCTGAAAATGTTGCTATTTCCGTCACCACGAGGCCTGTAGGCGGCCGGCCGGAGGACATGACTGGCTATTGGAGGGCAGCCGCCGCATGCCTGCACATTCTTGGCGAGAACAGCCCCCGATTGCTACGAGGCCTCCTACTAGAAGTACAGCGGCCTGCCGCTGGTGTCCCATGCATGCATGCCTACTTCCCTTATGGTCCGCTTCCTCCTCATGTGACGGCCTCTACGATGTTCTGGTCCAAAAAGTCAACCGCCCAGACTGACGAGGTACTCGACGAATCCTTCGCAGATGGCATCGAGGTTTGGCAAGACCCCCCAGGCGCAAATGTCGACATCTGCTTCGTACACGGCTTGACTGGCGGCCGGAACAGCACTTGGACCGCTGAGGGCCAGGCGGCCCCGTGGCCCAAGTTGCTCCTCGCTGACAAGCTCACCACGGCGCGTATCCTCACCTTTGGCTACGACGCATACGTGCTCCGTGCGTCCGTCGCCTCGACCAACAAGCTCGCCGACCACGCCCGAAACCTGCTCTCTGACCTCACCGACTGCCGGGAGGCTTCGGACGCCGTCTCTCGGCCCCTCATCTTCGTCGCCCACAGCCTCGGCGGCTTGGTCTGCAAGGAGGCCATCCTGCAGTCGAGGAACAACTCCGCCCTCCACTTGCAGGGCATCTTCAGCAGTCTGGCCGGTATCATCTTCATGGGAACGCCGCACCAGGGCTCGTGGATGGCCAAGTGGGCCAAGATACCCGCCAAAGGACTCGGCATTATCAAGT
Organism: Verticillium albo-atrum; assembly: GCA_002851705.1. Classification (NCBI taxonomy): domain Eukaryota; kingdom Fungi; phylum Ascomycota; class Sordariomycetes; order Glomerellales; family Plectosphaerellaceae; genus Verticillium; species Verticillium albo-atrum. The sequence goes on from NMXJ01000007.1 coordinate 623,081, forward strand.
CGACCAACACGAAGCTCCTCGGCGTCCTCGAGACGGGCGACGATTTCCTGGAGTCGGTGCAGCGTCGCTTTCTGGACATGGTGCAGGAACAGCAGAAGCAGCATGGCCGGTCCGTCGAGATCATGTGCTTCTACGAGGAGCTCCCCATCACCGGTGTGGGCACCATTGTTTCCCAGGACTCGGCCACCTTCCAGTCGCACCCGCTCCTGAGCATCCGCGCCACGCACAGCGGCATTGTCAAGTTCAAACGCGAGGAGGAGACGGGCTTCAAGCGGGTGTACGCAGAGCTGAGGAGGTGGTCGTCCGCGAGCAGGTTAGATATTTAATGCCAACTGATCCCCGACTACGAACCCGATCCAAGGCTTACCACAGTCCATCAAACCCGTAGGTCGGTGATGCATGAGCTGGACCCTAGAGATGCCAGCTTCCTAGCCGACCTGCTCGTGGTCGATCCGCAGCGTGTCATGGAAAGCATCGAAACCAATAGAGAACCAGTGTTGAAGGAGTCGTCAAATTGGATACTGAAGCACCCGGCCTTTGAAAGATGGCGGAACGACAGCCAGCATGGCCTTCTTTGGATCAGGGGTGATCCAGGAAAAGGAAAAACCATGCTCCTGTGCAGCATCATCCAATTTCTCCAGCGCACATCACCGGGCGCAGCGCTCGCGTTCTGCTTCTGTCAGGAGACCAATCCGAAACTCAGCAGCGCCGCGAGTGTGCTCAGGGGCTTGAGCTACATGCTGCTAAACAAACGGCCGTTCCTCATCTCTCGGGTTCGACGCCGGTTCGGTCACCTCACCAAGAAGTTCAACGAGGACGAAGACGCGGTGATGCACCTGGGGAGCATTCTAGGGTGCATTCTCGAACACCTCGGCGGTGAGCGCGTATACCTCGCAACTGACGCGCTCGACGAGTGCACCAAGAACCAGCGCGAACTGGTCGGCTTGATCGAATCCGCCACATCCAAATCACATCATGTCAGGTGGGTCGTGTCGAGTAGGTACGGCGTTCGGGAGGAACGGCGGATGCCATCGAGCAAGGACGAGGCTTTCCTTTGCCTCGAGCTGAACCACAAATCTATCAGTGCGGCCGTCTCCTCCTACGTGGACCACAAGGTAGGCGAGCTGGCAGACAGGATGGGCTATGACGGCGACAGGAGAGAGCGTGTGAGGAAAAGCCTCCTACAAAACGCCAACGACACGTTCCTATGGGTCTCCTTGGCCTGCAAGAGACTCCGGGACCCCGTTTCGCCCATGGAGCCGGAACACCTGCCGCCTGGCCTTCCCGCTCTATACTCGAAGATGCTCTCTGAACTGGAGTTGCGAGAAGACAGCCGGGTCTTCTTGTCCATTCTTCAGCTGACTCTCACAGTATGCCGGCCGATCAGCCTCGTCGAGTTGGCATCCCTGAATGATGAGCCTGTGCTGCGAAGCAGATCCCTCGAGGAGTTAAGGGGGATTGTACGGCAGTGCGGGTCGTTCCTCTCCATCGGCGGTACAACAGTATCCTTCATACACCACTCGGCCAAGGAGTTCCTGGCCAAAGCACAGATTGGCACGATCCATGAGATTGTGCTCCAGAGGTCCCTCCTGCTCATGACTCAGACCCTCAAGCACAACATGTACGGCTTACCCCATCCCAGCGCGTCTCTCGCCGAGGCGCCTCTACGGGAACCCGACCCTCTGGCTTCAGTACGGTATTCCTGTGAGTTCTGGATTGACCACGCCTGTGACCTCGTCCGAGACGACGGCCCCGACGTGGAGGAAATGGAGCTCGCGCAAAATGTCCTGGAGTTTCTGGAGACGCGCCTGCTCTACTGGATGGAAAGCCTGTGCATCGTCGGATGCTACGCAAAGGGGATGGCGGCCATGCAGCGCCTCGTGCACGCCGCGGGTATCGTGGCCGACCGCACATCGTGGTTCGAGCGGCACTGGATCCTGCGGTTGCTACAGAAGGGGGGCTGGAGCCTGCCGGCGGCCATCCAGCGCTTCATGGTGTCCTGCCGGCCCATCGCCGACACGGCGCCCCTGCAAATCTACGGGACCGCGCTCGTACTATGCCCGTCTCGGGAAATCAGGGACTTGTACGAGAAGCAAAGATTTCCTTTCATCCGATGTGGGGCACAGGGGATTGCGGAAAGCTACAACAGATGCACCCATGTACTCGATGGCCACACAGACACAGTGGTCGCCGCCGCCTTTTCCAATGACGAAACAATGCTTGTGTCGGCTTCTAAAGACAATACCGTACGCATCTGGAATATCCGGACGGGTAATCTCTGCCAACAATTCACTGGCTACAGCGGGATCCCTGGAGCGGTCGCCCTGTCGCCTGAGGGCGATCTGGTCGCCTACTCTTCCGAGATGGACGCCTTGCATATCTGGCGGACAGAAGATGGGTCTGTCGCCCACACATTTGAGACGGGAAGCGGCCTATTTTCCGCGCTGAGGTTCTCGCCGGATGGAAAGTCCCTCGCTACGGGCACCTCGAATGGGCTTGTGACCGTCTGGGACCTTGGTTCGGGAGCCCAAGTCGCGATGCAAGGAGGTCAAGCCCCCCCCGCCGATGCGGGAGTCCATTTCCTGGCATTCTCACCGGATGGGTGCACTATTGCAGCCTCGTCAACAGAAGGCCGTGTTTGGGTTTCGACGGTAGCCACAGGAGAGCGCCGGTCGAGAACGAGATGCCTGGGAAGTGCGGAGCTGAGCTTCTCGGACAACGGAACGATCTTGACAGTCTATTCCCGCCAAACATGTGTCCAACATTGGGACATTGCCAGGGAAAGCTGGAGGAAGGGCCGTATACCACTTTCCCACGGAACTTCCAGCGACGCGTCAACCTTTTCCCCTCAGTCGGGGACCGTGGCTGTCATTGTCTCTAGCCGTGGGAGAAGCAACATCCTATTCTGGCTGGAAGACGACTCTTATAGGGCGTCCGTTGCGACGGCCGCAGGGTTCATCGGGACCACAACCTACATGGGCTACTCACCGTCTGGGAATCTACTCGTCACCTGCTCCGACGACTGGTCCGTCCGCCTTTGGGATACCAACCACCAGCGGCTCCAGGAGGACAAGTTGGACAAGGGCCAATCCATCCAAAGCGTCGTCCTCTCGCCCGACGGAAACACTCTGTTTTCCACAACGCTGCGCGAATGCCATCGTTGGTCCAAAGATTTGGGTTCTTCCAGCTGGGTTCAGAATGCAGACACAGTGGCCGTCTCCCCTGACAGCAAGAAGATTGCCTATGTGCGTCATGGATATCCGCACTACCAGAGCACGGCATGGCTCTTCCTCCAGGATTCCATGGCCCGTGATCTAGAGTACCCAACGGACGGGCCCGATCAGATGAAGCAGGTTATTTTCCTCAACGATGACACGGCAGCCGTTGCAGATGGGCATACCATGAAGGTGGATGTCTGGACGTTCTCCATGTGGCGCAGTGTTTACCAGAGAAGTGTCGAGATGACCGAGGCCGAGTACCCGTTCGACTACCTACCGCATGAGGGCATCAGCGTGCCAGAGGACGGACTCGCAGATGATTCGCCACCGCGTCTCCTGACAAGAAACGGACAAGTCGTGGCGATGGACTGGGGCCACTTGCTCCCCCGAGAGCAAAGAGCTGCTGGCCAGGCTGGGCGCGACAAGGGCGTGGTGGTTCGGGATGACTGGATCATGGCAGGGGGCAGAAGAGTCCTCTGGCTTCCGCCAGAGTACTGGCCGACGTGCACGACGATGCAGGGTGATCGTCTCATTATCGGCCAGGACTGCGGGCGGGTGACCGAACTGCGGCTCGACCTCTTTCGGTTGCCATGCTGATCGGGGTCGTGGCTGCGTATAAGAACTTCGCGAGACTTGCCGGAGTACTCTGTATGTACCTTGGATACGGGCAGACCTTCCGATTGAGCACGGGCCACAACTCTCATGGTAAGAGTTGTGGCCCGTGCTCAATCGGCGTTGGGTGGTCGCTGTGACGGGACCGTCCGGTGTGGGGTGCTCATTCATCTCACATCCTCCAGCCTCTCGATGTGGGGTGTTTTGGCCCGCTAGAGAAAGCTTATGGTCGGCAAATCGAGGATAGGATGAGGGCAGGGACAACGCACATCACCAAGGAGGACTTCTTCCCGGCGTTTTCGGCCGCATTTAAGCAAGCAATGACCGAAAGAAACATTCGGGGAGGCCTCCAAGGAGCTGGGCTTGTCCCCCACAACCCAGAAGCAGTCCTATCAAAGCTGGATGTGAAGTTGAGGACGACGACGCCTCCCGGGACGTCCCACGGAGAGGGTGATACATGGACGTGCAAGACGCCCACCAACCCGTTGGAGGCCGGTTCGCAGACCGAATATATCAAAGGCCGAATCTCTCGTCATCAGGGAAACTCTCCGACGGCAACATTACCCTGAGGCATCACAACATCGACATTTGAATTTGACTAGGTAAGGTCCACTGCCCGAACTATTATTGCGCGGCGATACGTAATAGGGCGGCGACCCGGAGTCCTGACAGCGGGACACACTTCGCTTAGAGCCGTGTCTGCTTGCGGCATTTCGAGGTCATCATCAGCCCTAGCAGGCATATGACGAGCAATTTCGAACCGCCGCGGCAGCGATGGAGAGTACCTGGCAGAACTGTCATGACATTGGTCGAGGTGAGCACAACATCGCTCTCCATGACAGGATAAACTCTTGTGGCTAACATACCTACCTGGCGTGCCTTCTCCTTGTCTTGGCGAAAATAGAGCTCATTCGCCCCGCCCACGCATCCTCTTGCCGCCTGTGCATCCACAAGCATCTTGCCCCTCTTTTGCGCCGTCCCCTTTTCCTCCGTCAGCCCTACCGTCACCGCTGCCGTCCCCGTCTGAAATCCTCCCACCTCGTGTAAACTGTCAGGCCAGCACATGATCCTTGGCCCGGGGAATAGGAAGCCGCTGTCATGCCGGCTTGACCTCGACTCCGGGCGTCGTGTTAAGGATCATGCTCGCACTAGGGGTGTGTGCGATGGAACGACGAAGACAAGCTGAGCACGGCCAAGATCGACCCCGAGACGCCAGGCCGAAGAAGAGGAGAACGTGAACATTCTTGTCGTGGGCGTAAAATTGAACGCCTCTGAGGGACTTTGGGATTGGAAAAATAATCCAAGCGGCGGTGGGATGGGGAGCCAATCTGGGCGCCTCGAAGGTATTTTCGTGGTTTGGAGGTGTCTCAATTACGTAGGACATGGTCGACATGGCGGTCCATGGACTCAGATGCCAGGGGTTGGACGTAGAAGAGCCGGCAAAGAATGTAAGGGACCGCGGCAAAGTCCTGTGGCAGTTAGTGACGAGGAGAGACTGTTTCAGGCTCCGTGTCTCCCGTTTTCATCGGCCGTGTTGTGTTGTTGGAAGTCAATCCTGCCATCCCTTCTACCCCAACAATCACGCAGGGATCACCTGGTTTGCGATCTAGACCTGTCCCAGACTTGACTAATTGGGGGCAATGAATCCAACCGGGTCTAGTCCATCCCCCGTTTTCGGGGCATGAGGTCATAGAGTTTCAAACACAAGGATCCCGCACCACATGGGCCGGAAAAGGATAGCATTCGTGAGGACTAGCTCCCCCCAGCCTCCCTCCGTGCAGTTGCGTGCGGTTCACGAGGAGCGGGGCGACGATCGGTTCTGGCCACCATCCATAACCTTAATAGCCAAGACAGCGTGCTGCTGAGTGAGCCGTTTTCCTGGCACGTCGGACGGCGGCGCAGGCGAAGAGCTCGACGGCGCAGGTCGCTTAGCCGGCTGAGCCGCCCGCCTGGGCACCACGACGATCTGGACGCTTTTCCTCCGGTCGCGACGGGTAGTCTACCTTGGTTCCCCAGTTAGCATCGAGCTGAGCGGCATTCTCCTCGGCGAGATGGTGTCAGTCCTCTTCTGGCCGTGCAGGGTCGATCGATCCCCCAGCAGGTGGGGGCACGCCCGTTACGAACTGAACTGGAGAAATGCTCGGCGACGAAACGCAAGCGTTCGGCGAGTAATGGTCTCCGTTTGGGGCTAGCGAGCTAAGACATGATCGGATGATCGGATGTGTGATGGTGAGGAGGAGTTGCGGCGAGCAATGAGAGAAAGCATGCGACCTCTGACCTGCTAGGTACAGACTGTATCCTGGACAGCCTGGGCAGCGCCTCTTTCTCATTTTGGTTCGCGGTGGAATGTAGGGGTTCTGGTGTTGAGACTCTCGGAGCGGAGGCTACGGCCCGTCGGCACGACATGTCAAATCCGAATCAGAGGACGGTTTGACGCGACTAGAGGTCATAAAAATACGTGGGACACACGTTGGCGGAGGGAGATGATCGTACACGGCGTGGTAGTGAAAGAGCCGTCGGTAGGCGAAAATAGGCTTTTTGATCAGAAAGCGGCCTTCAGAACGCCGGTATCAACGCCGGTATCAGAATGATCTGTTCGTAAGCCAGAAGCTGAAAGCCTCTACCATCTTGTTAGATATTGCCAAGGCGCTTTATCGCATCCATTACATTCCTCTCTGTGTGGAATATGACAAACATCTCACGTACGTCATGACCCTTGGCCTTGAACCCCCCCCGGGTCTCTGGCCCGGGCTGGTATTGTGGTTCACATTTCAGGCAGGATAAGATCCTCCAATAGACTTTGACTAGCCATCTCATGTCGTTCGTTTTGGGCTACGGTGTAGCATCCCACGCCAGTTGGTTCCCATTCGTCACGCCCTCCGACGCACACACCCTAAACGTCCAAGCCTTTGCGTATATCCGCAACCATATTTCTTGTCAAGCCTCACGGGGACTAGGCCCAGGCTCTAAGTCTACGGCTGAGCGAATATGGATGGGGTAGTCGGCTGGAATCAATGGGACTCGGTGCCCGGAATGAAAGCATCCAGAGGCTTGGGCCGTGTCGTATCAGGTCGTATCTTGTGGTGTTGTGTCTAGTCGTCTCTCACAAGCGCGTCCAGAACAGACCAGGCCAGAGGGCATCGAGCTCGGGTTTTGGGTCCCCCTGTCCATAGTCTATCTCGGCGTCGCGTAAATCTCCTTGATACGGATGTAGGGTATAAAGCACTTGGGTTCCCTTCTTCTCTTGGCCCTCCGTTGAATTATCTCATTATCTATCCAACGGATCATTATCTGATCCTTTCACTAACACCAGCCACCACTCAGTGAACATCATGATCACCGGCACTGGTCGGCTGAGCCTGGCGGCTTTTTCCCTACTCGCCAGCCAGGTTGCCTTCTCGGAGGCCTTCCGTTTCCGACGTGTAGCAAGAGACTCCCCCATTGACGACTTCTCCCCATCTACCGGCGTGGTTGCCCGCAACACCGACTATGAGCCCTGCTGGTCAGTTATTGACCTGAACCCCGCCAAGTACGACTGCAAGGCGGCCGAGCTCGCCGTCAACGGAACATGTCAGCCCCTCACCTTTGGAGACGCCCTCGAGACCTGCGGCGGCGCCTGTCAGCCGGGCCAGTGGTGCGACAACGGCGCCTGCGAGCCCATCCAGATCATCCTCGACCCTATTCACTGTGGAGAGAAGAACCCCGTTAAGCTCGCCCCCGGCGAGGCCTGCGTCAACGGCATCCCCGTCCCCCTAAAGCTTACCGAGGACCCCCTCCACTGCGACCCCGGCAACTACTGCCACCATGGCGCCTGCACGCCCATCACCCTCGGCTCCGGCACCGTGGTCATCGGCACAGATCCTTACCACTGTGGCGCCGACAGGGCCGAGTGCGGCCCCGGCTCGCTCTGCGTTGATGGCGCCTGCAAGGACATCGACATCGGCGAGCCCCTCGACAACTGCAAGAAGCAAAACCTCTACCCCGGCGTCTTTTGCTGGCAGTCGGATATCGTCCCTATGTATATCGGTGCCTATCCTGCTGCCTGTCCCGAGGGCGAGCTCTCCATCTCGAGCGTCTGCTTCGGCGACCTACCTAAGACGTGTTTGCCTCAGGGCGGCAGTGGCAGCGGCCCTGAGAGTGGCTCTGGGAGTGGCTCTGGGAGCGGCTCTGGGAGCGGCTCTGGGAGTGGCTCCGGGAGTGGCTCTGGGAGTGGCCCTGGGAGTAGCATCGGCGGAAAGCCCCAGTACGGCGGCTGGTTCCCCGACGCCGGCTACGGCAGCATCGAGCACAACGGGCAGTGGTATAACTTTGGCCGGCCTGACCACTGCGGTGACAAGTCGTGCGGCCCCAACTCGTTCTGCTGCTCCGACACGTGCCTTCCGCTGGGCGGCGGCGAGTTCGACGGCTGCCACGGCGGCTGCGCTGACGGCCAGTTCTGCTGGCAGGACACCTGCCGCCCCGTCTACGTCGGCCAACCCGGTGGCGGGCCCGACGGTAACTATGTCTTTGACTGCCCCTGCGGCAACACGCACTGCGGACCTAACGAGGTCTGCATCGGCGGTGCTGTCTGCGTTGACCTGACGCCTGGCAACCCCGACAGCTGCGGTGCTAGCGGGCCTTGCCCGCCGTACTCCCTCTGCCTCAAGGATACCTGCGTCCCTGTTGGAGGCGGCGGTGGCGGCGGTAACCCTGGCGTCTGCCATCCTGGCTGCGCCGACGACGAAACGTGCACACGCGGAGTTTGCGCGCCTGGCAGTCCGCCTATGGAGTGCCGCCCGGCCTGCACCCCTGGGTCTACCTGTGTCGATGGTACCTGTGTCCCTGTCGTTGGCCCTGTCACCTGTGATTCAGCCTGCGCACCGGGCTTCACCTGCGCCAACGGCGTTTGTGTGCCCCCCGTCGGCCCTGTCACCTGTGATCCGGTCTGCGCCGGCGGCGATACCTGTCTCAACGGAGTGTGTGTCCCGCCCACCGGACCAGTCTGCACACCTGCCTGCCCTCCTACCGACCTTTGTGTCAACGGTATCTGCGTTCCCATCGTTGACCCTGTCACCTGCGACCCAGCATGCGCGGCGGACGAGACGTGCCTTAACGGCGTGTGCATTCCTTCCACTGGGCCCGTCACCTGCGACCCAGCCTGCGCTCTGGGCTCTACGTGCGTCGACGGCACCTGTGTGCCCGTCGGTCCCGTCACTTGCGACCCGGCTTGCACAGGAGGTGACACCTGCATCAACGGCGTCTGCATCCCGGCCACTGGACCGACCTGCGACCCGGCCTGTGCGTCTCCTGACACCTGTATCAACGGCGTGTGTGTCCCTCCCGTTGGCCCTGTAGACTGTGACCCGGCCTGCACCGGAACCGACACGTGTCTTAACGGCGTCTGCGTCCCCGCTACGGGGCCGGTGTGCGACCCGCTCTGCGGCGAAGACGAAGTATGCGCCAATGGCGTATGTATTCCCACGACCCCACCTACCGGGTGTAACCCCGCTTGCGGCCCCAGCTCGAGGTGTGTTGACGGTACCTGTGTGCCTGTCCCGCCAACCTGCACCATCGGCACTGGTCTCGGTCGCCGCCAGAGAGGCAACTGCCCCCCCGGAACCACCTGTGCAATGGGTGCGGACGGTCCCGAGTGCGTTCCCAACCCGCCTGGCACATGCGACCCGGCCTGCACCGGAACCGACACGTGCATTGACGGCATTTGCACACCTGCCACGCCTCCTACTTGTACCCCTGCATGTGGTGCTGGCGAGACATGTGCCAACGGTGTATGTGTACCGGATGTTCCTCCGGTTTGCAACCCCGTCTGTGACGCCGGTTCAACTTGCACCAACGGTGTATGTGTACCGGATGTTCCTCCGGTGTGCAACCCTACATGTGGTGCTGGCGAGACATGCACCAACGGTGTATGTGTACCGGATGTTCCTCCCGTATGCACGCCGCCTTGTGGCGTCGACGAGACCTGCACGGTCGGTCCTACTGGAAACACTTGCATCGCCAATCCTCCTTCTACCTGCGGACCAGGCGGTACCTGTCCCGATGGTCTGATTTGCGTAGAGGTCGATATACTCGGCGTTAATGTTGAAGCTTGTGTGAATATTGTGCCTTGCGTGCCGATTCTCAACACGGGCTGCCCCGCTGATTCAACGTGCCGAGTCACAATCGGTCAAGGCGGCCTGACGGCTTGCGTGCCGAACACGACGCCTAATCCGGTGTGTACTCCGGCTTGTGCTGCTGGTTCAACCTGTACCCTCGGCGTCTGCGTTCCAGATGTTACTGCAGGCTGTACTCCGGCTTGCGCTGCTGGTTCGACCTGTACACTTGGTGTCTGCGTGCCAGACATTACTCCAGGCTGCACTCCAGCCTGTGCTGCTGGTTCGACCTGTACACTTGGTGTCTGCGTGCCAGACATTACTCCAGGCTGCACTCCAGCTTGTGCTGCTGGTTCGACCTGTACACTTGGTGTCTGCGTGCCAGACATTACTCCAGGCTGCACTCCAGCCTGTGCTGCTGGTTCGACCTGTACACTTGGTGTCTGTGTTCCAGATATTACTCCAGGCTGCACTCCAGCTTGTGCTGCTGGTTCGACCTGTACCCTCGGCGTCTGCGTTCCAGATATTACTCCAGGCTGCACTCCAGCCTGTGCTGCTGGTTCGACCTGTACACTTGGTGTCTGCGTGCCAGACATTACTCCAGGCTGCACTCCAGCTTGTGCTGCTGGTTCGACCTGTACCCTCGGCGTCTGCGTTCCAGATGTTACTGCAGGCTGTACTCCGGCTTGTGCTACTGGTTCGACCTGTACCCTCGGCGTCTGCGTTCCAGATATTACTCCAGGCTGTACTCCGGCTTGTGCTGCTGGTTCGACCTGTACACTTGGTGTCTGCGTGCCAGACATTACTCCAGGCTGTACTCCGGCTTGTGCTACTGGTTCGACCTGTACCCTCGGCGTCTGCGTTCCAGATATTACTCCAGGCTGCACTCCAGCCTGTGCTGCTGGTTCGACCTGTACACTTGGTGTCTGTGTTCCAGATATTACTCCAGGCTGTACTCCAGCTTGCGGCAGCGGTACGGTGTGTAACCCTGCAAGTAGCCAGTGTGTAACCGTCTTACCGGCGTCTTCCTGCCCTGTCCCATGTATCTTAGGCCTAGGCCTCTGTGTTAGGATTCTTTTCATTGGTGTCTGTATCTAGTTGTGGGATCCTAGATCCCTCTGTTATGGGATATGTTAGATTTGTGCAAGCACCGCGTTATCACGAGCCAACAATTGTGGGTTTCTAGGTACACGGATCAAGTTTTGAGAAGGACCCGGAATCAAAACCCAGCTCATCGAACAGAGTAATATAACTGTCGGTTCGCTCAGGTATAAATAACCGGAGTAAACCGGGGGCGGCGAGCTTCAAGGATCGCGGCGTTGCGCGCAATACCGGTTCACGGTGAATCTGGTGGTGGGAGTAACTGGTGATCTTTTTGGGCTAGGTTTGGTTGCTGCCGCGGAGCGGCAGATATAGCCCGCACTCCTTGGCGGCGCGCAGTCCTAGTGATATACCAACAATAACAACGACCACGTTCGTCATTAACGTAGGTAGATGCGAGTGAAACAGCATAGCGAGTAAAACACTCAACTTTACCAACCCCACCATCCAACACACATTTTACGTGTGTTTGTCAGAGCGCAGTGGTCATCAGAGTGAAGAGGTCTTCCGCAACGCAGTCCGCAGTTCAATTCGTAGGGATATGGTGATAGAACATCTGAAATCTGGCCTCTGTCACGGGCCAGATCAACTCAAGAGGTAATGCCACTGTTTTGCAAGAATACTAAGTTGAAGAGAGGAGAGAGAATCGAGCAGGTTGCGCGTGGGCCCCGACGCGTGTTATGTTACCCCACTCGTCGGCTCTTGTCAGACGTACGTGCCCTGATCAGTGCAACTAGACGTCTTGGAAAGGGTGATCTAATGTCACGAGAAATCTATGTTCGTATTGATGGTGATGTTCTTGTCAGGTCTCCTGTGCCGGCACCCCGCACTCGATCCCGTCCGGGGCTGATCTTGGCCTATTGCCGCCATAGCCAATCAGGATCCCTGGTTGTCTGACAGCTCTTGACCCTGGTCCCCCCCCGCACCCCGCACCGGACTCTACAGAACTCTTGCCTGATCACTGCCGGACCCGCGCTTACGCACGGACGCTCAACGGTTTTGCTTGAAAGTTCTGGGACGTCCGAACGATAAACAAACAAAGCATATCGCGCAGGCAGGGGCCGGCAACAGGCCGTTTGGGCTCTTCGGCCCCCGGCCCCCAACGGGACGCAGGACGAGGCGGGGCCGAGGAGAGGAGCCGGACGAGAGAGACACTAACGGGCATCAGACGAGACAGGGCAAGGCAGAGAAGCGGACGTGAACGGGCACGAATCTACCATATTTAGACGGCGGCACATTGTTTCTTTGATTCCTATTAGCTACAACAGTTTCCAAGCTAGAGAGCCCCCCCTTTACCCTTCCCCTCACTGTCACCAGCCTTGAAGTCCGACTCGAGCCAGGACAAAAGCCAAAGCTGCACGGAACGTACAGCTCAATCAGGGTGGTATTCCAACCCTTTATCTTTGTCACGACGCTCGCATTTGTGTCAAGCTAGAGGCAGCGGAAGCGCCGGCATGCCGAGAGAGACCTGATTAGTACAGGATACACGAGTCTGTCGATTGTAGGACTTCCTGGGTCGTCGCTTGGCCTGTCACGAAGAAATTGAGATAGAATGGAGTAAGGGCAGAATGTGGAAGGAAGACGAGCTTACCGACAACGCCGTCGCTGCCACAATGGGTGTCTCGCTCGTGGAGGCATTATTTCGCCACGACGGAAGAAAGCTGACTATTCCGCAAGGTATGGGAAGACCCAACGCAGAGGGCGCACTGGTTTCAGACCGAAGAAGGCAGCGGATTAACGATGAATCAGAGACGAGCATATCGGAACGGGATAATAGTGGACATCAGGGTGCGGGCCAGGCGCCTTAAGCCCCGGAACTACTGACGCTGCGGCATCGAACCGGTGGGGTTCGTAATATGTTCTTCGACAGGGGAGGGACGCTCAGGCTCGTCTTCAGCTACCATAAGTGGGTTTTCCGGCGATGTGCTGGTCTACTACTTGTGGTTGGTGCTGCCATTCTGGGAGGACGTGCAAGCGAACGTCTTGGGCGTCGACATTTTCCCGGCGGCCTTGTGGGGCATGCCGAAGGCGACAGAGGAGCAGGCTGAGGAGGCTCTTGGGGAGAGGGAGAGGTGGTATTTCCGTCGCTTGCTGTCCAGAGCTATAGCTGTACAGCTTACTGGTACCTAACGACCGCGAAGAAGGCCATGGCTCCGCACTGGAGAACTGCAGGGTAAGCAGGTCCTTTTACAAACATGTACTTCAGGTCGAGGGACAAGCTCGTGATATTCCAGGCGGCTGAATGGATCAAGGCTCGGGCGCAGAAGGCTCGGTGGGAGCAGACGGAGGACGAGGCCGCTTTGTGGGAGCAGATGAAGCTGGTACGGCTCGGGGGGGCTACTGCTACCTCCTGGGCAGCCTTCCGCGCGAGTCGCTCTGGTGGCTCACCAGCATGAACGGGATGTCGTTCGGCCGAAGGCAAGGAGGAGTCGATGGCCAAGTACCGGACGAGCTTGCTGGGCGGCTAGGTGCACGGGCTGGACAAGGTGGCCGTGTTTCGGTTTTTGGTCGCTTCTATTAAGCAGGGGATCGGAGGCGACGTCTACGCGAGTCCGCTGCTCGGTCTCTGCGCAGCGCTTGGGATCACGTCGCGTCCGTTGGGGTTCACCGAGCCGGGATTTCCTACATGTGGCGGTAAGTCGATCAGGTTCTCTATCCCCACAAGGTCGACGCCGTGCCGCGTACATCGCGGCGCTCTGTGAAGTTCCAAGCGGCTGCGGCTGTTCGGGGCCACGACGCGACGCGTCCCTCTGTAAAATTATGCAGATTTGTATCGCACAGATGGCCGCGACGGAGGCGAAACGGTAGTCCGGTCTGACCCTCTCTGCATCAGGTTTGTCTGGCGAGGCCTCTATCGTCTTATTGTGGACTGATCGCCGAAGAGACATGAGCGACTGGTCAATTCGCGCGTCGGGGTAGCCCGATCATCATCACAGGTGGCAGCACAGCGGTCAGGTTTCAACGTTGTTTTGTGCAAGCCCACAGCAGATGGACTTGCCCTGTCAGTAAGCCCAGCACCGCTTCTACTATCTGCGAATGAACGCCTATCATGCTCGCCCAAAAGAGCACACAGCGTGCTCAGACCCGGCTAGGCAGCAACACCCATCCAGAGTGCGCTGTGAGAGGTGCCGCCTCGACACCATCTTTGTTGCCGTGGCTGCACATCTGCATCAGCCGGGGCAATGTACGCTACGGTTACCTGTCACATTGGCGCTCCGCTCAGCGAGAAGCCCTGTCGCTCCACATCGCGCAGTCCATGTCCTCTTGCCGTCGCGGGAGAGCTTTACGGTCGCACATTACATGGGACACCTACACCGAGGGCTCCCTGAAATGCCGGTTGGGTATAAGTCCACCACGCCCCCCCGACCACGGGTAGCATCTGCACGTGAAGGGTGGCGGACCTGCCGGGCTCCTGGCCTCTGGGGGGTTAGCAGTCCCCACCGGCACACAGACAGGATCCAAACTGCAATCATGGTGCCCTCGTGCTGCGATGGCTTGGATGGGTACTATAATCTCACTGTAATCACGCTGCAATCATACTGCAATCTCGATGCCGTTGCAAGGGAAGGCCAGTATCAGCTCGCTACCCGGCACTGGCGAGAGGACAAACATTCGCAGGAGACGTCGATCTGTGCCGGCATACGTCCGCTCCTAGCCTGTCCGCTCGAGCCAGGGCCGCATCTCGGTGAACGAAGGGGGGCTCTAGACGCTGGGTCGTTGGCGCTGTCGCATGACGCTCCTTCTCTCGTGTGAAGACCCCTTCCCTGTGTGGCATCGGCGCTTCGACGCGCCCAACGCCGGGCGCGCCCGCATCGGGAACGATCTAGTATCGCGACTCAGCTGGGCTCATCACTCACGACTGTAGTCACACCGGCGTCAACACGGCTACGGCGCCTCCGAGGATAAATACGGACAGGTCGGCATGATCGTTCGTGGCTGACGTGATTGACCGCGGTTGCCTTGTTCTTTATTCGGAAGGCACAGGCGCGGGTCGGCTACGCTGTTATCTAGACGGGCTCTGGCAGTCTTCGGGTTGGCGAGCACCAATACGGCCGTGCCGCGGAGAATTCGGAGCGCATCGGTGACATCGCGCCGCGTATGTGATGGTAGGGAGTGTCGCTTTTCTAAGGTGCTCCGTCACCTGGGTTGGCTTGGGAGAAAGGGCGAAACGGCAGTCGGGATGGTAGCAGACCAGGTATTGGTCGTCGAGGGCCTCGAGACGAACGCTCCGTAGGAGCTCCTCAGCAGAACCAGAGCCTTTGGCGCAGCGGTAATCCATAGGCGGTGCCGTGTGGGGTGTAGGGTGTGGGGTAGTGGATCGAGCCCGCGATCAGGGCTTGATGTGCTTCGATCAGGTCGTGATGTGGACGAGATCAGGTCGTGATCGCGTCCAGAAACCCCCCGACTTCGCGCAGAGACGCGCATCAGGTCCTGATTACTGCCAGGGGTCCCGGCGGGCGACTTTGGCCGAAAGTGTGGGTGTCACAGATTACATCACGGGCTTGCCAGGGGATCACGACCTGACGGGAGGTCCGCAAATTCGTGTATCAGGACCTGATACATGAGGGTATTGGTACAGTACTACGGTAGGCACCCGGCACTCGATTCAGTCCGGGGCTGATCTTGGCATATTGCCACAATAGCCAATCAGGAACCCTGGTTGTCTGGCAATTGTACAACACCGGATTCGCCAATATGAAGCCTAAATGCGGCACTATTTCGGCTTCAACCAGTGGTTCGAACCTACCCCTGTGAACCTACAGGTTCAGCTCGACGCTCCCCCCAGAAGAGATAGGTTGCAGACGAATGCCTCTCTCGCCAGCTGTACGTCTCAGTGGCAAAGGCGAGGAAGCTTTCCAAGAGCGCAGTGCTCAGGCAATGAAAGACAGGGCTGACGCATTCGGCGGACAGCCCTGAGAGTTCTGAACTATCCAGTGCGCCGTCGACTTCAGCTTCAGATGATGGGAAGCCAACAAGCTGAAAACAGTCCAATTCCATCCTACCCAAAGAACATTTTATAAGGTCAGCTCTTGTCGACCACAGAGTCACTGGCAGACCCTGCTTCCTGCACATCTGTCTCCTCTTTTCGGAACAATCAACGCCCATCGCGACATCGATGCCATTCGAATGACAGGGAATTCATCTCGACCACAACCACGACCACGCCAGCATGATCACGGCCAACAATCTGGACCATTTCGGCTAGAACTCAAACCTTACATCGACTCGGCGACGGTGTCCACCGCAACCACCATGGACTACCGTAGCTCCTCGTCCTCTTTCAGCTCCTCAGTATACACCACTTCCCGCCCCGGCCTGGAATCTGTTCGCGCTGTCGCCTCGGTCAAAACGATCCGGTGCATGCGCTGCAGATGTGCCACGGAGATGACTTCAACAGACGATCCCAGCTCCTCGGGCATGGTTCGTATCTCCACAAACCTCTACTATTGCGAGCGGTGCGCCAAGGAGACCGGCTTCACTTCCATTTGCCGCCGGGAAGAACAGGAATCAGCTCGCGCCACCGACGACAGATTGCACCTGGAGAAGCAAGAAAAGCCTTTCTCTGACAGGCAGAATTTAAAGTTTCTATGATGACCTTCCAGGCCGAATGGCCTGATCCGTCCAGGAAGTGGCGTGATTTGCGGGTGGAGTGGCGTGGTTTGTGAGTGGAGTGGCGTGATTTGCGTGGTTGAAAGGCATCCTATTTGACGCCAATGTGAACCACAAACTTTTAGAAATGCAGGTGGAAAGATTGGCTGGCTGTTCGTCCTGTTCGTCTGTCCGCAATCCCCCAACAAATCCGAGTTTGTGGTGATTGAGATCGGCCAAAGATCGTGGGGAGGAGCACGAATCTGGACGCGTCCTGAACCGAGTGATCCAGATGAAGGGGTCGCGACTCAGACATGGCGTTCAGGCAGTACCAAATGGCTAACGGTCCAGACATGAGCGAATGCCTATCAACGGAAGATGAGATGTAATCGGAGACTTGCAGATCGCCGAATCAGTCACGCCTTGAGATTACAAAAGGACAAGATGAGGCGGGCCAGCGATGAATACCGTCACCAGCCTGTTTGCACTCATCGTCCGATGTACTGTGCGAGCGCTCTTTACCACAACCCCTTTGACAATATCTGAGGTTCTACTTGGGAACATGACCCCAGAACCTCTTAACAGGCCCGGCTCGCGAGCAGGCAGCGCCAGCTTCATTCTCGTTCTATTAGGCACCGCTACTGTTCTTCTAGTACTCCAGAGCCTCGTCTTCCGTTGCCGCCGCTATCTCCGCCTGTACCATATTCCCGGCCCTCCAACAGCCGGCTGGAGTCGACTCTGGCTTCTTCGTCAAGCGCTCGGCGGGGAGTGCCACAAAGCGTTCTTTGAGACGAATGAAAAATATGGCATGCTCCTACTAGCGCTCCAATTAATACCCCACCAAATAGGTATCTAACTGGGGTGTTCATAGGGCCAATTGCCAAGGTGGGACCCTATCATGTCCTCACCAGCGACCCCGACCTCATCAGGAGAATCAACGCCGCGAGGACGCCCTATCGGCGGAGTGAGTGGTACAAGGCTGTTCGCTTTGATCCCGACAAGGACAACCTTGCAACGTGCCCTCCGGAGAAGCACTTAGAGCTCCGGGCGAAGATGGCTGCTGGGTACTCAGGCAAAGAAGTTGAGGGAGTTGAGTCCAAGATCGATAAGAATATCCTGGCCCTGGTGAGGCTCCTTGAGATGCGCTACGTCGCCACTAACCGTCCCTTCGACTTTGGTCGGAAGGCGCAGTACTTCACCCTTGATGTCATCTCAGACCTTGCCTATGGTGATCCGTTCGGCTTCCTCGACAAGGATGCGGACCAGTACAGCTACATCCGAATCGCCGAGGGGCAATTCGGGATGTTCTTAATGCTAACTATATACCCTTGGATCATATCCTTCCTCTCGTCTCCACTCCTCAAGTTTCTTCTCCCTACCGACCGGGACTTGGTTGGGTTTGGAAAGTTCATGGGGTAAGAGCATCTTTCAGGCCGCTGGTTCCCCTTAAAGCGTCTTATCTAACAGCAATAATCCTAGAATCGCAAAAGAGAAGGCAAGTGAACGCTTTGGCCCGAGTAAGAAAGAGCAGAGAGACATGTTAGGATCATTCGTCACCCACGGGCTCAGTCAGAGCGAGGCCCAGTCTGAGATCTTGTGCCAGATGCAAGTAGCCTCCAACACCCAGAAGACCGCGCGACTAATAAGTCTTTTCGTAGCGTTGCCGGCTCCGACACAACAGCTACGGCTATCCGCAGCATCCTTCTCCTCATCATAACCACGCCCCGAGTGCACGCCGCCCTGCTGTCGGAGATAGCCGCCCTGGCCCCTACCCTTGCCGCAGATCAAGTCATCAGCGACGAGCGGGCCCGCAAGCTAATGTACCTGCAGGCCGTCATCAAGGAGGCACTCCGGTGGTTCCCTCCTGTGACGGGTATGCTGTCAAAGCAGGTGCCCTCGAGCGGTGACGAGTGGAAGGGAGTGCGGCTGCCTCCCGGCACATTAGTTGGGTTCAGCGCGTGGGGCGTGATGCGCGCGAGGCAATTCTGGGGCGATGACGCTGCCGAGTTCAGACCGGAGCGTTGGCTCGAGGTCCCGCTAGAACGGCAAAGGGAGATGGAGGCGACGCTGGGGCTGACGTTTGGGTATGGCAAGTGGCATTGTCTTGGTAAGGAGGTGGCCTTGATTGAGCTGAATAAGGTGTTTGTTGAGGTAAGTTGAGCGTAGAGCCAGATATGGTAGCCTCACTAACGATATCAACAGCTTCTTCGTCGGTTTGATCTTTCTCTCATTGATCCGACGAAGCCTTGGAATTCTGTCTGCGCCAGTATATTTATGCAGTCAGACTACTGGATGAAGGCTTACAGACGGGACTAATTTAGGTTATCGGAAGCGATCGAGTTGCAACCCAAACCCAAGCAACAAAGCGCAAGACAACCCGCAACCAGAGGACAACGCCATCAGGGCGATGAAAGAACCGATTAGGCATGTCAAGCGGGCGATAAACACCGGAGGAGAGGATGGGCCGGACCCGAGCCTGCGGAGGGCTAAGAAGCAGCCGTAGAGAGCTGAGTTACAGTTGTTGCATCTAGGGAGACCTACCACATCTACCGCAGCGCTGGCTTGAAGACCTTTTCGCGCTGTTGATGACGTTGACCCTGACACAAGGAGGGGAGCCTAACTCTAGGTGAGGGACAGGAGATACAAACCAATATCGAGGTTTAGGTCCAGATAGATGAGGAATCGCGTAGGAGAAGTGTTGCCAACCAAGGGATGGGACGAAGAAACGGCGCTGCGGTGTCTGCGGCGAGCCTGGACATAATGCGCGAACTTGTCAGCTAGAGATAAGGGTTTCTAAAAAAGAGGATTCCGTTAGGGTTCACTGGGATGCTGTTGTTGTCGTCCCCGTCGTCGTCGTCGTCGCCCTTCCCCTCGGCCGGGCCCTCAACCGCCTCCAGCTGCCACGTCCGCCACAAATACGCCACGATCGACTTCCACGTCTCGCCGTACTTGGCCATCGTCTTACCCTGCTGGCCTGTGTTGAACGGCTTCTCGTTTGACTCGCCGCCCGCCTCGCGCCGGTCCATATAATTCATCGCTGCCGATCGGATCACCTCGTCCCGTGACGTGCGCTGGGGCCCGCCACATCCCGTCCACCCATACCTCTCCCAACCCGCCCGCGCCGCCGCTGTCCTTGTCCTTCTGCTTGGCCGCCTTGCCGCGCCGGCGCCCGTTCTGCCAGCCGTGCGCGTCCCGGCAGTGCCGCTGGATATCCTGCCTCGTCCGCCGCATGTGCCCGCATGCCGTGTCATCCGCCCCCCGTACGATGCACTTCTTCCCGTCGCGCCACACTGGCAATCCCTCGATCGCCTGGTCCTGGCCGCGCGGGAACCGGACCGCCTCCGGGCCTGCCGCCAGCTCACCCGCGCGGCCTAATGCGTCGGCCCGTTCGACGATCGTCCGCCGCGCGTCTATGCTGACGCTGCTGTGCTTGGTGCGGACGTGCCATACAACTGAGCCAGCCGTGAGCGCACTGCCGTGTTCGCGACAGATCGCCACGCCGTATGCGGGCCGGTGCTCGAACAACCACGGGAACTGGTCCTCCATGGCCTCTGTAATGTCCTGCCTTCCGTGCCCTCGGGCTGGCCTGCTACCGGGTGGCTCCGGGGACGTCCTGGGTGATTGCTGGCTAGGTCGCTGTTGCGTATTATGCTGTTAGTTGTTATGGGTGGATGCGTGGGGGTGGATTTGCGGCCGTGGATGGCTGTTATGTACGTGGTTAGCTGCTGTGGGTGACTGTTGCGAAGTTGTACTGCTGCTTGGTGTGTTTGTTGCTGATGGGTGGATCGTTCGTATTCACTTGGCTATGTCTCCTGATTATCTATGGATCTCGAATTTCCGCCTCTGCTGTTGGGGCCTTCCGCCCTCCCCCTTTCTCCCGCACCTAAACACGAAGATGCGCGTCGAAACGCGTCCATGACCTTACCCCTTTCCGTTTTCCTTTTTCCTTTTTCCCTGTAACCCCGGCCTGTCATCGCTCTGAGCCCTGCTATCGCCTGCGGCTGTCGCCTGTATCTTGGTGCCCTGGATGGATGCCTTGGATATGCCACCTGGGCGTCCGCACATATGTCTTTTGTGGGCCGTCCGCCCCTGTGTCTGGCCAATGCCGCATTGGCCTGGTCGGTACCAGCAAAGGAGTGGCACATCGGACCGAGAGGATTTTTACACCCTGTGGCTAAGACACCGCGAAGCAAGTTAACACCTCTCGCCTAGCTCCCTGACCTCTAATTCTCAGTGTTGTCCTCAACAGAAAAGGAGCATCATTCACGGTCTCAGGAAGATTGTGTACAGGATTAGGTTACACTAACAAAAAAATCGTCATAGGGTATCACATCCCCGTCTTCTTCATTCGGATTCTTTTCCCGAGGACCCTCAACCCAGCTGTATCATCAGGCACGATCCGGAAACCATGCTCCTCTACACACCGTGTGGTATTAACAGCGAACAAAAAAGCGAAGAGAGCGGCAACCAATGTGTTTCGGTGTCCTTGGGCTCCCTGCAGTGACAGATAACCCCTCCTAATAATAGACCTTCTCATCCCAGATGGGCGGTCGCGCACCCCCAGCATCCCACTGCAGCTTGTTCTTGTCGTC
Organism: Verticillium albo-atrum; assembly: GCA_002851705.1. Classification (NCBI taxonomy): domain Eukaryota; kingdom Fungi; phylum Ascomycota; class Sordariomycetes; order Glomerellales; family Plectosphaerellaceae; genus Verticillium; species Verticillium albo-atrum. The sequence goes on from NMXJ01000007.1 coordinate 644,282, forward strand.
AAGAGTGCAGCCCTCGTCGGTGATGCCGATGACCTTGCTCGTCTGGATAATCTCGTCGCGGGAGACACCAGCCTGGTCCTCAGGAATCCACAGCAGAGGAGTAGCGCTGGTGACGGACGGCGGGAAGTACGCATCCGCCTCGACCTGGGCCGTGTACATTTGGTCAACGTCAATGAAGTCGCGAGGAACCAGGCTGCGGAGCGTATGGTAGTCGGCATAGATCCACGGCTTGAGCCAGCGCGTGACAATGTTGCCCCGCTTCTCTGCAACGTTGTCGCCACCGCAAGGGATGATCTTCTTGAAGACTGCCGTCTTCGACGTCTTGCCGTCGGCCTCCTCGCCGTTAGTTCCGACAGTCGCGGCCTCGACGTCGCCGGTCAATAGAAGCTCCTCCTCGACCTGGAGGGTGCGGGGGAGGCTGTATAGAAGCGGGTTGAGTGCGCTGGCAAAAGTGATGTGGCCGAGAATGGTGACAATGAGGAGGACGACAGCAATGACGACGGGTCCAATGGCTTCCTTAACCGAGAACATGCCGATCATGCAGATCTCCGCGAGGTAGACACCGCAGGTCAGCTGCTTCAGGGCACGGGGGTAAATCAAGCCGCGGGTATCGATGTTCGTATCCGTGACGAATAAGATGTTGTAGCGGTAGGCCATGTAGAAGCACCCGATACCGATAGTTGACCAGAAGAGCATAATGGGTGCAATGACTGCGTACGAAATGCCTGAGAATGTAAGTCAGTACGTGCAGCGCATAGTAACAATAGTTATGAGGACGTACTGATGACGGCGATGTTGGTGTAGACTGGCATGACGGAGCCCCACGAGATGGCGCTCAACTGAGCCCACTTGTTGTACATCGATCGGGGAGTGCTTGAGAGAAGCTTGTAGATCAGGGTGAAGATGATGAAACCAACCACCTGAGAGATAACACCAGCAGCAATACCCAAGCCTTGGACGATGAAGTACGAGACATAGAACTGGGAAGACTTGGGCAGTGCGGTCGACAGAATCTCGAAGACGGAGCTCGGGTTGTCGACGATTCCCTTGGCAGCAGAGACTGCAGATGAAGAGATCGTGGTGATGAGGAAGACCTGGATGAGCTGGAAGCAGAAGTAGGCGTTCTGGGTAAAGAGCTCGACGCGTGAGGCGGAGGGCTCACCAGCCAGCTTGGCGCAGAGACGCATGATGATGGGGACGAGAGACATCAAAATTGCCATTGCAACACTGGGAAGCAGACCGGAGACGACGCCGAGGATAACGCTTGGGATCTTGTCCAGCCAGGTGAGGAACGAAATAGTCTTGAGGGTGTCGACCTGGCTGATCATGGCGACGAAGGCGACGGGAATGGCCCAGAAGAGAATGAGGGCGGTGATGAACGCGGTGACAGCGTACTTGCGAACGACCTTCTGCCACCAAGGAATGGACAGTGACTTCCAGACAACCTCGCCGGGCGTGATACCGATGTACCTGGGACTCATATGGAGGGCGTGGTGGTGGGTGAGGACCTGGTAAGCAGCCTGGGCATCTGACTGTGTGAAGAACTCGACGAAGACGGCGCCGTTCTTGGCGTAGTTACCGGCGCGGTAGTCGGCCTGGGCAGCGTCTACTTGGGGAATGAGCCTTTGCAGCTCGGCACGGGCCCAATCGATCAAGTCAACCTTCTTGCCGAAGAGACCAAACTTTCCAAGGCGGTGAGTGGGGCGTTGCTTCTGGGGAACCCAGCGAGCGGCGACCTGACCGGGCTCCGCATCCTTGGAAGGAGGTGTCTTCTCGGCGGAAGCACCGTTCTTAATGACCTTGAGACGCTCTTTGTTGGCGGCCTTGATGAGCTTGACCTCGGCGCCCTCGAGCTTCATGGCAACCTTGTCCCGTTCCTCGACCAGCTCATCAAGGTCCTTGGTGGTGCCGGCAATCCACACATGCTTGACCGAGTCGCTGAACAGCTTGCGGATCTTGAGCTCATCGAGATAGGCGACAGGGACCGAGGTGAAAAGAACGGTGCGCGAAGAGATGCGCTGGGCATAGGTTGGCGAGAGAAGGAAAGCCTGACGCAAGTTGATATAGAAGATGCACTCGCGGAAGATGGTGTACATGACGAAGCCGTAGAAGAGGGCACCAATACAGGCGTGGGCGTACAGGCGGTTCCTGTTGGCCGGAATCGAGGTATCGATGTTGGACATGCTCAGCATGTTGAGCTGCTTCTGACCACCGCCGCCAGTCGCGTTGACCGGGAACAGGACAGGCCACGTGATGACGAGGCCGATAAGGCAGATGGTAGCGCAGATGCGCAGGAAGCGGAGGAAGAGATAGGCATCGAGCGACTGAGACTGGAGAGCGACAATGTCGGGAATCTTCCAGAAGGCACCGATCCAGTTGAAGAGGCCGCTGGGCAGGGCAGGTGTGCGCTCCTGTTCACGCAGGCTGGCGAGATAGGTTCGGGGCGCATAGTAACGGCGTTGGGTCTTACGCAAGATGATGAAGATGGTGAAGAGTACGGCAGCGGTGATGAAGACGGGCACAAAGGTTGCAATCATGCCTGGGATCGGGGTTAGCGGTGGGAACTTGCCATGTCAAGGAAGCCATTGGCAGAGACGTACCAGAAAGGGAAGAGGAGGCATTGTCTTCGTCGAGGGCCTCGCCCTGCTGCTGTCGCTTGAAGATGTTAATGGCGTTCATGGTTCGAAGAATCGCGCGACGCGGTCGTAGGAGATTGTCGCGACCTCGGGCAAGAGGTGTTGATGTGGAAGGTTCCCGGGCCGAGGTCGAACTCGATGTCAGGGGACGTCGAAAGGCAGGAGGGGGGGTCAAGGGAGAGAAGCGCGAAATAGAGCCAAGAGCAAGCTGTCAATCAGTGCCACATGACCGGAGGGGAGACGGGACTGGGAATGCACCACATGCAACTGACACAATTGGGGCGTGCCGGTCTACCCTGGGCAAGGGGGGCAAGCAGTACGATGGTGTGTGGTAGCAGGTTGCCTTGCAAGACCAATGGCAAGTTATGGCAGACTAATGTTGTTAGCGTCAAGCCTTCGTTTCTCTTGTGATTGCGGGTGCAAAGTGATGTCTTGGTACCATGACTGCCGTCGTTGACCGCGGCACATGCCGAGGATTGATGAGGTCGACAAGAACAAAAAACCTGTCACCAGGTTACTTGCGTCGTGGAGCAAGGCGAGGCTAGGACGCTCCAGGGCCCTGTTCTGGCCGATGAGCTCGGCGGGCGTGTTCCCGGCCTCGCCCTCGAACAGACCGTTGGCAATGTCCACGGCGTCGGCGTGCTCGGCCTAACGGCAGCCTGAGCGACTTGTGCTCTGCCTTGTCGGCCGCGAACCGATCCTCCTTCGCGGCCATCTCCTTCCGGACGGCCTTGAGCTCGGCCTCCAGCTCACTGATACGCTGCTTCTTCAGCACCAACACCGCCTCGGTGGCCTGGGTCACCGACTTTGACTTGGTCAGCTCTTGCTCTCGGGATTCGATCTCGAAGTGGAGCGCCCGCGACCGGACGATCTCGCGGTTTTGGAGCTCGACGGATGGGAGTCCTCCCAGCTGTAACCACCTGGTTTTATCTGTCTCTTATGATTGCCTTCACCTGCCCCTATGCACGCCCATTTTATTTATTTCTTCAGAAGGCGTGGGCTGCTGGGGAACACGGTACTGGCGGAGACGGCTCGGGTTAAAGACTCGATCCATGCTTGATCGGGATTGCCAACTTCACGGAAGTTGTTCTTCAAAGACTGGCATCGCCCGTCTTCTGTCAGGTTTGAAAGAGTAGATTACACTAGAAAGACGGCGCGGTTCCCTTGCAGAAAGGCCTGGCGAGAGAGATAACACCATCGCGATCAATATATTCAGCGCGGCCAGTAGGAGCCCGCAGCAAAGTTCCAAGCGAGTGTCGTAGAGCAGCTCGCTCCGCAGCGCTGGCAAACCCTCACCACTTCTCTTCGTTACCTCCACGGACATGGCAGAGCGGCTAAGGTAGCTATGCCCAAATCACCATAAGTGCCAGATGGTGCCATGCCATAACCTGCTTTGCATGCAAAAAAAATCTGTCAATATTGGCAGACTTGAAGCCATTGCCTGGGAGGTGCTCCACATCAATCGTCCTTAGTTGGTCTTAATGCGTCGCTATGTGGCTGACGTGGGCGAGGCAGATGCCACAGTGGAGGACAAGAACTCGCTATTGTTAAAAAGCTGCTCAGTTGATGAGGCCGTTACAAACGGGGCTCATGTGCCGGCGCTCGAAGCCAACCAACTGAAATAGAGGCATCATATCGGGATCTTTGGGAACACGGTTCTTCGGGTCGCCGTGCTACTCGTGATGAATGTCTGCCACCATTGGTCTGTTGGATCATCTGGTGGAGGGTATCCATGGCCTAACGGGAGTCGTACGGGCTTGCACCCCAAGGGAAAGAAATAAGAAATAAAACGAAGTTAAAAATATATGAACATGCTGCAATCAATCCATTGCGCCCGGCCCGTCTGTGAAGGCCATGCGGTGTATGCCCAGACCCATCCTCGCATGGGCATATTTCCGCCATCGGCAGGCTGGCAGCCAGCCTGGTACTAAATGAAAGAGAGCACTACCGCCCTTAGTCGCCATCACCCTTGGAATGCGAGGCCAAGGCAATCCATCCACTCGACAGGTGATTCTTCCGCGGCGGCAGCGTTCTTCGCAGCTACATCGGCGAGAGTGTTCCACTCGCGCGGGATCTTCCAGAACTGGATGGCCAGGCCTTGGCGGTGGGCCTTCTCGCACTCCCCCAAGAGCATCTCCCACAAGTCCTTGTTCTTGACGTTGACGCCGTCATTTCCCTTCTTACCTTTCGTCCTCCAATTGTTCTGCACCCAAGTCTTCGCCCACTGTGTCGAGCCCTCCACGACGTACTCCGAGTCGGTGGCAATGATGACTGTGCTGAAGCCCTCGCCCTGCCAGCGTCGGAAACGTAGGCTGGCGATGACGGCTCGCAGCTCGGCCCGGTTGCTGCTCTGGATGCCGTCATCGCCCCAAGGTCCCTGCTTTTCTAGACGACCCGAGACCACGAGCGGTTGGCCCTCAATATCCAGCCCCTGGAAAAACGCCCAACCCGCCTTCGGATTGGCTTGGCCGTTGTTGAGGCATGCCCCGTCGGTCGTGATGAGGAGCATGGAGTTGTCGTTGGGGTAAGTGCACCTGAGACCACGGGCTGCGGGTTAGCCGAGCACAAGAAAGCACGCGACGAAGAAGAAAAAGCGTCTTACCTGACCATATCCATGAAACGAACCCTGGCGCGAAATAGCTCCATCGGTCGCAGGTCGCTAACGGGAGGTCCAAACTTGGAGGGGAATACCAGGCCAGTGCCCCTCACCACATCAGGTCCTAGGGAAGGGACACCGATGGTGGATGGCGGGGCAACAGGAGCCAAATCGTGGTCCTCGTCATCGTTCTCGTCGTCCTCGAGGTCTTCGCGATGTTCACTAAGGACATCGTCCATAAAGCTGTAGTCGCTGCAACATCTACCACATTGCACCAATCCGTGAGGTCCACAGACAAGTCGACCGTTTGGCAGCTCACATGGGCCTTCTTCGTCGTCGCTGCTGCTGTAGCCGAGTGGGACCAGGCCCTGGGCGAGGTACCATCCGCGGGGCATCGTGGATCTCTGTTTTCTGCCTCTCTGTTGTTCTGTTTGTTGGCTGGCGTAAAGGGAAAGGTCAACAGAGCGGGGTAGGTTGCCAAACCTCGCTTATCTGGTACCATGTGCACTTGTCGCTCTATGGGCCCACTTGCGGATTTGGTCTCCACCTACGGTTTCCTAGCCCCACTTACGGATGGCGCGCCCTGACGGTTTACTCAATTATCTATCATTGCTGTGGCTGCGCTTATGGAAAACGACGTTGGGGGCTTGACTGACATGCTGGTTGGGTATAGTTCGACTATCTCCCTTACTACCGAAAGACGTTTTTTCTCCACAAAGGAAGCGCTCGCGAAAAGGCTTCAAAATTCGCTCTCGTGGATCCATTTGTCAAAGCGTAGTTGTAGGAAGAGTGAAGAGGTCTCCCAATAGTGCTCTCCGCAGTCAATTCGTAGGTATAGCGATATAGAACATCTGAAATCTGCCCTCCTCCACAGGGAGGGAGGCCCTCCAAAGCTCTTATATATCAGCCTCGAGCCCCCCGCCGTGCCTGTGCCCTGATCAACAGCCTGACTGCACCTGTTTCATCGTGGGGCCGCGGTTGTGCCCTGACACCATTTCTCCATCGACATCTGGACAGCTGTCAGAGGCCTAACAACAGGCGCCCGCGGGAAGCTCCGAGACAGCTGCGGAGGGCTAAGAAGCAGCCGCAGGGAGCTAAGGGGGCTCGGTGGCAATAAGAAACTGCATATATAAGGCACGGAGGGACGCCTGCAGAAGCAGAAGGTTCAGATTTCAGTTGTTTTACCTATGGAGACCTACAATACCCACCGCGGCATTGTCTCGAAGACCTCTTCGCTCTGTTGATGACGTTGATCCTGACAGTGGGCTCTTGTTAACGTTATTCTTGTCTGCATCCTCCTGCATCCACATCTCGTGCTAGCCCTCATACCCCCAGCGCGACAAGAGCCGATCCCAGCGGATGATCCCTACGGAGAACCTCGATTTCCTTCTTTCCAAAAGACTCTTACCACGATTTCCCACACGATCGGAACCCGTTCCCGCCACCTCCATATCTGGGGTGTCGCGTCCTAGCGGAATATGAGAACCCCCCCCCCCCCCCCCCCCCGGGGGCCGCCTTCCCCGTACTTCGAGCATCACGACCGATCGGGGTACCGGTGATATGGGTTCGTCGGATCAGCCAGCTCTTCCTTCAGGGTCGGCAGCGACTTGACCACTTTCGCCGGCGGCCCGATAGCTACTGAATAAGGCGGCAAGCTTCGCGACACGACAGAGCCTGCGCCGACCGTACACCCTCGCCCTATGGTAACTCCTGCGAGAATCGTGACGTTCCCGCCAATCCAGCAGTCGTCCTCGATGCGTCCTGGATGGCCAAATTCGATGCACTTAACCCGCGAGAGGACGCTCGTGTCATGCCCTGCACTGTGGATATGCACATTTGGGCCAAGCATGACGCGCTCGCCAATGATAACCAGGCTGGTGTCCAAGATGGTGAAGCTGGAGGCGAGTCAGCCATGCTGCACCTGCGAACGGCGTTTCGCACCCCCTCTCACTCAAAGTTCATGTACAGGCAGTCAGGTGTCGATGAAGCCAAAACGAGCATACCGGTACGGAATGTCGGTCGACAAGAAGCTGGAGGAAGACCAAGCCCTGGTCCACGAGAGCGCAGGCCAGGCGGCTCGTGCACCGGAGCTGCTCACGCTGCGCCATCGAAACACGGTCAATGGCGGGATCCGGAACATGGTCTTCGACCGGGGCGGGATGCTCATGCTCGTCTTTGGCTACCACAAGGGGTTTTCTCGGACAGAGAGGCTCAAGGCCATTCATCGATTCCTGCCCAGAGAGGTGACGACGGTGATCCTCTACTTCCTGTGGCTGGTGCTGCCATTCTGGGAGGACGTGCAAGCGAACGTCTGGGGCGTCACGGGTTTCCCGGCGACCCTGTGGGGCATGCCAAAGGATACGGACGAGCTGGTGGAGGTGGCTGTCGGAGAGAGTGGAGACGTGACGGGCACTAGAAAGACACGGCTCGGAGCAGGCCCGCACTGGACACCCGCGAGGATGGCTCGGATCCTGGAGAGGACGAGTTTCGCCGGGTGTGGGAAGAAGATCAACATCAGCAGCTGGCGACACATTTCCATCGCGCTCGGGCGGCGGTATTTCCGGGACGCAAACACGGCACACAGCTCTCTGCTCGACGAGTTCGACTCGGAGAACAGCGACAGCGATGAAGAAGACGACAGCCCGTGCGATCTACAGGCAGGGCACGGCTCACAGGTGGCAGGCCTAATATACGGGCGCCTGGTGACAGAAGGCGCCTTCGAGACGAACGAGCGGCGGGTGAACTTCCGACAGATCAGCGAGGAGTGGCACCGTCTGTTGGGCTTCCCTTCGGCCATCCACGGGCTCGACAGGTCTCTCCGACCGGGCCATAAGCGGAAGAGCCCGTCGCTGCATTTCGAGGCGATGAAGCGTCTGCAGGCCCATCGGTGGAGGACACTAAGCAGCGTCAATCTCGAGCGGGCCCTGTGGCGGCTGTACGGAGACAAGGCCAGGTTCCGAGGCGTACAGCGACAGGCGGTCGAGGCCGTGATGGCTAATAAGAGCCCGCTCGTGGTCGTCATGGGGACCGGCGGTGGTAAGAGCCTATGCTTCATGCTTCCGGCCGCCAGCTGCCCAGGCGGGATTACCATCGTCATCGTGCCACTGGTATCACTACAGGGAGACATGGTGGATCGGTGCCGGGCCAGCGACATCTCGTGCGCTGAGTGGAGGAGCGACCGACCGCCGGGGCTGGTCGCCATCGTGTTCGTGACACCGGAATCCGCAATGACGAAGCGTTTTCAGAATTACCTGGAAGGCTTGCGCGTCACAGCACAGCTGGACCGGATCGTGGTGGACGAGTGTCATACCATCCTGGAGGGTTCGAAGGCCTTCCGACCACGATTAAGGGAGCTAGGTCAACTGGGTCTGGTCGGCGCACAGATGGTGTACCTGACGGCAACGCTCCCGCCCAGCCGCGAGGTTGCCTTCTTCGACCTTATCAACGCACGAAAGGCCGACGTCTACGTTCTCGTACAATAAGAAGTATACAAACTTATTATCTACTACCAGCAGGTCGTAACGGTTCGGTTCGTCAGTTTGACATGGAACCCTCGGCTGCAGCGCCTGCTGTCAGATGCGTCACTTCGGATCTGGTGCAAAGCATGGGCGTCTCATGTCTGTGTTCCTTAAGGAATTCGTCTGGTGCAAAATCCTCTGACAGTCTGTCTAATGCGGGTGGCTGACTGTGGCGGTGCTGACTTGCCAGCTGTCACCGTGCACAGGGTTACATGTCCAAATCAACACCTTGGACCTCCTTCCCACCCTATCCCGCAGGGCTCCGTCCAAAGCCATGCCCAGAAGGTAGTCGCTGAATCGTCCCGGGACTTGGGCTCAGGGGCCGTGACAGCAGTGCAGGGCTTCTCAATAAACCGCAAGCAGACGGTTGATGCGGCTTCATGCAGGCTGAGAAGCCTGGTATTCGCCTACCAGGGCATCTCGAATCCCATTCAAAGTAGCGCAATTCCACCTATCAGGCCGACCGGATAGGGTGTTTCACGCGCTTCGTTAGCTGGCCCATTTTGCGACTGCATCGTGCCTGGTTGTCAGCACGGATACAATTACGCCGCCTCTCGCATCCTGGCCACACTCCATGGCATCGAGTTGTCACAGCAGTTTTGCTGGCGAGGTTCATGTCAAGAAAAGCTAATGGCGTTCATTCATGTCAAAAACTGCCCTACACTTCTTCCAGGTTCGCGCCACACCCGGCTTCAAGCTAGTTGCGGTTGCGCAACCAGTCTCGTCGCCTCGAAGGTCCTTGACACACTTCGTACATTTCACCCCTAGTAATACTTATCTCCCTGATCTATTTGCCGAGGCCACCCACTCCGGCCGCATATCAGCCGACAAGGACCCTTCTCCATTGTGGGTGCACTACCATACTCCCCTGCCGGGGTCGCTATGCCGAGCCTCATTCTGTCGCGAGTGTGCTAGAGGATGCGGCCAGTCCGACTCCGTTTAGGCTGCAAGCTTGGCAAGGCCGATTCAACATTCTGCTTGTACTCCGCGGGCATCGGGGTCTACTTCTCTCTGGTTAGTACCTTGGTCCTCAACTCTCCAGCTGCCACAGTCCTTGAATCGTACATTGATTGTGCCGAGTCCCATGTGGTCCCCCTCGCGATCATCACCATGCATACCATCGCCGTTGTCACGCTATTCACTCGCCTCGCCTGCGCCCAGATCACTCAACACGTCACCGACCTCTCCATCTTCAATCTCCTCGCCCCATGTGCCTCGTCCGCTGTTTCCAACAACGTTGAGGCCCTCACCGATTCGTCCGGCCGAGGCTGCGGCACTGCCGCGCCCCAACTGTAATCATGCATCTGCTCGCAAAGCAACGTCTCGAGCCAAATCGCCCAGAATGTTTCCGAAGGGGTCTGGACCGAGTGCGGCAAGAGCGCTACGGGCGATCTATGGAGCGCGTCACAAGTACTGAAGCAATACTGCGGTCCCGGCGAGACCATCACATTTTCGACGCCGACGACAAATATCGTCACGCAATATATTACCGATATTGGAAAGATGGCATTCATGGCGCCGTGCGCATCCGAGGGTCTCTCATGGGCGATTATGATTTCGGTACTTCGCCTCATCGCAAGGGATAATAGAAGAGCTCTGACGGATTGCAGGCTTCTAGAACTTATCTGTAAGAGAGGTGTGGCCGAGAGTGCCAGCGCAGGAGATCTGATGATGGGTGCGATGGGTGACTGAAATTGATCGCTGGCCTCCCACGCCTGGGAGGCTGGCCCTAATATGCTCCTAGTGGTCTCAGCTTGGGCCCCTTAGCCGCAGGGCACCCTACTCGTGCCCTGTGCCCCCTTGCCCCTGACAGGGTCTCGCGCACGCTGGGGGTGGCTATTGGTGCTCTTGCGTTCGTCATTTTCTTTTCTTTTTTGCAGCTGAATATCGGCGTTGACAGAGAGTTCGCATGATACTCGGAGAAGTGCAGCCACATTTGCGGTCGTGATGTCGAGGTTCGTGGTTGGAGTGACCGGAACATTGTCGTGTTTCGTTGAGTTGAGTTGATTCCACTCGGTTATGACCGCTTAGTCAGCGGCTATGCCCAGCAAGCGGAGTTTGAAGCGCTCAAACGGTAATCCGAGCTGCCCCACTTCGGCGAACGCCAAGGACCAGCTGTCTCCAAAGTCCCCACTTCTGCTTCTTCAACCTCTGTCTCGTTCCCTGGTGTAGATCGCGGTTCCTACTATTTATGTCAGATGCTCGATGCCTCACGTATCGTATCCGTCACTTCTGGCCGAATCCTCATATTCAAAGGACCTCTTGATGGGTGTAACTTCGTTGATCCTTGTTTTGTACTGGTTCTGTCGAGTGACAAACTTGACCCCACTCCTTCACCGCCCTGCGGCAGAATGGTGAAATATTCAATAAATCCGATTTCAGACACCCTTAAAAGCGGATCAAAGCGGATCAATCTGATAATTGAGGACAAAGACAGAATCCGACACACCCGAACATAGGGAGGACCCCTCGAGAGATCTTCTTCGTATTCCAATCCTTCTCGTTGAATCATTGAATCGGGCAGAGAGGTGTTGATCAGGACGGGGACACGCGTTGCGGCACTGACGGAGTGGATCGCGTGGGCGCTCCACCTGCAGCCATGGCGGCTGAACGCGACACGATCAATGTCGCGTCTGGAGGAGATGGAGACAGCGGTGCGGAGCAGCGCCAACGTCGAACACGCAAACTGACCAACAAAGTCATCGAGAACCAAGAGAACGATGATGCGACCGAAGGAGAAGCATCTGTGGCGAAGGCCGCCGGTGGCGGGCGTACCAAACGAACGAACGCGCGGGGAAGTGCCCCACCAGCGAAGGCCGGACTGTTGGACAACAACTCGACCGTCGAAGCTTTGCAGGAACAGATAAAAGAACACAATGGGCTCCTCAAGACTGCCCTTAAGGCGTGGCAGGCGCAGATGGCAATTTGCGAGTCCATGCGCGAAGACAACCGCCTGCTCAAGCACGAGCTACGAGCAGTCAGCGACGAGCTGCGGAAAGTCAAAGACGAGCTTGGCGCAGTCAAGACGGAGAGCGGCGGGATCAAAGACGAGATAGGCACGATCAGAGCCAACTTGCGAACGATCGAGGTAAAAGGTGTGGAAGAGGCTCAAAGGATGCAGGAGAGACTCGACGCCGTCATGGCGGTCGTTTCGGGACAGAGCAGCCCGAACCCATCGTACGCCGAGGTCGCGCGCACGCCGCCGACGAGCCAACCGACCAACATACGGACCCTCTCCTCGATGAACACCACGCCTTCAACCTTCACCGACACCCTCTTCTGCACGGTTGACACATCTCGAGTGGAGGAAGCGGACAGGAGCAAAGTACACGCGGGCACCGTGAGGATGGCGGTGGAAATGGAAATGAGGACCAGAAGGGAGGACGACAGTTGGAAGTGCAAGGCGGTGACGGTGGATGCGAAAAATGGGAACAGGATTAAGATTGTCTGCAGAGACGAAGCAGAGCACAACATGGTCAAGCAAGCGGCCGAGAGGATGGAATTGGCGAGCGGAGTGCGCGTGTTCCGCGACGAGCTTTACCCGGTCAAGGTCGACAACGTCAACCGCACGGCTGTCCTGGACGAGAACGGCAACATCCGACCGGGCGCGGCCCAGGCGTTCGGCCAAGAAAATGAGGCGACGGTGGCTAAGATGTCGTGGCTTAGCAAGAGGGATATCCAGAAAGCATACGGATCGATGGTGGTGTATCTGACAAAGGCGGCCGACGCGAGAAGAGTTTTGCAGGAAGGATACTTCCACGCTGGCGGCGAGTCTGGGTACACCAGCGTGTTTGAACGAAGGCCCCGACCGGAGCAATGCTTCAACTGCCAAGAAATCGGCCACAAGGCGTTCAAGTGCAGGAAGGCACAGAAATGCGCCAGATGCGCTCAAGACGGCCACCGTCACGACGAATGCCGGGAGGAAGTCCTGAAGTGTGTCCCCTGCGGAGGACCGCACGAATCGTTCAGCAAGAGTTGTCCGAAACTATACCCCGGCCAGCATGAGTAGGACATTTCAAATGCTCCAACTCAATGTGGGGAAGCGGAAGACCGTACACGAGAGTGTGATGAACGACGAGCGATTACAGGACTTTGCGGCGTTAGCGATACAGGAACCGCCGGCTTGGAAGGATGGCGATCGGCTGTGGACCGTCCCGATGAGACACCCTAGGTGGGCCAGGATGGTGCCGACGGTGTGGCGAGACGGACGGTGGGGTGCGAGGAGCATGCTGTGGGTGAACAAAGACCTGGACGCCGAGCAGGTACCGATCCCGTCGCCGGACGTGGTGGCGGCGACGGTGCGACTGCCTGGCAGGGACATTCTCCTGATGTCCGTATACGTCCAGGGCCGCGACGCGGAGGCCCTGCTAGAGACCTGTCAGACGTTGGACAGGGTGATCCGTGAAACTCGAGGGACCGGAGGGCAAGTGGTGGAGGTGATCATTGCCGGAGACTTCAATCAGCACGACTGTCTGTGGGGAGGAGACGACGTGTCACCGGCCAGACAGGGAGAGGCCGATGTGGTCATCGATCTGATGAACGAACATTCCCTAAGGAGCCTACTACCCCGGGGAACGAAGACGTGGCAAGGCAGGGACCAAGAATCGACGATCGACCTGATCCTGGCCTCGGAGGATCTCGCCAGAACCTTGGTCAAGTGTACGACACACGAAACGGATCATGGGTCCGACCACCAGGCCGTGGAAACGAAGCTGGATCTGGCCATGCCGCAGCCCAAGATGGAGCCGAGGCTCCTATTCAAGAACGCGCCGTGGAAGGAGATCAACGCGAGAATTGCCGGAAGACTGCAGACGGTGCCCACGGAAGGGTCGGTTCAGGAGCAGGCAGATGGGTTGATGGACACGGTCCTGGAGGCGGTCCACGAGCTCACACCGAAGGCCAAGCCATCGCACTATGCCAAGAGGTGGTGGACGACAGAGTTAACACAGCTACGTCGCATCTACACGTACTGGAGGAACAGGGCCAGATCCGCTAGGAGAGGAGGCCAGGCTCAGCCGGAACTCGAACGACTAGCGAAAGGAGCGTCAAAACAGTATCACGACGACATTCGGCGGCGGAAGAAGGCTCACTGGGATGACTTCCTGGCTGACAACACCAACATCTGGAAGGCCGCTAAGTACCTGGACACGGAGGGGGGAGGGTCTTTTGACAAGGTACCACAGCTCGCCAGAGCTGACGGAACCCGCACAACCAACGGAACGGAGCAGGCCGAGGAGCTGCTGGCCACCTTCTTCCCACCACTGCCTGGCGAGATAGCCGAGGAGGGTCCGCGACCACAACGGTCGCCCATCGACATACCAGAGATCACCCTGGGAGAGATAGAAGCGCAGCTCTTCGGGATGAAACCATGGAAAGCACCCGGAGCCGATGGACTACCACTGATAGCATGGAGACAGGTGTGGCCGGTGGTGAGACACCGAGTGCTGAAACTCTTCCGGAAAACGGTCGAGGAGGGAGCCCTGCCCCACCAATGGAGACACGCAAAGATCGTGCCGCTCAAGAAACCCGGCAAAGGAGACTACACGATTGCCAAGGCGTGGAGGCCGATCTCGTTGCTTTCGACGCTTGGGAAGGTCCTGGAAGCGGTGATCGCGGAAAGGATCTCGTACGCGGTCGAGGAGTTCGGATTACTGCCGTCAAACCACTTCGGAGCGCGGAAGCGCCGGTCTGCAGAGCAGGCACTCATGTTACTGCAGGAGCACATCTTCAAGGCATGGCGCGGGCGGCAGGTCGTCAGCCTCGTCAGCTTCGACGTGAAAGGAGCCTACAACGGCGTGTACAAGGACAGGCTGCTTCAGAGGTTGGCCGCACGAGGCATACCACCACAGCTGGTGCGCTGGGTGGGCTCGTTCTGCTCCGGGCGGACAGCGTCTATCGACGTCAACGGACAGGCGTCCGAGAAGCGGGACCTCCTGCAAGCAGGACTCCCCCAAGGGTCGCCTCTCTCCCCTGTGCTATTTCTCTTCTTTAACGCTGACCTCGTCCAACACCGGATCGGTGCGGACGGAGGAGCGGTCGCGTTTGTAGACGACTACACAGCATGGGTGGCCGGACCAACAGCGGAAGCCAACCGCGGAGGGATCCAGGGAATCATCGAGAAAGCGCTCAACTGGGAGTCACGGAGCGGTGCGACGTTCGAAGCGGATAAGACGGCCATCATCCACTTCTCGCGGAACGCGGAACGAGTGGACGGCACGCCGTACATTATCAAGGGGCGAACGGTGAACCCGAAGGAAGAGGTAAAGGTATTGGGAGTCATCCTGGACCAACAACTCCGGTACAAGAAGCATATCGCCAGAGCAGCGACCAAGGGCCTCAAAGCCGCAATGGCACTGAGAAGGCTGCGAGGTCTAGCGCCATCTGTGGCCAGGCAACTCTACACGTCAACAGTAGCGCCCGTGATGNCAACTCCGGTACAAGAAGCATATCGCCAGAGCAGCGACCAAGGGCCTCAAAGCCGCAATGGCACTGAGAAGGCTGCGAGGTCTAGCGCCATCTGTGGCCAGGCAACTCTACACGTCAACAGTAGCGCCCGTGATGGACTACGCATCATGTGTCTGGATGCATGCTTGTGGAGAGACACTGGTCAAGCCCCTCAACAGGGCGCAAAATGTTGGCGCGCAGGCCATCGTGGGGACCTTCCGTACAGTGGCGACGGCGGTGGCAGAAGCGGAAGCCAGCATCCCCAAGGTCGGACAGCGATTCGCAAGACGCGCTACAACTTTCTGGATAGGCATGCACACCCTGCCGAGAAACCACCCGTTGGTCCACTTCATGACGCGCAGCACAAGACGGTTCACGTCCCCGCTCCAACGAATAGCAGCAGCACACGAGGGAATACCCGTCGACAACTCGGAGATCATCAAGCCGGTCGTACTCGGCCCGTGGAAGAAGAGAATCAACCTACTCCAGGAGAAGGATGTGACCACGGCCCTTTCTGAGGGCGCACCACAAAACCCCACAGTGATCACCACAAGCACATCAACGAGAAGCGACACGGTCGGCATCGGTNCTCGGCCCGTGGAAGAAGAGAATCAACCTACTCCAGGAGAAGGATGTGACCACGGCCCTTTCTGAGGGCGCACCACAAAACCCCACAGTGATCACCACAAGCACATCAACGAGAAGCGACACGGTCGGCATCGGTATAACAACTAGGACCCCGCGGGCCATCTGGGCGGCCGAGGGCGTCTTCACGGAAAGAGCCAGACTAGGGCCAAGAGACATGCAGAACCCGTTCACGGCCGAGCCGCCATGCACAAAGGCCTGGATGCCCACGATAGGATGCTAGACGCGGTCAACAGGCTAGTGCGCGAGACATCGAGACGCTTGGTATTTGGCAACATTGTCATTCTCACCAGGAACAAAGCAGCGACGCAAGCGATTACCAAACCGCGTGGCCAGTCCGGACAGGCAGAAATGGAGCGGATTTACGCCACCGTCGACAGGCTCAGAGAGAAAGGTGTCACGGTCTCGATCGGATGGATTCCCACTGACGCGGAATCGGAGCTCACCCGAGCAGCGAAGAGAGCAGCACAATGCGCCGCCGACCCGGAACAACCGCTGAGGAAGGAACCGTATCGGGCCGTATCGACGACGCTCGCCGCAGCGAGGAAGGCCCAGAAAGGACACCGGGCCCTGCCAGCAGACGTCGGCAGATACTCCAAGAGGATCGACACGGCACTCCCGGGGAAACACACGCGCCGGATATACGACGGCCTAACAGCAGCGCAAGCGAGCGTCCTCGCACAGATGCGGACAGGAATGACACGACTGAACACCTACCTGAAAAGGATTGGTGCCGCACTGGACGCCGAGTGTGGCTGCGGCCAAGCTGCGGAAACGATAGAGCACTTTCTCTTTCGATGCGTGAGATGGACCTCGCTGCGGGCCGAGATGCAGCAAGTAACCGGATCGAAGACGGGAAACCTTCCCTTCCATCTTGGAGGGAAGGCGCCTGCGGACTTGGAAAATTGGAAACCCGACATGACAGCAGTGCATGCGACCATTAAGTATGCCATGGCAACTGGACGGCTGAACGAAGGACAGAAGACCACATAACCCCTACCCACAACTACCCACCCTCTCATACTAACACACTCACCTCGTACCATGACAGCAGGTTCGCACCAGCGGCTGACTATAGGAAACTGGGCACCTGGAGAAGACGCCTTCACGGACAACTTGCTACTAACCCTCACGAGAACTCACCAGTAACCATAGACCATGCGCAGTGTGCATTCAGGAGGAGCCTTTTATAGGGGCTGGACGAGATGAGAAAAATGCGTGACGGAATGGAATATGTATTTAACCGGTAGTTGCCCTAGACCAAATCGGGCGTAATAAACTCAATCAATCAATCAAAAAACGGGAACAATACCAAACGAGGGCCCAGGAACAGGACCGTTAATTCGCCACCCATAGAAGTTGTACCAATTTGGTTCAGCGCCGCAGAAGGTATTCCTGTTGTACTTGTTCAGCTCGATGCCGCCCTCGATCTGGAAGATCAGGTCGGAGTTGGCGAGGAAGTGGCGGCCAAAGGCGACGAACACGTTCCTCTTGCTTTAGTGCGCGTCAAAGACCTGCTGGGCTGTCTCGGGGGTGTGGCTGCCGGCTACGATGACGGGAGACCGGTTGTCCGGATGAAGTCGAGAGTCCTGGTGTCGTCGGCCGGACTGCTGAAGAATGTGGCCGGATCGCCGACGGCATCGACGAGCGAGAGGTAGGCAATAAGCCCATCGAGTGTATTGGGCTGGTGGATGATGTGCAGGTTGAGGTCCTCGGTATCGGACTTGATGGCTACAGGCGAATGCCGACGTGCTAGGTGTCGATGGCTTCGGAAACGGCTTTCATGGCCCGAAAATTGGCCAGTAACGTTAACCGTTACTTGAGACCCCAAACCACGGTTGCACAAATGCACAGCTGTTGATCACACACGTCCTGCGACGCGACATACCGTCTCGTGGCCGCCGCAATCTTCGCCTTCTTCTTCGACTCCTCCAGTTCGATGTCCTCGAGGCCGCGGATGCCATTGAAGCGAAAGTAGCGGCTGTCTTCCTCGTTGCCGCACTTTACAGGCATCTTGTTCATGCTCAGGCCATACCTTGTCGCCTCCTGCCTTAACTTGTGCATTTCGTAACCCCGCTCACTTGGTCCCGTATGGCGTGTACTGAGGAGGAAAAGTATTTCAAGCGCACAACTGCGTCCTGCACGTCCAGCTGGTCCGGCCCCACGACGTCGGCCACACTCTTGTCATTGTGACTCACGCTTGCGCTCCTGACGGCCACTATCAGGTCATGTGGGATATTCGGGTTGTCAACATATGCAAGTACGTGAAGAATCCTGTACGCCAGTGGACTCTCACGGCAGACATGATTGATCGAGATTCTCCGTCTAGACACAGCTGAAAGAGTGTGCTGACCATTGTGATCGTATGATGCAGTTTAATGCCGCCCCGATGTCATCTTTTCCAACAAAGCACTCAAGAACCTTTTGCCGATTCCAATCCATCGCCATTCGTCCACACCAAGGCATTCTGGAATCCGGGCCATGTCCGACATGCCGGAGACTTCTCCGCCCCCAAAATTTCGCAACTCCTCGCTGATTCGATACCCTCCTCCACCTTGTCGACTTCTATGATGTCCAACTACCAGAGTTTGCCCAATCTTCCGACGACGACAATAACGAGTGTACGACGTGACCACCATGAAACGTGCGCCATTCGCCAAGATCAAACACAGCGCAACGGACAGAGTTGTTTTGGGGCTGCTGATGGCTGGCGAACCTGCAGAATCCGCTTCTTTCCACTGTGAATTTCGGGGTTTCGATGTCTTCGATCATGGCGGCACCGTCCTCAACTATCTCCTGCTTTGTTTTGGCGCCCCGCCATCAACGCTGCCTCCCAGGGCCTCCACTCGCGTTGCACGATGGTCGCTAGCAACAGTGAAAAACGCGGGTCTGATGTGTGCTCTCAATATCTGAAAGGATCAATAACAAATTTCTTGTTTCTCGTTCCGCCCTCTCGACCGTAGCCGGAAGGTTCTTGTCGCGATTCCATCGTTGGATGTCCGTAGTGCGTTTTTGAACTCGACGTTTCTTTCTGCCTATCCGAGAGCATAGATCGCATTCGGCCAGACATCGCTCCGTATCGTAAACAAGCTTCAGGCTGCATGTTTCCCCAATGCGGTTTTCGAAGGGACATTGCTCGCGGAATCTTCCCCATTTCCAGTAGCCACAAAGCCAGATAGTTCGCTCGTAGAAGCACATGGGTGATTTCAGGTTGATGAGAGGCAACTTTCCAATACTGGGAACATTCAAAGTAAGGAATATGCCAGGATTTGAAAGCCTCTTATGCAAAGGACTGTCAATGCCTCGCACCGGTGACCTGCCCATGGTGGCTAAACATGGGGGAGGCATGGTGCTACGTCCTGAAGTTTCATAGGTCCCAATTGGTTGGTAGCGAATTAGATAGGACATTCCCACCAAACATCACCAACGGCACCTCGTAGGCACCTCGTAAACTTAAACCGATTGGCCCGTGGGGCTTAGAGGCTGGCGAAACGGTATTATTGATGCTTAGCAAGACCAGCACCAAGGTAGGTCATCTCCCGCCCTGGCTGACGTCTCAACGGATAGAAACTGCGCACCATAACCATGATCCGCTTCCTCAACGTCTGTCTCGTATTCCCTACAACTCTTCACCATCAATTCCGTGTCCCCCAATGGTGGCATTTCATGAGGAGGCAGCGACATCTTTCAAATATCGTCGAGTCCCTCCATCACGAATTGCCCAGTAGATGCGTGTTGTATTTCTCATTCAGGGTAGCAACGTCGGAGTGGAATCTTTCCAAGTATCAGCAGTGAGCATGGTTGAATGAAACAGGACATACTGTTGCCTGATATCTTTAGGTCTTGATGTTGTACACAGATCCCTCAAATTGAAACTGAGACTATACAAGCGGAGGCGATCGTCCCACTCCTCGCACGGTTCTGAGGGCGGAAAATGCTTTCGGTACTCTCGAAAGTAGGGCCAGCTCAGGGTGTCTGTCTTCCGACACCAGCTACCCAGCTCATACTCGTTATGGGCATATAGGGGGGACGGGCTGAAGAGAATGGGCTCGCCAGTTTCCAGATTGATGCCCATGGTGNGTACTCTCGAAAGTAGGGCCAGCTCAGGGTGTCTGTCTTCCGACACCAGCTACCCAGCTCATACTCGTTATGGGCATATAGGGGGGACGGGCTGAAGAGAATGGGCTCGCCAGTTTCCAGATTGATGCCCATGGTGCTGGCCGACAGATTGCCGTGGACTAGACATGGTTTTAGAGTCCGGCCGTTTGCCTGGAGCGCGCCAAGAAGACGAGGAACTGTGTGTTCAACAAGGCTCTTGAAATCGGCCTGACAACGGTCATCCCACGGCCCGTGGAGTGCAGTCTCGAACTCAAAGAGGCGGCTGAGCATGGTGGCGAAGAGGCGGGACCAATCGAAGTCCCAATCGACAGGTTGAGAGAAGGAACCATGGTAGCTGGGAGCTGAGAATCCAAATTCGCCCTTTCTCGGAGAGACGCTGTTGTGGTGCAACGCGGCGATCCTGGCGCAGAGGTCGGCGGGTCTCGGGAGGGTATGGTCGATTGGCACAAAGTCCATGACGAGGCCGTAGTCGGGTAGGCGTGTTATAAGGTTGGCCGCCTCTCTTCCTTTCTCTCTCTCTCTTTCTCTCTCTCGTCCCTCGTTCTCTCTCTCGTCCCTCGTTCTCTCTCTCGTCCCTCGTTCTCTCTCTCGTCCCTCGTTCTCTCTCTCGTCCCTCGTTCTCTCTCTCGTCCCTCGTTCTCTCTCTCGTCCCTCGTTCTCTCTCTCGTCCCTCGTTCTCTCTCTCGTCCCTCGTTCTCTCTCTCGTCCCTCGTTCTCTCTCTCGTCCCTCGTTCGTACGTTCGCGGTACAAGTCCGCACCAGAGGCGATGCATCTCCACCAGTCCTACCCTTTGCCCGTCAAGTGCCGCCTTCTCATCTTCGGTGGTGGGTTCCTATGCCTTGATTAGCTGCTCTGCCCTGGAAAAGGGTGTAGAGCACTCCAATTACCTTCACGAAGTAGTGTTCGTTCGGCTTGTTGGGCACGTCCAACACCACGCGAGTCGTTTTCATGCGTCCAGACCCGTAGGGGTTTGCATCAATCACCTTCACCCCCGATGGCAGTGTGCTCCACAGGTCACAGCTCGATTCGAGAAGGCGTTGATACTGCTCCATGTCGCGTTTTGTGATATCAAAAGAGAGAGAAGGAATGCTCTTTGGAGTTTTCGCTTCGGTAGAGGAGCTGGAGGGTGATGGGCTGTCTGATCGTAGGCGCCGTGCTCTTGGTTGGCTGGCTGGTTGGCTGGCTGGTTGGCTGGTTGGCTGGTAGTGGGGCACTCGCCATGAAACCCCGCACCTTGCTATGAGCGACGATCAAGAAATATGCCTCCACCTCCATCACTACGGCTGTCTTCGCGTTCGATCCAAGTCGCCAGTTCCACCCCGACGCTCAGGTATTGCACTATACCCAAGCGCGACCCGTCTGTTCGCCCGATCAAGTGATGGCGCGCGAGTTGAGCTCGCCAGGACGCGAGGACGAGCCTGACCTGCGACTGGTCTACGAGCCTGAGAATGTCTTGCCGTATCTCGATATTGTTTTTGTTCACGGGTTAGGTCGGACGAGCTCAAACACATGGATGAAAGACGGGTCGTTCTGGCCAGGCTGGTTGCACGACAAAGGCCCGCTTCGGATGGCGCGTATCTGGACTGCCGGATACAATGCGGTCGATATCAGCCAGAATCTCCTGGGCAAGCCTCGAGCCACGATTGATAGATTTGTGGTGTGTTTGTGGAACACACTGACAAAGGAAGTGAGTGCGATGCTCGATTTCTATCACTCCAGGCTAAGCAGTTTGCATAGACAAACACTCCCGAAACGCAGGTACCCGTTATTTTCGTGGCCCATTCGACAGGTGGCATTGTCGTCAAACAGGTTCGGTATCCCGGGCGTCTTATAACATTCTGTCAGGATCTAACTGGGACGAGGCCTACCTTTTCGACATTACAAATAGTGTACGATCTACTTGTGCCGTTCTGTTCTTGGCTACTCCTCACAAAGCCGCTGCGGTGAAGCCCTCGCTCGCTTGGGGCTTGGAACAAGGCTGGTGGCAAGGAGAGTCTAGTTTTGAGAAGGCGTCATATGCGCTTGAAAGAATCAACGCACAGTTCGAGCAGACAGATGGGGACGGGCTTCACATCGCATCCTTCTTCGAGAAACCTCCGCCAGGAAGCAGCATCGTTGTCGACAAAACATCATCTCGCCTAGGTTTTCCACGAGAAGTCGTTCAACCCATCAGAAAGACCCACGAAAACGTCTCGCGATATTCAAGCCCCGACGACCCGGGGTTTGCGACGCTCTCTCGGCAATTACAGCTATTTTCCCGTTGGTTAGGCCCCTTCAAACGGCGCGTCTGGAGTCTGGGCCCACGGGAGAAGACCGATCTACTTCACGGCCTACTTGGTGCCGACAACGCCCCCTACGATGATCTTGCATCTCTCTACCGCCAACATTTCCCAGGCACGTGTGCATGGATCGAGTCCGACCCGCAGTATTTGGACTGGCTGGAGGACTGTTCGCCGCGCCCACGTCTACTGTGCCTCTCCGGGCTTCCCGGATCGGGCAAGTCGGTATTGGCGTCGTATATCATACAACACTTGAAAGGCCAGGGTCTGTCTTGTCATTTCTACTTCTTCCGACATGACGATCAATCGAAACAATCGACAGTCTCGCTTTTCAGGGCTCTTGCAGGGCAAATGGCCCAAGAAGTTGAGCTTTTCCGCGACCATGTGGTCGCACTCGCCGCAGGCGGCTACGTGCTCGGCCACGACGCTCCAAACTCCATCTGGAAGAAGCTGTTTGCCAACGAGCTATCGGATATACTGTCTGATCGAGAGGCTCCCGTTTATTGGGTCGTCGACGGGCTAGACATGTGCGACGCTGGCGAAATCTTTCTCTCGGGATTGGCCGATCCATCCTTATCCACCGTTCCCCTCCGCATCCTCGTTGTGGGCCGCAAGTTTCCGACTGTGCCCGACATATATGACAGGTTAAGAACAGGTGCGCACCTGGACATCGACCAAAATGACGCGAAGAGAAGCGCCATGCGCTGTCTGGGTCGAACGAAGGTTGGTATTGCAGACGGCTTCTTGTTGGACCATGCAGTGAGCAATGCGCAAGGGAGCTTTTTGGAAGCCGACAAACTCATTCGAGGCATCGTCCGCCACGGCGGCGGGCCGCTGGGGGACGGAGACGCCCACGCCCCGCAGGAGACAAGCCGGCCAGATCCCAAACGATACTGGGAAGAAATTACGTTAGAGATGCGCGCCGCCTGGGGGGTCAATGAAGGGGAACATGCCAGACATCTGTTGACACTGGTCGCATATGCCAGGTTTCCCCTCGTCATCGAGCAAGCTCACACGGCTTTGGTGCTTCAAGGTGTCACGACGCTCGACGAACATGGCCTAGTTAGCCTCTGCAGGGCACTCCTCTGGGTCGATGGACGGTCCCGCCTTACGATCAAGCATCGGACTGCTTGGGAGTTCCTGACCGACACTGGGTACCACGGCCTCTGCTATAGTCCTGTGCAGGGCCACGGCATGCTCCTCACGACAACGTTGAACGCCATGGTCGGGGCTGCTATGGACAACGCGGAAGACGTGCCTCGACCAGACTCTTGGGTCGCATATGCTATCACAACATGGAGCTACCATATGTCTCATTCCGCGGCGTACCGAGACGACGAGCTGATGTCGCTGATAGGGGGGTTCCTCAACGGTTCTGGTGTAATTTGGTGGATTTATATGCTGGCAAGGTCCAACCAGCTAAGCCTCCTCGTGGACACATCTACCGCCTTACTAGCCCTACACCAACGACGGCACAGCGAGCCTACGGGTCATGCCTCAGATGCCCTGCTATCACCCTGGGCTACGGAACTGAACCGGATTTTCGGCAAGTTTGGGGCACACTTACGAAGGCACCCCCGGGCAATCTATGAAGTAATCCCGCCGTTTTGCCCGAAGGCGTCATTGGTACGGAAGAGGCTTGCAGATGCGCCTGCACGAATCATCGTAAAAGGCGTCTTAGACGAGCTCTGGGATGACACGCTGGCAAGAGTGCCCGTCGAAAGCCCTTCGAAGGTTATTTGTACAAGCCAATACGTCGCGGTGTCCTCGTCCGGGGATGATAGAGTGAAGCTCATTTCAGCCGCGAATCCGTGCGATACGCGAATGGTTGATCATGAAGGAATCATCAACTGTATGCGATTTAGCAACTCGGGTCATATGCTGGCTCTAGCTAGCATCCGAGCAATCAGCGTCTGGCAGGTCGATGTCTGGCTTCGACGCTGGACCTTCGCGCCTCCGCCAGCTTCTCCTGCGCTCGACGTGGCGTTTGATGCGAGCGACAACGCGGTGTTGGCCTGTTTCCGGGACGGCAGTGTTTGGCGATACCCGCTAGACGACTTTGCGGCCGGCAGCCGTTGCCTCGGACGGGTTCTCGCCGTTGGTCGCGACGGAAACCGCAATGCTCCCAGTCTCGCCTCATTCAATCCGGGCGCGACCCTGCTGGCGGCCGCGTATCATGGCCTTCCAGCGTCTGTATGGGACGTCTCGAGTGGCGGTGGCTTGCATGGGCCTCGTTTCAGCCCCGACGCCGCCGGTCCAGGCGGAGCAGACGACGCCGTTCAGCAGATTGCCTGGACTCCGACCCCGCACCATGTCATCACCGTCAGCGGTGGCTCCGCCTACATATGGGATCCCGACCAACAGGTCCAGCAGTGCATCTCCACCGCGTATCATGGCCTTCCAGCGTCTGTATGGGACGTCTCGAGTGGCGGTGGCTTGCATGGGCCTCGTTTCAGCCCCGCCGCCGCCGGTCCAGGCGGAGCAGACGACGCCGTTCAGCAGATTGCCTGGACTCCGACCCCGCACCATGTCATCACCGTCAGCGGTGGCTCCGCCTACATATGGGATCCCGACCAACAGGTCCAGCAGTGCATCTGTCGAGAAGACTCAACTATCGTCCGGGTATCACACGACTCGTGCAGGTCCTTCCTCGTCGCAACAACCGAAGAGGGCTTTCTTTATGTTTGGTCAACGATAGCCATGTCACCAATCTACGCAATTAGTATTGGGCAAAGACTGCATGACCTTTGTTGCCACGGAACCCGTATTTGCGGGCTCTATGGTAGTTCCTGCGATATTTGGAGTCCCCTCTGTCTCTCTTCTCCGGAACCACACTTCTCCCAGACCCAATCGCCCTCAATCGTCACGAAATCTCCAGCAAATCGGCTCAACCCAGTTGAAGTCCTTGCGGTGGGATCGATATCTCTTCATTGTAGTGCCCATTCTCATGGCGAGCTGAGGCTTCATGATCGTGAGGGATCCTGTCTTGCTACTCAAGTCCCTCCCTACTCTGCCACTATCACGCATGTGGCTTGGAGTTATGACGAGCAATACCTCGCCGTTATCGACACGACAAGAACGCTCTCTGTACATAGAGTTACCCTGTCAACGCCGTGGTTGGTCCTCATCAAGGCGACAAAGCTCAGAGAAAAACCTTGCCACCTGCTTTTTCAGAGGAGCGGGGCATCAATTATCATCACTTCGGGGCAAGAAGTGACCACCTGGTCCTTCCTAACCCAGTGCGAGCCATCTTGTAGCATTTATATCGGCAGTCGTCTTTCGGTCGTAAATCACCCTGTTGACCACGAAGTCGTACTTGGGTTCGCCTTGAGCGGTGTACACATTCTCCGATGCCATGATTTGGCACATCTCGCTTACATATCATACCAACGCTTACCAATAGATTTCGATGCCAGGTCAATTCAGGCGACAGATGCCTCGGGACACAGTGTACGTGGCGTTGATGGATGGCAGCTTTTTAAGGTGTTTCCGTCATCGAACGGAGCGCGCGTCCTACTTCATGCTATACAACCCAATCCGGGACGAAGCGAGTTGTTCACTGTCGAGATCTCTGACATTGAAGCCGCGCGACATTGCCTCACACAGCAAGTGCTAGCCTCACATTACCCGTACGAGCTGTGTGTACGCTTAGGCTGGCCTCTTGGTTTACGAGAGAGCTACTTGGGTTCTTCGAGTATTGTGCTGGTATTCCTTGACAGAAATGGATGGCTGTGTACTTTTGGAGGCAGTGAAGGACTGAGGGAGCACTGCTTTTTGCCACAGAGCTGGTTGGATGGTGATAGCCTGGAAAAGGCTCACCTTGCAGGCGATGGGACGCTGCTCGTCCCCAAAGGTGATCAAGTTGGTATCATTTCCAACTGTTTTCGTCCTCGCTCTTCCCATCGACCAAGATCGCAGACTGCACGGGGTTAATGGTTGGTCATGCGGAATTTCGTCAGCCTTGTTAGCCGAGCGGCTGCTTGCGACTAACAGTGCGTTCTGCAATTATTTTCTACTTCCCAGGGGTCATAATTCCGTGGGTCAATCGTGTAAGGATGCTGGCGTCATGCGCGAAGACACACATGTCGTAGGCACGGGGAGCCGCGCGCTACGTATGCCAAGCTACTCCTGGCGCTTAAGGAAGTCGCCTGCTGGACTTCGCCAGAATCTGAAACATCATGAGTGGAGGCGATGGGATGTCAACATTGAAGCCCTAACCATGCCAACGGGCAAATGTGACGGTTGTGTGAAGACGAATATATATATATATATATTCCAAGACATCAGCAAGACCATTTGTTTGTAATAGCACCTCACAAGCCGTCTTGGTTTTGTTACCTTTTTTGGCTAGTGGTGTATTTTGACGTATCCGAAACGCCACCCGACAGTGCTCCAACAGATCAGTAAACCATCCAATATTCACCTTTGAGGATGAGCTTTGGCTTCAGCGTAGGCGATTTCGTCACGGTACTCGAGAAAGCCAACAAGATTTGGAAGCAGGCGGCTGCTGCTACTGGTCAATTCAAAGACATTTCCGATGAGTGAGTGCCCAGCAAGCGTGGCCTGGTTGCCGCTAATGGATTGTATTAGAGTTCAGAGCTTCGCCTACATATTGAAAGACATCGACAACAATTGGCGATGGCGTCTAGACGAACAGCGGAGAACGGAGCTGAATGTGATCCTCAACGGTTGTCGTAATGTTCATGCTGCGGCCGAAACGACTGTGCAGAAGTTTGCCAACCTGGCGTCCGCTACGCATAGCACTACCCATTGGATGGAAAAGGCACAAAATAAAGTACGAAAGGGTTGGAAGAAGGTTCAATGGGACCCCCAAGAGATCCAATACCACCGAGACAGGATAGTCGCAAACCTCGCTTTGTTGAGGACTTTTCGGGACAATTGTGCTTAGTAAGCTGATCATTCATCCTATCCCCCAAGACGATTCTAATTCATCAAGTCAACACGAGCTAGAATCTCGAGGGGAAGCAGTTCTTGATTGGATTAGTCCCACAGACCATCACTCACAGCAGGCCGATAACTTGAAGAGGCAACTTGAGGGGACTGGTCAGTGGATAATTGAATGTGCCGAGTTCAAGTCGTGGCTGTCGCGAAAAGGTAGCGTACTACTCTGTCACGGCATTCCAGGCGCGGGGAAAACTACTTTAGCGTCACTCATTATCGACCATCTCTGTCAGCGACACCACAACCAACCTGGCATTGGCATCGCTTATCTCTATTGCGACTTCAGGAGACAGTCAGAGCAAAGTTACACTGACCTAGTGGCAAGTCTTTTGAGGCAGCTTTGGCAGGTCCGCCGTGCTGTCCCTGATAACATAACGCGACTTTACGATCGACACAAAACCTATCCAACGAGGCTTTCCGCGGACCAACTTTCGAGGGAACTAGAAACCGTCGTATCACTTTTTGGTGGGGTTTTCGTCATCGTTGACGCTTTGGACGAATGCTGTGGCGCTGCTCGTGCCTCACTGTTGGCAGAACTCTCTGGCCTCTGTGTCAAATGTGGCGTCAGAGTTCTAATCACCTCGCGGTCTCGTAAGATGTTGAAAGAGTTCAGTGGGCACAAATCACTGGAAATCCGCGCCAAGGACTCAGATATTGGCAAATACTTGCAGACATTTATGCCGTCATTGCTTCCAGGTTTTGTTCTGGATGATACCGCCCTGCAGGAAAGGATTTTGGCAGACACCATCAAGGCCGTTGATGGAATGTACGTATTGAAGATCCCCAATCTTAACTAATGATTCTAATTGTTGAGTAGGTTCCTACTTACGAGATTTTCACTAACTGCTCTAGCAGCAGCAAAGTCGCCCAAAATGATGGTGGAGATCTTAGGAGGGCTCCCGACTGGATCAAACGCATACAAAGAGGCGTACGACATGATCGTTACGAGAATAGAAAAACAAGCCTCGAAGCAGATTGCAAGGGACGTCTTAGCCCTGATCACCTTCGCCCGAAGGCCACTGTCAATCATCGAGCTTCAACACGCTCTTGCGGTTGAGCATGGCACACTTCGACTTGACCAGAATAACTTTACCGACGTGGAACAGATTGTGTCCGCCTGTGCCGGGCTGGTATCTGTCGACGAATACAGTGGAATTGTACGTCTTGTTCACCGCACGGCACATGAGTATTTGCAACAAAGCCAATGGCTCGCTGGTTTAGAGGGAAACGTTGGGAAGGCCTGCGTGAACTACCTTCTATTCGACACATTCGGCACCGGCCGCTGCTACACCGACGAAGATTTCGAAACCAGACTTGAGCTCCATCCTTTCTACGATTATGCGGCTTGTCATTGGGGGATGCACGTCCTGGCAGCATCTATCGAAACCGACAACGTGGTTCCTCGGCTGCTCCAGAGTGATGGCAACCTTATGGCTTGCAGCCAGGTAATGTTGGCCCAAAAAGGGTATACCTGGCGTGGATACAGCCAGAGAGCGGCTGAAGACGTCACCGCGACGCACATTGCCGCATATTTTGGGTTGTGCGAGGCGCTGGCTTTCATTTTGACGCGTGGTGTTTCTTCGGCATCAATGGACTCAAATGGCCGAACACCGCTGTCATGGGCATCGGAGCATGGGAACGAAGCGGTCGTGAGACTACTCTTGAACACGGGACGAGTTGCAGTTGATTGCGCTGATCAGCTTGGCCGGACCCCCTTATTATGGGCCAGTGTGAATGGACACAAGGCTACTGTCGAAGCGTTGCTCAACCAAGGAAAAGCAAAGATCGATTGGAAAGATGATGATGGGAGGACCGGGCTCTCGTGGGCATCCGGGAACGGCCATATTGGCACCGTCCACTTGCTGATCGATTCTGGAGGTGCCAGCGTTGACGCCCCAGACAATTTCGGTCGGACACCAGTTTCTTGGGCAGCAGAGTACGGAGCTGAGACAGTCTTAGAACTGCTTATCCATACGAAAATGGTCGAAAAGGATTCGAGGGATGATGCTGGACGAACGCCGTTCTCGAGGGCAGCCGAATGCGGCCACGACGACGTTCTCAAATTGCTTCTGGACTCGGGAGGGGTTGAGGTCGACTCCAGAGATTTGAACCATCGAACACCGTTGTCCTGGGCAGCCGAAAACGGTCGTCAAAGCACGGTCAAGCTTCTGTACGACACAGGCAAGATTGACATCAACCGGAGGGACAAGAGCGGTCGGACGGCGATCTCATGGGCAGCCGGCTCTGGTTGTAATGTTGTCGTTCAACTCTTGCTCAACATCGACTCAGTTGATATCGGTTCGCCTGATTTTCTGGGTCATACGCCTCTGCACTGGGCAGCCGAGAGTGGCAACGAACCTGTTGTGAAACTCTTGGTTGAGACACAGAGAATCGATACCGAAGTGCCAGACCTGAAGGGACGAACGGCATTCTCTTGGGCTGCCCGGAATGGTCACGAAGCTATCATCAGCTTTCTTCTCAAGGCAGTGCCTTGCGATATCAATTCAAGGGATGCGAACGGGCGGAGCGCCTTCCTGTGGGCGGTAGGCAATGGCCATGAGGCGGTTGTTCGAACCTTGCTCAGCACAGACAAAGTGCAAGTCGATACTACTGACAACTGCCGAAGGACACCCCTATCCTGGGCAGCTGAAAGTGGACATGTAGCTATTGTGGAACTCTTACTGACAGGAGCGCGGGCCAACCCCGATTCGAGGGACAAAGACGGGCGTACACCACTTTCTTGGGCGGCCGAATCTGATCAAGAGGCTGTTATTGACTTGTTGATAAACACAGGCAACGTGGATGTCTCCTCCAGAGACAAGCTGGGCCGAACACCGCTCTTGTTAGCTGCTTCTGAGGGCTGCTGCCCGGGGGTTGTTAAGAAATTGGCGCTGGAGTCAGTTGTTCTCGTGGCTGACTATCGGGGGCGGACGCCACTTTCATGTGCTGAGGATGGCGGGAATGATGAAATTGTGAAGCTTTTGCGTAACAAAATGTAGATTGTGGTGTTCTTAATCACAGAAGGACTGACCTCCAGTGAAGAGCAGGCAACTGTGAGTCTATTTGAAGATAGATGTCTGGACTGTAGGTAGAATCATCGGTGCCCCTTCTTTTGTCATCGGGGCCTCTTCCTTTTTGTGCGTCTTCGGCACTCCCCGCCTCGAGCCAGGCCATGGTTGACCTTCCTCCTAGTCGTCTTATTCGTGAAACCCACCTTGCATCTCTATGGTCCTAACAGCTTTGTCCCACGAAATTACGAGGGATCAACATGGTCTATATGATACACTTTCAAAACCGTGTCGAATCCATGTGAAATACTCCCAACTCTGCCACCCTTTGGAAGATATAGGGTACCATTTGGTGTGAGACAACCGAGACTCAAGTATTCCGGGTTCATCCAGTCAAGTGGTAAGAATGCCAGATACTCTCGAAGTTTTCCGATCCCATCAAAACTGCAGAATCGGCCGGTGTTGTCGAGAAAAGCCAAAATCTCGTTTGACCGCACCGCGCTTGTGCATCCTCCATCCGATACCCTGATGAATCCTACAGGCCAAGTAACCCGATCCAAAATAACACTAGGGAACCTCGTAGAGACGACTGACTCTTCTCCGTCCTGCAAAGCAACGTCGAGGTCTAGGGTACGAATAAAAAAAAGGTCTCGATACCTCCCGTCCCTCAGTGAAGTGTGTATGAGTATTGTGGATCTGTCGTTTGAGGTGTGGATGTTGACCATCTGACGCGACATAACCCTTGGGGCTGAGATGCTTGGAGAGTTGGTTGCTTTGGGTCCACAAGTAATGGACTCCGAAGGGAAGCCAAATTGCAGGTGTGCCACGGACTTCAAGGTTTCCCATTCCAAGACACAAACACCATCAATATGAAATCCAAGGAGCAGACTGTGTTGCAAAGGATGATTTAGCCATCGGTAAGGTTTCGTGAAACTGGTACTCAACGATGGTAAGGCGTGTTGCGTAAAGAACCAAATATGTAGTGAAACGTTTGACACGGTTAGTATGATGTCCTTCGTCGGATGGAATATGATCTGAGTAGGTGCTTCAGGAAAACGAGTTTTAAAGGCCGCGGGCCATCGCAAGCAATGGTTGGTGTATTGCTGAACGTGCACATAGTTGTGATCATCGGTATATCCAAGAAATCGTCCGTCATTGTTCCAACACGCGTGCTGGATGGTGATCGAAGATGAAGGGTTGTGTGACAGAAGTTCATTACCAGTCATGTCAAATATCTTTGTTTGGCCACGAGAGTGGCCAGTGAAGTAAAGGTTCCGCCGAAACGAGACGGCAAGTACTTCTACCATGGGATGGAGATCCGTTGTGATAGTACCATGCGAAGGACCTAAGAGTTGTGTGCTGGCAATGCGGCTCTGATACTCCCCCAAGATGGAAAGATCAGAGAAACAAACAGCTAGCACGTCGCAAGAATTGTCCCTAAGTGCGTATATCGTGTTTCCGTTGGGACATAGGGCTAGATCAATCAAAGAGTTGTAGCAGTTCGAAACGTAAAACGGTGAAAGGTCGCTGGCCCTCCAGATGGTGAAGCTGTTATTGGCATGCGTAGTGATAAAATATGCCCTTGTGGGACTGCACTGAATGTTATCAGTCCTTCTGTGGGAGATGCACTGCTGGACCTGTTGGTCGGGATCCCATATGTAGGCGGAGCCACCGCTGACGGTGATGACATGGTGCGGGGTCGGAGTCCAGGCAATCTGCTGAACGGCGTCGTCTGCTCCGCCTGGACCGGCGGCGTCGGGGCTGAAACGAGGCCCATGCAAGCCACCGCCACTCGAGACGTCCCATACAGACGCTGGAAGGCCATGATACGCGGCCGCCAGCAGGGTCGCGCCCGGATTGAATGAGGCGAGACTGGGAGCATTGCGGTTTCCGTCGCGACCAACGGCGAGAACCCGTCCGAGGCAACGGCTGCCGGCCGCAAAGTCGTCTAGCGGGTATCGCCAAACACTGCCGTCCCGGAAACAGGCCAACACCGCGTTGTCGCTCGCATCAAACGCCACGTCGAGCGCAGGAGAAGCTGGCGGAGGCGCGAAGGTCCAGCGTCGAAGCCAGACATCGACCTGCCAGACGCTGATTGCTCGGATGCTAGCTAGAGCCAGCATATGACCCGAGTTGCTAAATCGCATACAGTTGATGATTCCTTCATGATCAACCATTCGCGTATCGCACGGATTCGCGGCTGAAATGAGCTTCACTCTATCATCCCCGGACGAGGACACCGCGACGTATTGGCTTGTACAAATAACCTTCGAAGGGCTTTCGACGGGCACTCTTGCCAGCGTGTCATCCCAGAGCTCGTCTAAGACGCCTTTTACGATGATTCGTGCAGGCGCATCTGCAAGCCTCTTCCGTACCAATGACGCCTTCGGGCAAAACGGCGGGATTACTTCATAGATTGCCCGGGGGTGCCTTCGTAAGTGTGCCCCAAACTTGCCGAAAATCCGGTTCAGTTCCGTAGCCCAGGGTGATAGCAGGGCATCTGAGGCATGACCCGTAGGCTCGCTGTGCCGTCGTTGGTGTAGGGCTAGTAAGGCGGTAGATGTGTCCACGAGGAGGCTTAGCTGGTTGGACCTTGCCAGCATATAAATCCACCAAATTACACCAGAACCGTTGAGGAACCCCCCTATCAGCGACATCAGCTCGTCGTCTCGGTACGCCGCGGAATGAGACATATGGTAGCTCCATGTTGTGATAGCATATGCGACCCAAGAGTCTGGTCGAGGCACGTCTTCCGCGTTGTCCATAGC